>CM045761.1:181435428-182035428 GCA_025200525.1 Camellia lanceoleosa | reverse complement strand
TGTCAAAGGTTTTGGGCAGAAGAAAAGTATTGATTTTGATGAAATCTTCTCGTCAGTTGTGAAAATGACATCCATTCGAGTAGTTTTGGGACTAATGGCCAGTTTGAATTTGAAACTTGAACAGATGGATGTGAAGACAGCATTTCTCCATGGTGATCTGAAGAAAGAAATGTACATGGAGTAGCTAGAAGGTTTTGAAGTCAAAGGGAAAGAAAACTTAGTCTGCAGATTGAAGAAGAGTCTCTACGGCCTCAAACAAGTGCCAAGACAGTGGTACGAGAAGTTTGACTTATTCATGGTGGGTCATGAGTACAAGAGAACTGCTGCAGACCAGTGTGTTTATGTCAGGAAATTTTCCGGTGGAAACTTTATTTTACTCCTGTTCTATGTTGATGACATATTGATCACTGGACAGGATGCCACATCAATTAGATCACTGAAGAAGGAGTTATCACAGTCCTTTGACATGAAAGACCTAGGCCCTGCACAACAAATTTTGGGCATGAAAATTGTGCGTGACAGGAAAGCCAAGAAGTTGTGGCTGTCACAAGAGAAGTACGTTGAACGGGTAATGGAGAAATTCAACATGAAAGATGCCAAGCCAATCAGTACTTCGCTGGCTAATCATTTCAAGCTGAGCAAGAGTTCTTGTCCCTCCTCTACAAAAGAAAGAGAAGAGATGAAGGCTATTCCTTACTCATTCACCGCAGGGAGTTTAATGTATGCAATGGTGTCCACCCGACCAGATATTGCTCATGCTATTGGAGTAGTAAGCATATTCCTTTCCAATCCAAGGAAAGAGCATTGGGAAGTAGTCAAGTGGATTCTGAGGTACCTCAAGGGTACGGCAAAAATGTGTTTGTGCTTTAGAGATGCTAAACCAATCTTGGAAGGCTATACGGATTTAGATATGGCAGGAGATCTTGATGGTAGGAAATCTACATCAGGATTTATGTTCACTTTCATAAGGGGAGCCGTGTTTTGGCAGTCCAAGCTGCAGAAGTGTGTTGCTTTATCCATAACCGAAGCAGAGTATATTGTCGCAGCGGAAGCTGGGAAAGAGATGTTGTGGTTGAAGGGGTTTCTCCAAGAGTTGGGATTAAAGCAAGAAAAGTTCACGGTACATTGTGATAGCCAGAGTGCCATAGACCTAAGCAAGAATTCAATGTACCATTCTCGCACAAAGCATATTGATGTTCGGTATCATTGGATATGCGAAGTGATAGAAAAATAGTTATTAGAACTGATCAAGATCTACACAGATAAGAATCCACCTGACATGCTTACAAAGGTGGTCTCGAGAGATACACTCGAAATCTACAGAGACATTGCAAGGATAGACTTCAAGTGAGAAGTTAGTCATGCATGTGGGTATGGAGGGGGAGAATTGTTAGTTCCAACCCCATGCATGCAAAGTAGAGAGTCAAAGAATATGGTGTGAGAAGACTTCCACCTCCAGGAAGGAGGTCTGAGCTAGGCATCTGGAAGATTAGCTCTCCCTTCTCTTCCTGTTGTTGCCTTTGTTGATTTTCACCATTCACCATTAAAGCGGGTAGAAATTTTTGTTTGTTTGTTTGTTATCCCCCCTCTCTCTCTCTCTCTCTCTCTCTCTCTCTCTCTCTTTCTCTCTCTCTCTCTCTTATCTTTATGTATAAATAGAGACATGAGGGAGATGATGTAATGTATCAGAAAATTGAGAGAGAGAGTTGTGAGTTGAGTGAGAGTTTTATCTCTTCCTCTATTTTGTATTTTGCTCCATTTTAGTGAAGATTCTCTTTTCTGCTCCATAGAAGTAGGCATTGGGCCGAACCATATAAATATTGTGTTCTCTGTGTGTGTGAGATTATTTTCTGGGTGTGTTTGATCCTAATATGTTTGTCATAGCACTTATATATATGTATGTATCTATTTTATTTTATAAATAAAATGGCCTCCTAATGTAAAAGATATATATCTCATTTTTCACCTATCTTGCATTCTCTTTTTATTTTCTATTAAAAAATTTCTTCATTATATTAGAGATTGTTTATATGATATTTAAATTTTTTTATGTATATATGTATAATTAATATGTCATATTGTATATACATATGTGTTTGTCTATACAGTGAAAAAAATATTATTTATCTTTTGATCCTTGCGGTAATGAAAATCCTGACTCCCTTACTGTTTGTAGCCACGCTACAATGATTTGTATGACTAAGATAGTAACATAGCATATCACAAAACTTTAAAACTTTGATCACTACGAAATCTGATAACCAAAAACAAAAAAATTATGACATTTGTAACAAACTATAAATTGTCATAACTAAGACATTTTATATGACACATCTTCTGTAACTATACTATTTGTAGCTAACACCACGAAGCTTAATATTTTTTATTTTTTATTTTTTATAAGCAATATAGTAATTAATAAAGGATACAATAAAGTAATCATGATAAAAGGATACAATAAAGTAATCATGGATGTTCATTGTTTATATAATTTGATGAATATTGGGGGCAAAGGGCTACATAAGAATTAAACTAAACTTGGGCATCGGTTGGCATGTGATGTTGGGGTTAAAATACTCACAAAAAGATAAATAAGTTAAAAAATTAATAAGATAAAATGTCACCTCCAAACTATAGTCATTTTATTTTTTCTCTTAAAAAAGTTAAAAAATCCAAAACATCCATCACAAACAAGACTTTTTAGCCCAAGTTAAAATAGTCAAAAAGCCAAAAAGCCAAAAAGACGTGATACTATTGAATTCAAGCTCAATATCTTTCAATTATGATCATAATTCTTTGAAACTGTCTGATCGCAAATCAATTTTGAGAAACAACAATGTTATGGATGTGCAATAGCTGAATGAGCAAATACTAAATTTGGAACAAAGAAATGGATCCAAAAGGTACCAAGTTAGTATGAAAGAATCCAAACAAGTTCAGACAAGAAGACTATGTCAAAGCAGGATTGACAGCCAGCTGACTTGGCTGCATATGTTTGTCCTTTCATTGCCTGAGGTCTCTTGATTATCAGTTAGATCTTCGCAAAAACAGATTCAGACGGAAAACCATGCATTTGCTGGTACAAATTATGTACTTTCAATTCCATAGAATTTGTAACACCAATACTTTAAGGCAGGCCCGAGTTATAATTTACTTTAGACTGCAATATTGAGCTATATACTTTACCGCGTTGGACCTCCATTTGTGATTAGACTATTGGGTGGGTGGTAACCAACCTGCCTTCCTCTTAAGCTATGCCGTTGTTTGATTCTCGAGAAAGTTGCAGGAAAATGAGGGCTAAAGAAAAAGTAAAATTAAATCACCCAAATATTATATCGCTTGCTAAAATCCAATTGAAAATCAAAGCTTTTGAAAAAAATTCGAAGGTGACAATGACATACAAAATGGCATAGATCCTCTGTCCTATTATATACCGCTTGTTGTTGCATTATGTGGTATTGTATAGTATTGTGATCAGTGGAGAAGGTAGGTGTAGGTGGGGTATTGTGTCAGTTGATTGAGGAACATGAGGGAGCAGAATAAATTATGATTGGTTAGGAGTACATACACGTGGTACTCTGGGAATAGTCTATAATTTTCCAAAAAATTAAAAAAGACAATAATATAATGTTATTATTAATATGTGATATCACCATTTCATAATAAAATACCACATAGAATGGGTGAATTTTACAATTTAAAATGTAACTTCCATCCAATGAGTTCACTAAGTCAATGTAATGGTTTTTTATTGAATGGTGATACTATATGTCGAAGTAATGCAAGAGTTTTCTTTCAAAAGCATAGGGGAAAGCAATTTTAATAAAGAAATAAAATAAAAACGTTTCAGAATGATTAATGAAGTCCAGTAATTCTTGGATGCAAGTTCAAAATAGTTTTATAAACGGGAAAAAGTGTCTAACTTGGAACATTTCAACAAATAATCTGTAACATCAATAGTGTCTGTGGCAAGAAAAAGTTACTAGGAAGGTTGTGTTTCACAATTGATGTTGTGGTTAGGATGTCTATGAAACTTTCTACTGCCCTGTTTGGTTGTATGTAATTGTATCCTATCCTTTAGGTCCTTGTAGCGCTTATAGAATCTCTCTCTCTCTCTCTCTCTCAATTAACTAATGTGTTCAAACGTGGACTAGAATTTCTGGTGTTGTCTGTTGTACTGAGATATATGTATTTTGTAATCCAAAATGAAGGTCTCCTGGTGGATTCCATTTAAAACAATCAGATGGTGCCACCTCAAAAAGCCGGTTCAACCCACCCACATGGCACTTCCTCATTCCCTATTCAAATTGGTCTCACATTCCATGCCCTATAAATATTGGACCCAACCTCCAACTTAACCCCATTCTGCAAAGTTCACACAAAGCTTGCAACTTCTCTCAATAGCATCAATTTTAGTATTCTCCGGGGCAATTTAACTACTGTCTTCCAATGCCTGCCAGGCCTAATTCTCTATCTCTGTCCCTCATTCTTCTACTTGTAGGCTCTTTATTTTTCAAGATCGAAGCTCGGACTCTCAATGCTGCTAAGCATCACATCTCCATAGACAAAAAAATGGTGAAAGTCTTTGATGAATCGTACATTGAAGACATTGAAACTAGAGGCCTGAGAGGAGAGATCAAGAACTCTGGTGCAACTAGTGTGTTATATATTGGAGACATCAAAATTGGAGGTCCATGCGCTGTGGGTAAGGGAGGTGAGCTTGTTGCCGACCCTCCATCTCCATCGAAGATTAACGATTCTGGTCCAAGCCCCGGTGATGGACACTAAGTTTGTTGACTGGTACAAGCATGAACCGGATATTTTTATTTTTGGTGTTTTCCTGACAATTTTGTTATTCTTTAATTGTTTTAAACTAGTTTAGCACTCAATGTAGGTCATTAAGACTAGTCATTATTCTTTTGAAGACGTACTTCATACATAGCAATAAAGTTCACTTTTGTTGATGATATTTCTGATGAGCGATGACCACTCGTCTCTGCTACTTCTGATTTTGGTTTGGTTCGATTAGTCAGCTTTACATTTCTGTCAAATGGATTTTTCGTTGTAGGCTTTGCAACTTTGTCTGCAACATGAAACTATTTCTTTAACCAAGTTTGCATCAACAGGACAATAGTTCTTCTGCTGTTATTGATGGTGTCATCTTCAATGTGTCTAATGGAAATTCGGTGTGAACTACTTCATGGCAGCGTTTACATTTAGTCGTCACATTTTTACATTTTTGCAGGCACAACAAAGGTGGTGGCAAATGTCAATGGACTGAACACTAAAACTAGCTGAATTTTTTAGAGAGGATATTTTTGATATTTCACAGTTATGTCTTGTTGCTTTAGTATTGTGTATTTATAGTTATGTTGTAACTCCATTTAGATCATAGTAAAATCATAGGGACTATGGACGTAATCATATTTTAGGACAAACCACATAAATCTGTATTCTTATGTGTTTCATCTTGATCCTAGTTTTATTCTTATTTGTGCTCTCACCGAATAATCACAATATGGATCCTGCCTGGTTAGGTGTAAATTCCGAGTATACAATCTTTGCTGTGGTTAACGTGACAAACAGACATATTTTACTTTCATTTGGAGGAAGAGAGCTATCTTGCACCACGGAGTATACTCAAGTACAGACAGTAAAGAGACTAGCTCAACCAGACAATCTAATCTGGCTGTTATCACTCATGTTTATTAGTTATTGCTTAAGGCTATATTTGGTTAGTGGATTTGATGATGGAAATGGTAAGAGAAAGTGAAATAGAAAGAAAATGAGAAAGAATTGATAGGATTTGAATTACAAGTTATGTTTTGTTGAGTTGAAAAATAGAGAAAGAAAAATTCATAAGTAAACCAAAAAGAGCATAACTGAACTTAAAAGACAAAAAGTGAGATTGTGTATTTCCCTCTTACTTACTTTTTTTCTTGTATTTTCCATTATAATAAAACAAAAATTGGGATTGCATTTTCTTTTTGCTTTCTGTTTTTCTTTTCAAATCCTCTAATCAATTACAGTCTAAGCGTTTTAATTGTCAAAATTATACAAAATCAAACTTATACCAAGGAGTATGCATTGGGAGATTATGAAGTGTTTGATTATCTTGTTAGTCTAATTGTCAAAATTATACAAAAACAAACTCATACTGAGGAGTATGCATTGGCAAATTATGAAGTGCTTGATTATCTTGTCAGTCCTCGGAAAAAAAAAAAAAAAAAAAGTCGTGTTTGAATAGCAAAAAGAAAATGGAAAATGGAAAATGGAAAACGGAAAATGGAAATGGAAGAGAAAAAAAAAGAAGTTGTACATCCTCATTTTTAGAGGTAACTAAATTTGAAATGATTTTATTTTTATTTTTATTTATACAAATGTATATGTATTTATGATTATTATTATTATTTTTTTACAATGAAATGTTGTGTATTGCTCATATGTATGTGAACAAATTTACAATTCCATGGCCCAAACATTTTTTTGGGCATCATTAAATTCGTTCGAAAATGAAACCCAAAAAAAAGAAAAAGAAAAAGAAAAAGAAAAGAAAAAAAAAAGAGAAGACAAATCATACATGTTATTTCTTAATTTACTTTATGTGATATTTTGGAATTTAATTTTGCATACAATTTTACGCTACTTTTCATGATTTAATAATTGATAATTAAAAATAAAAAGTTAAAAATAAACCTTCTTCAGTATTTCAATGAGGGAAATTTTACAATACACACCATTTAAAAGAAGGTATCACATGTAGTTTTAATTATATTATTTTTATTTAATTTTAATAAATTTTTTTAATTATGATAATATTTTTAGTACGATTTATGAAATTTTTAATTATATTTTATGTGATATTTAATTATAATTTTTGTTTTTAATTATAATTAAAAAAATATAGAATTATAATATCGTTTTGAAGTGCACGCACCTTTCATAGTCTTTTCCTCTGAAAAATTACAATTTTTTAATTTATTTAAATCGATAATAAGAAGGATGAAACATCAAACTAAAATTAAAAACTAATAAACTACAGAACTATAATTTGTCCTAAAAAATTGTGGGAGAGGAACAAAGAAGAGGAAAAAAGTGAGAGCCAACGCAGCTATAAAAAAAACCCCGATTCGATTGCTGATCAGGCACCCATTGGAGTTGCTGCATCCACATAGAACCGCAATTACAACAAAACCACAACCTAACCACCGCCGCCGCCTCCGCCTCCGCCTCCGCCGCCGCCGCCGCCATGAGAGCAAGAGAGTATTAGCGGCAACGTAATTTCCCTGAAGAATGGGGAGCTCTAACGCGGGGGTTACGGACGACTCCGCCACCATCTCCGACGGCTCCACCACCGAGACAGACATCGACATCAGAGATTCCGTAGATTCCCTTCCTTCTCCCGATTCAAGTCCCTTCTCTGAAGGCGAGAAGGTCCTCGCCTACCATAAACTCAAAATTTACGAAGCCAAGGTACTCTCCCTCTCTCCGATCATCGGAGATTGACGAGAAACAGAACGAAAAGTAGAGATAAAATTTAAATGTTTTGATCTCATGTATGTCTCTGTTGGTTCCAAGGATATTCAGTTTGCTGATCCAATTGTGGAAAGGCATTTTGATTCTTAGTCTACTGTACAATTTTTTTTCTTCTTAACCTAAATAATTGAAGGTGATGGATAGGGAAGAGAATGAAACAATCAGTTAATTTGTATCCTTGTTGTTTTTTCAAAGGGGTTAAAGTGTATTTTCTTCTTAAAGTTTTCCTTTGGTTGAATTTGATTGGTTTCAAATTATATGTGCATATATTTATATATACATAATTCGTTAGAGAACAAGGGGCTAGTTGGAAGAACCGTGATGAGAGTGTGTGGTATGGACAGAGAAACCCCAATCTTATTGTTGACTTCGTTTGACAAAAGGACAATTGACTGATTGTGAAAGGGTTGGATTTTCAAGTTTTGCACTGAACAATTAAACGGTTACTTGTATTTTTAGAACATGATAACCCAGCTTCACTTTTGGATTCACACGAACCGGAGGCTTTGCTTTGTATATAGTACAGTATTGAATAGTGTTAATATAATAGTATATTATATTTTGTGTGTGTATGTTTGCGTATATTATGGCCAAGCTTGACATCTACTAAATAATACAAAAAGTCAGGCCAAGTTTGGCTAAACTAAAAAAGTGCACTTATTTCATCTTTTTATCTTTTTTGGGTTATATCAATCAACATCTCCTCTCTATTTTTTCTACACATAATACAAGAAAAGTCAAAAAGTACACTTATTTAGTCTTCCCAAACTTGGCCTTAGTCACATCATCTTATTTAAATCACATCACTTCTCTAACACATCACATCAAATCCAACCCAAACCCAAACCCAACCCATATAAGCCAATAAGTCAAAAAGTACACTTTTTTAGAACATTCCAAACCAACCCATAGCTATTGTCACAGGTGTATTGCATTGCTTATATGGTTTTCAATGGAACATTTTATAATGGAATAATGGCTACGAGGAAGCCTTTTTTTTAAAAAAAAAAAAAAAAAAAACCATCTATTACTGCAATTTTTACCTTTTCATGATAGAGACTCCTCTGGAAGATTTTCTTGTTACTGCATCATTCTCAAATATCAATGCTAGACTGCATTAATTTTTTTTTGGTTGCTGGTGAGAGAGATGCTCTTAACATACTTGTTTCTGCTAGACTGACATATTCTGTTATTTTTTAGATTAAATGCTCTCTGAGCTTAAGGCCTAAGTTATATATGATGTGTGGTTTTTTATTTGCAAGGTTCAAAAAGTTGAATTTCGAATGAAGGAATGGAGATACTGCTCATTATCCTGTACGCATTCTTTTTCCTACATAATATTCCATAAAGTTGTCCCATGTTAGTGTGTTGGTTAAGGAATTGACTTTTACGTTCATTTATGTGTTTGTATTGCAGGGGTGGAACAAAAAGTGAGTACATCCTCTACATTATAGTACCTAATTTCATAGTAATTTTCAGTAGTTGTACTTATGCATATGTTGTTTTTGTCAATTGGAACTCTGGTTTTATTTTTGCTTGAACTTCTGAATGTTTCTATATTTGAATACATATACAGTTCTATTAGAAGAGGGAGGGTGGGAGGTTTGCTTTTGGAGTTTCAACGGAGAAGAAGGGGTACTTCCCAATTTTAGCATGCTATATTGGCCAACTTGGTGAAGTTTAACTTCGTAGAAATTTTCTTGAACAGTTGGGATGAATGGGTAGGCATGGATCGTCTGATGAAATTTACTGAAGATAATGTCCAGAAACAGCAGGAGCTCAATGAGAAACGGAACACAGAGAAGATCACAAAGAGCGGGCGCGCATCACAGATTAAACCAAGAAATTCTACTGGTTAGCTCCATTTTTTAGTCTAAATTTTGGTTTTTTACGTTTGGTTATTGTTTTGTTTAGGCTTGGTTCTTCAAAAAAAAAAAAAAAAATTCATGCAATTATTTGTTAATAATTAACTTTGTAGGATAAGCATATTTTGGAAATAGTTACATATTTTCTTCTATTCTTCTTTTTGCCTTTCAATTTCTCTTTATTTAGTTGAAGAATATTACCTTTTGAAAGTGTAGTTTGAGTATATGACTCGATTTCTGCTTCTGTGCATGAATTGTTAAATGACTTGGGCATAAATAAGTTATATATCTATGTAATTTCAAACCATCTATATGATTTATTTATAACTTGAATCTACTATGTGGTGAAATCTTATCTTTTGGGCAGATCTATTGCTAGGGCTACCTAGGCTTGATGCCGGGGCATTTCAAAGCCAAAAGTTTCTTGAACTGTCCTGCCAACAGCCGAGGTAGCCCTGGCATTTGTGGTCCTCCAACTTTGTCATTTTGATGAAATAAATACCTCCAATAATTACAATGTTTTCGCAAAAACAATTTGTGTTTTTTGACTGCACATGTCTGGAAATTATTCTCAGAAGTGGTCTCTTCTTAAGCTGTGATGGGAACTCTTTGCAGTGGCAAGAGGGAAGAAGCGGAAGAATGACTCTGTTACTAAGGTACACTTTGATTTACCTGCTATAAAAGGTGCTTCTTAAACATATGTTTATGTGTATATATTTGTGCATGGTACGTGTTTCACTGTCTAGTTTGTTAGCTTGTTGGAAAATAAATGTTGATTCATGGGAAATAGGTGGAAAATTTGATGTTAATATAATTATTTATTGTTGTTCCTTGATAGAATATTTTGTATCACTTGGAGGTTGTCTGCATGTTTAAGTCTTTAGTTTTGTCCTGATATCTAGTGTTTGGTGTATTTTGGAGGATTCAATGGGTTATTGACAAATAATTTTTAGTTTACTCAATGAGTGTTGGAATCATTTGATTCCTGCATTGATTAATATGCTAACTGCAGTGAGGCTTTTTAAAGCATGTGAAACATTTACATGGAAAGATCGTTTTAAAAATAAGTGCCCAGAAACCTCAGATTAGCCATATGCTACATTTGTAATTGCCAAGGAGAGGAATAGGTAGGGATTCAATCACTGTTACATGAATTCGGATATGGTTATTGGGTGTGGGGATGTGTTGAGTGTTGTATTCATCTAATTCTCTTGCTCAAGGGCACTAGGACATGGTTAAATTGCATATCTCTTAAATGCCTCCTTTATATATATATTTTTTGGTTTGTTGTTGTCTTATTGGTTGTCAATTAAGGAAGTTCAGCAATAGGCCAAATGAGGTAATTGATCATTGTTGGGCATGAAAAATTCCAGACACAATCCAACCAGTGGACTTTTCTGCGCCCTTTTGTTACTTTATTCAATCAAGTAGAAATTTAATTAAATGTATCAATTATAAAACAGTTATTTATATAATTATTAAGTCCAGTTTGAATAATCTAATCCAAACATAACTTAGAAATTAGCTTATGATTTTCATTATTTTGTTTATAAGTTTTTCTAGAGTGTTTTCCTTTGATAGTTTGAGGTCTTTAGACTAAGTTTATGCCTTGTCATTTCCAGGAGAAAGGCAGTGTGCCACCGGAAAAGCTAGTCAACATCCATATTCCGTCAACATTAAAGAAGCAATTAGTTGATGATTGTGAGTTTATTACTCATCTGGGCAAGGTATTTACATTTTTTTTTTTCTGAACTTATCTATTGGATTAGATGATTCTAAGAATTTATTTTGTGGGAACAGATTTATTTTGGGATTTGGATCAGGATTTCATGATGTGACAAGATCTGGCTATGAGGACATGAGATCCTACCTCAAATAGATTTTCAACATGATTCATATTTATTTTGTTTAGATGAATTGTAACATCTTGATTGGGATTTAAACAAGAAGCCAGTGGAAACTATAATTATAGTCCTTTTATAAGATGGTAGGGTTTTGAGTATTAGGATGGTTGTGTCAAGTCACCAATTTCCCACAAGCCTAAGCTATCGGGAAATGGGCCTAACAATGTATATCAAGGTATCTAACAAGATGAATAGAGTTTTGCCTTTTGATATTATTTTCTCAACATGGGTCAGGAGGTGACAAGTTGCCATTTCCTCATTATTTAGGAGATGGTTTGGCCGTATGTGGTAGAGGAATTGTGGTATTGTGCAGGCTAGTTGGTTTTTATTTAGCTCTTTTTTCTCTGTACATGGGTTTGCAAGATTTTAAAGCTTTTCAGATATTCCTTTGTCTCTAAGATTACAATTAGACCTTAGATTATATAGCCCTAAATCCTAAACCAAAAAGGAAAATACAAATACAATTATAATTATGTCTCTAACAGGACTCTAACACAATCATGCCTCTAATAGGACTCTAATTTGTACAAAACACACAATAATATATTCTATATTCTCACAATCCCGTTCAAACTCAAGGTGTTTTAGCAGAAAACACTTAGAGTTTACTAAGAAGAAATGAAACCGAGTGGTAGTGTGAGTTTTGGTAAAGAAATCCCAAGTGTTTTAAAAGGCTCCAAAGCGCCGAGGCGATAAGGTGTCCTATAGCCTAAGCGAGAGAAGGCCTTGCGCGCCTCACCAAAGCGAGGCCATAATAATAAAAGCAATGCAAAATTATAAAATAGGCAAAATTTGTAACATAGCAAATATATGTAGTATATTAAAAAGTATAATATCCAACAAAAGGTATAAAGTATGACATTCACATCCACCAAAAACCTCATGTACTAAAATCATCAACATGAAGAACTTCATCTCCTCCATCATCATCATCATTGGATTTGTATCCATCCACATCCTCCTCTTCAGCCTCATCTTCATCTTCCCATTCATCTTCTTCATCTACAAGTTGTTGGTGTGTTGTCCTAGTTGTGCTTGATCTAGTTCTTTGGTTACTCTCCTCAACACAAGCAGCTACAGCAACATTATCCCACCCCAAAGAATCATCATCAAACACAAGCTCATTCTCCATCCTCCCAATCAACCATTCATTGCTCTCATCAATATCTTTCAAAGAGATGGGATCAATATTGGCACGTTTCATGTATCGACGCTTCAATGCTCTATTATACTTCACAAACACCAAATCATTGAGACGTTTTTGAGCAAGCCTATTTCTTTTTTTACTGTGAAGCTGCAATAATAAATAAAAAAGCATTTAAATTTGTATATAACTGAATTTGTTTTTGGAATTCACTACTAGATTTGACAACGGGTACTCACATGTTCAAACACACTCCAATTTCTCTCACAGCCAGATGAACTACAAGTAAGACTAAGTACTTTGATGGCAAATTTTTGCAAATCAGGAGTTTCATGACCAAAAGATCTCCACCAATCAGCTGATCATGATAATTAGTTAGCACTTAGCAAACATTTTGAAGTAAAAGGTATTGACTACTAGAATAGAACATTGTAAATGATTACCTGGTACTCTTGTACTTCTTTGTCTAATTGCCATAGGAATCTGAAAAAGTCCTTCAGCCAAGGTTTTAAAAAGCGGCCGCAACCGTTACGGCCGCTCTTGCAGTGTGATTGAGATTCATAAGTGTGTCGGCCGTAGCGGCTACCGTAACGGTCACAACGGTGCCGTAATAGTCGTAACGGCCTGTTACGCACTGTTACGTAACGGTTCCAAACTGTTTCTTTCAAAAAAACACATAAAAAAAAGCTGAAAATGGGGGAAAGAGGGATAAAGAGAAGAGGGAAGATAAAGAGAGAAAATTGAGGAGCAAGAGATAGAGAGAGAGAAGAGGGAAGATGAACATGTTATTGATTTGTTGAAGCTGTAAGACCTATTCTATTTTATTCAGCTGCTATCACTCAATCATTTTGTTTGTTTGTGTGTGTCTATCTATATATTGTTTGAAAATAATAATAATAATGAGTGTGGTCATTATCTATTTGGGTTGGTTAAAATATGTATATATATATATTTAGGTTCTTATTTATTCTCTTACTTTTGTCATTGTTTATCTTATATATAATAGTTAGTGATTGATTTTTTGTATTATATAAAGTCATTAATTATTAAAATAAAATGAAAAAAACTCAGTTTATAGTGATTTAAAAATATGAAATATATTGGCTCATACTTAAAAATTTACAAAAATTGATCAATATTTATTTTTAACCCAATAAATATGATCATGGAAAAAAAATATGCATATCGGTAAGTTTGTTTCAAATTGTGCAAAAAATAAAAAAATTTACGGTTTCGGTTACCGCAACCGTTACACTACGGCCTTTACACCCTGCAACTGCAATTGTAACCGCAACCGCACTACCGCCACCATTACGGCGACCGCAACCGCTTTTCAAATCAGGAGTTTCATGACCAAAAGATCTCCACCAATCAGCTGATCATGATAATTAGTTAACACTTAGCAAACATTTTGAAGTAAAAGGTATTGACTACTAGAATAGAACATTGTAAATGATTACCTGGTACCCTTGTACTTCTCTGTCTAATTGCCATAGGAATCTGAAAAAGTCCTTCAGCCTTCTCATACTTAGCTAATTCTGCACAAACTTTATCTTGGACCTCTAGTGTTGGGATCAACCTTGATATACATTGATATAGGCCTGTCATGATTTCTTTGTCCTTTGCAGCATTTGGATCTTTGTAAAACAAACTAGGATTTAAATAAAATCCAGCAGCATGCAAAGGGCGATGCAATTGAATGTCCCACCTTTGATCAATGATTTCAAAGATCTCTTTATACTTCTCTTCCTTTCCATCGAATGCATTTGCAATAGCTTCTTTAGCCCTGTCCATAGCCCTGTAAATATATCCCATCGGAAGCTTTTCTTTACCATCAACCATTCATAGTACACAAACAAGAGGACATGAAAACTGAAGGGCAAAGCAAACATGATTCCAAAATCAAGGCATTAGCATTATTTGAGCCGTCTTCTTACCCTGCGGCTCCTTCACCCATTTTCTTTTGGTCCACTCCTCCGAAGTGAACATCTTCCTCAAGTTGTTCCTTTGTTGATAAAGTCTTTGCAAAGTTAAGAAAGCTGTTGCAAATCGGGTTTTAGCAAGCTTAACTAACTCCTTCAATTGAGTGAAACTCCTCATCATATTCAACAAAGATGGACGATTATAAATATAACCGTGTACCCCAATTGCCCTTTCAAATGTCTTCTTAAAATTGGGTAACTTGAAAATGTCTTCCAACATTAAATCCATGCAATGGGCTGCACAAGGTGTCCAATACAAGTGGGGTCTCTTTGCCTCCAAAAACTTCCCTATAAGATTACAAGTTGCAAGTTTATAACATATTACTTTAAACAAATAGAACCAAAACAAAAGCACACTATTTGCAATAGAGCTAGAGGATTTTACCTGCCAATACATTTGCTGCAGCACTGTCGGTGACAATTTGGACCACATTAGCTTCTCCAATTTTGTCAACAAACTTGTCAAGCAAGCTAAAAATCTTGTTTGCATCCTTTGAGTAACTAGATGCATCAATAGACTCAAGAAACATGGTTCCTCTAGGACAATTCACCAAGAAATTAATCAAAGTTCTATGCTTCCTATCCGTCCACCCATCACACATTATAGAACATCCATACTTTGCCCAATCCTCTTTGTGCTCCTTCATCAACTTATGGACATGATTCACTTCTTTCTTGAGATAAGGAATCCGTATCATGTGGTAACTTGGTGGTTTCAAACCTAGACCAAATTGTCCTATGGCTTCAATCATTGGTGCAAAACTTTTTGCTTATTGACTACATTAAACGGAATTCCAGTATCATATATCCATCTTGCAATTCTGACATAGGCCCTCTCCATTAACTCTTTTCTATAAGGATCATTTTCATCAATTTTAATTTGCTTTCCCTTGCCTTTTTTTTTTTTGGCACCACTAACTCTGGCTCAGGTGTGAAGAAACAATCCATGGGGCCCTATCTTCCTAGGCTTTTTAGGTTTCAATTGAATAGAAGCAGAGGTAGTTTTTCGAGTAGAGCCTTGAATAGGAATAGGCTGTTTACCATGTGGAGAGATTTCTACATCATCATCCTCATCCTCAAAATCTTCTTCGTTGACCATTTCATCGAAGTCAGGCATCAAGTTCAATTGATCCTTCAGTTGCTTTTTTTTTTTGCCATATAATTAGCCACCTCATTACTAACCTCAGTTGGGCATCTAGGACATTTAATTACATTCCTATACCCTCCAACAAGATGTTGCTTAACTCGGAAAACACTACCATTCATCTCTTTTCCACAAAAATTACACTTGAACTTGCTTAGATTTTCAGGATTTACCATTGTTGCATACTTCCATGCCGGATCTTTTTTTCCACCCTCAGGTGTTGTCATTTATTATGTATGTACCTATTGAGACTATAAGCACTGATTCAGTGTTCATTTTATTATTATTATTTTGACAGGGAAAAGAAACAGAGTAGAATAAAGAAGGAAAAAAAAAACAAAGCAAGAGAAGAAGAACAAATTAAAGCAAAGCAGAGGAGGAGAAGAGGAGAAAAAGACAAGAAGGGAAGAAGACCAACACAGTAAAGCAAAAAAAAAAAAAAAAAGAGAGTAGAACAGAGGCAGAGAAAAGAACCAGAGAAGAGAGAGAAGAGAAGAAGAGAAGCAGAATAGTCAAAGCAGAAGAAGAGGAGAAGAATCGAACTAGAACAGTCAAAGAAGAATCAAACCAGAAGAAAAGAAAAAAAAATTGGGTATAACAGAGGCAGAGAAGAGAAGAAGAGGAGAATAGAAGAATCGAACCAGAGGAGAAGAGGAGAAGAATCGAATCAGAAGAAAGAAAGAAAGAAAAAAAGAAAAGAAAAGGGTATAACAGAGGCAAAGAAGAGAAGAAGAGGAGAAGAGGAGAAGAATCAAACCAGAGGAGAACAGGAGAAGAATCGAACCAGAAGAAAGAAAGAAAGAAACAAAAAAAAAAAAAAAAAAAAAAAAAAACAGGGTATAACAAAGGCAGAGAAGAGAAGAAGAGAAGAAGAGGAGAAGAATCAAACCAGAGGAGAAGAATCGAACCAGAAGAAAGAAAGAAAAAAAAAAAAAAGGGTATAACAGAGGCAGAGAGGAGAACCATAGAAGAGAGAGAAGAGAAGAAGAGGAGAAGAGAAGAATAGTCGAACCAGAAGAGAAGAGAACCAGAGAAGAGAGGAGAGAGAGGAGAAGAGAACCTGTGTATTTGGCGTGTCTTATACTCTTCTTCACATCGCTTCTTCTTCTTCTCCACTAGGGCTTTTTTAAATGTTTTTGCTCTGTTGTTGACCCACGTTTGTATCATTTTATAATGTAAATGAGATGTGATCCCATGTGGGTATCCACACAGTAAACAAATGGGGGCTGTTGGAGTGAAATACATTTGAAGTGCATAAAGCGCACGCCTCGGGCTTTATAATAAAGCGCGCGCTTCGTCGCCTCATCTGCGCCTTGCCCATGTCGCCTCACCTCGCCATGCTTGAGGCGTAATGCTGCGCTTCAGCTCGCCTTGGGCTTAGGCGCGCACCTAAGCGCGCTTTTCAAAACACTGAGAAGTCCGCAGGTTGCAAAGCCAAAGGGATGAAAGGAAGCGAGATAGAGGTAGACTGCAGATGCTGGCGAACAAAGTGACAATCAATCTCAATATGTTTCGTCCGCTCATGAAAGACAGTATTGTGGGCAATCTGAACAGCACTGCGGTTGTCACAATAGAGAGATGTTGGAGAAGACTGAGAGATACCTAAATCAGATAAGAGATAACGAAGCCAAATAATCTCAGCAGTGGCATGAGCCATAGCACGATGCTCAGCTTCGGCAGTAGAGTGAGCAATGACTGATTGTTTCTTACTTTTCCAAGAGATCAATGAATCTCCAAGAAACATACAGAAACCATACGTAGACTTACGATCAGTAACATCACCGGCCCAATCAGAGTCAGTATAAGCCACTAAGTCCAAAGAGGAAGTAGAGGACAACAATAAGCCCTGAAAGATGGTACCTTTGAGATAGCGAAGAACGCGAACCAAAGTAGCCTAATGGGTAGAGCGAGGAGCAGAAACGAACTGACTAACCACATGAACAGCATAAGCAAGATCAGGGCGAGTGACGGTCAAATAAACTAAACAACCCACAAGCTCGCGATATAAAGTGGGATCATCCAGAGGGACGCCATCAATAGAGTTAAGCTTCACATTAAGCTCAATAGGTGTATTAGAAACCTTAGTATCAGTAAGACCAGCACGATGAAGGACTTCATTAGCATACTTGGCCTGAGACAGAAAATAACCTTTGGGAGAAGAAGCAACCTCAATACCAAGAAAATACCGTAATGGATCCAGATCCTTCATTTCGAAGGTGCGGAAGAGATGCTGCTTGACCTCAGAGATGGCAGAAGAGTCCGAGCCAGTGATAATCATATCATCCACATAGAGCAAGAGAGCAACAAAACCAGTTGAGGTATGTCGCAGAAATAAAGCAGAGTCGGAAGCAGAAGGATGAACCCCGAGCTCAATAACAGCAGTCTGAAATCGATCATACCAAGCACGAGGAGACTGCTTTAGACCATACAGAGCACGCTGAAGACGACAAACCTGACTAGAGGGATGGTGAAGGCCAGGGGGAGGATGCATGTAAACCTCCTCAGTGAGATGGCCATTAAGAAAAGCATTCTTAACATCCATCTGATAAAGAGGCCAAGAACGAACAGCAACAACAGAGATCAAAGTACGGACAGTAGTCATTTTGGCAAGTTTACACCCCCGACATTTAGTAAGTTCACTAGGAGAAACTTTACCCAAAATACCTGATTGAGCTAAAGACCATAAGCGGTCAGCGGACAAATGCTCTAATCAATAATGCCATAAGTAGAAAGGACTAGACGGAGAATCTAATTGAAAAGAGGAAAAGGCAGTCAAAGAGGTTGCTATAGGCAGATGCAAGCTCTCTACTACATAGATGTCTCCAATTCTACGGCCGGTCCCAATCTGCTTAGACATTCGATCTCGCATGTAATGATAGCGAAGAAAAGATAACATCAAAACCCGGTGGCATCAAGTTGGTGATAGATAATAAACTGACAGATAACTGGGGAACATAAATGATAGATGGAATAGAGACAATAGACATAACAGACGGTAGGACAGACCCAACAGATACAACAGACATACCAGATCTATTAGCAAGATTGACAAGAATAGGAAAGGGAGGAGTACAATTTTGAAGTAAAGAGAGATGAGGAGTCATATGATGAGAAGCACCAGAGTTAAAAATCCAAACAGACAAAGAAATACTTAAAGAAGAACCAAGCAAACCTGAATGAAGAGAGGAAATAATGGAGGCAAATGGGGATGGTTGGGAGGTAGACAATATATGCTGAAGCTGACTAATCTGAGTAGTTAAGGAAGCCAAGTTAGGATCAGGAGCTGGAACAGATGTAGTGTACGCAGCGGGAGAAGTCTAAAATCGATTCTGAGACTGCTGAAAAGATGTGGCAGACATACATCTCTTCTTGGGACAATGGTACTTCCAATGGCCTTTCTGATGGCGTAGCACACTCATCGAGCGGAGACATCATAGTAATCGTAAAAAGTGAGAGGTTCAAGTATAATCAAACAAAATAGCCAAACCAAGAGTTTAAGTGTAATACTCAAAATCAAGAGGGCAAATTGTAAATAAAAGCTTTTCCAGGTCAACTAAAAACAAACCAGAACCAAAGATAGAGGAATCGTAAACTGCAACAGAGGGAGAGAGAGAGACTTATCGCGACTAATAGGTAGAGAAGGAGACCACGAACTGTCAGTCTCTTGAATCAACCGAACCAACGAAGCAACCAGATGGGTCGAATAAGCAGATGAGTCAAAATGACTCGATGGGTCGTGAGTATGAGATGCGACAAACACAGAGGGGCTAATCGCGAAACACAAGAATGCAGAGCTTTAATCACGCAAGGCAGAGTCGAACACAGAGGGGCTGATCGCAAACCAGATGGGCGAGTCATGAGCCAGATGGGTGAGTCGCGAGTTGCAATTCCGGCTCTGGTTGGGTCTCGACTCCGGCGAAGAGAGGTGCTAAATGCGACTCTAATACAATCGTATCAGATTCAGTGCTGGACCACTCACAAGAGAGGTCGAACCAAAGAGACCAGAACTGGAGTCGACAATTGATGGGACTAGGGTTTTGTACATGGCTCTGATACCATGTAAGATTTCTGAAAGCTTTTCTGTATATTCCATTGTCTCTAATATTACAATCAGACCTTAGATTATATAGCCTTAAATCCTAAACCAAAAAGGAAAAGACAAATACAATTATAATTATGTCTCTAACAGGACTCTAACAGACTCTAATGTAATCATGCCTCTAATAAGACTCTAATTTGTACAAAACACATAATAATATATTCTATATTCTCACAGGTTATGATGTATATTGCAGATGTCCTAAAATTCTTTACATGTTATTTTTATTTATTTTATGCTTATTTTCATATGGCCATTTGTGGTGTAGTGAAGATTGACCTCTTAATGCAATCTCTAACTTATTCTTAGGGTTTGATTAATGAGGACAATCCTTAACTGCAGATTGTAAAACTTCCGTAGTCCCAATGTTGATGAGATATTGAGCAAGTATCTTGCTTACAGGTTGAAGAAAGATGACACGTAAGTTCATGTTGTACTGATTCTTCCATTTACAAGCCTTTTTGTTTTCTTGGGCAGTTGAGCATCTTATTCTTTTCAGTTAGTTTTTATTGTTGTCTTCATTTTGCAAAATGCCAATTTTGAGAACATATTGGAAAAATAGGAATTGTTTAATCATGTGAATGTGACTTTTAAGAATGTATATTAGAAGGACAAGTTGTTTAATCCCCATGGGAGTTTGTTGGTACCAATTGCTAAATCTATCCATTCAACATGCAAATGACTAATGCCTTATTACCATTCCCGAGAATTGCCTCATGAAATTAGCTACTTTTCAATTTATCTCATCTTAGCATTTTCATGCTTGAAATAATGTCAAACTGAGCAACAATCTATTTCAACTTAGAAGGGCCCAAATTTGGATGATTGTATTTTAAGAATGTCTTATTTCAAGGTTATTGCAATATGTGGTTATTTAAATTAAGGGCAAATTACACTAGTAGTCCCTATAGTTTGGGACTCGTGTTACTTTGGTCCCTGACTTTTCAATTGTGACACATTTGACCTTGAATTTTGAATCTTGTTCCAAATAAGGACAATTGAAGATACCATTGTTTAATGTCAAGGGCAAAATCGTCAATTTAATAAAATATATACTAATTTGACAAAAATAAATGTCAAACAAATATTTTATATTTTTAATTTTTAAAAAATTATTTTTATCCACCAATGATAAAACTATGTAAATTTGATAAAAATTAATAAAAATTACATGATTAATTTTTAAAAATTAATTTTACATGATCATCATCTAAATACATAATAAAATTAATTTGGTAAAAAAAAAAAATGTCTAAAAGAATTGTCAATTTTACATAATTTTATTTTTAGTGGATAGAAATAATTTTTAAAAATTCAAAAATATTTGTTTGACATTTATTTTTGTCAAATTAGTTTAATATTTTATCAAATTGACGATTTTACCCTTGAAAAATCTAATGATATCTTTAATTGTCTTTATTTGGAGCAAGATTCAAAATTCAGGGTCAAATGTGTCACAATTGAAAAGTCAGGGACCAAAGTGACACAAACCCCAAACTATAGGGACTATTAGTGTAATTCACCCTTAAATTAATGTACAGTTTTATTATAGACATCTAGCTTTGTCTGTTAAGTCAATATCCAAAAGCCAATTGCTTTTTGGAACTGTGATTTTATTGTGTAAATGTCTTCAACACGTACATAGTACCAATATTTTTGTTTGAGTGTTGGAGAAAGTGGATAAAGGTTTGGCATTATGACCTGATGATCAATCTGACCTATTTGAGGTCTTGGCTTCTGGCTGTTTCATGCAAATAAATGAATCTTTTATGGACACCTGACTACTCTCAAATTGGACCAATCAAGTATTCATAAATAATGACCAGTGTTGAATGCTTCCATTAGCAGAACTTTTGACTATACACTTGTAGCGATCATTACTCCCAATTTTGGCAGTTCAAATTTTGTTGTGATTGTTTAGTTTCTGTCATGTGCTATAGAAATACTACAAAACTGGCATTAGTAACTTTAGTTTTACTGTAATTTGGTGGATAAAGGATAGCTGATTCAGTTCAAGAAATTCTTAACGGGTTGCGTTGTTACTTCAACAAAGCGATGCCAGTTATGCTTCTATACCAAAGTGAACGCCAGCAATACCAAGAAGTAATTGCAGATGATGTCTCTCCTTCAAATGTATATGGTGCTGAACATCTGTTACGGCTCTTTGGTATGCTTATTTTGATGTTATACAAAATACTTTTGAGTTGAAAAGTGTGCATTGCTTTCTCGGTTCACATTGTAAAATACTGATATGGCATTTTGGATCTGTTGATGTTGCTTTCATTAATTGTGTGAAAATTATTTTTAGTTGTTTTTTGCTTGCTGGTCTGTAGAAGGTACTAATTGTAGTTGGATCTCTAATCAACCTTGTTTAAGTTAGGTTAAAACTTTGGTTTAGTTTTCAAATTAACATTTGGATCAAAAAATCAAAAAACATGTTTGATTTACCAATTTTCAAAACTCTTTTCAAAGTTTTTTTTTCTCTCTCTCCTCTCCTTCTCTCTTTTATTTTTATTTTTTTATTTATAAATCAATTAGTCATTTTTTCTCTCTCCTCTCTTATTCTCTCACATTGTACACATCAATCAATCAAATTTACTCACACCATCTATTCAACTACAAAAAAAGAAAAAGAAAAAAGAAAAAAAAGACTACAAATCATTCCAAAATTATTTTCGACAATTTATCTTTCAAAATGCAACTCAACTCTTTTCAAAAATTAAACCAAGTGGATTGGTTTTCTTGTGAGAAGTTACTGATTTCCTCCATGTAAATCTAAAGTGAATCACCAGCTGTTAGATTTAGTGGCAGGGCATAATTCATGCTTGCAGAATGGTGTATGCATTTTACTCTCTTTTTTCAAGTAAAGATAAAGAAAAGGGTCAGTTAGATGTGATATTTGGCAAATATATCTTTTATGGTCCGATTAGAGATCCTGCAAAGCATGTGTTTTCAAATCCTTTCCTTCTTTCTCGTAGTTGGAGGCAATTTTTGTGAATCTGTAGGCGTCATAAAATTCTGCATTAGTCCTGCAAAAATAACCGTAATCAACAGATTCATGGATTTGAATTTAAGTTCGGTCTTTGTTTTAACTTTCAATCTTTCATGAATTAAAATTTTAGGAAAGCGAACTACAATATAAGTGATGATGGGGAGACACGAATCTATAGTTGTAGCTGGGTCCCAATTGTGGATGCATTTGAAAGCATGAGAGGCAGATTGTGTCATCTAATTTTTCATACCCAATCTTGATACTCAGATTAATTTTTGATATTTACTATCCATCTCTTGTGCAATATTGCAAAATAACTATTCGGAATCATGTGTTGAGACTCTGCACGCATGTATATTTAGTTGTTGTAAATCCAGTATGTTGCTGTAATTTTTGGCCAATTACATAGTATAGTAGGCTCTGTCCTTTCAGTTTGCTTTCTTGTTGGAAACTCTCACCATGTTTTATTGTCCTGATAAGTTCCTTGCTTCTTCCAGCGCTTGATTATTTATGTTATATTTTATATTTTTTGTTATATGTCATTTGCAGTAAAGTTGCCAGAGATGCTATATTATGCCAACATTGAAGAGGAGACATTGAAGGAGTTGCAGCAGAAACTACTAGATTTTCTGAAGTATAAAATCTTTCATTCTTCTGATTATGTTTTTTAAAGTTTGGCAGCACTTGTATCTTTATTTGTGATATCTCTTGTTGTGGATGGTCTATAGTGATGAGGGCAGACTGTGGGCACTCTGAGAATGATGGTAGGCACAAGATGGTGAAAGACCACCAGGAGAGTTGGGTTCAGTCTTAGACTCGAAGAGAGAGTGGCAGTGGAGCTGTGAATATATGCCATGGAGATGTAAATCTCTCTCTAATGTGGACAGAGGAACTTTCCTAAGGTGTGCCTTGTACGGAGGTAGAGACCTCCTTTTATAGAAGAGTTGGGACATGGAGGCCAACTCATCCTTGACTTGGTCAAAGATGCTTCTCCCTCGTGCTTTAAAACTGGTCAAAGTGGGGTCATCCCAAGAGGGTGAATCGGACAACTTTGACGATCCCTTGACTACGGCCACTAATCCAGAAGTCCCTGGTGATCCCGCTTGGGGTCATTGGTAGCTTGAGCGACCAATGACCAAGGCACTGACAAAGTCAGGGAGCCCATGGCTCTGGTCCCAACCTAGGCAGGCTGTGTAGTATCAGGGTATGAGTCTTGAGTCGAGCAGTGCGGGTATGGTTGTTGGGTCCATCCCTTTAGTGGTGCTTATGTGACTGGTCATGTGGGACCCATGTGCCTATGCTTAC
Organism: Camellia lanceoleosa; assembly: GCA_025200525.1. Taxonomy (NCBI): domain Eukaryota; kingdom Viridiplantae; phylum Streptophyta; class Magnoliopsida; order Ericales; family Theaceae; genus Camellia; species Camellia lanceoleosa. The sequence continues at coordinate 182,011,457 of CM045761.1, read as the reverse complement.
GATAGAAGTCCTTGTCCAAATGAAGGAAATAGAAAAACTCATGTTGTATAGGTTGGTTGAAGATCGTTTAACAATACCTTATTTTTCTTATCGCTTTATAGGTTTAGATGGTGCCCTATAATTTATAATTTTGTGTTGCTTTGTGTTAATGATAATATATGCAAGGAAAAAAAAATAAAGAAAAATATATTTGGGATTATTGTCAGTCCTCTATTAGCTGCTTAGACATGATAAGAATCCAACTGCCGAATCGGATTTTTAGAAAGAAAGTCCACATTTTCAGAAAATTGGCTGGTCAAGGTCTCTTCACTCATTTATCCTTTCTGTCAATATTAATTAGATTTCACTGTTGTGATCATACTTGTTATCGTCATGCAGATTCATGCAGAAGAATCAAAGTGCCTTCTTCCTATCTGCTTACCAGACACCGGAAGGTTTTGATGCAAGCTCTAAGAAACAAGGTGACTGATTGAGGACAGTTTGGTAACATGTACATATACAATCAACTGCTTGATTTGATCATTGGCTTTTGCTTTTCTCTTCTTGCGCTTCTAATTTGTGAAACCTCTGTTGGGATGTTCATGAAAACCTTATATATATTTGTAAAGAAGAATACAGTTCTGGTTTTACATGTCACATTAATTACATTTCTAACAGGAAGTTGCAAACTTGTGTACTTGGTTAATTGTTATGAAGGTGAAATGTATCTGACAATACATAGGAATAGGATGATAGGAGTCCTCGTGGCCAAATTGTACCCTAGAACTAGGGATGATGATTTTGGCCAACCCTAGCACCCCACCTTCAAATATGTGGGTTTCTTTTCCGCCAAGTGAAAGTTTAGGGGTGGCGCGGTGTAGACACAAATTTTAAAACATGAAGTGTTTCAACACATTTTAAAATTTATGTTACAAATGTTCACTGTTTAGTTTTTTGGACTAAACAGTGTTTGATTATTTGAATAGCAGGTTCTTATTTTCGATTTGTATTTCAGATCATTAATTACACATTTTATATAAATGAAACTTCCGATTAATGAAGAACAAAATAAACAACAAAAGACAATTTAAAAAAAATAAATATTTTATTAAAATTGTTATGGGTTTTGAACTCTCGAATACAAAATACAATTCTGGGTTTGGAACCCTTTACCTATTCATCGCCATTAGCGTAGGCTTTTCAGTTCTCTAGCTTCTCTTCTTCTTTCTTGTAACGATTTTTTTAGCTCTCAATTTCTTTCTCTCTCTGATCTTTTCACTTCTGATTTCTTCCGATCCCCCGTCTTGTGTGATGATCCTCATATTTATGGAGGGCCATCAAGTGATAGGAATGCTTCATCTTCAATTTGAATTTCAAATTGAATGATAGCGCAATTTGCATTTTGAATAATAACGCTATCTAATCAATCGTATATTTGACTAGCCATTTGAATTTTGAATAATAGAGCTATCTGGTTAATCGTATATTTGATTAACCGGATTGATCTTTGGGATTTCATCTTGTGTGGTGTCCTTGTTGTAGGCTCTACAGGTGTCATCTTTCGTAGGCTCCATGTGTCATTGTTGAGATACAACGTCGTTTTGTTTATGTACTTCAATGGATCATATTGATCTTTTTTAGGAAGTGATTACTTGCAACCTTCCTATCATATGCTCCATACGTGTCATAAATTTAGTTAAAATTTATGTGCCAACAAATGCCCCTCGTGACTTGCACAAGTGAATTTTCTTAATTGTGCGAGTCACGACAATTTGGCACTTTTATCTGGCTGATCTTTAGATCTTGGATGAGATCATTTCTTTGCTTTGATCCCTGGGCATTTTTTTTTTTTTTTTGGGGTTAATTGCCCTTTATAGTCCATGGGCCATTTATTTTTGTTGCATGGGTCCTTTTTATGGACTTGAATTTTTTTATTTTTTTATTTTTTTTTTAAGGGTCATGAGTAAGGTCCAAGATTTAATTGGGCATTTCCTTTTGTGGGCCTCCAACTTGCCACCATTTTTTTTAGGCCATCATGGATTTTTCTAGACCATTATGGATCTTTCCTTTTCTAGGCTACTATTTTTTAATTGGGCCTTTTCTTTTGTGGATCTCCAACTTGCCACCATGGATTTTTCTAGACCATCATGGACCTTTTCTTTTTTTTTTAGGCCACTATTTTTTAATTAGGCCTTTTCTTTTGTGGGCCTCCAACTTGCCACCTTTTTTTACAGCAGATTTTTTTTAGGCCATCATGGATTTTTCTGGGCTATCATGGACCTTTCCTTTTCTAGGTCACCATTTTTAATTGGGCTTTTTCTTTTGTGGGCCTCTAACTTGTCACATTATTATTTTTTTTTTTTAGAATTTTTTTACAACATATATATATATATATATTACGAGTTTGTCTAAATGAAATAGGATGGATTGGCATTGGTAGGATTTCTAATCCTACACAAACTCTTACTTAGTATTTCAAATCCTACCTAAACTCTTGCTTGTTTGAAGTATTTTAAGAGAACACTACCTCCTTTCTTAAGCAAGAATTTTTTGCTTTATATAACACCTATTCATATATTTTTTCCTTGCAGCCCCTTTTTTCCCTTGCAATTTTTTTTTTCAGCAGATTTTTTGCTTCCAGAAAATTTCCAACAACTTCCAGCCTTTTTTTTTTTTGTTTTCTTTCCAACAAAAGCTGTTCTCCTTGTACTTTAAAGAAGGCACCGAAAGAAATCCTTCAAATTCCTTTTAATCCGGTATACTTCCCTATTTGTTGCTTCTCTTTTATAACAGCATGTTTTTTTGCTTAAGAAGAATTGCTTGTGTAAAGACAAAAAAAAATCTGAACAAGTTTAGTAACTTGGTCATGGCATCCAGCAATCTACTTATTGTTGAATAGATAGTACCACAAAATCTGAATCACAGAACCCTTTATTTTATTTTATTTATTTTATGTTTTTGTACACCATGAATCTAAATAGGCCAACAAAGGTTTCAAAATTTTTTTCAAACTATATATATATATATTTTTTTTCGGTAGACTATGAATCTAATAGGCCAAACAAAGTTTCAAATTGTTTCTCTTTATTTATTTATTTATTTATTTTTTAATTTTTTTGAAAAAAAAAAATTTCCACACTAGCTTCATGTATATCATGTTTTTCTACAGTCACAACCTGTGTAATATCGATGAGAATCAAGAGGTTGTAAGTCATAGATGGTTGAGCCCACGTGGCCCAAATGGTTTTGGGATGCTTAATCAGCTAGGTATTTTCCTTCTCCATTGTAGTGGGTAGCCAAACTATACCAGATTCTTGTCATCAACATATTTTAAAGGCCTCAATTTAATATATGTTTAAAGGCCCCAATTAAGAAAGCATAGGTTCTGTTGATTTGTTCAGTTTCTTGAAGAGGACAGTTTTTTTTTTTAAAAAAAAAAAAAAAAAAAAAAAAAAAACTAGGAGACCAAACAAAGACTTTTCTTGTTTAAAGAAAAACCTGTTATACTTTTTTTGTAATAGCAGATTTTGCTAAACCCAAATATGAACAGACAATTTAATTTAATTTTTTTTTTTTTTGAAAATCAAATTTTTTAAGCCTGCTACCTTTTATTTTATATTGTATTAGTAGCAGCCCTTTGCACAATTAGCCAATTTTTTGTTAAAAGTCGAATCAACCTTGTCCCTCGTGATTCGTGCAAGTAAATTTTAATTGTACGAATCATGATGACTAATTTTTTTTTTTTTTTTTTAATGGTTAACAATTATTTCATGTCTTTTTTTTATCTCTTTTGCAGGCAACACGCAAGGCGTCAGAGTTTGTTTGCAGGTATCATTGCCCTTTCCAACATAATGGCAATGAGTGGCTTGAAACCTTGGCAGTGATTGTGTCCTTTCACCCCAATGGCTTGAATCCTTGGCAGTGATTGTGCCCTTCACCCCAACGGCTTGAATCCTTGGCAGTGATTGTGTCCTTCACCCCAACGGCTTGAATCCTTAGTAGTGAATGTGTCCGTCACCCCAATGGCTTGAAACCTTGGCAGTGATTGTGTCCGTCACCCCAACGGCTTGAGTCCTTGGCAGTGAATGTGTCCGTCACCCCAACGGCTTGAAACCTTGGCAGTGAATTTGTCCGTCACCCCAACGGCTTGAAACCTTGGCAGTGATTGTGTCCGTCACCCCAACGGCTTGAGTCCTTGGCAGTGATTGTATCCGTCACCCCAACGGCTTGAAACCTTGGCAGTGATTGTGTCTGTCACCCCAACGGCTTGAGTCCTTGGCAGTGATTATGTCCGTCACCCTAACGGCTTGAAACCTTGGCAGTGATTGTGTCCGTCACCCCAATGGCTTGAGGCTTTGGCAGTGATTGTGTCCGTCACCCCAACGGCTTGAGTCCTTGGCAGTGATTGTATCCGTCACCCCAACGGCTTGAGTCCTTGGCAGTGATTGTGTCCGTCACCCTAACGGCTTGAAACCTTGGCAGTGATTGTGTCTGTCACCCTAACAGCTTGAGTCCTTGGTAGTGATTGTGTCCGTCACCCCAACGGCTTGAGTCCTTGGCAGTGATTGTGTCCGTCACCCCAACGGCTTGAAACCTTGGCAGTGATTGTGTCCGTCACCCCAATGGCTTGAGGCCTTGGCAGTGATTGTGTCCGTCACCCCAACAGCTTGAATCCTTAGCAAGGGGCTTTCATCACTTTATAGTAGGACATTTTGCCTCAACTAACCTCTTTTTTTATTTATTTATTTTTATTTTTTTTAAGGAAGCATGGAAAAGATACTTGAATATCTTCGACGTGACGAGAGGGATGTATTGGATAAATCTGGTCCGAAAATAATTCGGCATAAACCTATCACTGCTTTATTGTCACCTACCCCTACATCCCTTTACATACGGCTTCTGAAGACTTGGTCTATACAGGAATTCGAAACTACTGTGAGATTCTCGAGAAAAGGCACTCCAAATCAATTGGTTCATTCCCTGTCTCAACCCTTCGTCCATTTTCTGAAGACCTTCACTGCTCTGATTTTAATACTCTTATTACGAGAATGAAGCATGAAAAATTGAAGTGGGATAATTCTTTTAATGTCCGCGGAATTTCTACCCATTTGCAATCCCCTATATGGATTTTTTGGTTGAATGACGTTCTTTCCACATTTGCCCCTATTTTGAAGAAGTGTGGGATTTATGCTGCAATCTATGTATCCCAATTTGCTTATGCTAGGAATGTCTCCCTCCTCAAAGGATTCTTAGAGCGGTGGTCACCAGACACCAACACTTTCCACACTATTTACGGCGAACTTGGGATCTCTTTATGGGACCTTCATCGCATTAGCGGGCTTCCCATCCATGGCGAGTTTTATGAAGAGTTCACCCCCTCCAATGACATTTTATATTCGTCCCAGACATCCAAGGCGTGCCGTGGGCTTTTCAACATTTATGCCAGCTCTTTTCAATCCAAAAATTTTAACCACTGGACTTTCAAATTCATTGAATCCCAACTTCGATTAGTGGTTTTCAACGAAAAGACTAATCACGATGATGTGTATCTTTCTGGTTTTTTGGCGAGTTGGCTTAGCGGATTTGTCTTCCCTCACTCTTTCGGGGAAATTCGTCCGACGACCTTTCATGTAGCCACCAAAATGGCAGGTGGAACCTTATTTAGCCTGGCCATCCCCGTCCTTGCATACCTCTATCATTCTCTTGGGAAAATGGCATCATCATCTTCACTTGGAAAGGAAAATATTCAGGGTCCTTTACATTACCTTTTTGGATGGATTTCACTATATTTTGTCAAGACTTACTCTCACGGGGATCCTCAGTCAATTTGTCCGATTCCTGACATTCATTTCATGCCATATCTTGGGTTTATTGGAAACCAATCGGCTGCCCAGTTTTTTACTGATAAATTTCCATTTGTGGACTCTCTCCTAACTTATCGTACGGAGTGTCAGTTTAGGGCTCTTACCCATGAAAGTGAACCTTTAGGCGTTCTGGTCGATTTTGAAAGGATATCACCTTTCCATCTTGGCTATCTTATATCTTTGAGGCAAGGGATTTTAATTTTTAAAATGGGATTTAATTTCATTTCTGAACCGTACTCCCCTAACCGATTCGGTCGTCAATTTGGGTTTACTCAAGCATGCCCTACACTGCTTAATGTATCTTGTCGGCAGCCCTCTGAGTGGTCTAAGTTTTATTACAACTGGCGCCATATGCTACGCTGAGGTACAAAAGTCTCATTGGAGTTACCAGGCCCCCGATCTACTTCTCACGTAACCATGCCTTATGCCAATTGGTGGTTGGGAACTTCCTTTACCGTGCTTCAATATGTTACTCATTCCCAGCCAAAATCTTCACGCAAGAGAAAACTGGATATGTCAATTAAAGACCGAAAGACTAAGAATCCTTCGTACTGAAGAGCTAGGTCAACATCTTCACCTATTGTTCTGGAAGCATCATCACCTCAGAGAATGGATAATAATCGACCACTCATTGCTCCTTCTCGATCTAGTTGCTCGGTTTCAGATCTCCTTCATCTTTTCGAGGATATGTGTAACTCTCAATTTAAAATGAGATTTAGCTTTGAGCAAGTAGATTCTGGTCCTCAATTTTCTAGTCTCGCAAATTTTTTTCCAGAGACTGTGTCTATCAGTGATTGTACAGGAACTTCCCAACCCATCCTAGCAACCAAAACCCCAATGGATCAATTTCGCACATACTTGTACTCTTTTCTTGAAGATAAAGATGAGAATATGATTCAAGAACTCTTTGGGGGAGATGGGTATGAATTAACTGCCTTGGGTCATATTCGCATTAAGAGTGTTGAAATTCCTTCTCCTACCAAATCTTTTGATTGTTCTCTCAATGAAAGTAGCGAGAGTGAAGATGAGTTTTATGACTACACCCCTCTTTTAGATGGCACCCCGACTAAGATGAGTAATTTGCTCCCAGCAAGTGTAGGTTTTTCTTCTCCTTCTTCGAAGGAGCCATCCAAGCTATTAGAGAAAGGTATAATTCTTCTTTTTCTCTCTCTTCTTTTTTTATTTTTTTATTTTTATTTTAAATATATTTTGAATACCTTTCCTTTTCTTAGACACTGCGCCTCGGACGCCTCGGACTTCCCCAGCTGCATCGCATATGCCATTGGTTACCTTTAAGGGTACTCTTATTCATTCCTTGTACCTCATTTTATTTTATCATGTATACATACTCAAGGAACTCTTTTCTCTTTAGATCATGCCACATTGCAAAATCCGTGGTCCGCTTGTGGGAATCACAACTTGTCTTCTCCTCCACCTAAGTCTCTTCAAGCCATACACCACGGTATACTTTATTCATATATATATATTGTTTTTTTCTTCTATGCTTTCATTGAGTATCTCTTTCTATTTTCACAGAAAATACTTCTGACATATTGGAAGAGACAGACGAAATTACTTCTGATACCTCGGAAGAGGCCCAAATTCTTGCAGACTTACTTGAAGCAAATGGGGTTAACAAATTATTTGACAAACTTGAAACACCCTCTGCTCCATTTAGCGTTCTTTTGGGAACTTCCTCTAATGAAGCAGCCACCCATATTCAGAAAGGGCTTACTATTTCTCTCCAATCAATGACGGATGTTAATGGCATGATCGCTGTAGCAAACAACGTTTTCATGATTTTGAAGAGTTTGGGTGTAGACTTCGTCTCTTTCTACAAGAAGATGAAGATATTCCTTGGGTGCTTTGCTTTGAAAATCCAACTTGCAGATTCTTCAAACTTGTCTACTGCAGAATTTGAGGCCCAATACTATGAGAAGAAGCTTCATTTTGACAAAGTTTCTAGCGAACATGAACAGTTGTCTGCTTCAATTATCAAGTCAGATGAGCACATTGCGGGTCTTCACCAAAAGATTATTCAAACCAAAGAGCTACTCAAACAACTTGAAGAGGAATTGTCATCCACCCAAGCGGAACATGCATCATTTATGTGTGATTTTGCACAAGCTTCCGAGAATGTTTCTAAATCAGAAGAAGACGTGCAAACTGCTCTGAATGTTTTGAGCCAACACAAGAAGAAGAATGGACAACACAGTGTTGTGGAACGTGCCTTTGAAAGGGCTAAGGCTTCTCTTAATGAATGAATGCACTTTTATATTTTTTATTCATCCGAACATAATGTATTTATGAAATTTCGCTCAGTGATAGATTTATTTGTTATATGAAATTTCTCAATACAATACATTGATTTGTCTTATTTTAGCTGTTCACAGTTTATACTTTTGACTTTTGTTTGGCCGTACATAGTTTATACTCTTGCGGGCCAGGAGTATCCAATGTTTTACCACCTTAGATTTCGATGGGATATTTTAGCAGTTTAACCACATACAATACCATTGGTGGGTTTTTGACTTTTGTTTGGCCGTACACAGTTGATACTCTTGCGGGCCAGGAGTATCCAATGTTTTATCACCTTAGATTTCAGTGGGATATTTTAGCAGTTTAACCACATACAATACCATTGGTGGGTATTCGACTTTTGTTTGGCCGTACACAGTTTGTACTCTTGTGGGCCAGGAGTATCCAATGTTTTACCATCTTAGATTTCGGTGGGATATTTTAGCAGTTTAACCACATACAATACCGTTGGTGGGTTTTTGACTTTTGTTTGGCCGTACACAGTTTGTACTCTTGTGGGCCAGGAGTATCCAATGTTTTACCATCTTAGATTTCGGTGGGATATTTTAGCAGTTTAACCACATACAATACCGTTGGTGGGTTTTTGACTTTTGTTTGGCCGTACACAGTTTATACTCTTGCGGGCTAGGAGTATCCAATGTTTTACCACCTTAGATTTCGGTGGGATATTTTAGCAGTTTAACCACATATAATACCGTTGGTGGGTTTTCGACTTTTGTTTGGCCGTACACAGTTTATACTCTTGCGGGCCAGGAGTATCCAATGTTTTACCACCTTAGATTTCGGTGGGATATTTTAGTAGTTTAACCACATGCAATACCGTTGGTGGGTTTTCGACTTTTGTTTGGCCGTACACAGTTTATACTCTTGCGGGCTAGGAGTATCCAATGTTTTACCACCTTAGATTTTGGTGGGATATTTTAGTAGTTTAACCACATACAATACCGTTGGTGGGTTTTTTTTTTTTTTCTAAGCCTTGCCTTTAGGCTTTCTTCGGGTTTTTCAACCTAGCTTTTTTTTTTTGCCTAGGCCGCCCTTTTGGGTTTTCAACCTAGCAGGCTTTCTTAAGGATAATATCTCTTCAAGAACCTTGCATTGGTTGGGGGAATGATTCTATCACCATCCATCGTTATCAACAAATAGGCCCCATTAGAATAAACCTTCTCAATCACATAAGGTCCTTCCCATTTGGGCTCAAGCTTTCCTTTGGTTCTTCGTGAGACTACCATGGATGTTCTAACCATTAGTACCAAGTCTCCATTTTTAAAGGAACGAGGCCTCACTCTTTTATTGAATGCATTTGCCATCCTTTGTTGGTAGATCTCCAAGTTCTGTTGAGCATACAACCTTCTTTCATCCAGGGTCTCTAGCTCAGCCAACCTCACTCTTGCACTTTCATCTTCTGTTAAGGACTCTTGTATTGCCACTCGCAATGATGGTATATGAACCTCAAGTGGTAACACTGCTTCTCCTCTAAAAACCAACGAATAAGGGGTTGCTTGAGTAGGAGTTCTATATGAAGTCCGATAAGCCCACAAAGCTTCTTGTAACTTTTCGTGCCAAGCTTTTTTGTTCTTATCCACCATCTTCTTAAGAATTTTGCACAATGTCTTGTTGAAAGCTTCTGCCAAACCATTGGCAGGTGCATGATATCTTGATGAATGGTTGTTTTTGATTTTGTACTTGGCAAATAACTTGTTCAAAGCATCACTCTGAGCATTTGTCCATTATCCATGATGACACTTTTCGAATTCGAACCTGTAAATGATATGGGTTCGGATGAACTCGGAGACAACTGTGCTTTTTATATCCTTTAAAGCCACGGCCTCTGCCCATTTTGAGAAATAGTCAGTAGCAGCCAGGATGTATCAATATCCTGCTGAAGATGGAGGTACAAAAGGACCAATAATATCCATACCCCATGCTGCAAATGGCCAAGAACAAGTTGTTAAATGTAAAGGCTCTGGGGGTTGGTGGAGAAAGTTCCCATGGAATTGGCAGACTTGGCATCTTCGAGCATAATCTATGCAATCTGCAATCATAGTTGGCCAATAGTATCCCAACCGTTTTAGCTGCATATGTAATTTAGGACCACTTTGGTGTGCCCCACATACACTTGCATGTATTTCTGCCATTACCTCTTGAATTATATATCGCATGAACATTCCATCCAAAGACCTTTTGTATAACGTTCCATCTTTCCACAGGACGAATTTGGTAGCTCTGCGTCTCACTTCAATTCTTTTTACTTTATCTTCAGGTAGCCTACCATGTTGGAGGTAAGCTATGAATGGTTCCCGCCAATCCTTCTCGTTTTCTCCTTTCGTGGTGACGACCAAGATTGGAGCCAAGTCAGAAACTTCTTTTAAAGGTTGTAACACCCTTCTTTCACCTACCGTGATAGTAATTGTTTTGCTATCTGGTAGGGTGAGTGATGCAGCCAAACTTGCAAGTGAATCAGCTCGAGCATTTGTTCTTCTCTTCACATGAAAATATGCGTTTTACTGAATTGAAAGCAATTGATCAGCCCTTTCATGATACGGGATGAGACTTGTTTTCTTAACAATGTATTCTCCACGGAGTTGCTTTACCACCAGTTCTGAATCTCCATAAATTGAGAGTTCTTCAATAGGAATTTGTAATGCCAATTCTAATCCAGCAATTACAGCTTCATATTCTGCCTCATTATTGGAGCACCCTTCACTTAAGGCGAAAGAATGGGTGATTATAGCATTGTCTGGAGTCACAAACACAATTCCAATTCCAGCTTTATTGTTTTTAGGATTTTCTTGCTTCTTGCCATCTGGACTCCTTGAAGCTCCATCAAAATACATCTCCCATCCTTTCTGAATTTCTACTTGCATAACCTCTTCATCTGGTAAATCAGTTACTAGAGGTGAGTCATCAGGTATAGGATGTGCTGCCAAAAAATCTACTAGAGCCTGCCCTTTCTGACTCTTTGGGGAACATATTCAATTGCGAATTGTTGGAGAATTCTGACCCACTTTGCAATTTTCCACGAAAGTATGGGCCGTGAAAGTATATATTTCAAGGGGTCTGCTCTTGATATCAACTTGACTTCGTGTTCCAAGACATAGTGCTTTAGTTTTTGCAAGGCGAACACCAAGGCAAGACATGTCTTTTCGATAGGAGAGTAATTGGCTTTTGCCCCAACCAAAGTACGACTCAAGTAATACAAGGCATTTTCTTTCCCATGCTCATTATGTTGTGCCAACAATGCCCCTAACAAACCATCCAAGGCTGTTATGTACAACAAAAGTGGTTTCCCTTTTATTGGGCTCATGAGTACTGGAGGCTTCAAAAGATACACCTTAATACTATTAAAAGCATTTTGGCACTGTTGATCCCATTCAAATGGAACACCCTTTTTCATCAGTCTTGAGAATGGCAGTCATCGACCAGCCAAGTTAGAAATAAATCTTCTAATATAGGCCAATCTCTCTTGTAGCCCCTTCAATTCCCTCAAATTTCGTGGAGGAGGCATTTTAGCAATGGCTTTAATCTTGGTAGGGTCAATTTCAATCCCTTTGTTTCGAACCACAAACCCTAGAAATTTTCCTGATGAAACTCCAAATGCACATTTTAGTGGGTTCATCTTGAGTTTGTACCTCCTCAAACGTTCGAAGATTTTTCTCAAATCTTCCACATGGTTTTCTTTTTCCTTTGTCTTAATGACAAGATCATCAACATAACATTCGATGGTGTCATGGAGCATATCACTAAAAATTACAGTCATCGCCCTTTGATACGTGGCCCCAGCATTTTTCAGGCCAAAAGGCATTACCTTATAGCAAAAGACTCATCTCGGAGTCCTGAATGCAGTCATTTCTTCATCTTCAGGTGCCATTCGGATTTGATTGTATCCTGAGTATCCATCCATAAAAGACAAGGTTTCATACCCAGTAGTTGCATCTACAAGAAGTTCAGTGATGGGCAAAGGGAAATCATCTTTAGGACAAGCCTCATTGAGATCACGGAAATCAATGCAAACCCTGATTTGACCATTCTTTTTCTTGACTGGCACTATGTTTTCTAGCCAAGTTGGATATTTGACTTCCCTGATGAATCCTGCATTAATAAGCTTGTCGACTTTAGCTTCAATTTGGGCTGTAAGCTCTGGTCGAGTGCGCCTTTGAGGCTGTTTAACTGGCCGTTTCTCATGGTGAATTGCAAGCTTATGGAGTGCAATCTCTGGATTAAGACCAGGCATCTCACTGTAGTTCCATGCAAATATGTCACGATACTCCCTTAAAAAGGAAATATATTGCTTAGCTTCTTCTTCCTTTAAATTTGCACTAATGAAGGTTGGTTCTCCTTCATCACCCAGATTTACCTCACGAAGGTCATCCACAGTGGCTTGACCTCCTGCTTCAAATTCTGTTGGTGCAGGTTGAGCTTCATCTTGGTCAACATCTTCTAACACATCTTGAGTGATAGTCATGTTTACTGGAAATTTTTCCTTATCCCCCTGATAGCCTAACCCTTCTGTCCTAGCGGTGATAATACCGCCTTGCTGGATAGCCTGCCTCTGCGAAGGTGTTAATGCAAAGTCAAATGGTGTCATTGTTCTTGGTATTTTTTCAGGATCTAAACCAACTTTCACCAACATCTGTGTAATTTCTGCACTGAAAGTAGGCTTCTCAAAACTCGAGATGTTTTCTTCTGGCACTTGTTCAACTTTCACTTTCTGTTCAACATCTCCAAGTGAGTGGAATATGATGGGTTTCGACCCTTTTCCTTTAGAAGGGACCACAATTTTATTATATTTCTCCACATAGGTGCATTCTGTCCTCCTTAATGGCAACGTGAACTCACCCTTGAGATCCAAAATTGGATTTATTGGGGCTAGAGCCTTTGCCCCCAGTTTCCTTTCGGACTTTGGCACATATCGAAAAGTTCTTTTTGTTGAAACTGGAGTAGACTCTAGAGCTTCTTTGACATTCGGAGTATCTTCAGACTTCTTCACATCTTTTCCCTTTCTTTGTGAAGTTTTTGTATAGAAGCGAGCATCAGCATAGTAGGCCTCTACTTCTCCAAATGGATCATTGTCAGCCACAATTGTCCCCTCTTTTTTGGGTGAAGGCAACGGGTACTTAATACATTGGTGATAAGTTGATGGCACTGCATGATGATTATGCATCCATGGTCTCCCAAGTAAAGCATTGTAAGAGGTATCTACATCAATAATCAAGAACTTAGTGCTTTCTTTAATATCCCCAAACTTGGTTCGCAATTCAATCTTCCCCATTGGGCGTTGTTCATTCTGATTAAATCCTTGAATGACCAAACGACTTGGGCGAAGTTGTGAAATTCGAACCCCTAATAAGTTTAAGGCCCTTCGAGGCAGGAGGTTTACCGCAGATCCTCCATCAACCAGAATTCGAGAAATTTTCACATCATGGATAAGCCCAGTGATAAACAAAGGCCGATTATGGTCTGTCATTTCAGCACACATGTCTTTGTCACCAAAGGTTACCATGGCCATGCATGTAGTTGCCTTCTCTTGATTTCTACCCTCGATTTCTTTGTGGAAATCCTCTGGCTTGGACAGGGCATATATTAAAGACTTTCGAAGCTCTGGAGACATTTTCAGTGCATCATATACACTCAACAATGCTGGAATTTTCTTTAGATGAGCTAGTACATCATATTTCACTTGCTCTTCCTCCAGCAAAACCTGTGGAACTTCTGACGTTTGAGGGTCTTGAGGATTTCGTAATTTCCTCCGGTAGGTCAAATAAGTCTGGCATACTTCAGCAACCGCCTTTTCGTTGACCTCAACTTCTTTTATTCCCTCACTTATTTGGACCATGTTAACTGGTCCAGCTGTAGGATGATCATCATCATCAGTCACTTCTCCATCTTCTTGGAGCTGCATTCTTCTCCCATTTCTTAGGTACCGGGAGTCATGCCTATAAAAGCATTGAGATTCTTCAAAACCATTCTTCATGGCCTCTCAACTAGGCACCACGACTCCATCGAGGGAGCAATACCAGTCAAAGGCAATCCCCTCTAAGGAAAGGGGGAATTGTTTTAGGCAAAGTGCTTCATTTTGAGTTGTTTCCCCACACTATTTCAAAAAACGCCTAATATGTTTTTGAGGATCTCCATACCCTTCATATAGGACAAAATTTGGGAGTTCATATCCTTCAGGAAATGGTGTTTGCTCTACCCATAAAGGGAATAAATCCCTTGGGCGATAAGTGCCCATCTCTCGAAGGTCAAGGGCAGTTTCAATCTTCTCATCAATTGTGCCTTCTATGAAATCATATGTTTGAGAAGATGTACCTTCGTCATCCAAATGTTCTGACATCTCAATTCCTATTGGCCATGGTTTATAAAATGTCCTATAGAATCGATCAGCCATGGTGTCCCAATCTGGGATTGAATTAGGTGGCAGGCTGAAGTACCAATCTGCTGCCCATCCTTCCGAAGAAAGAACGAACTGCCGTAGAAGTAACGCCTAACTTTTTACTTTGTTTCCACATTGTGCAAGGAAACGAACCAAATGGCGCCTTGGACAACCTGTCCCATTATATAAAGGAAAACGAGGTACTGCATATCCTCGTGGGAACTGAACCCATTCAACCCAATTAGGGAAAGGGTGTCCAGAAATTTGATTTCTTTCAATAATCAAATTTTGATGGGCTTCAAAACCCTCATCTTTCAAAGAGACTGTTACTTTTGCCTGATGTTCTGCTTCCCTTCTAGCTTCAATTTTTGCTTTCTCATCATCACCTGGATTGCGAATGATATGTATTTCTCGCTCTTCAAAATTTACATCCACAGTGATGACATTACAGGGAAAGTCAAAGTGGTCACTTGATACACTTTCTCCATCGTATGTCCTAGCTGGGGATGCGTATGGTGAACCATCAGGAGAAAAGTCAAGTTCCCAGTCTTCGTTAGAATCCTCAACTTGAGATGACTTTGCTTGTTTACTTGAATGCTTCCATACTTCATCATCCGACATACACCTGCCATTCACCTCATCATCCTTGAAGTGTAGTCGTTTTTTCTCCTTTTTCACAAGCTCAGAGTCGGACCTACATCCGGTGTCTCCTTGTTACGATCTCCTTACATATTGCAGGTGCTTTGATAGTACCTTTGGTAGTCTTGGCGAATATTCTGGAGAAAGAGCTTCTAGTATGTACTCTGGAGAAGCTGGTGTATATTCAAGAGAGGCTGGTGTGTATTCTGGAGAAGCTGGTGTATACTCTAGTGAGTTAAGTATGCAGATAGGAGATGTAATGCAATCCCCTTCCCTAACTTTTGAACCAACTTCACCCTCATCTTCCTCATCATCACTTAAAACAATGATGGTTAGGCAAGGGGCCAAAGTAAACTTTTCCTCCCTTCTTTTATCAAAGTATGTCGGCAACTCCACAGATTGAAATTTTGAAGGTAGAAATTCCTCCAATGTGACTGGGACAAGAGGACCTTGCTCTAACTGCTTATCAGGGACCAATTTCTCCCATTTTTCCTTCTTTGGGTTCTTCTTTCCTTTTCTCTTACTTACTTTGGCTTTTTTCTGTTCCCTAGAAACTTTTGGTTTTTGCTTTTTGGAAACTTTTGGTCTTTGTGTTGTTGAATCAACCACACTTCTAACTTTCACTGTGGCATTTTGTTTCTTCTTCATGCTTTTTGACTGATAAACAACCCATTCACCTTCATTATCATTGTCGATAGTGATTGGGTTAGCAGATGCTTTATCTTGAGGAGGGAGCTCGATAATCTTAGAGTCCAAAAGTTCCTGAATTTTATCTTTCAGAACAAAGCACTCTTTTATCGGATGGCTAATCAAACGATGGTAGGGACAATACTTTGGATCGTTGGTCTTTCCTACCTCATGTGGTCTTTTCACCTCCGGGAGAGCAATCAACTTTTGCTCCAACAGATCTTCAAATAGGTCTTCGACCAAATCATCCATGAAAGAATATTTCTTCTCCAACCTCTCTTTCATAGTCACCTTTTTAAATTCCTTGGGCTTTTTAGCCCTACTACATGAGGACCCTTCTTTACGGTTTCGATTGTAGGCTGCGATCGAGGACTCAACCCTTTCAACGGCCCTAGGCCTCCTCCGTTTAGCTAGATGGAGCTCCATATCATGAGTTTTAGTGCATAGATCATTAAATCCTTCAAAAGTTTGGGCCATAAGAGCCGTAGAGAGCTCATGTCGGAAGTTGTTAAGACACATCCGAATTAACTCTAATTGCGTAAACTTTTGAGGACAAACAAATGTCAAAGCTCGCCATCTTGCAATGAAATCTGTAACAGACTCATTGTCACGTTGCTTGGTCTCAATCAGTTCTAGTACTCCAACTCGCCTTTGTGTGTTGCAGAACTATTTAAGGAACTCCTTCACCATGGAATCCCAATTTAGGATTGATCCCTCAGGAAGGTTAGCATACCAAGTAAATGCAGAACTTTCAAGTGACTGAACAAATAGCTGCAGACACAAGGCCTCATTATGGGCTATTGGCCCGTACCTTGAAAGAAAATGAGCCAGATGTTGTCTTGGATCTCCTGTTCCATTAAACATTTTGAAATCTGGTCGGGAAAAACCAGAAGGGAATGGAACAGTATCTACCCATGCTGGGTAAGGTTTTGTAATTATTCGAAAGTTCTCATCATCTTTTTCTTGGACTTTCTTTACTTGTCTCCTCACCATATCATCAATCATGGCCATGAGCATTGGATTCATACCACCACTGGTTAGATCGGAGTAACAAGGACCATTGCCCCCTGGGGCTAGTGTGCTTTGTATGCCTACGGATGTCCCCACAATAGGTTGTGTCATTTGTTTGGGTGCACTTCCTGGTCCTGTCATTTGGGCCTGCAATTGTTGCATTTGTTCCAACATAGCAGCCATTTCCCGTTCTCTTCTCTCGAGTTGTTCTTGCAGGGCCACCACTTTTTCCTTGAGACCTTGGTCCTGTTGGACCTGCGAATTTTCACCTTCTTTCTCAACCTCAGTCATCATAACTGTGACTTTGTTGATATCTTTCAATTCATTGTTTCCAATATTCGTTGAAACAAACGAGATAGAATCATTTTGTTCGTATAAAGGATTATCAACCCCCACAACATTACTCATATTTGAAGCACCTGACTGCGATGCTTTGTTTTGAACCTAGTGGGTTATGGACCTTGTTACAGGCCCTTTTCTTATTCCATCCATAGATAGTTCAACCAAAGTAGAAATATTTCCCAAGGGTTGCTTACCCTCCTCCACCTTGGATTTTCCAACAAAGACAGGACTTTCAACTTGTTTTTGGCGTTTATCTGTCGAGAGAGCCCTTTCAATAGCTCCTATAACATTTGTTGCCACTGTTCTTAGTTCCAGTTTCTTTAAGGCCTTATTTCTTCTTCGCCTTTGTCTTTTTGAAACTGGACCGGATGACATATCAAGTCGAGCCCCTAAGGGCATAGACAGAACCGTTTGCGTTTTTGCAAATTCCTCGTGAATTTTCAAAGCAGTCCCTACATTTTTAGAGCGGACCAATTGATGTTGATTCAAGTCCCGTTGGGTCAACAGGTGTTCCTTATTCAAACCTTGTCGGGCCAACGGATGTTCCTTATTCTGTTGGGCCAACGGGTGTTCTTTATTCGAACTCTGTCGAGCCAACGAGTGTTCCTTTGGCTCTTGGGAGTTGACTGAGATTTGGTTTGATCGATTTTGTGCTCTGAACAGAACTATCAGTTCGTAGGCCGCAACTGTTTTTTCAACAACAGGGGCTTTTTTTTCCATCAACAGGAGTCTGGGACATTACCCTCCTCCCAATGGCCCTAATGATGGCCATGTTTTTAGCAGAGGCTTTCTTTTGGGCAAACTCCACCATTTTAATGGAGTCTTCTACCCTTTTGAGTAGTTGGGCCACAACATTTTTTGTTGCCCCCGTTGAAGCTGCAACAAAAGTCGTAGTTACAAACTGATTAGCCTCCTTTGCCTGAATTAGAAAGCTCCTCGTTAAAATTTGTGCGTCTTGCTTTGGCGCTTTCACATAATCTTGATAATCTTTCTCAAACTTTGTTTACGGAGAAGTTTGACCTTCTTTGTCACACCGGTTACCTTGGGGACAGCCAAGGGCCTTCGCTCTGGAACCCCTTGGGCGATAGGGGAAAGAAGTGCATCTTTCCAGGATTTTGTTGGCTCTACCTTTGGGACAGCCAAGAGCATTCGCTCCGGAGCCTTGGGTGATGGGTGATATCTCCATCCTTGGTGATTTGAGAACCCTTTGGAGTGTAGGTTTGTCTCTGACGGTTGCTTGACATTTCTATAACAAAAGAATACGTCAGTAAGTTTCAACTATATATATATATTTTGTTCTTCAAAAGATGGAAGGAGAGATAAGTCCCACTGGGCGTGCCCGAATTTGTAGACACAAATTTTAAAACATGAAGTGTTTCAACACATTTCAAAATTTATGTTACAAATGTCCCTTTGTTTTTTTTTGGACTAAGCAGTGTTGATTATTGAATAGCGGGTTCTTATTTCGATCGTATTTCAGATCGTTAATTACACATTTTATACAAATGAAACCTCCGATTAATGAAGAACAAAATAAACAACAAAAGACAATTTAAGAAAAATAAATATTTTATTAAAATTGTTATGGGTTTTGAACCCTCGAATACAAAATACAATTCTGGGTTTGGAACCCTTTACCTATTCATCGCCATTAGCGTAGGCTCTTCAGTTCTCTAGCTTCTCTTCTTCTTTCTTGTAACGATTTTTTTAGCTCTCAATTTCTTTCTCTCTCTCTGATCTTTTCACTTCTGATTTCTTCCGATCCCCCGTCTTGTGTGATGATCCTCATATTTATGGAGGGCCATCAAGTGATAGGAATGCTTCATCTTCAATTTGAATTTCAAATTGAATGATAGCGCCATTTGCATTTTGAATAATAACGCTATCTGATCAATCGTATATTTGATTAGCCATTTGAATTTTGAATAATAGCGCTATCTGGTTAATCGTATATTTGATTAACAGGATTGATCTTTGGGATTTCATCCTGTGTGGTGTCCTTGTTGTAGGCTCTACAGGTGTCATCTTTCGTAGGCTCCACGTGTCATTGTTGAGATACAACGTCGTTTTGTTTATGTACTTCAACGGATCATATTGATCTTTTTTAGGAAGTGATTACCTGCAACCTTCCTATCATATGCTCCATACGTGTCATAAATTTAGTTAAAATTTATGTGCGAACACGCGGTCTACCCCAACCCAAGTATATTAGAATTTATGAAACAAATTTGATGTTTATTTATATAAACTCATACTTTTATTTGAAATTTATGAGAGAAAATTATGAAAGCCAACTAGAAATTATGACATCAGGCAGTACATGAAGACCATCGAATATCTTGAGGGCCCCGTAAATGTCGACTTAGAAATTTATGAAACAAATTTGATATGTATTTATATAATTTAAAATATATTATATAACTCCTACTTTTATTAGAAATTTATGAGGGAAAAAAAGAAAGAAAGAAGTGTTTGCTGCCTCTTGGTTCTTAGTTATAGTAATCTTGCAACACATATCTCTCCTCTACCCAACCTGAGTATACTTGAAATTTATGATTTTTATTTTTAGGTTTCTTTATATAATGTTATATATGCATTCCATAACTCAATACTTTTATTTTTATGTTTTAATACTTAGATTGATGTATTATTATTGAGATTTGTAATGTACATATTTGATTTATAGTGTTAAATCTTATTGAGATAAAAAAATAAAATATAAAAAACCCTACCAAAGATAATCCCATTATGATGAAGGTAGATAGATACAATGCAATTAAGATGGAAATATTGGTTGGAGTGGCCTTGCAGTGTGTAGAGGAAGAGAAGATGCAAACCTACCATGAGTCAAGTAGTGGAAAGGCTTCTACACCATGGTGCAGGTGATTCTTAGCAAAAGGCCGTAATGAATAAAACATTTCCAAGAGAACATAATGAAGAAATTGAAGCTTCTCTAAATGTAACAGACAACAATTGTCACTTCCAAGCATTGTAAAATTGGTGATGAGATGAGGTTACTAGTTACCTACTGTAGCACTATGTACTTCTTGTTATGATAGAATTATATTTGACTCTATGATTATTTTGATTGGGAACCTTCTTAGTCGATATTTGAGCCTTGGTTGAGGTGTTATCATTGTGGTTGGGTGAGATTGAATCAAAAACTCCAAATTCGAATAGTTGTTATTGAGTAGTCTTTACTATTTTATCATTTTCTCTCTCCACACTTTGAATCTTGATGTGAGGCTAGAACCATTAGAAAGTTTACTTTCGAGGCTTCAATTGGACACAAGAACGATCCTAAACGGAGTCTAGAAGAGAGTTATACCTGTCTAAAATTTACGAATCTGTGCTGTGAGTATAGTGTGCTCGAGTGCAACTTTCAATGCTCGACCGTACTGCGCAGAATTAGGTCTTTAAAAGTCACTTTTTGGGTTAAACCTCTTCACTTTTCACTCCCTTCTCTCTCTCCTTCCACCATTTTTGCTTTCTCAAGTGTTTTAGCCTTGATTTCATTTATTTCTACACATCTTTTACCCCTAGTTCTATATACCAAAACGTAGAGCACGGTGAGAGCTTCCATTTAATCTCAATGGATCATTGTTTCGTCGCCGGTGATTTTTTCGACTTGTGCCCTTCTTGCTTCAAGAGGTAGGATCTATTTCTTAAACTCAATATGAGTTCGGTACTATATTTGTGGTGTATTTTAAATACATAGATTCCATTGTTCTTGGATTGATTTTTTGAAAATTTATTTTGTAAGTGAGGGTTTGTTCAAATGGGATTATTGAGCTATGGTTTAGTTACAAAAAGTTTATTTTTCACTTATAAAAAATATATATGAGTTTTTAAAAGTAAAAAGTCCTAATTTGGCGAAACCCTAAAATGTTGATCTTTTTGGAAAATTGTTGGATTATTAAATCAAAATGTAAAAGTGGGGTTTCCAAATGTTTTCTTAAAAAAGGTTGTGATTATGAAATTGGAGTTGACATATGTTGAAATAAGCTATTTCTTACATTGGAATTGATTTTCAAAGAGGAAAGGGGGTTATGCCCTAAAATGTAATTGTTGAGATTGTAAAGAGGAAACAGAAAAATGTTGAGTAATGTGAAATTGAAATGAAAATTAATGATGATGGTGGAGTTGGATATGTATTATTACTCTCATTTGAGATTTTGAAAAAGTGTATCTTTAATGGAATTTATTTATCTGTTTAGAGATATCTGTTTTGGGCTATCGGTGGAGGATAAATATGATTGTTGTAGAAATTGCATGTGAACTAGGCAAATTAGACTGCTTATAAATCATGCATATCATGGAGCATGTAATGGATTTTGAAAATTTAAACTGTATGTTTTGGAAAGAGGTTTTTGGAAATTCTCGCTTTATGTTTTGGAACATTTGTATTGTTTTGAAAAAAATAATATTTTGAATCACATGTATTGTGCTATTTGGAAAGGATAAATAAAATGGTGAATTTGGGAAAAGGTTGTTGTTATGTCAATTAAGTTGGTCTGTGTATCCAGGGTAAAAGTCTCGAAAATCACCCATATACACGGGTACCGATCCCGTGAACGAAATTTTCGTAAAATGGCAATGGTAGTGCTTGTATAGCCTATATTTACACGGGTCCTGTTTGACGGTTTTTCGCTGATGAAATTTCCGTGAAAGGTTGTATTGGTTTTGGAGATTTACCCATTTTATTTATTATCACTTTGGTTTTGGGAAGAAATGATTTTAAAATGGTCTTAGCAATGTAATTGTTGCTGGTTAACGATGTGTTCGCATTGGAATTGGCAATGAAATTGTTAGTTGGTGTTGAGATACCTAGATTGACTTGTGGAAATAGATTTTATATCAAACTAATGTATTGAATAAACAAAAGGTTTTGAAGATTGGGAAAAAGGGTTTTTATTGAGAAAGCAAGTGGATTTGAGAATACATTTGAGCATATTATATATGTATGTATTGCATTCATGATCATTTGCACTGGTAGATCATATTTAGATTTTGAAATATTTCTTATTGGGCTTTGTGCTCACCCTATGTGGACTGAGACAGTGAAGTGTGTTCGGAACCGTGTAGGGTGGTTCCTTTATTTGTAGGCTTTAGGCCATTTATGTTGTTATTGGCCGTGTGCCATTCTTGTAAAGGTTGCACCCTTTGTATATGATGTAAGCCTTTGGATATTTTAATTTGATTATAACATGTTTGCGTGTTTTAGTTACAGAGCATCCATTCGACTCAGATATTGTATCTAAGAATGTATAAAATTAGAATAACACATGTACTGCGTGCCTATATTATATACATCTGCATCAGTCTTGTTAGTTATCGTCTATCGTTAAGTGGTTTACTCATGTGGGCTAGACCTCGTAAATTTGGGATGTGACACTTATCCTCTTAGGTTGTGAGAGGTTGCTTTTTACCCAGACTCTTGAATTATGAGTGTTTTATCTTGCATAGTCTAGGCTTCTCTGCCTTTTGGAAATAAAGAGGCTTTTGGTTAGGGTTGCAGATGAACCGAATGGTTCATGAATAAGTTCGGTTTAGCTCGTTAAGGATTCGGTTTGGCTTGGCTCGTTTTAGCTTGTTTAGTAAACGAGCTAAGTTCGAGCTCATCAAGTTCGGCTTGTTTATCTTTATTTAAATTATATAAATAATATATAAAGATATATAAATAATAGTAAAATTTTTGATTTTGATATTGAATATATTCCTAGTAGTCAAAATATTCAAGATATTTAACAATATAATGATGGTTCTGTTTATATAAGGTTTAATCGACCCTATAGTCAATCTTCTCGCCATAGTACTTCTAGTATCCCTACTGATACTGAAGATGATGAAATTTTTGCTACACCTTTATTTACTAGACAAGATAGAAAAATTCATATTTGCCAAACTTCTAACACCACAAATAGTAAATTAAAATGAATCGATAATTCTTCTACTTCTCAAATTAGTAAGTAGGTTTATTCCACTCACACACATCTTCCTGAAGAAGATACTATCTCAAAGGATTCACCTACTCAAACTGATTTTGAAGTTGTTCCTCTTATTAATCCACAATTATAAACCCTAAATAAACATTTTATTCTAGATCTTAATAAACTTCATGTGGAATTCAAGTCTAAAGCAAATAAATTCAAACGACAAACTTATAGAACCAATTATGATGAACACCAACAATCAAAAATTACCAAGAAATGGTATAAATTTATGAACGAAATCAACACTGAAATCTACTTCTTTGATTATTTAGAAAATTATTATCAAAAAGTCAATACTATTATTAAAATTAAATGGAAAACTTCCCCTAATACTTCTGTTTCTTTCAGTCACCCTCCTTTAGAAACTATCTTCATTGAACATAAGGGTGCTGTAGTACATGTTTCTCCCTTTAAGCTTCCTGGTGAAGAATTTGAAATCAAAAAAGTAATTGAACAAAATAATTATACTAATCCATGTTTAAAAACTATTGGTAAACAATTAGACAAAATTGAAATTACTTTTGAAGATTACTCAACTAGTCATACTTTCACTAGTAAACCCTTAGACAAGCCACTTATTAATCTTCCCAGCAATAGGAAATGTTTAAGCCTAGTTACCCATGATATTACTACTGTTGAAGCCATTGAACAATTATTTACTAAAATATCTACTACTTCTAACGAAAAAGGCCTTACGGTCTTAATGCAACAACCACCTGTTTAATTCAGTAGTGACTCCGACACATCCAACAATGAAATCAATCAAATAGCCCAACAATTCCAAAACAATAATCTTAACCGAATCACACATCCTAAAGTTAATGCTACTACTCTCACCAAAAATTCGTATACTAAACCTACATCCCCAGATCTTCAATTTGAAGAAACTAATATTAGTAATCAATTTTTTGTTTCTGCCAAAAGATTATATGAATGGAATATTGATGCTCTTAGTGAAAATCAAATTCTACAAAAATTAAATCATATGTCCATGGTTGCAAATAGTTACCTTAGTAATTATCTTGATTACACTCAACCTGAAATAGTCTCGTTACTTATCTCCGGATTTATCGGTATGCTCAAATCTTGGTGGGATAAATACCTAACTTCTGATACACGTGAAAGTATTCAACATGCTCAACAATTAGATGAAAATGATTTCCCAATCTTTGATGAAGATATAGGATTAGGTAAACCTGATGGTATCAATACTTTAATATTTACCATAGTCAAACATTTTATTGGAACACCTACTAATATCCATTCTCACATCCATGATCAACTTAGTAATCTCACTTGCCCTACTTTAAGTGATTTTCGCTGGTATAAAGATGTCTTTACCTCTCGTGTCATGCTTAGAGAGAATTACACGAAGTCATTTTGGAAAGAGAAATTTATCAATGAATTATTGAGTCATTTTGCCCAGAAGATTAGAGATGTTCTTAGTCAACCTATTGGTATTATAGAATATGATAATCTAACTTATGTTGACATCATTAGTATAATTCAAAGAGAAGGATTAAAAATGTGTATAGATTTGAAACTTAGTCAAAAAGCTACTTGTAGACGTCCCCGAACGCCCCGGGAGGATGAATCTCGCTCTATTCATTTTGTGGGGTTTACTACAGTTCGGACTCAAATTGTCACGGTTCTTAATCTTGAACCAAAGAGTCCAAATCCGGCAAATCGTTTTGAGAAAAACAGATTTTTTTGAAAGAAGTGCCAAACATGGATTGCTTTGCCAGATATAGAGTCGCCACCTAAATATTTTATAATGGGGAAATTTAGGAAACCCTGACTCGGTGCCAAAGGCCACGTGTCCGTCATCACCAAAGTTGCCTTGGCTCGGGAACTTGGGTACGATTGGGGAAGGTCAGCTATGAGCACCCCCTCTCGCCCGATCCGAAGATCGGCCTCTACTAACCGTGATATCCGATTTTGAAAACGTTATCTGTTCTTATTCCGATTAATTAGCTAGAATTACTATGTGATGCGCGTAGCAAAACAAGTATAGACTAGATCGCCTAATTTGGAACGAAGCATTGCATATCCGTTTGTTTGGAAACGCTTTGAAATTTGCTACTCGCAAGTAGGCTAAAACACGGATTTCAACGAGTTGTTCCAACTCAAATAATCCAACCTTCACCCACAGGCATTCAGGTAGTTTATCACATAAGCATTTAGCCACATGGTAAGCATGCTGTCATGTTAACATTCGCATTCATGCGAGATGCTAAAGCATAAATACTTACATCGTACTCCGTGCCAAAACAATGAAACTAGTTAGCAAAACATGCATGACCCTAATTCATGTTAAGTGGCTAATGTATCACATACAGAATGCAACTAAGTAGGCTCGGCTACTAATGACATGGCATGGCACTTACTTCAAAACATGCTTTGAAACACGTATTCAAGAAAGTGTATTGAAAATTGCAATGCAGTTTGAATGATGAACCGAGCCTTCGGTGCATGCAAGACAAAAGAATGATGCACTAATGCTAACATACGGTATGCTAAACAAACGTGTCCCTAAAACTAACCAACATAAGCAGATAAATAAAAGGGAGAAAGAAAGGGGGTTGGAGGACATGCACACATACACGCACCCTTATTACAACATTGTGCCCTCACAGGGAGGGTCTGAATAAAAGAGTTCGAATGTCCAAAATAGGTACAGTCCAAAGCAAAAATAAACCACTAACTAATCTAAGCTAATTACTTATTACATCACAAACTAATTTAATCAACTAGCTAAGCTAATTAAATAATTACAAAACAAATGAGTCAATTAACAAATTAACTAATTTCCACTGAGCATGCATCTAGCTAGCTACTGAAGCTAATTAATCTAAGTTATTACATAATTAGAAACCTCGGGACACGAGGGATGCACATGCTCGCTTCGGTTCCTCGCCTTGGAATGCCTTCCATTTGCTCTTTGGAGGCTCTGTTTGCAGGGTGTCCTCTAGTTCTGGGTGTTGAAACTTACCAAAATACTGCAGGGGAAGCTCCCGGCTCACGCTAGCCAAGGATGGAAAGTCACCGGCCGAGATGGCCCATCGCCGCCAAAGGTGGCACATTAAGCCATCAATGGCAAGTCGCCATTCATGGTGTCTTTGTGACACCAAATTGTAACGAAGCACAAAATAGAGGAAAATGAGGGTTTCCCTAGGACATGTATGCACCATGGCACTCCAAATCACCTCAAAACATCAAGGGAGAGGCCAAGTCGGATCCACGACCATCAATCACGTATCTCGATGCATGATGGCCAAAGATCCAACTTGTGCAAATCAATATAGAAATGAATGCACAAATACAACAAATAAAGCCTAGAACTCTATCATGAATCATCAAGAGCTTCGGCAACCGAGAATTGAGACACATTCCATCACTTGAAGTATGAAATGCCCCTCGTTCCTCGTGCTCGGATTAATACTTAATCCAAGCAATGCAACACATAAGCATGGCAAACATGCAACATGACCTAAGTATGCAAACATGCAATCAAACCGAACATGCAACAAGCATATGAGCATAATGTGAGGCAACAACCTATGACAAAATACAATATGAACATATGAACATGCAAGGCATGTAAAGCTAAGCGAGTATGCAACAACATACTACATGTAACGAGCATGCGACAACATGGCAAAATGGGCTTACACCAAAGATGGACAACTCTCAACTAGGTCCAAATTAGTAGCCAAAGCGATGAATTAAGGCACACAAAACACTCAAGCATGCAAAATGCGAAAGGTTCATCAAAGGGGCCTAAAAGGGCAATTCTCAAAAGTACCTAAGAAGTGACAAATGTGCAAGTGTAACAACACTATATGCACTGAAATGAGATGATAAATGATGCCAAATCATTTAAATAGCACAAGCAAAGCATGCGAAGGTCCTAAGTCATGAAAGCTAGCAAAGAGCAATACAAAGGAGGCATGCAATACATGGCATGAACACATGAACTAAGCATGGACAGAGCTTAATTAGGCCTAGACAAAGACTTAAACATGCTGGAATGAAGGCTCAAACACCTAGACATGCAAGCTTACAAGCTAAGCCTTAAACTAGGCAATAATGCACGACATTCAAAGGCACTTGAAGCATGAATGAAGTGAGAATGTGACAATGGTTCATACTCTGAAATGAAGCATTAAATGATGCCAAATCATCTAAATATCTCAAAGATAGCATGCATGCATCACCGAAACACAAAGCTTGCAAGGTCAATTACACTACAGCTATACAAAGCATGCATTATTTGACTAGGAAGCATAAATACAGAGACAAGGCAGCCCCAACACATGAACATTTCTAGTTCCAAGCATGGCCAAAAGATGCTAGCATGATGGACTAACATAGCATGCAAGATTGGCTAGTAGGCATGAGTTGTATGACATGTATATGAAGCATATGAAATCTCACCAAGCTAGCCAAAACCAGTGAACAAAACATGCCAAAATATACCCAAATAATCATGGAAATGCAGCCAATGCATGCCAAAATGAGGGGCCTCTTTGGAGGGCCACACAAGGGATTATTAGGCACATGTAAGATGGACATTCAACAAGGCCAAACCAACTCTGGGAATGGCTCAAGAGGGTCCCAAAACCCACTAAAAAGGGCCTAGAACAAGGCCTAGAAGCATGCAAAATGTGGTCTCTTTGGAAGGCCAAAATAGGCCATCAAACAAGACAAGGAGAGAGGGGGTCACCCCCCTCTAATTTTGGCCTTCAAGAACACAACAAGGACACTGAAAATCCACTAGATTTCAGTGGCTAATAGGCCAAAACAAGGCCAATGCAAATACTCTAATGCATAGCTCAAAACATGATGAATTAAAGCATGAAAGGGGGAAGATGACCCCAAACAGAAAAAGTATCTTAAACAAACATATTTATAAGCTCAAAAGGAAACTTTTTATAGTTTATGACCAATCTCGAAGATGCTCACAAGTAGGACTAAGATATGATACAAAAATGGCCCTAAAAGGAGAGATAAAGCACAAGGGACAGTAGATGGCCCCAAACAGAGAAGAGCCCTTCAAAAAAGTTGAAGAGGGGATCAAAACAAGGCATTTTACAGTTTACATCAAGCCACGAAAATAATCACAAATAAGGCCAAACTATTATACAAGAAAAAGGCCTAAAAGAGGGATAAAGAGACAAGTGGTAGGAGGAGGCCTCAAACAGCAAAGAGTCCTTGATCAAACATGTAGAGGAGCTCAAAATATGATCTTTTTCAGTTCATGACAAAGTCCAAAAATGCTTGCAAATAAGGCTTATAGATGAAGCAAGAAAGTGCAAGTTTGAGGGAAATAGGCACTTACCCTAGAAGAGCAGCTTTCCAGCAGGTTTTGGTTCAAGATTCTGAGCTTCCAACCTCTTCAAATGGCTTTAAAAGTGCTGGAATTGAGGATGGAGGTGTATATCTAGGTGTTGTAGTGCAAAAGTGCAAAGAAATCCAACTCTAAGGCACAAAATACACACAATATAGAGAGAGACAGATTTTTTCCTCTTCAAAACTCAAAACCCCTGCATAAGGAAGAAGGCTCTTTCTTATATAGAACAGTACAAAGCCAAAGCTTCTTGAACAAGCTTTTCAAGGCTTTCATCCCTCCATACACGTGTATGGAGGGGAGCAAATGAAAATCCAGCTGGCTCAAAAGATCTGCCGAAATCACCGAGATAGCGGTCTTGGCCATCATTAATGGCGATTGCCACTGATGGTCGGCAGGGCTTCATCAGTGGCCGGCAAGGGCAAAGAAATGGCCGGCAGTGCCATGCCATGGCCTGCAATGCACTATGAGGGCCACTCTAACAAGACCAAAATAAGGTCAAAAAATGAGGCAGAAAGGATACAAGGTCCGGGAAACTCGAACCGGTGTCATTCCGCCGTGACAGTCGAATGCTGGGCGAGCAATCGAACCAGTTGCTGGGTGTACCTACAAGCACAACTAAGTCTTGAGGACGGTCAAAAATGGGGTGTCTACACTACTAAAGATAAATATAAAGCTAAATATGAATTAGGAAATTTCTGCGAACAATATGATCTATCTCCTGTTGCACCATTACAGCGCAAACATAATAACAAGAGATCTTCACACAAATACTTTGCTAAATATAGGAAGAAATATTTACCTACCAAATCACCCGATAAGTATTATAGTAAATTAAAAAAGAAATATCACAAATAAACTAATCACTTTAAGAAGAAGTCAAAATTTACCCAAGATGTTACTTGTTACAATTGTGGAAAAAAGGGTCATTATTCTAATAAATGTAAACTTCAAGAAAAACTTAAGAATAAGCTTAATCAATTACAAATTACTGAAGAACATCAAAGTCAAATATTTGACATATTTAAAATAACTAATACCCCAAATCAATCTCCTATTCATTCTAGTCCATCATCCAACGACACCACTCCATTGAGTGATACTTCTACTTATTACTCTCGCAGTGAGACTACTGACGGAGAGATTGAATTAGGATGTAATGATACTTGCTGTAAACAAATTAATGTTCTTAGTAAATTACAACAAGAAGAAGATTCTTTAATAGAATTAATTAGTAAATTAAAAAAATCATGAATTAAAAAGAAAATACACTAACAAGTTAAAATCTTTACTAATAAATAAAGACAAAAAACCTCATCAAGATAAACCAATTATTGGTCTCACAACTACTTTACAAAGATTCTGAAAAAATAAACATAAAACAATCATTTTACAAGATTTACAAAATGAGATTAATCAAATTAAACTAACCATTCAAGAGTTAAAGGCTAAAGACAAATCATTAGAAGAAGAAATTGCAATATTAAAAATCAATAAAAATCTTAATAATTTTCAAAATAATAATGATACTTCATTTGATGAATCTAGTTCTAGTCCTGATCCTAGTCATGTCATTTTTTATAATCGATCAACTAAATCTAATAGTGGTAATCACAATGATAGTCATCGTTTAAATATTATTAATAGAATTCATATTAAAAAATAGCATTCGAAAGTCAAACTATTTATTAATGACTTTAAAATAGAAGTCATAGCCTTCATTGATATCTGCGTTGATTTAAATTGTATTCAAGAATGTTTAATCCCCACAAAATATTATCATAAAACTAGTGAACAATTAAGTTATGCTAATGGAAGTCAAATGCATATTAAATATAAATTACCCAAAGTACATATTTGTCAAAATAATGTTTGTTTTAAAACATCCTCTGTT
Source organism: Camellia lanceoleosa (assembly GCA_025200525.1). NCBI lineage: Eukaryota > Viridiplantae > Streptophyta > Magnoliopsida > Ericales > Theaceae > Camellia > Camellia lanceoleosa. The sequence continues at coordinate 181,981,006 of CM045761.1, read as the reverse complement.
CTAGTCAGAAATATGACTGGCAAAGTCATCTTGGGAACTCCGTTGATCTTTTTACTATATCCATTTACCACTACTAACCATGGCATAACCACACAAGCTTTTGATCAAACAGTGACTTTTAAATTCTTGTCTTTTCCTGAAATCAAAGAACTAAATCAATTAAAAGAATATTCTATATCCCAATCTATTAATCGATTAACTAAACAACTCAAATTTCTCAAAGAAGAAGAAAAATACATTGAGGTTGGTTTGGGGTGTCCTAAAAAAGTGCACTTTTTGACTTATTGGTGGGTTTGGGTTGGGTTTGGATTGGGTTTGATGTGATGTGTTAGAGAGGTGATGTGATTTAAATAGGATGATGTGACTTAAATAAGATAGTGACTTTTTGACTTTTTGGCTTATATAGTAGATGCCAAACCAAGCCTTAATTGACTAATCAAATTCTTATATTCAAAATTGATAAATTTAAAAACCAATTAGAAGATACCATTTGTTCCACTTTACCTAGTGCTTTCTGGCATAGGAAAAACATATAGTTACATTTCTTTATATTAAAAATTTTAATGAAAGACAAATTCTTACTAAGTCTCGACCTATTCAAATGAATCATGAATCAGTGGAAACGTGCAAAAAAGAGATTAATGAATTATTAAAAAATAATATCATTAGTAATAGTAAGTCGCCTTGGTCTTGCCTTGCTTTTTATGTTAATAAAAATACTGAACTTGAACGTGGTGTTCCACAATTAGTCATTAATTATAAACCGTTAAACAAAGTTTTAGAATGGATACGCTATCCAATCCCTAATAAAAAAGATCTCATTAAAAGATTTAGTCAAGTTGTCATCTTTAGTAAATTTGATCTTACAAGTGGATTTTGGCAAATACAAATTCATTTTGATGATTGCTATAAAACTGCCTTTATTACACCTTTTGGCCATTACGAACGGAATGTCATGCCTTTTGGATTAAAAAATGTTTCTAGTGAATTTCAAAACATTATGAATGAAATTTTTAATCCCTTTAGTCATTTTTCTATTGTCTACATAGATGGTATCCTTATTTTCTCTAAGTCACTTGATGAACATTGGAAACATTTTAATTCTTTTTTCCATATTATCAAATATAATGGTCTACTCATTTATGCTCCTAAGATTAAGCTATTCCAAACTAAAGTTAGATTCTTAGGTTACGATATCCACCAAAGTACTATTCTTCCTATCAATCGATCTATTGAGTTTGTTTCTAAGTTCCTTGATGAAATCTTAGACAAAACCCAGTTACAACGGTTTTTGAATTCCTTAAATTACATTGTTGAATTTTACAAAGACCTTAGGAAAACTTGTCAACCCCTTTTTGATAGGTTGAAAGATAATCCTTCTCCTTGGTCTTCTACTCATACTGCTATTGTTCAACAAGTCAAAAATATGTCAAGACCTTGTCTTGTCTTGGCATTCCTTCTAAAAATTCATTCAAAATTATTCAGACTGATGCTTCTGATGTTAGTTATAGTGGCATTCTCCTTCAGGAAAACACCCCCCCAGTTATCTGAACAAATTGTTCGTTTTCATTCTGGTGTTTGGAACAAAGCACAAAAAAATTATAGTACTATTAAAAAAGAAATTTTATCTATCGTTTTATGTATTAGTAAATTTCAAGACGACATTTTAAATAAAAAATTCCTATTACGTGTTGATTGCAAAAGTGGTAAATATGTTTTGGAAAAAGATGTTTAAAATATTGCTAGTAAATATATTTTTGCTCGATGGAAATCCATTTTAAGTATTTTTGATTTTGATATTAAATATATTCCTGGTAGTCAAAATTCTATTCCTGATGTCCTTACCCGAGAATTTTTACAGGGAGGATAATGCATCATGCTTACTCCTTATTGTTCTATAAACAGATTACAAGTCACAAGATACCGCAAAACTATTCGCTATTATAAGTTTAAAATATCCTATTTAAAGTCACTACAAAATGACCCTTACCTTCATCAAGACTCTTACCTTCAATTCAATTCGATTAGAAGTTATCGCAATTTCATTGCTCATTACACTAATCTAGTTAACTTTCATATGGATAGATTAGATGTCCTTAGTGAATGCTAATCTACTTCTGTCATTTTTCTTACAGATGTCAAGCCACAAACCGACTACAAAACCTCTTGCCATTGTGCTATCCAGTCAACCCATTGTTGCACCTTCAATTGATCTAGTCAACCGATACCAAATTCTTGGTAATATTCCAAGACCTAGTTACACTTCGGCTTTGGCTTCAGACCCTTTTGCCTGCCAGTCAATTATGCCAATGCCTCCTAACAAGTCTACCCCAAGAATAGATTATGTTCTTAAATAGTCATTCAATCTTTTTTACAAAGAATCAGTCCACAAAAATATCCACAGTGTTCTTGAATTAGTTAAATTCCATTTCCCTAATGGATGACATTTCATTCATTCTCATCTCGATAAGTCAATAACCTTTTATATGGATATTCTTTTCCACCATAAGTCAATAGTCATTAAACCTATCTATGATCGAATCCAGACCAGTAAAATCATTTATTATTCCTTGTACATTCATAATATTGTTTCCATGGAAGAATGGGGTCTTCCTTTTCTACTATGAGACCTTCCTAACCATGATATACAATATAGTTACTATGATTACATTGATGCTTGGTTCAAAATCCTTCTACATCAAAATGAGTCATATAGTCATTCTTGGTTTGTCTCATTTGACCACAAATTCAAATAAGAATTCCCTTATTGGTTTCTGAGATGGTGGTCACAGCATGGTGCCATCTCAGAAATCATCCATTCTGAGTTAATAGAACAAGTCAATTACTTCTCTTCAATTTATAAGCTCAACCAGCATAAAAGTCAGTTTCCTTGGTTACTCCATTTTATGTCCAAGTATAAAGTCCCTTAGATTTTTAAATGGCAATACAACCTATCCAATAACATAGTTAGTCGTCAATATTTTGTTAAATGGTGGGATGTATTCAAAACCCATCATATTATTGAACAGGTCCAGCAAGAATTTCCAGTTAACATTCATGCCCCAACTCCTGTAATGGTCAAGTCTCAACAAAACCCAAATGCTTCAGTCACACAAGGAAACACACTTCCTCTCACTATAGTCAGACTTAGAAGCTCATCAACCAGCATTGAACCTTCCAAATCCAAGTCCTCCAAGGCCAATCCCAAAGCAAAGCCCAAGTCAATCTCTAGTGATGAACTGATCCAAATGTCCAAATTATTGATGGCCCAAGCACAGTCATAAATTGAAGATGAAGCCTCGAATGACTCAGCCTCCTCTGTAGCCTTAACCAGTCAAGATCCATATGGTCCACAATTCCAAGATGCATAGGACCCATATGCCTAAAAAAGTCATTGGATTATATATACATCAGTTTCAATTACTACTCTTACTTTGAGAAAAGTTGCTGGTATATATATATTGATTTCCCATCAGTCAATTGTGCAGTCACATTTCCTCACCTCAAGTAAAAAAAAAAAAAGTAAAAAATTTATTGGTCACAGAAAGATGCTCTCAGCACCCCATGTGCCTCTTATTTTCAGGCTTTTCAAGTCACAAGTTTCATAGTATTTTCCAACTTTGAGTTGGCCTTGACTGAGGAGCTTCTTTTTTAAGCAAAGTGAATAATTGTCCACAATTTATATATTATTTATAAATTAAATAATATTAATAATAATTTACTTTAAATAATATTAAAAAAAATCTTATTGAGTCAAGTCGAGCCGAGCCGAGTTCGAGTTTCATTAATATTAACAAGTCAAGCCGAGCTTGAGCCCATTTACCTATCGAGCCGAGCTCGAACTCAGTAAAACTCGGCTTAGCTCAATTCGTTTGCTGTAGAGATCCTAATTTTTGGTAATTACATGTGTAACCCTTAGACTTAAGTTAATAGCATTTTTGCCCCTAGTTTCGTAAAAGTCTGCGAAGTGGCCCAATAAAGGATAATTTTCTTGTATATTATCATAATTAAATCATAGAACACAACTTTATAATTAGAAATACCCTAAAACTTGGTTTTTAATTTATTTACCTCATAGTTTATAAATTAATTCATACATTTTATTTTTATTTCTATTTTTGTTTTTGTTGTTCTTCAATTTATTATTTATTTGAATAGAATATTATTATTTATTTGAATATGTACATAGGTGTTATAAATAATATTTTGGTGGAAAATAGGTTGAAAAAACAAAATAAAAAAATATCTAGATATTTATGCCTTCCTTAGTCATTAAGCTAGGACCCAAGCTTATTTCCTATAAATTGAGTGCCTTGTATCAATTCCACACACACACACACACACATATCAGCAGCCAAGCAGAGGGTGAGAGAAGGAGAGTGTGATTAGAGGAAAGTAGAGAAGAAAAAAAGAAAAGGAAGAAAAGGGTGCCTTCTTGAGTCAAGGTAAGAACACATCCATCCCTTATTTTCTCCAATCCTTCACCCATCTCATCCTATTGTCTAGATGCCCTCTTGTGTTTCATATTAATGGTAAATAGGATTTTTGATGTGTATGAAGGTGTGGGTTTGATTTAGTGACTTTGCCTTACAAATTTGTCAAATTATGCACTGCTGTAACTTTTCTAATTTAAAATAAATATCAAACCTATTTATTTCTCAAATCTGAATTTAATGTAGGAAATTTGTGTGTTTAGAGCTTGTGATAATTTTATTAGCCCCTCCTTGTGTGATTTTAGGGCTTGGATATTGTGTTTAAAAATCTGGTCCTGAGTCTCTGAAAGACAGTCCACTTCTTTCAATTTTATAAAATTCTAGAAAAATCATCTCATGTTGGTTCTTCTGTAAAAATTTAGAATTCTGAGTCCTCTTTCCAACAGAATTTATTTGAGTGAAAATCATCGGGTAGATTGAGAGGAAAGCTAGTTTTCCCAATGGGTGGCAAATCTGGACAGGTTTTCGAATATAGCTTGTAAATGAATTTTTGAAGGTGCTGTGCAAATTCTGATAATTGGAACTGAAACTAGACAGGTTGATTATTGTTTCTATGAAATTTTAGCCCCTGATTTGAACTGGAAGTATTTTTACCAAAGCATTCTTGTTAGCCCTGCAAAACTAAACAGTGCTGAAAATGGTGTTTTATTGTGTTATTTGTCTCTAAGTATTCAAAGCATGCCTAATGTTATTTGCTTACCTTACCATACTTATGTATGACTATCATGGGCTATATTTCCTATCATATGTTTGTCTCATGCTCTTTTATATTACCGAATTACCGAATGTGACTAACTTGCTTAGCAAAAGATCTAATAAACGGGAAATGGAAAAGGGTTGGTACTGGGTGACGTTCACCCTTGTGTTTCAAAATGATGTATGTAACATACATGTCCATGGGATGAATTATGATGGGATTAAAACCAAATGAGTTAAGTCTTGCGAAAGCGGTCTAAGCGAGCTCCTAGGTTGACACGGATGTATTCAGACTCTATGCGACAGTTTTAGGGTATAAACGAGCCCTTTGGTATGGTATGTGCAGGGTGTAAGCAAGCCCTAGGCACGATTTGGTATGGTATGTGCAAGGTGTAAGCGAGCCCTAGGCACGATTTGGGTGTAAGCGAGCCCATTTGTTTGGCCGTCCCTTTTGAGGTCCATCAATGTCACTGACCGGTAAATAACCGGGAGGTGGGCATAAGTGGTAAGGTCTGCAAAGCAGCAAAAGGGGGAGTTCTGAATAGTTCGGTGTTCAATCTTTGTAGTTGGGTGGAAGGATCTCTTTGGGGGATTCTAGATGTCTAGTCTAACTACTAATTCATAAAACCTTGTTGTAATATTGTATGTTATGTTACCCAATTTGTTCTGTGTATGGTTGATTGGTTGATGGAAGAAATGTGGGTGTGTGTGTTTTTACTTGGCATTCCAAGCTCATGGTGTGTCACGCCAGGTGATGAAGCAGTTTACAATGGTAAAGGTTATTTTGAAGGCAAATAAGATGAAGTGTTGGAGCTGTGGTTCATTTAAAGACTTAGACTAGTTTCTTTTTTTTTTTTCCTTTGACTTTGGGTTTGGCAATGTTTTTGTAATCCTGTAATGGAACATAAACGAATTATCTGTGATATTAACTCTGGTTATATATGTATATTAAGATGTTTTGGTTATCTATTCTACTTGTGTTGTGTTATTGTATGTATTTAATGGCCCAGAAGTTAGGGCGTTACAGAATGGTATCAGTGCTTAGGTTCAACCCTTACCCATGCATTTCGACTTCAAACGATTTGACAATCACCTACGAAGGGAAGTAGTTTTAACTTTGAATAGGGCAACGTGTTGAACATTAGCTACAATATAGAAGTAGGGGATACTGTTATTTCTACAAGTCTTCTATTGATCGTCATACCCTCATTTCATATTTGTAACCTTGTTTGATGTCGTTCACTTCAAGATTAAGTCATTACCATCTGGTCTTACTTTATGTTTTTTTAATTATTCCATTTGCAACCTTGAGCCTTGATTATGCCATCTTATACGTGAATTTTTCTGAAAATTGAAATTTCTTTATTCGATGACGAATCTTGGATATTCAGTTTGCAACGCGGATGGCCGACGCAGTTTCAAGTTAAATATCTAACTTAGTCACTATCTCTATAACCTTGACCACATAAAAGACGTAAATCATAACCCATTCGTATTTCAAATGATCCTTGTATTAATTGATGCAATTACTATAATATTCTTCCATCTCCACTTCGTATTGCTTTTATTAATCTAGTTTTCACAGTCTTGTAGTTATTATTTTGCCTACATGTATATATGTGAAGTTGTGTTGTGTGCTTTCCTATATTTGTTATTTAATACTTGATCTTATTGTTTTAAACACTGTATGATAATTAAACCATAACTTTAAGATTAGTTGATTACCCTTGAGAATTGCCTCCATAATTAGACTTCAACTTATGCCTCACCTCGTACTATGAACAGAAAGAAAAAAAAAAAATAGTGAACCACACTCGAGCCAACGGCTACACTGAGACAAGCGATAACACACGAGCTTGCGAGTAATAACGCAATAAGAATGAAGTATCATGTAATTGAAACCCTGAGAATGGACCAATACTCGTGGTTGAAATCTTGAGCCACATTGGAAACCAAATTCTGGAACAATTAGGTCAATTGAGAGGGAAAATGCAAGAAAGTTCAAATGGGAGCTAGACCCTATGATCAAAAGGAAGAGGATGAAGATCCGTTAGTAATTAGAGGTAACATCGTACTCTATAATTCTTGGGTTCACGCTCTATTCGATTATGGCGCACCATTTTTTTTTATTTTTTTATTTTTATAAAAACATCATGTGTTAAATTGTTAGGTCTTACATGTGAACCTTTAAAAACTACTTTAAGTATCGCATCACCTTTGGGAGGAAGTGTCAGTGCAAATTAGAAGTGTCAGGTTTACACTTGATTTGTGACCTTGTGGTCAGGGACATGTTTGATTTTGACATAATCTTAGGTATGGAATGGCTATCTGCCCACTGAACGGTGATTGATTGCTACCAGAAGAGGGTGACGACTTACACACCTGATGGGAGGTGTTTCCAATTTAAGGGGGATAGAGAGGAGGGTTTGAGCATGACAATGTGGTGGCATAATCAAGTTGTTGCGAGTTCTGCTTGAAGGAAGTCAAATTTTGGGACACACAGTGTCTGAGCATGGGGTTGGAGTGGACCTGGCCAAGGTAGAGGTAGTATTAGATTGGAAGCATCTAACCTCAGTATTTGAAGTTCCTAGTTTCTTAGGGTTGGCCAGTTATTATCAACGGTTTATTCAAGATTTTTTTTTTAATTTTAATTTTAATTTTAATTTTTAAACTGGCCAAGCCGATGACTCATCTAATGCAAAAAAGGGGTAAAATATGATTGGGATGAAGCATGTGAACGATCCTTTGAAGAACTCAAGAGAAGATTGACTAGTACCCAATACTCATCATTTCAGAGTGAGACGAAAGATATACAATGTATTGTGATGCGCCTAAGGATGAGCTGGGTTGTGTGTTAATGCAAAATGGAAAGGTGGTGGCTTACGGCTCCACGTAACTGAAACCGCATGAAAGGAATTATTCGACACATGATCTGGAGCTGGCAGCGATGGTTTTTCCCTAAAGCAATGGCGTTAATATGGTGAACAGTTTGAGATTTTCACGGATCATAAGAGCTTGAAGTATTTGTTCACACAGAAGGACATGAAGATGAGACAAAGATGAAATATCTCGAACATTACCATTTTACTGTATCTTATTATCCTAGCAAAGCTAATGTGGTGGCAAATGCCCTAAGTTGCAAGAACCAGGGGATTATTGTTAGCCTGACACTTAAGGACTAGAACATGGTCGGAACACTTAATGAGTTCGATATAGCGATCCCGGGTTTACCCTTATTGTGTAGTGATCCGGACATGTGTCCGTGGATGTTGGTAGTGGGTTGTTGTCTTGTTTACATCCTTTCATACATTGTATTTGAGTTATAGGATGTATTGGGCAGGTTTGTTTCAGGTTGGTTGTGTTTGGGAACCAAGGGTTCTGCCAATTTTGTCCTTCGCCGGCGAGAGTTGGTCGCTCGAGCGGGCGTTGAGTTTTGTGTCTGGTGGGTCGAGCCAGAGTGGCTTCGCTCGAGCGAGCGATTGCGTCTGGTACTGGACCTGAACACCATGATTTCTGGCTCGAGCGAACTTTCCTTCGCTCGAGCGATCTGGTTCGGTCTTCGCCGAGCGGCGGTTAAATCGCCGAGCGTGCGTTTAGTTCAGAACTGAAGGGTCGAGCTCTGCTCGAGCGAGCTTTCTTCGCCGAGCGAAGCTTCAGATGTAGGCTCGAGCGAGACATTCTTGGCTCGAGCTAGGGTTTTCTGTGTCTGGTCGCTCGAGCGACCAAGTCTTCGCTCGAGCGAGCCTATTTATATCAGTGCGACAGCAGCGGGTTCAAGTTAGATTTTTTTATAACTTTTCATCCAAATCTTCAAAATCTGAGAGCCTCTCTCTCTAACTTTACACTCTCTCTAAGGTTTGATCTATCTAGGATCATTTCCTTCCCTTCTTGCTTTGTTAAAAAGGTAGAGGTCGTCGAGGGCTTCGATTTAATCTGAAAAAGTCGGTGTTTGGAGCACTTTGATTCTTGGGTCTTCATCCCCTTTTGGGCTTAAACTTTGAGGTAGGATTATCCTACTCCTCTTTATGGATTCTGTCTTTGAATTTTGATATTTTGATGTGTTGGGGATAATTGTGTAAATTTAAGGAAGTTTGGGGCATTTGTGCAATTTTATAAAAGTTTGGGGTTTTGTTTTAAATAAACCAATATGTATGTTTAGTACATAGACATGAGATTAATGTGAACTCATTGATGAAAATGGAACCTTTAGGGTTGAACATTAATTATGGAAAATGCTATAGTTATATTGTTTAATTAATTGGGATAATTAATTGTGAAATTGAAATGTTGATTATATATCCATTGTGCGTTTAATTTCTGTATAGAAATAACTGCTTTGGGCTATCGGTGGAGGATAGTCGTGTTTGTTGTAGACAATGCATGATGATTAGGTAAATTGAAACTAATCTGCGGAAAGTGTCATGGAACTTGACGATTTGTAGAATACATTAATTGTATTGATTGATTGTATATAGAACCAATGTGTTTATATGCATTATATGTAGAGGAGGAGATGGGGGATGTACTCCGCGGTTTAGGGGAAGATGGGGGATGTACCTCTAAACCGCATAGTGTTGGGAGAAGATAGATGAACTCCGGAGACACAAACTCATATGCTTGTCTTGAAAAATATAGATACAGCTCTCGTGCTTGTCTTGGAAATGTGAAGTAGCTTGTGTGCTTATCGGTGGTTGTATAGATATAACTAATATGTTCATCTATGTTGAAATGGAAAGAAAGAAAATATAGACTTGAATGTCTTGGAATTGTAGTAAATTGTGAAAGAATGTGAAAGTGTTGACCAATCTATCAACTGTTAATCTTTTAGGCGTTATTCATAATTGGTTTAGCGTATTTCTCTTTGCCGTGGCTCACCCTTTATGGGGATATCATTTTCGTGCAGTGTAGCATGCCACCTCCAAGGACTTAGCTTGGGAGGCTAGTGGCGGATGGACTTTTTGACTTCTATTTACTTTTGATGTGTTACATGTAACTTCAAGCCAAGGGCTTTACGTGTATTGAGCTAGAGCTCTCTTGATTGTAACCAAGTGTTAACTTGGAAAGTTGTAAGCCTTAAAGGCACCCGCTTTTATTGTTCACATGTAATACTCTTGTACAGAACTGTTTAGTTAAATAGAAGAGGTTGGACTTTTATTATATTGATGCATGTTTCATTGATGGGTTTAATGTCTTTATTTTGAGGGCGTTACATTCGAAGTATAGATGAAAGCTTTTGACGAGAAGGTATACCTTGGTGCTCAAATCGCTATGCCCAAATTACTGAATAAGGTAATAGAGTCACAGAAGTACGATAAGGAGGTGGCATGCATAAAAGCGCGAATAGTATCTGGGGATACTATACTTGATTGGACGATTCACTCGGATGGAAGTTTCAGACACCAAGGCAGCGTGTTTTTGCCATAAGATGAGTCACTTAGAGAAAAAGTTCCATCATTTGATGTTTGCAGTGCGCATAGGAGGGACGAAAGTGTACCAAGACTTAAAACACCAATATTGGTGGAACAGAATAAAGAAACTACAGAAAATGTGAAACTTATTCAACAAAGATTGGTGGCAACTCAAGATCGTTAGAAGAGTTATGCAGATAAAGAAGACCTCTAACTTTCATTGTCGGTGATGTTGCCTTGAAAATTCAGCCCTGTTGAGGTATCATTTGTTTTGGAAAGAAAAAAAAATTATCACCTTGATATATTGGACCCTTCGAGATACTTTAGAAAATTGGAGAGGTTACGTACAAATTGGCTCTACCTTGCAATTTGCTGGAGTACATGATGATTTCCACGTATCTATGTTGAGGAAGTACATAATGCACCCTTCTCATATCATCAACTGGGAAGAAATCCAACTCAACGAAGACGCTACCTTTGAGGAGGGACTAGTAGCAATTATGGACAGACAAGAAAAGAACTTGTGAGGAAAGACAATTCAACTTCTTAAGATACTCTAGCGTCACCACAGTATTGAAGGGTTTAGCTGGGAACGTGAAGATGTGATACGAGCAAATTATCCACAACTATTTGAGATGTGAGGAATGATTTAATTTCGATGACGAAATTTATTTAAGGGGGATAGGTTGTAGAGATCCTAATTTTTGGTAATTACATTTGTAACTCTAAGACTTAGGTTAATAGCATTTTAGCCCCTAATTTCGTAAAAGTCTGCGAAGTGGCCCAATAAAGGATAATTTTCCTGTATATTATCATAATTAAATCATAGAACACAACTTTATAATTGGAAATACCCTAAAACTTGGTTTTTTTTATTTACCTCATAGTTTATAAATTAATTCATACATTTTATTTTTATTTCTATTTTTGTTTTTGTTGTTCTTCAATTTATTATTTATTTGAATAGAATATTATTATTTATTTGAATATGTACATAGGTGTTATAAATAATATTTTGGTGGAAAATAGGTTGAAAAAACAAAACAAAAAAATATCTAGATATTTATGTATTACTTAGTCATTAAGCTAGGACCCAAGTTTATATCCTATAAATTGAGAGCCTTGTCTCAATTCCACACACACACACATATCAGTAGCCAAGGAGAGGGTGAGAGAAGGAGAGTGTGATTAGAGAGAGAAGAAGAAAAAAAGAAAAGGAAGAAAAGGGTGCCTTCTTGAGTCAATGTAAGAACACATCTCATCTTATTGTCTAGATGCCCTCTTGTGTTTCATATTAATGGTAAATAGGGTTTTTGATGTGTATGAAAGTGTGGGTTTGATTTAGTGACTTTGCCTTACAAATTTGTCAAATCATGCAGTGCTGCAACTTCTCTAATTTAAAATAAATATCAAACCTATTTATTTTTCAAATCTGAATTTAATGTAGGATATTTAGTGTGTTTAGAGCTTGTGATAATTTTATTGGCCCCTCCTTGTGTGATTTTAGGGCTTGGATATTGTGTTTAAAAATCTGGTCTTGAGTCTTTGAAAAATAGTCCACTTCTTTCAATTTTATAAAATTTCAAAAAAATCATCTCATGTTGGTTCTTCTGTAAAAATTTAGAATTCTGAGTCCTCTTTCCAACAGAATTTATTTGGGTGAAAATCATCTGGTAGATTGAGAGGAAAGCTAGTTTTCCCAATGGGTGGCAAATCTGGACAAGTTTTCGAATATAGCTTGTAAATGAATTTTTGAAGGTGCTGTGCAAATTCTGATAATTGGAACTGAAACTAGATAGGTTGATTATTGTTTCTATGAAATTTTAGCCCCTGATTTGAACTGGAAGTATTTTTACCAAAGCATTCTTGTTAGCCCTGCAAAACTGAACAGTGCTGAAAATGGTGTTTTATTGTGTTATTTGTCTCTAAGTATTTCAAAGCATGCCTAATGTTATTTTCTTGCCTTACCATACTTATGTATGACTATCATGGGCTATATTTCCTATCTTATGTTTGTCTCATGCTCTTTTATATTACCGAATTACCGAATGTGACTAACTTGCTTAGCAAAAGATCTAATAAACGGGAAATGGAAAAGGGTTGGTAATGGGTGACGTTCACCTTTGTGTTTCAAAATGATGTATGTAACATACATGTCCATGGGATGAATTATGATGGGATTAAAATCAAATGAGTTAAGTCTTGCGCAAGCGGTCTAAGCGAGCCCCTAGGTTGACATGGATGTATTCAGACTCTATGCGGCGGTTTCAGGGTGTAAGCGAGCCCTTTGGTATGGTATGTGCAGGGTGTAAGCGAGCCCTATGCATGATTTGGTATGGCATTTGCAGGGTGTAAGCGAGCCGTAGGCACGATTTGGGTGTAAGCGAGCCCATTTGTTTTGTCGTCCCTTTTGAGGTCCATCAATGTCACTGACCGGTAAATAATCGGGAGGCGGGTATAGGTGGTAAGGTCTGCAAAGCAGCAAAAGGTGGAGTTCTGAATAGTCTGGTGTTCAATCCTTGTGGTTGGGTAGAAGGATCTCTTTGGGGGATTCTAGATGTCTAGTCTAACTACTAATTCATAAAACCTTGTTGTAATATTGTATGTTATGTTAAAAACCTTAACTAGTATGGATAGAAATGGTGTAAGATAGAAATGGTGGATGGATTCTGGTAGTGAGGCAATGGAAAGGAGGTGGAGCAAAGCATGGTATTTTTACTGTATTTGTGGATAATATCCCGTCAGCTATAGATGCTAAAGCTTTGTTCAAACTTTTCATTAAGTTGGGGATTGTGAAGGATGCCTACATCCCTTTCAAAAGAAGGAAAGTGACAAACTCAAGATTCGGGTTTGTGCGCTATAACTGTTGCATAGCAGCATTTGTCGCCATCCAAAAAGGGAATGAGCTGTTGGTGGATGATTCTGTGCTAGAGGTTAAAATGGCCACTTATGACAGGAATAGCAGAAGTAAACATAGTAAAGAAAGCTTCAGCCTCCCAGAAGATTCTTGGATACAAACAATTTCAGGGGTAAAGCTGCATATGTGGGGCACAGATCTTTTGCTGATGTACTAAAAATGGACACCTCTGTAGTGGAAGGGAACACAAATATAATCATAAAAGCCAAAGAAGAGGGCAATGGTTGGCTTTACGAAAGGGCAATCGTTAGATTCAACACAGAATATTCCACTCACAATATCCTAAAAGTCCTGAAAGAGAAAGGGTTGGAGCAGATAGAAGTCAGGAAATGAGGAGGTCGAGACATAATAATCTCCTTTAAATCTACAAATGAGCTGCAATCTAACATTGGCAAGATCAAAGAGTGGTTCAAGGACTAGAGCCAATTTGTGATGGAATGGAAGCCAGATCTTCATTTGCAACAACAATGGTGTGTGTGGTTGAGATGCTATGGTATTCACTTGCATCTCTGGAGTAGGACTACACTTAACAAGGTTGGTAGTATTTGGGGTACCATTCTCAGCATAGATGGTGATATTTGTCAACCAAAATCTTTCTCTCATGCTACGATTAGAGTGGCTACTATGTGCATGGAGCTCATCAACAAAACTATTATTCTGGAGTGTAAGGGCTATTCTCATCCCATTCTCATTTGTGAAGATCATCTGGCCGATTCTAGTAGCTTGAAGTTCTTTGGCATGAATGTCTCTAGCTTCACTGAGACCTGCTTCAGCGATAAGGGTAGGAACACTCCAGCGGCAGCTACAAGGGAGAAGATTGATGGTGATGAGGTGGCAGAAAAACGAGCCTTGATTGGTGCTGACCTGGCTTGCACAAATGAGGTTGAACTAAGGAAGGAGCCCCTTGGTAGTCACATAGATGAAGAAGTAGGCACTGTTGTTGAGGTGACTCCCTGTTAAGGAGGCTCCAGTAGAGAAAAAGAAGCATGCGTTGAGGGGTCTTTGATGGATGAGTCAGAGCAAAATTCAAAAAACAATGATGGCAAGTTCAGGTGTGCTCAGTAAGCTTCTTCTTTTGGTTAATGGTATTGGGCCTGGCATCAATTTGGAAGTTAATCTGGCTATCTGGCTAATGAACTTGTTGCTAGCCTTGGGCCTAGCATTGGGCCTGGCATCAACTTCGAAGTTATTTTGCCCCATTCACCAAGTAAGTTCCTTGCTAGTGGCCCTGAACCTTTATCTAAGCCCATTGAGTCTGTTAATCTCAATCCTATCAACATAGGCATTTTAGCCCATGAGCAATCAGCTGGACCTCTTTCTAAGTCAGGACCTACTGGGAAAAGAGCCTTGAACCTCATTCATTTGGCCCAAGCTAAGCCCCTTGTTCTTAATACAAAATCAATGCATTTTGAGAAGAAAAGAAGGGAAAAAGAAGACTCATTTAGAGGGATTTACCAGCTTTGCTAGATTTCGTGGTTACAGAACTGCAGCAGCTCACAAACACTCCTCCAAGTTCAGAATTTTCGCATCAAACCAAGATTTGCTTTTGCTCAGTCTGATCTATCTGATAGTGGCTCATCTTCGAACAATTATCTCCTTGATGAGGCCAAAGCCACTATACATTTGGGGAAATCTTTAGGTATCAACTATAATGGGGAAGAAGATATTGTTTTGAGCAAGATAATTGATCTAGAGCTTAAAGATAAGGACAAAATCTTTAACGATGGGAAAGCTCATCAATAAGCTACTGCACATGGGAGTCTTGAGTGTATCATTTTTGTTTATCTATGAAGCTATTATCTTGGAACATTAGGGGTTTGGGTAAACCTGAGAAGAAGGGTAGAATCAAAAGCCTTTTAAAGGACAAGCATGTTTATATTGTTTTCTTTCAAGAGACTAAGAAAGCTGTGAATTCTGAAAATGCTGCTAGAAGGCTTTGGGGGTGCAGAAATATGGAATTCATGTCTGTGGATCCTGTAGGCTCTGCTAGTGGACTTCTATACATATGGGACCCTTTTGTGTTCTAACTATCTGGTTGTTGCTGCAATAGGAGGTACATCTTACTTTCTAGCTCTTTGTATAATTCTTTTGATTGTGTTTTGATCAACATATATGCACCAAACAACACCAGTGCTAGATCATCTTTATGGGTTGGTATCCTCAAGCTTAAGGACCAATTTCCTGCTCCTTGGTGCATGGATGGAGACTTCAATGAAATTAGGCATATAGGAGAGAGGGTTGGCTGCTCCAGGAGAGACATGGGGATGAAACATCTTAATGAGTTTATTGAGAAATGTGAGCTCCATGACTTACCCCTTTATGGAAGGAAATACACTTGGTGCAATGCCCAGGAATTTGAGAAATGGAGCCGCATAGACAGAGTACTTCTCAGCCTAGAATGGTTGATTAGCTTCAGAATGAAGTTATGGGGGCTGCCTAGATTAGTTTCTGATCACTACCCTCTGTTGTTGATGGAAGATGAGAGGGATTGGGGCCCCAGACCTTTCAGATTTCTAAATGCTTGGACTCTCCACCCAAGTTTCTCTAAGTTCTTTGTTAACATCTGGAGCAGCACTACTGTTATAGGGTGGGTCGGGTTCAGACTTGTTCAAAAATTAAAGCAACTAAAGCTAGAATTAAAAAAATGGAATATTGAGGTGTTTGGTAATGTCTCATCCAAACTCAAGGCTTTAGAGGAGGAATTGTATGCATTAGACATCTTAGCAGAAGAAAGAATTCTTGTTGATTCTGAAAGGACAAGAAGAAGGGTGGTCAGAGGTGAAATGTGGAAATTGCACAGAATGGTGGAGTGGATTTGGCACAAAAAATCCAGATTGAACGGGACTCTAAATGGGGACAAGAATACTAGATTTTTCCATGTTTTTGCCAATACCAGACAGAGTAGGAACATGATCAGCTCTATTGTAGTTAATGGGGTGTCTTATGATGATCCTAGCATAGTTAAATTAGAGGTCTATCAACATTTCAAGAAGCTGTTTACTGAGGAATGGGTCAAAAGACCTATCTTGGGAGGGTTATTCAAGACCTTTGAGGCAGACTATGTTTCTCATCACCTTGTTTCAGAATTTAGTGAAGCTGAGGTGTTGGTTGCAATTAAGGGTTGTAATAATAACAAAGCTCCAGGCCCTGATGGTTTCAATCTGCTGTGTTATTAGAAATTGTGGAAGATTATGAAACCAGAGATCAAGCAATTTTTTGCATACTTTCACACAAACAGCAAACTTTCATATGGCATTAATAGTACTTTCATTAGTTTAATTCCCAAGTTGGAAAATCCCTCCGGCCTATTTGATTATAGACTTATCAGCCTTGTAAGCTCCCTTTACAAAATTTTGGCCAAAGTGTTAACAAATAGAGTGAAGCCAGCTCTATCCTCAATTATTGGTGAATCTCAAACTGCTTTCATAGGTGGAAGGAACATCCTTGATGGGGTGTTCATTGCTAATGAAGTGGTGGATGGTTGGAAGAAGACCAACAAGAAAGGTCTGATCTTAAAGTTAGATTTTGAAAAAGCTTTTGATTCCATAAACTGGGAATTCTTGTTCTCTCTGCTGTCCAGCTTTGGGTTTGGGAACAAATGGATTTCTTGGATGAAAACTTGTGTGTCTATAGCCAGAATTTCCGTTCTTGTGAATGGAGCACCAACTAAGGAATTTTCATCACAAAGAGGGCTTAGGTAGGGTGATCTGTTATCACCTTTCCTATTCAATTTAGTGGCTGAGGGGTTAAACATTCTTTTAGTCAGAGCAATTAGTCTTGGCATTCTTAGAGGTGTTCTTGTTGGATATAAAGATGTTCTTTTGTCTCATTTGCAATTTGCAGATGATTCAATTCTCTTTTCTGAGGCAGATTGGGATCAAATGGTGCTTATCAAAAGAATTCTTAGATGCTTTGAAGTACTATCTGGTCTTAGAATTAACTACCACAAAAGTGTGGTGTGTGGTCTTGGTGTGACCGATGCTTTATTGCTCTCCTTTGCATAACTACTTAACTGTAAAGTTCACAGCCTTCCTTTGAAATTTCTGGGTCTGCCTCTAGGTGCCAATCCTGGTAAAAAATCTACTTGGAAGCTTGTGCTTGACAAGATCAGATCTAAACTTTCAGGGTGGAAGAGGAATCTGTTATCTTTTGCAGGTAGATTAACTCTAATCAAGTTTACCCTATCTAGTTTGCCAGTTTACTTCCTTTCTTTATTTAAGATGCCAGAAGGTGTGGCGAGAGAATTTGACAAGATTGATGCAGCTTTTTTATGGGGCAGTAATGACCTTAAAAGGAAAGTTCACTTAGTGAAATGGGGGGAGTTAACTAAAAGCTTTGACCAAGGGGGCCTGGGCATCAGAAGAATTAGAGATGTTAATGCTTGTCTATTGCTTAAATGGTGGTGGAAATTTGGAACTCAAGTCAACTCTCTTTGGAGGAGAGCTATATGCAGCAAATACAATATTGATGAGGTTAGTTGGCATCCACCTTTGAAGTTCTCTTACAAACATTCTAGAGTTTGGAAGGACATTTTATCTATTGGGAATCATAGCACATATATTTACAATTTCTATATAGATAACTGCCAAATTCAAGTGGGAGATGGAAACAGAATTAAATTTTGGCATAACAGATGGTGTGGCAGCTCTAGTCTTAAGACTACCTTTCCTCTCCTCTTTAATCTTTCAACAGATAAAGAAGGCTCTCTTCAACAATTCATGGCAAGAAAAACCAACCCAAACAATTGGAATTTTCCTCTTAGGAGAGTGCTTTTTACTTGGGAATTGGATGAAGAAGCTAACTTACTTGGTCTCCTATCATCAGCTCCCTCTCTATCACTTGGCAGGGCTGTTCATTTTATCTGGGCTACTACATCTGCAAGTCCTGGTGTGTTTTCTGTGTCTTCTCTCTACTCTGCTACTAGCTCTATTCTTGGCTCTCATTTTAAACCTGTAAGCATATTTGGAATAGGGCTATTCCCCCTAAGGTTTCATTTTTCAATTGGTTGGCTTGGAAAAACAGAATCAAGACAGTAGTATTTATGCACATAATTGGGGTTTTAGATGTTTCTGCTTCCAGCATCTGCCCATTTTGTTGTTCTGAACCTGAATCTGCTGTCCATATCTTGCTCCATTGCCCATTTTCTTGGTTGATTTGGTCGTCTATAATTAATGAGTGGGGGCTTTCTTGGTGCATACAAGGTTTACTGGATGATCTCCTCCAACGGTGGATGGCTGTCAATTTTAAGAATATTGATAGGTTAATTTGGAGAGCTATCCCCCTTATTGTTCTTTGGTCACTTTGTAAACTCAGGAACGAATGTGCTTTTGTAGAGGCTCAACCCAGCTTCTCTGGTTTGAGTGAAAATATCAAAATCAGAGCAACACTTTGGCTAAAAGCAACTATTAAGGACCTTCCCTACTCTGTTGATGATTTAGCTTTCAATTGGTGACAAATCAG
This sequence comes from Camellia lanceoleosa, assembly GCA_025200525.1. NCBI lineage: Eukaryota > Viridiplantae > Streptophyta > Magnoliopsida > Ericales > Theaceae > Camellia > Camellia lanceoleosa. Next base: position 181,962,032 of record CM045761.1, on the reverse strand, counting down.
AGGATGTTCTTAACTATACAGCTGGGTTTTACAATTCATTCTTTGGTCTGCCTTTGTCTTGTCTTTGATGCATTACGAGCTCTGTACGCTATGTTCTATCTTTGCCGATCTCTGAAATTTGGATTGTGTTGATGTTTTGAACTCTGTTTTGAGCTGGAGTTGGAAGGGTTCAGCTGGTTGGTTCAACGGGTTGTCGTGCTCTTTGTGTTCAGCTGGTAGGCAGATGAGTTTGTTATTCTATTTGTGTTTTGTGTTCGTAATTGATTCAGCTAGCGGATGAAAGAGATGAGGGCAATGGCAGTCAAGGCATTTCCAATGATGAGTAAGCCAAAATGTGCTGTGTTTTCAGGTCTGATTTCTGCTGTTTTGTTGCGTTTATGTATGGCTTTTGCTATTTTGTATCATTCGATTGCCATCTGTGGCTGCTCTCAATTCTTTGGTTGTGGTGTATGCTGTTTTGTTACCAGGATTTTGTGCCTGGAAGTGTTGCTGTTTTGTTTTAAGTGTATGCTGGTGGTTGTTTTGTTGTTTTTCTCCTTTCTTATTCTCTTGTTTTCTTTTTGTTGGTTTCTCACCAATTGGCGCTTGGAGCTTCGTTTTAGCTCCAAGCTTCTCTTTATTGATGTATTTTACCATATCTTGTATGTTTTCATCAATAAAGATTTTCTTTGCCGATCAAAAAATATATATATATATTGTATGTTATGTTACCAAATTTGTTCTGTGTATGGTTGATTGGTTGATAGAAGAAATGGGGGTGTGTGTGTTTTTACTGGGCATTTCAAGCTCATGGCATGTCATGCCAGGTGATGATGCAGTTTACAATGGTGAAGGTTATTTTGAAGGCAAATAAGATGAAGTGTTGGAGTTGTGGTTCATTTGAAGACTTAGACTAGTTTTTTTTTTTTTTTTTTTTTTTTTTTTTCTTCTTTGAGGTTATATATGTATATTAAGATATTTTGGTTATCTATTCTACTTGTGTTGTATTATTATACGTATTTAATGGCCCAGAAGTTGAGGCGTTACATTTGCAGCCTTACTTTTGGCCTTGGTGCCTATTTGTATTGAGCTCCTTTGTATATCCCTTCCTTCAAAAAAAAAAAAAAAAAAAAAAAAAAAAAAGAAAAAAAAAAAAAAAAGGTTCATTCACTAATTGAGCATTCGAACAACCAATTTTGCTCTTAAATTTTATCTAATTCTTAAAAGATGTTATCAATTACGGAGGTCTTGAATATGAGTATTCTCTCCTAGTTGAGGAGTTGCCTTTGTTATAAAATAAAATAACGACAACAACAAATGACCGGACAAACAAATAAATTCGAATCTTCTCTCAAACAGTATCTTGTAGAGACCACGAAATCTCTCTCAGAACTGGCCTTATGATTGTTCATCATGAGAAAGATTGTGTTCTAATTCACATCCACAAGATGAGATCAGTCACTCTGATTCTTAATGTTAGCCCCTGCCACACGAGAGCTTCCCCTCCAATTACCAGTCATCTCATCTGACCATCCAAATCAAGGGTCAATCTTCTTTGAATCCCCAAACCAAAATCAGCAGACTAAAACTCAGTAATCAGATGATTTAAAAAATAACCTGAAGAAAATTTTTATTTTGTCCCCAAACTAACACCCAAAAATATATTAGCTTAAAAAATAAGTTTTGGCAAGACAGTTTTTAATCCGTAACGTTACTTAGACAAAAGTGGCCTTAAGGATTATCATCAGGATGATATTATTTTCCAATTCATAACCAAGGTAGGTGTGTCTTCCTTGCCTTGGCTTATTTTTTTCTCTTTTCTGTATCTTATTTCTTTTGTTTTTTTTCGATATATTTCGAATTTTTCGTCGATCAGAAAAAAATAGATATATAAAGCCATTATTGAGAATACTATTCAATTAACAATAACTCCAACTACCATAAAAAATGTGTTATAGCCATGATGATGATTTCACAACAATGTTGACATTTTCTGGTTGAATAGAAAGCTGCTGGCATTGTTCACTTAAAAGGGACTTGACTTTACGAAGTTGGAAAGAGTCACATGACACTGTAATTTCTTATAGTTTACTGTAATGATATACAATACAAAAAAATATTTTAAAAATAAATTATGTGAATTAAATTTAAATTTATTTTAAATATGATTCACATAATGATAAATTTTAATTTACATCATATTCTTCATTTTGCAAAGGGGCAATGATTTGACTTGTATGGTTGATAAGCACTAATACATTTGTAGATTTTTAGATGATATTTGTTTAGCTACGTAGATGGTGGGCTTAGATTAGCAATAGTGAGTCTTTACAATTCGCAAAGATACATTTCGGGTCTTGGAGGGAAGAGACCTCAACCTTTTTAGGTGATATTTGTTTAGCTCTATAGATGACGGGCTTAGATTAGCAATAGTGAGTCTTTACCATGAGTAATGTTGGAAATTATGAAAATAATTATAAAATATTTTTTATCTTTAAATTATACATACAATAAAATATCACACATTAATCAAAAGATAAAAAATCTTCGTAATGTATTTCATTATATTTTTTTTTATGACCTCTAATATTATTTGCAAAGATACATTTCGGGTGTTAAGAGGGAAGAGACCTCAACCATCATGAATAGATAGTTAACAAACTTTTACAAAATGACGACGACTTGGAGCCAGTACACACACTTTCAAGAGAAATTATAGTTTGTTCCAGATACAAATCCTAAGTGGTAACTTAAATTTTATTTGTTAGAATAATAAAATTTAGGGGAATCATAAGAAGACTCTCACGGTTTGACTTTGTAATAAAATAAATTTTAAAATTTTAATTTTATCAATTTAAATGTCAATTTTTAATTTATTTTTTATTTAAATTATTTGTCTATTTTCATTAACTAAAATAGATAAGAAAATATTATTTTAGTTATTAAACTCAACATAGGTATACATAAAATGTTTAAAATATTATTCTTCATTTAGTTTAACTAGTGAAAACTTGTGCTATACATGGGATGTGAAAAATTAATAAAATATATTTATATAAAATAATATAAATAGTTAGGTTTTTGTATGTAAATTATGAAAATAAAAAACTATTGAAACTTACAATTTAAATTTTATAATTTTATCACAATTTATGTATCAATTTTTAATTTATCACAATTTTAGTCGTGTAACTTTCAACCTCCTTATTAAAGTTGTAAATTTGGATGAGTTGAATCTAAGCAACTCGAGTTAAGCTTGCAAATTTTTAAAGATTGGGCTTTATAATTTTTAATTTGGTGAGAATTTATGTAAAATTAAAAAATTTGAATAAATTTGAATGGATTTGGGCAAAGACATCAAAAACCTGAGCAATTGAAACAAAATTGTATATATAAATATATAAAATTATTTGCTAATTAATTTTTTTAATAATAAATAAATTGATATTAAAAAAATTACATTTTATAATGGCATAAAATAAGTTAAATATGTTTTTTCAAATATTATTTTTAATTTAAAAATTACAATAATAAAATTAAATTTCTTACCAAATAAAAGTATCTAGATTAAAAAAAAAAAAAGGTAAGAAGAATATTTCGAATTGTATTCTCATTTAATCTGAAAATAATTCTAGATGACCAATAAATTATCACTTATAACTCTTATTTTTAAAAAAATAAAAATAAAAAAAGGTATTTCACAAAATATCACTTTCATTAGAAAAATAATATTTATTTCTATTGTTTTTAGCAAAAGTCATTTTTTAGTAATTTGAGCCAATTTTTTTTTCATTATTTTTTTTAGTTTGTTTAATTTACAATTGAGATTAAAAAAAAAAAGAAAAAAAGAAAAGGATCTATCATGTTTCACAAGTGCTAAAACAAATCTAAATAAATAATAAGAAAAATGTTTGAGATCCACAAAAAAAACCCATAATTGTATTCATAATGACGTAGTATCATATATGTCAACTCTTGATTAGCTATACATTCAATGACATGGGACCAAACTCCCTTACCATATCATTATGGGTGAAAGTGTAGATCTGTAGCATTACTGAAGCAATAAATTATCACGTGTAACTCCCATTTTTATTATTTATTATATGTATATATATATAATAAGTTTCACTAACTATCACTTTTAATAGAAAAAAAAATATTTATTTCTATTTGATTTTAGCAAAAGTCACTTCTTAACTATTTAAGCCAAAATTTTTTATTTTTTTATTATTTTAATTTGTTTAATTGACAATTGAGATTAAAAAAAAAAAAAGAAAAAAGAATCCATTATGTTTGGCAATTGTTAAAAAAGTTATTCATTTTCTTAACATTTTTGTCTTTTGTTAAAAAAATATTTGTATTAAAAAAATTTATTGTTTAAGTCCTTATAGTTTAGAAGGATATAATTTTTTTTAATAAAATTTAAAACAAAAAATGATAAAAAATAAAAATATAAACTTTTAATAGTGATTAATAATTTGAATTAAACCAATAATATTATGACACATCATTATGACATATGTGAATATTGATCTCATTCTAATTATAGTAACATAATTTAAAAAAGAATTTAAATTAAAATTTTTATTTTATAACTTAATAAAAGATGCATAAATTACGGAATGTATATTGATCTTATTTTGGTAACATAATTTAAGGAAGAATCTAAATTTAAAATTTTATTTTAAGAATATAAAATTAATAAAATTAATTTATAGACCAATTATAGCGTGACACATATTAACAAAAATTAAACAAAATAAAAAAAATAAAAAGAATTGCAACTTTCAGCTTTAATAAGATGATAACGTTTTGTAATTATAATATAGATTTTGTATGAGGTTTTGAAACTCATAATATCTCTTCTTAAAAGTATTCTTTTTTAAAATATATAAATAATTTAAACGTCATTTTTATTGCTCGTTAATACAAAAGTTATGAGCTAATTATGATAATTTTAAATTTGTATTTAAAACTTATAAATCATGGGATATATCATTTTAATTTTAAATTTATATTGTGCCAATTTTAAATTTAAATGAATATATTTCATTCTATATATAGTGAGTTTCAAATTTGAATTTTGAAATGGGTTAGTATACTTTTCAATTATTTTTTAATTTTTTTTAAAGATTTGATATACTTTCCATTTGAAAGTCATAAATAAAAAGATATTAATTTTTATTTTTTTCTTGAATAAGAATTTTTTTTATTTTTAAAAATCAAAAAATCATGAAATTTAGATTGGGAACTTGGAACTCTTAGAGGCCTTATGGGTTAAAAATCAGGATTTTTGATGAAAAGTCCCTTTTGTGGAGGTTTTTTTGTGTGAAGCCCACCGAATAAAATAATAGTTTCAAAAGTCCCTCAAATAAAAAAATATGATGAAAAGGCTGAAATGCCTTTCCATATAATCCAAAACCCTCGCTGAACCATTTATCTTCTTTTCTATCTCTACATTACTGGTATCCTCTCTCTTTCCTTTATTTTCTCTATGTCTAAACCCTAAACCCTTTTGATCTCCATTTTCGATCCATCTCACAAAATCGAAATCTTGAAATCGTCCATTGAAATCCATCACTATCTTAGATTTGATACCTATGAACTCATGTTTGAGATCAATAATTTCAAATCTAAGATAAAATGACCTCATAAATGTCAAAAAAATGATAAATTGATATATTACAATAAAAAATCGAGAGTTTTTTTGTTTGTTTGTTCATAGATCTAAAGTAAAATTCGAGTATAATTCATTTATCTAGTATGTACTCTGTTTTTGCAACAGTAAAATTTTACTCTGGTTAATGAAAAATAAAGTTTATTCTCTTATGCATAAACAAACATTCAACAGCACAGTAAAATTTTACTTTAAGATTTAGAGTAACTTTTACTCTGAAATACAGTAAAATTTACTAAAAAACAAATCAGAAACTGCATAGACAAATATTCAACAACACAGTAAAATGTTACTTTCAATTCAGAGTAAATTTTACTCTGAAATAGAGTAAAATTTTACTCCAAAATAAAGTAAAATTTTACTTGAAGATTCAGAGTAAATTTTACCAGAAAACAAATCAGAAATTGCATAGACAAACATTCAACAACACAGTAAAATTTTACTTTCAATTCAGAGTAAATTTAACTTTGAAATACAGTAAAATTTTACTCTGAAATAAAGAAAAATTTTATTGCATGTTAAGAAAACAGAATAGATAACATCAGAGTAAAATTTTACTCTTATTTCATTAAATAAAAACAGAGCACATAGCAGAGTAAAATTTTACTCTCATTCTGTTAAACAAAAACAGAGCACAAACCAGAGTAAAATTTACTCTCATTCTGTCAAACAAAAACAGGGCACAAACCAGAGTAAAATTTTACTTTCATTATGTCAAAGAAAAATAGAGCACAAACCTGATTGAACTCGGTAAATCAACAAAAAAAAAAAAAAAATAACAATAGATTTATACAACTTTGCAACGTAATCTCTCATTTAATTGAGAATGTTGATTTTGGATGGCGAGATAGTGTATTGTTGACCAAGGGTGAGATCTTCAGACTTTGAGATCGTCTTCATGGATTTCACAGATCATCTTCATTTCGCAGATTGTCTTTAAGATCGGTATATGCATGAGCTGAGATTGTTTAAATATGTGATATATATATATATATAAGGGCAATATGGTCAAAAAAAACAAAAACAAATTATAGAATGTCCTTATTGAGCTGGGCTTCTCTTACTCAGGTGCTTTTTGAAGGAGAATTCATTGAGTTGTCCTTTATCTTAAAAAAAGGCCCAAAAAAAGGGGTTTCACCAAAAATCCCGTTAAAAATTCCCTTTCACTTATGGGTTAGAAACTCCATTTTGTTTATATAATACTAGCATAAAACAGGTGCTATGCATAAGAGAGTCAAAATTTTATTTATGAATTAAAAATAATGAAACCTTTTAATATATATATATATAGGACAATTTTGATTTATATTTCTCTTTGTTTTTAATATTTTATTAAAAATATTTAAATTTGAAAGAGAAAAAGAGATGTGATTTTATTTATGGTGTGAATCTAATATGGTGGAGTAAGTAGATTATTATGATAGAGATTTGATATGGTAATTTTTAGTAGTATAAGGTAGATTTAGATTAGTAGTGATTCAATATTTTTTATACATCAAAATTAGGTCTTATCTTGTTGGGTGTTCTAAATTTTGAACCTTATGCAATAAGAATTTATTTTAGTGAACATTGAGCGACATGGTAAATAGTCTAATGATCATGAAAATTTTAATTTTTTTTTATATATGTATTTACATTTTTTATAATCAAATAGTTATGATTGAAATATAGTCAAATATTTGACCCAATTGATCATGACCATTGACCACATATGCCAATTAATTTATCTAATACTTGAGTGTTTTCACTATCTAAAAAAAATTAAGTGTTTTTATTTATTTATTTTATTATTTGTAGTAGAATAAGATAAGTATTTTTAATGTTCAATTTTTATTTATTTATTTATTTATTTTTTAAGTTTAATAAATAGTTATGATTAAGTTATAGTCAAAATATTTAACCCAATTGGATTTTGTCCCATGTAATAGATGTTTTTAATTTTAATTTTTTTTAATTTAGCCAATAGATATAATTGAATTGTTGTCATGTCTAATCACATTAAATTGTGTCACTTATATCAATAAGATAGTTGATTTTAATTTTTAAATTTAGCAAACATGATTAAAGAATGATTCAATAGAGACCAAATTGATATTATTAGTTGATTAGTTTTTTTTTTTTTCCCATAAGGAGTCTCAAGTTTTCTTTCGAAGGGAAATAAGATTAAGAAGAAAAATATCTTAATATAAAACCAATCATCTTATAAAAAGAGCCATAACATCTTATATTTAAGCTAAATAATATGAATAACATCTAACAATTAACTTTCGTCGATCCAAATATATATATATATATATGAATAATTATTCAAACTATGTATTGATAATTTTTAGGGGTACTTACCAATCAGTCCTATTAACTAGACTTATTTACCTACAGGTTCTAACTAATAAATTTAACACTATAAAAATAAGAGACTAATAAATTTATCACTATAAATTTATTCATAAAAACAAAGAGACTGATAAATTTATCACTATAAATTTATTCATAAAAATAAAAGACTGATAAATTTATCTTTATCACTTAATAAATTTATCAATAGGACTTAATGGGTAATAAGTCTCCAAAGTAGGACCTATTGGTAGTTTACCCTAATTTTTATACCACACAATTTATTAATAAAGTTCTCACATAAACAATAGAATAGACAAAAGTGAGAATAAAAACAATACAAAAATAAAAAATAAAAGAATAGAAAAAAAAAAACATATATCAATTTAATAATTGCAATCAAACATTGAAATGAATTTTTAAGATATCATGTAGAACTAATAATTAGATTAAGAGAGACTAAAAATGCAGAGTAGCAGTTATACCAAATATTATGGAACAAATGATATATTTGAAAAACATGCATAATATATATATATATATATTTATTATAGTGAGTTAAAATGAAGTGATTGAAGACAAAATAAATGAAGTGATAAATTGGGCATTTTAATGTATATGAATTAATTACCAAGAGTGAAGATACAGGAAGCCTTATATAGGCATAAGAGGACTTGGGGTAGACTCCAAGTCAATACAAATATGGACATGATTTAGACAATAAAGCTAAGTAAGGAAAAACTTATACATAGAAATAATACAACTTACGCCAATACTCCTCAAGTTGGTGTGTAGATATCTCCTATGCCCAACTTGTCAAGTGAGTCATAAAAAACTTTCCCGAACACTACATGTGTCAGTATATCTGCTAGTTGCTCCTCTGATTTAACAAAAGGTATAGTAACCTAGTTTGCATCTAGCTTCTCTTTGATGAAATGTCGATCTACTTCCACGTGTTTTTGTTTGATCATGCTGAACAGGATTGTTTGCTATTTCTTGAGCAGCTTGATTATCACAATAAAGCTGCATAGAACTCTGTGGTTCAAAACCTATCTCCATAAGCAACAACCGCAGCCAGAGAATTTCACAAATTCCCTGAGCCATAACTCTATACTCAACCTCAGCTGCGGAGCGAAAGACCACATTTTGTTTCTTACTACGCCATGTGACTAGATTACCTCATACAAATGTGAAGTATCTTGATGTAGAATGCCGGTCCGTAATATTGCCTGCCCAATTTGCATCGGTGTATCCCTCAACCTTCAAATGTCCATACTTTTGGAATAGCAAACCTTTCCCGGGGGCAAACTTCAAATAACTCAGGATGTGCATTACAGCCTCTATATGATCCTCACTTGGAGAGTGCATTTACTGACTAATAATGCTAACTGCATATGTAATATCAGGTCTAGTGAGCGATAGATAAATTAATTTTCCAACTAGCCTTTGATATCTCTCGCTATTTGTCGGAACTTGATTTGGAGATATTCCCAAATGATTATTTTGCACAATAGGAGTACTCACGGGTTTACAACCCAACATACCAATTTTAGTAAGTCCAACACGTACTTTCGTTGTGAAAGACAAATGCCACTACTAGAGCAGGTCACTTCAATTCCCAAAAAATTCTTCAAACCTCCCAAGTCCTTCGTTTTGAGCTTTTGAATTTCATCAGTATCATCACCTGTAACCACTATGTCGTCAACATAGATAACTAACAAAGTAATCTTACCATCTTTTTTGTTTTGTTTTTTTTATTTTATAAACAAGGTATGATCATAATTTCCTTGATGACACCCATGTTTCTTCATCGCTTTTGTAAGCCTCTCAAACCATGCTCCAGGAGATTACTTCAAGCCATATAGGGCCTTACGCAACCTGCATACTTTCCCTGATCCATTAATTATCCCATAATCAAGCGAAAAATCCATGTGTACTTCTTCTTCCAAATCTCCGTGTAAAAAGGCATTTTTTTTTATGTCAAACTGTTGCAAAGGCCAATTCAAATTAGCTACTAAGGATAGTAATACTCTAATGGTATTCATTTTCACTACTGGGGCAAAAGTCTCATGATAATCCACGCCATATGTTTGTGAGTACCCCTTGGCTACTAACCTCGCCTTGTATTTGTCAATCGTTCCATCAGCTTTGTGTTTGATAGTAAATACCCATCTGCACCCCACTGGTTTCTTTCTGTTTGGCAGCGAGACTACATCCCAAGTCTCATTTTTCTATAGGGCTGCCATCTCTATATTCATAGCATATATCCATTTTGAATCATTCAAAGCTTCCTCAACACTATTCGGGAACTTAACTGCTGTCATTTGATTCACAAAGGCTTGATATTGTGGTGGCAATCTGTGAGTGGATACATATTGAGCAATGGAGTACCTTGTCTTTCCTTCTGGTGAGAATTTGTCCAGTGGATGGCCTCGATTCTGTCTTGGAGTTAGTTGATAAGGTCTGTCAACAATGTCAGGATTAGTAAAAATATTAATGTCTGAGTTACTTACCTTAGGGATATCTATAGAAGTATTAGCAGGTACTAGAGAAGAGGAATCAATAACCTCAGTATTTAGAACAGCTGCAGTCGCAACATGCTTCGGTTCCGATGCAAGAATATCTTCATGTAAATTGGATCAGTTTGTATTGGTTGGAACCAAAACAGGGGCAGTGATTGGTATAGATGAACTGTCCTCTGGTTCAGCTGCCATTGACTTGTTGAACACTACTCATTCTCCATCTTCCAATGTAACCTCAAACCAATCAGGTTCTTTAAGTGTACTCAACTGCCCCTGAAGGACCTGATTGGACAAGGTAGGGTAAAAAAACATCTCATTTTCTAGGAATGTCACATCCATGGTTACATAAAATAGCCGAGTAGGAGGATGATATCATCGGTAGCCTTTCTCATGCGGAGCAAAGCTGAGAAAAACACAGCAAATAGCGCAAGGATCCAATTTGCTCTGCTGATTATGAAGGCGAACATATGCCATATACCCAAAAATCTACAGAGTAAGATTTAATGTAGAGGACAAAGGCACATGATGTGCCACGGCTTCTAGAGGAGTGTGAAAATCAAGAGTCTGAAAAGGTATCCGATTCATCAAATAGACAGCATGTGTAACAGTATCAGCCTAAAATTGTTTGGGTACTGAAGCATCGATAAGCAATGCCTGAGCAACCTCGAGAATATGTTGATTCTTACGCTCTACAATGCCATTTTGTTCCAGAGTCTGAGGACAACTAGTTTCATGTATCATGCCAAGGTCTTGAAAAAATTAAGAGAGCTTAGAATTAATATATTCCCCTTCGTTGTCAGAGTAGAAAACCTTGCTGGGTATAGAAAATTGTGTTTTGAGCATCTGATGAAAAACTCAAAAAATTGGACCAACATCACTTTTATGTTTTATCACATACAACCAAGTCATACGAGTACAATCGTCCACAAAGGTAACAAACCATCGAATACCAGTATACGTAGTAATAGGGGAAGGACCCTAGACATCAGAGTGTATTAAAACAAATGAAATCGTGCTTCTATTCAAACTCAAAGGATAAGGAACACGATGACTCTTAGCTAAAATACAAATACTGCACTTAAACTTAGAGTCCTTGATATCTTGAAATAATGAAGGGAGTAACTTGTGTAAATAACCAAAAGACACATGACCAAGGCGACAATGCCATAACCAAATTTTTTTCATCTTCTCAGTCTTTGTCCCACACACCTAATGAACTCGACCTGCTGCAACATCATCAACATAATATAATCCCCCTCTCTTAGTACCACGCCCAATGGATATCCTGGAGCAAGCAAAAAAGAGAAAACATTAATACTATACAATCCAATTGTTCTATAACTTGATTAACATAGAGTAAATTATTGGATAAAGTAGGAACAAGTAAGGTATGATATAAGGACAACGAAGGAGCAAGAGCAATATAACCAGTCCCTGTGACAAGGTCAATTTCACCATTGGCTGTAACTACTCGATCTCAGCGAGGAGAAGTTTCATATTGAAATAGAGATTTATCGTAAGTCATGTGATTGGTAGCACCCAAGTTGATTATCCAACCTGTGTCACGATCCTCAGATGAGATTAGAGCTTTTCCAGCGGCATCTTTTGGGGATTTTGAGAGAGAGAGTTGAGAAATAAGAGACAAACCCGATGCCAGATTACCAGAATGTTGCACAGTAGTGGTGGTTGGTCTTGTGGTCGCAATTGCCACAACCCCGGCCACAGTGTCGACAACTTTAGCATGACTTGGACGTCTAGTCGTGCGTTCAACTTTGAGTTGCTTTCGACGCTTCAAATACTAGTCGGGAAACCCCTTAAAGCAAGTATCGGCAGTATGTCGAGTACCATTGCAAAAAACGCAATGCAAATCATATTTACTTTTGACATCAGAAAAACAACGAGTACTGGGTGTCGGGATGCCAAGGGCATTGGATACCATGGCAACAGATGGAGTACTAATGGCACCTCCACAACTGAGCATAATAGTTTGTCGTTGAGCCTTATGACGGATATATGCAAAGGATTCCTCTAAGCCAGGAAGTGTCTTGATCCGCAAAAAATCACTACAGACTTTATCAAATTTATCATCCAATCCTGTAAGAAAATCATAGATATGATCTTTCACAATTTCATCTTGACGAACTTTTATATCTGTAGCAAAAGTCATTTTAATAGGATGACACTTGTCAAGCTCTCGCCATATGGACTTGAGCTTAGCAAAATACAAGGGAATCAGACATCCACTTTGTTTTATACAAGTGGCCTTGTAGTGTAGTTCGTAAATTTGTGATTCATTCGATCCATCAAAGTACATTTGAGAAATACCTTCCCAAACTTCTGCCGTAGTCGGTAGGCCAAGAAAGAGACCAAGTAAATCCGGCTCCATGGTTTTCACCAACTATCCTTTAACAATGGCATCCTTCTTACTCCACTTTGCATAACCAGGATCAGATTTTTCCACCCAAAGTAGCCGAACTTGCCTTGCCCAGTAGCATGTAATTCCATCATCTGAGACCTAATATTGTAATCGAAACCATTCAATTTGATTTCAAATGGAATGGCAGAGGAATCGCTCTGGATAGTCACCATGGGATTGGGGTTTCCACCAGTTGTCACAGCAACTTGTTGAGAACTATTGTTTGTCTTATTGATCGGGGTATGTATGAGGGAGAGTTTGTTCGGAGATTAGGGTTAGGGCAAGTGAACCAAGACCTAAACTAGGTTAGGAATCACTTTGATACCAAGACAAAATAAATGAAGTGATAAATTGGGGATTTTAATGTATATGAATTAATTACCAAGAGTGAAGATACATGAAGCCTTATATAAGAGGACTTGGGGTAGACTCCAAGTCAATACAAATATGGACATGATTTAGACAATAAAGCTAAATAAGGAAAAACCTATACATAGAAATAATACAACTCATGCCAACAATTGATAATTGTAATAGGCATGAGTTATTCTGTAAAATTTTTTTCAAGTACTATCACAAATTACATGCAATGATCTATAAATCTAGAGCAATTGCATGAAAAAGTTTATATACCCAAGTAGATTTTATGTAAAACTATATTGACTGTATGTAAATTTATATGAATTTGAACATATTGCTTAAAAAGATCTATAATTAAAATATACAATAGAGAAAAAAAATTACATGGAATTTTATGGTTTCAAATAAATTTCAATTAAAAAAATGATTGACCCCGAGGGATTACTTGTAAAGCTTTATGTATATTATAATCTTTCCTAGAGTGGAAAAATAAATAAACTATTGGAGTTAGGAGATGTAAAATATCAATATCTTAAAGAAATATTTATGATCACGACTACATTAAGTGGGGGGAAAGAAAAAGAGGATGTTGTTAGGGGTTTGTTTCCAATGGAATTTGTTCGTGGATGTTCAAATTTATATGGAAACTTAATTTAAAGATAAGGTATTTTAGGTTTAGTGTTTAAATTCAAATTTAATTTTTGGAGAGGAATAACGAGCTAAAGATATCATAGAAAATTTAAATTTAAAATTTTAACATCACGTTTTTAAATAGAAATAATTTTTTTGCTTATCAGGTTGTTTATTTATTATTTTTGACCTTTTTCATCCTCCTTTTAAAAAAAAAAAAAAAAATGAAGTATGATCCAATAGAAATTGGGTATGGCATTTTCTACTTTTTTTTTTAATTGTAAAAATTCAAAAATTTTGGATTGAGATTTTAGATAGACACCTACAAAGATATTATCTGATTTTTTTATTTTTATTTATTTTTATATATAACCATTAGTAATAAGAGTTGTGGGATTTGTGGGTTTTTTTTATTTATTTTATTTATTTTTTATTTTTTTAAATTTAAATTTACGTGATACTAGACATGTGACTTTCTATATACATATCTATAACCAAAACTCTAATGAAAGATATTATTTGATTTTTTTTTATTATTTTTTATATAACAATTGGGAAAGAAAGTAAGAAGACCTGAATAGTAAGAACGGAGGTGAAAGGAGGTGCCACATATTTATTTATTTATTTATTCCAAAATTATGAAAATTTAAGAATAAATATTTGGAGATTTTTGACATAATAATTACATTTGCTTATATATATATTTTTTTGCACGGCAAGTATTGATGAAGCATACAAAGTATGAAAAGAAATATCAATAAAGAGAAACTTGTAGCTAAGACGAAGCTTCAAGCACCAGTTGGTGAGGAACCAACAAAAAGGAAAACAAAAGGAACAGCCACAAAAAACAACCAGAGAGAAGAAGAACATAAAAGGACCAAAAAAACCAAGTAGAAGCAACAGAGGCAACTCCAACAGCATAACAGCATACAGATCAGCATACAGTCCAATTAGCCCAAAGAACTCCTAACATATCAGCAACCAGACCATCACAGCAGTTCCAGATCAGCACACAGATCAGCAGACCATAACAGATTCAGACCAGCAGAAGGGCTATCTAGCAGCAGACCACCAAAACCAGTTGCAAGTCCTCGCTAGAACAGTTGCATTCCACCAAAAAACCCCATCAGTTGCATTCCACCAAGCACACCCCACAGAAACCAGTGCAAACACACCAAATATTCAAACCAATAATCAATGCAAACATTTGCTTATATATATATATATAGTAAGTATAGATATAGATAGATGATTAAAATATAATTTTTCCGCTAGTTTTATTTAACAAAAATAAACACATGATTTAAATTAAAAATAAAGCAAAACATTAGGCATTTAAATTGACAAACTTAAAAATTAAAAATCTATTTTATTATAAGGGATATTTTTTTTTTTTGTAATTTTTTTAAAAAATTTATTACTTTCGGTCTTCTTGAGAGAAAAACAGCACTAGTGTAGTGTCCGGTATAAAACAAACAATAGTCGAACACCAGCAAATAACTTTATCCATTTAATGACCTTTGCGTCTGCAAAACGTTACATGGAGCTGATCTCTATATATACAACCACTTACAACTAAGAAGAATAGAATACTAAGCACTAGATGTGTATGTCAATTTTGATCCTCTTTCATTTTGTTGATCCTGTCATTCCCATCCTTACGTTCCATGGAGCTGATCTCGATATATACAACAACTTACAACTCCAAGAAGAATGGAATACTAAGCACTAGATGATGGGTATGCCAATTTTGATCCTCTCATTTTGTTGATCCTGTCATTCCCATCCTTTTCATTTTCAACACCAAATACATATAGCTTAAGTAAAGGCTCATCTCTCTCTCTGTGGAGAAGCCAGGCCATGTTTTGATTTCACCAAGCGGTGTATTCTCAGCTGGCTTCAACTCTGTCGATGACAATGCAACTGCTTTGCGATATGGTTTAGTGAACCAATGTATGATGGGAGTCACAACATAGTCTAGATGGCCAACCGAGACCAATGTATTGTTGGAACAATTTTCTGTGTAAAATAAATAACTTGAAACAAATCAAACAAATAAAAATAAATTACTTACATAATTTATTTTACCGAACCGAATAAATATTTAAAAGATCAAGTTGAGTGTGTGATACTCTGTCCTTAAGACAGATTCGCCATGCTACGGTATTTATGGATAAATGGCGTCTATCTCTCAGGATACAATGATATTCACAGGTTGTAGAAGCACACCAAACAATCTGTACGGCTATAGCTCGACTTTTTGTGCTACTTTTGGATATGATAGCCCTACAGTTCGGATTCCCGTGGTTTTGAATCTGATCTCACAAGTGCAATGTGAAATAGATAAACACCAAATAGTTAAAATCCGACAAATCTTTAAGAAAAATTGATTTTGAACCTAAATATTTTGGAAAATTTAGAAAACTCATGACTCTTGCCAAAGGCCACGTGTCCATCATTACCAAGATTGTCTTGGCTCGGGAACTTAGGTACGAGAGGGGAAGATCATGAATTGAACACCCCACTCGCCCGATCAAAGATCGGCTTCTACTAATCATGATATGAATCTTATTTACATCATATGCTCTTGTTTTGGTTATTAGGCTAACATTACTATGTGTTACACACAAGTATAAACTGATTTGCAAAAATTGAAACACTTTGATTCATGTTTGTTTTGAAAAAGAGTTTTGAATACGTACTGTGGGGAAGTGGTTTGGAAATACTCTTCAGATCCTGGAAGACGCCAATGATCCTCAGCTGGTCACCTGCAAAGATACAAATACTCCGGTCGGGGGTGCCGGAATTAGCACTCTGACGGACAAGTCAGTTCTTCTACTCAAGAAAGCTTGTTGGATAAGTTTTTAGAAGTGATTCTTACATACCTTTTCTAGTCCATTGCCATTATATTTATATTCGTTTCTTCTAATCCTCGGGGCTAGGGCCTACTTTTTCAATTATTATCTTTTCCACTATTCGGCTCTAGGGATCTTTCCCCATTCGGCCCATTTATCCTATTCGGCCCCGTATCCTTACGGGATATCTGTCGGCTAGCGTTTAGCTTCTGAAATATACCTTCTTTATCTTCGACGATTATTCGGCTACCACAATTGCCCTTCGAACTCCCTGTTGACGGCAGTTAATCGGCGTGTTCGGTTCAGAATTTGAGAAGTTTAGCGTCAGGCGGCTTCGCGTGCCCCAATATATGTCAGGAGGCGCGCACCTTTTTGCTCATCATTACGCTTTCCCGCTCTATTCGTGTGTATCTCAGCATTTATTGCGATTTGAAACTTCGGTCCTTTCGAATTCATATTTCGTCGATTTTCTGAGACTTTTGGATCGCCAGTGCATATCCCTCCGTGACTCGCGTTTTCTACAACTTCTTCCCGTCTTCCCTTGTCTCATCTGCTCTTCGTAAGTTTCCCTATCCCTTCTTTGTAATCCTATTTTCTGTTTGCTATTTTAGCTTTGGCGAATACTTAGTTCTTTGCTAAGATGGCCAAACATTTGAAAGACCTCCTCTCTGAGGATCGTATCTCCGGTTTCCGGCAACATTTTTCTATTCCTGACGACGTCCATTTATCCCTTGTAACGGACAACGCTCTCGACATGGAGAGGGAAGATCAAAACATGATCGTATTCCCTCTTTTATCCATTGTGGATGGCGGGGTTCGTTTCCCCCTACACCCACTTCTTAGGGCCGTTCTCCGCTATTGGGGTTTGATTCCCTCTCAACCCAATGTAAATTTCTTTCGAATCATCATGGGGGTTATAGAGTTGAATCGACGCCTTAGGATTAACCTTGGGATTTCGGTCATTCGGCATTGTTACGCCTTAGCCAAATCCTCCGGTCGGCGGGGGCGATATTTTCTTAGGGCCAAAGATACTGACCATCACTTAGTGACTATGCTTGCCAGTTCTGGTAAACGGGTTGACGACGTGATGGTCAACGTCCGAGGTAATTGGGAGTTCGCTGAAGGGGAGGATCGCCTGGACCCTATTCCCAGACATAAGGGTGACCCAGGTTGCCACGCAATGTTTTGTTTGTTGGACTATCTCTTATTCGACTCTTTTCCCTAAATCGCTTTTTATCTTCTGCAGGTAATAGGTTGAAGAAAATTCGACTTTGCTGACGACGTGGTTCTTGGGGAAATCAAGATCAGACTCACATATTTTGCCGCCCAAACGCATAACAATGTTAAGGAGAGCCGCCATATTCTCCTTCGGTATGAACCCACTTACACTACTTTCTCGGCTGCAGATAACATTCCGATTCCAAATGAAGAATCAACAGCCCATATCTTCACCTGCTTCAAAAACCTCAGGCATATCGGTCTCGTAGCTTCTGATTCGGGGGAAGACGCCGAGCCGGTTGTAGAGGTGATTGCCGATCCCCGGGAGTCTATCGAGGGGTTGTAGAGGCGAGGTCAGACGCCAAGATTTGAGGCCACCGAGCCATCCGCCTCAGGACGAGCAGATTTCTCTTCCGGGGATATTTTTGCGAATTTGGGGGATCTACCCGGCGATTTGTTTGAGGGTATGGCGAAGGAGAGCTTAACGCAGATGGCACGTAGAAGAAATGCCGAGCGGATGGCCGCCCGAAAGAAGGCTGAATGCGCCGCATTAAATCCCAGCTTGATCAAGCCCTTCATACTCGTTTCTGAGGGGACAGTTGAAGTTGCTGTGTCGGATACGGGAAAAGAGGGTGGAGAACAGTCCGATGGGGAACGGTTGATTCCGGAGCAAGGCCAAAAGTGCGGTGCCGAGGGAGAAGCGAGTTCAGAAGCTGGCCCTGGTAGCAAACGGCCTCGGCTTGAAGAACCGGACGTGGTCACTCCGTTCGTTATTCAGCCAAAGATCAGGGATGTGCCGATTTTATCCGACGCTTCAGCCATCGAGGATCCAACAGGCTCGAGCCCGGCGGCCTTTCTCGGCCGACAACAAAGCCTTCGGTGCCGCGGTTCGATATTATGGCCGTTCTAATCGCTCAATCGGCACTCCTAGTAGGTCACCTTTATTTCGCTCTTGTTTGATAAAGGCGCCTAATCATACCAATTATTTTTGCATTTATCGGGAGGATCACCGACTTGGGTCGCCTGCGTGATGCTCTCGGGAGAATTGACCATTTGCAAACGGAGGTGCAGGGTCAGAAAAGTAGGGCCGAGTTCGAAATTATGAGAGCTGAAATGGAGAGCGCACGAGCCGAAGCAGAGAAAGAGAGGGCTCGCGTCGCCGAACAACTTCGTGTCGATGCTGAGGGTAGGGCAAATGCGAGCGAGGAATCGCTCAAACTTTCCAAGGAAGCACTTGCTGGAGCGGAAGCTCAGTTAGAGGAGCTTAAGGCGGCCTGCGAGAAAACCAAATCGGAGGCCTTTGAGGCAGGGAGAGGCGCCGCTATGACAGGATATGTTGAAGAAGTGTCCAAATTTGAGAATCGCGGGTTCAAACACGGGTGGCTCAAAGCCCTTGCTGCCGCTGAGGTTACATTGGATGTGCCAATTCCTTATGAGCAGGTGGATGTTGAGCCACTTGAATCCGATACCGACGAATGATCTGGGAGCCGTTTATTGAGCAGGCATCTTTTTGTTTTTGTTTTTCTTCTGTTGGTTCAGGGTAGTTTTCATGTATAAATTGGTTAGCATCTGCGCGCAATTTATTAATGAAAATTTCCTTGTAATTTTTGCTACCACTGCACATTTTGTATGAAAGAGTTCTTGTAATTTTTGGTACCACCACACACTTTGTATGAAAGAGTTCTGTGGTTTAATTTTAATGAAAGAGTTCTGTGTTTGTCAATGCATTTGGTAAATGGAATTGCATATACTGTGGGGAAACCCTGATTTGTGAATCTGCCCTTGCCCCAGGGGGTTCATAAAAAGAATTCTAGCTCTGAATCAACTTGTGAGCCGGCTGGGGTACTTGGTCCGAATAGATTGATAAATCTGCTCTTGAGCCGGATGATTTTACTGTGGCACGAATGATTTTATCTAGAACTCTTCTAAACAAGCCGTACATAGAATATCGTTTGTCCAAACTTTAGTTTTTTCCTTACTTGAATCTGAAGTCGCTAACCACTGAGGGTAGAGAGGAAAAGATTGGTCAATATCTGGGTTCCTGCAGATTTAATACATATCCCATCAAAATCACCATTTGCAATTTCACTGCCTACTGATCTTGGACCCTTAGATTGATGAATCTGCCCTTGCCCCAGGGGGTTCATGATAAGAAGTCTGGCTCTGAGGAATTAATTCGTGAGCCGGTTGGGGTAGTTTAGCCGAATAGATTGATGAATCTGCTCTTGCCCGAATCAGCTTGTGAGTTGGCTAGGTACTTGAGCCGAATAGAACCACTGAAGGTGGAGAGGAAAAGATTGGTCAATATCTGGGTTCCTGTAGATTTAATACATATCCCATCAAAATCACCATTTGCAATTTCACTGCCTACTGATCTTGGACCCTTAGATTGATGAATCGCCTTGCCCCAGGGGGTTCATGATAAGAAGTCTGGCTCTGAGGAATCAATTCGTGAGCCGGCTGGGGTAGTTTAGCCGAACAGATTGATGAATCTGCTCAAAGCTTGTCCTGCCGTCAACTTAGTCGGAAGATCATGAGCCGAAAGCTTGTCCTGCCGTCAACTTAGTCGGCGTCAGGCGATTGGGTTTCGCGATTAATGAATTTGCCTCGATCGTGCTGCCTCTGCAAGTGTTAAATGATCAAAGGCACAGCTTTTAAGAGTCTGGTAGGTATCTGATTCAGATTCTTGAGAGAAAATTTATTGTGCGAATGTCGAACAAACTCTTCTTTAACAGCAAAGGGGAAGCCAAGACATTGGCTGAGCTTGAAGGTGATATGAATCGAAGTGAACACTGTGGTGCGCCCTTGTATGCTGGGAGTAAGAGTTCTATGGGTAGAGAGAGACGTCAATCCCCTTGACGTCGTAGTAGGTCGCCCAGACGGGATAGGCAGTCCTAGGGGAGATCGCCACACGCCCAAATCGAAAGGAGATCAGACGCGAATCCGTGCCCGTTAAGTTTTGCAGTATTTGTGAAGAATAAGCCCATGACGGAAGCGGACTCGATCGTTCGAGATCCAGACGTGGCGGTCGAGTTTGCTCGACAAATATTTCCTCCGGAAGTTCAGCAGTCAATGGTTGGTCATCAGGACTACGAAGTGTTTCGCGAGGGCATTCATGGGGCGGTGAAAGGGCTCTATACGGCTTATGAAGTCGGCATGCGATTGCGCGCCGCCCGCCGAGAAATAGAGAAAAAGGATGAGCATATCCGCAGTTTGGAGGCTCGCGTGGGGGCGGCCGAACGTGAGTTAAGAAAGATCAAAGCGGCTCAAGTACAACCAGCAGGGCAGGTGAATCCAATCGTGGAAGAGAGGGTTACCAGTCGGCTTATAAGCGCTGCCATTGCCGATCGTGAAACGGCAAGCATGTTCGCATTGGAGTCCGCCAAGGGGAGGTCTTATGAAAAAGGTTTTCACGAAGGGCGCTTGGTTAGAATCCAAAAGACCAAGGAGAAGCTTGCCGAAGAGATTTGCCGATGTGAAAATTGTGGGTTCAGGCATGGTTGGATCAAGGCATCTCAAGTTGCCGAATCTCTTCGCTTGTCAGGCATCGATTCGGCGTCACCTCTCTACCGCAGTGAGGACTTTCCGTTTTCTGCTTTCGAGGTCGAGAAGAGTGAGGATGAGGGCGACGCCGTATGACTTTAATTATTGTAAGGTCCGAACGCTGGTCGCGTTCGCAATTATGTAATTTCTTGGTTTTTTGAATAAAAGACGCTTTATTGAAAATATCAAATTGTCTCCTGCATTCGGCGTGTGCGTGTTTAATTTGATTGCATAAATATTTGGATAGATGTAAATACATCAATCGGACTCAGCATGTTGAATCGATGCGCCGATTCGTTGTGCGTGATCGGCCTATATGTAATGGCCGTTTACTTTTGAATAAAGCCATTGCGGCGTATGTTGTTGAAATTTGAAGAAGCCGTGAGCCAGGGATCGGAGGGGCTACGACATTTTGACTTGGCTCGAATGCCAGATGTCTAGCCGATTGGGCTAGGTAATTTTGCGCTTATTGCGGCGCACGCTGCTTTTAGCCAACCGCTGGGTTAACTAGGTCGGAGAATGTTGACCGACGCCTTCGTGGGGTTTAGTGTTGATAAAATTACTGATTTGGGCCTCGAGATCGCGCCATTATCGAGAATAAAAGCGCAGCGCCATTCAATCAAACATATTTGGCTCCAAAGATCTATTGCGGATGATCAAGAGTTCTCACCATCAGATGGTGATGATAGTTGAAGGAGCTCAAATTCCGGCCGAACTTGGCGCTCAGATGGTTTGCGGCGGAGGATTCTCCGTTTGCGGTGGAGGATTCTCTGGTGTGGGAGGTGGACCGCTGAAAGGAGAAACTGGAAACACGTCAGCCTCCAAGTCGTTGAAGCAGATCGCCCTGAAAGGAGACACAACGACCACTACCCCTAACCTCCCTTGTCATGGATCTTGGCCTTGACATTGTCGATGGTGTCAGAGGCCCGGCGACATGCCGATTCGGGCGCGGTTAGATCGATGCGTTTTGAGGCACGATGGTTGTTCAACTGACAAGAGTTGGGTCGATGGGTTGATTTATCTTAGAAGTTAGAGATAGATATTGTAATGTTCGAACGCGGATTGCGTCTATGTAACAACTTTTTAATCAAATAAAAAGTGTTATTTCATATAGTTGAGTCTTACTCTGAAAATCTTTTGTTTAGCTATGCCGGATGAATGTTCATGATCCCAACATTTAATGGTTAAGCACGTCATTTCGTATGGTTTAATAGTTTGCTATTAGTTTGCTATCGGAACTTTTGTGTAGCTTAAATATTTTAGCTTAAATATTTTTCCTGTATTCAGAGATCGGCCCTTGCCTTAGGCGAGATGTGAGTTTAACCGGAATGGGTCGTACTCGTGGGCCGGCTAAGGCACGCCTTGTCCGGCGAACCATATTAGTGATTACGGCTTAATTAGCTGATTAAAACGGGCTCTGGATCCGGAGACTTAAACGGCCCTAAGGTGTCATGCACCAACTGGGGCTCCGAATCCGGAGTCCTAATTTGGCCAATCGTGACATCCACGAAAGGCGCTCCGAGTCCGGAGACTTATTCGGCCCTACGGTGAGCTACACCAAAGGGCGCTCCGAATCCGGAGGCTTATTCGGCCCTAAGGTGTCATGCACCAAAGGGGGCTCTGAATCCGAAGGCTTATTCGGCCCTAAGGTGTCATGCACCAAAGGGGGCTCCGAATCCGGAGACTTGTTCGGCCCTAAGGTGTCATGCACCAAAGGGGGCTCCAAATCCGGAGACTTGATTTGGCCAATCGTGATATCCACGAAGGGCGCTCCGAATCCGGAGACTTATTCGGCCCTAAGGTGTCATGCACCAAAGGGGGCTCTGAATCCGGAGACTTGATTTGGCCAATCGTGATATCCACGAAGGGCGCTCTGAATCCGGAGACTTATTCGGCCCTAAGGTGTCATGCACCAAAGGGGGCTCCGAATCCGGAGACTTATTCGGCCAATCGTGATATCCATTAAGGGCGCTCCGAATCCGGAGACTTATTCGGCCCTAAGGTGTCATGTACCAAAGGGGGCTCCGAATACGGAGACTTGATTTGGCCAATCGTGATATCCACGAAGGGGGCTCCGAATCCAGAGACTTATTCGGCCCTAAGGTGTCATGCACCAAAGGGGGCTCCGAATCCGGAGACTTATTCGGCCAATCGTGATATCCACGAAGGGCGCTCCGAATCTGGAGACTTATTCGGCCCTAAGGTGTCATGCACCAAACGGGGCTCCGAATCCGGAGACTTGATTTGGCCAATCGTGATATCCACGAAGGGTGCTCCGAATTCGGAGACTTATTCAGCCCTAAGGTGTCATGCACCAAAGGGGGCTCCGAATTCGGAGACTTATTCGGCCAATCGTGATATCCACGAAGGGCGCTCTGAATCCGGAGACTTATTCGGCCCTAAGGTGTCATGCACCAAAGGGGGCTCTGAATCCGGAGACTTGATTTGGCCCAAGAGGCTTGAAGGAGAGTGACAAAGAAAATCGATTTTCATTAAAACGTGGTACGAGTACAAGCATCAGATCCCACAAGTCGGGTCTGTAAATGGATCTTCATAAAGTCTACGTCATACGATTGCCGTGAGCCACGGATCTCCTCAATGCCATGGTCTGGGAAGCGCATAAGCTGATGGTAGGTGCTTGGGGCAGCCTTCATGACATGCAACCAGGGGCGCCCCATGATGGCATTATATGGCGACGGAAGCTTGACAACCAAGAATTCCACGTCAACTATTTTTGAGCCTGCTCGAACAGGTAGCACGATCCTCCCCAACGGATACTCTGGATTCGTGTTGAAGCCGAACAGTGGCTGAGACAACGGTGATAGGTCCGACTCGTTGAGGCCGAGTTCAACAAAAGTTCTGTAGTACAAGATCTTCGAAGTGCTTCCTCGGTCTATGAGAATGCGTTCAACGCTGAACTGTCGTATGAGTAATTTGACGACCAAAGGATCGATGTGGCTGGCAGCCGTTCCGACGAGGTTGGAGTCATCGAACTTAATTGTCGGAGCTTCTCTGGGCCTGCCGGTTGACATGTTATATTTTTGGGAAATTGGGTGAGATTGGATCGTATGTACGGTCGGGGATGCCGGCAGACCATAGATTATGTGGATCACAGCAAGCGGAGGTGAATCCTGTCTCAAGGCTAATGCTTTGGTTGGCCTTCCCTTGCTCACGATTGTCGAATCGACCATCTTGCACCAGCCTCCAGATGATCCTTTAGCGCATAACAGCCTCTCGGTTTTCGTCGCGTGATCTTTGTGGTATTCGATCGCTCGTCTCTCCTCCGTGTCGGGAGGCCCCACCATCTTCGACGACCACTTGAAAAATGGAAGGTGCTGGAATATGGTCATTATTGTCGTGATCGGCTCTGTCAACTCCGTATACTACTTGTCTGTTCACCTTGAGCGTCTTGCCGACTTGTAGTTGTTCATTCATTTGGTGGGGCATCGATCGCTGATCGGCGAGTCCCGCCTTTTATCTCGCTTTGGTTCGCTGTCGGGCTCAGGCTCGGTGGCGACCTGAGCTTATTGGTCGAGCGATTTCGGGGAGGGCCGTTTTGCTGGAGATTTGTCCCGCTTTTATCCTCAAGGCATCATCTTCAACTTTACAATATTCTTCAACTTTCTTCATCAACGCCAGATCGCTTTTGGGGGCCTTCGTCGGAACTGCGCAGAGCACTGCCAGGATGTAAACCCATTTTGAAGGCGGTGATGGCCATGGAGTCATTGCAAGCGCCGTCAACAAGGTTGAAGCACTCCCAATATCGTGCCGAGTACGCTCTGAGCGTTTCTCCCGACTGGATCTGCATAGCCCAGAGGGAGTCGGCCTGTTTCGGTTGTACCTCGTTGGTGATGAACCCGCCTCAAGGATTTTTGCAACCGGAAGCTTTTAATCGGTTGGCTCCAACTTGTAATACCACCGACGGCTAGTGGACCTAGGGTCGCTAGGGAATATTCGCACATGAGGGCTTCATTGTTCTGCGCAGTCATGGCTCGCTTTGTAATGACGGATATGATCGGGGTCTGATTTTCCGTCAGAAAGAGTGAACGACGGAGCTTTGAATTTCTTGGGCAGGACGCCTTGTGATCCGTCGAACGAAAGGATCGTGGCCGTCTTCCTCGCTTGAGCCGCTTCTCCGCGCTTGTTCCTTGTTCGCAGATCCTTTCGAGGAGCTGGAGGTCTCGGATCGTCCCTGCGCCGAGCTCCGTGGATGATGAGTTGGAGTTGCTATCGGTATCCTTGGCCGAGCCCGAGGTCTTTGCCCGTCGCCTCGGAGGTCGCTTCCGTTCTCGGCGATGGCCTCTCTAGATTTTGCTACCTCCAGGGCCAAATCTTGACGGAGTCGTTCGTTCTCAGCGATCATGTTCTCGAGCCTTTGTTCGTTCTGCTTTGCTTGTTCTATGATAGCCTGCATTGTTTCTTGTGCTGAAGTTGTTAGTGAATCGAAATTCAAGACGTGTCGTGCCGCGATGGTTTCTTTTCCGAGCATATTAGCTGGGGTGAGGTCGTCTTCCTGTGTGATCTCGTTGGTGGCTATCGGAGGATCTTTGGTCACGCCTTCCATGGATGTATTTGAGTATTCCCACAGACGGCGCCAATTGTGGGGAAGTGGTTTGGAAATACTCTTCAGATCCTGGAAGACGCCAATGATCCTCAGCTAGTCACTTGCAAAGATACAAATACTCCGGTCGGGGGTGCCGGAATTAGCACTCCGACGGACAAGTCAGTTCTTCTACTCAAGAAAGCTTGTTGGCTAAGTTTTTAGAAGTGATTCTTACATACCTTTTCTAGTCCATTGCCATTATATTTATACTGCTTTCTCCGATCCTGGGCCGTGGCCTACTTTTTCAATCATTATCTTTTCCACTATTCGGCTCTAGGGATCTTTCCCCATTCGGCCCATTTATCCTATTCGGCCTCGTATCTTTACGGGATATCTGCCAGCTAGCGTCTAGCTTCTAAAATATATCTCCTTTATCTTCGACGCTTATTCGGCTACCACACGTACCACTTGAAAAAGTGATATCACATGCACATTACTCAAATTATGTCAATTTAAGCAATTACCCTTCATCCATAGGCATTCAAGCAATTTATCAATTAAGCAATTAGCCTCATGGCAAGCATGCTAGACATGGCAACAATCACATACGTGCGATATACTAAAGCACAAAATTGCTCACTTAGTACTTCAAAATGAGCCAAAAGAAACAAAAGAGTTAGAAAACATACATACTCCTAACTAATGCAACATGACTAATGCAACACATGCTATATGTAACTAATAGGCTGGACTACTAATTATGTCATGTGAGTCAATTTGATAGCATGCGGTTTAAACACGTATTCAATGAAGTAATAAACGACAATGCTTTGTTTAGAATGATGAACCGATCCTAGATGCATGCAAGACAAGTGGATGCAAACATGGGGAATGCTAAATGAAACATCATGTTCTAAACTACCCATTATAAGAAAGTAAATAAAAGGGAGAAAGACGTAGGGTTGGAAGACATACATTATTACATATTTGGCCATCGCACAAGAGGGTCCGAATAAATACCCTAGCTAACTGCTACGAATTAACTAACTATTACAAACCAATTGAAATAAATTAACTACACTAGCTAATTAACTAATTATTACAACAACAAATTTAACTAACTATTCTAGCTAATTAAATGAGTACAACACAAGACTAACTAGCTACTTTAACTAATTAGTTACAAATCTGCTACTCCAAGCACAACATACTAATATTATAACATCACTTTAACAAATCTCGAGAATCGAGGGATGGCTCATGCATGGATGTGATTTCCACCCGATAATGCTCTTCGTTTTGCTACTGGAATGTCTCTGTTGCGCAGTTAGAAAATTGCACATGTTTTCCACCTCAGCCCTTGCTATGCTTTATTGGAAAAAAGACACTTCCTACCTAGAAAAAGTGGTTGGCAACCTGTATAGTGGCCGGTCGGTCGTCAGAAAAGTATTCGCCGCCACTAATGTTGGTTCTTTCCTGTTGCAATAGAGAAAAAATAGAGCATTCTCAGGGGATGCTTGTCCACCTTGCCTCTTCTTATCATCAAACAACTCAAAGGAGGGGTAGGTTTAATTCGCAAGCCATCAATCGACGCAAGTTCATTGCGTGATGACTTATGAATCAAGGGACACAATTTCAATAAATGATAAGGAAAGACCAACAAAACCTCCTCCCTATCATGAATTGATCAAGGGAAGTGGTTAACCTTGGAAACTTGAATCATTTCATCACTAACAAGTATGAAAGGACTCAAGTCTCCATATATTCAATTAATGTCCGATTGAAGACCAAATTATTTTATTATCTTGTTCTATTTGAGTCAAAGTTTTATTACTTAATTTTAATTACCTTCCATTCCTTAAGAGCTTTAAGTCCACTAATGAAGAGAAGCACCAAACCAATGTTGTTTTAGGCACGAGAGAGATGTTATGTTGTTGGTAATGAACCCCAAAGGGATTAAACCATTAAGCACAACAACCTCAATCTTAAGCTTAAACAAACAATTGATTTGAAAACCACCCTCAAAGCAAAGGGAAAAACAAGAAAAGGAAGAGGTTTCAGAGATGCTTAAAGGTGAAAACAAGTATGAAAAGCAAGAAATAAATACTATCAACTCAAATAGGTTGGAGGTTAAGGCCTAAACCACCAAGTCTATGAGGACCATTACACTACAAGCATACTATACAAAGCATGAATGAATCTAACTCACAAAAACAGTCTTGAAAGAGTCCAAAAAAAAGCTGGAATTAAGACAAAAACAACTATAACAACTAGCTAAAATATGAGAAATTAAAACTAGCACACAAGCACAAGGAGGGGAGGCTAACCCCTCCACTTTTGGGACTTCAAAACATGATTTTTGCCTCTGATTTTTTTTTGAAAATCAATGGTAAAAAGCTCAAAAAAATGTGATGAGAATGTGGGAAACACAAAGGCAAAGGCTTTAGAAGTAAGGTTCAAAGAAGGGTTGTCAACCCCTTTACCTTTAATGGCCTTTGTCACGACCCTAACCCGCCCTTGTAGGTTAGGCATCGTAATCGGCCAGTAATCCATGGATTATCAAAGGCCTCTGAACAGACAAGCATAATTAAGGGGCTGCAGAAGCAATAATACCAAATTGACATAGTCCAATGAGCTATGACAACATATATGAGGTAGAAGATTGCAAACTTTATTTTTATACATAAGCATGCTAGTCAAGGAACACCAATATTCACAAATATTTACAAACTGTAATTCCCAGAACTTGACTTTACAAACAGACAGAGACTAGCATAATTACAAAAACAGCCATGGGAATTGACTTTAACTGGAACCT
Source organism: Camellia lanceoleosa (assembly GCA_025200525.1). Taxonomy (NCBI): domain Eukaryota; kingdom Viridiplantae; phylum Streptophyta; class Magnoliopsida; order Ericales; family Theaceae; genus Camellia; species Camellia lanceoleosa. The sequence continues at coordinate 181,933,134 of CM045761.1, read as the reverse complement.
CCACGGGAGGTGCAACGGTTATGCTAGTCTCTGTCTGTTTGTAAAGTCAAGTTCTGGGAATTACAGTTTGTAAATATTTGTGAATATTGGTGTTCCTTGACTAGCATGCTTATGTATAAAAATAAAGTTTGCAATCTTCTGCCTCATATATGTTGTCACAGCTCATTGGACTATGTCAATTTGGTATTATTGCTTCCGCAGCCCCTTACTTATGCTTGTTTGTTCAGAGGCCTTTGGTAATCCATGGATTACTGGCCGGTTACGATGCCTAACCTACAGGGGCGGGTTAGGGTCGTGACAGAGTGGTATCAGAGCATGAGTTATACCGCACACGCAAGTCCATATGAGCTTAGGATGTCCTAGTAAGAAGTAGGGACATTTCATCTGCATGGCTTTATGCATTGCCTGAAAGTGGAAGTGTAACCTAAGTAAACCCATGTGAACTTGAATAAAATAATGAAGACTATTTGCCCATGTTTATAAATTTGTGTTTACCTATAGCAAATGGACAATGCAAGGGGGGATGACACAGTGGGCTCCTCAGATGCCCGAATGAACAGAATGGAACAAATGCTTGCCACTTTAACTGAAGTACAAATGCAACAACAGAGGCGACAACCTTCGCCACCTCCACCCCCACTGGCTCAAGTTGAAATGGGCAACAACGACGTGATTAACATGACTCAAAAATTCATGAAGATGAAACCGCTAACCTTCTTAGGCGACATTGAACCACTGAAGGCAGAAACTTGGCTATTGGAGATGGAAAAAATATTCGAAGTGTTTCCTTGCTTTGAAGTCTAGAAAGTTTTATTGGCCACCTACACTCTGAAAGATGAAGCTCGAAGATGGTGGTTGCTAATTCGGAATGGTAATGAGAATATGACCTAGGTTCAATTCAATTCAGTTTTCTATGACAAGTACTTTCCCCAGTGCTTCTGAGACCAGAAGGTTTCAGAATTTTAGGAACTCAAACAAGGCAGGATGGCTGTAGCCGAATATGAAGCTAAGTTTACTGAGCTAGCTCGTTTTGCTCCGCACATGGTAGACACGGATTACAAGAAAGCACGAAAGTTTGAGGGATGCCTGGATTTGGAAATATATGATCGGGTAGGTGTCCTGAAACTGCCTACCTATGTTGAGGTGCTTGACAGGGCATTAGTGGCAGAAGCTACTATAGTAGCAAGGAAACAGACTGTAAACCTGCCAGCTGAATGGAACGGCAAGAGAACCTAGTTCAATTTTAGACAGGGCCGATCATTTTCAAAGAAACAAAATACAGGATCCTCCAGTAGTTCCGGCTAGAGTAGTGAGTCCATACCGACTTGTGCAGATTGTGGCAAGAGGCATAGAAGAGTATGCCGTCGTGTGTCAGGTGCCTGTTACCGGTGTGGCAAAGTGAGCCACATGATGAAAGATTGTTCAATGGGATCCGGAAATGCCAGTCACCCCGCAGCCAGTTCAACAGGGTCTGCTTCCGTGACCAAATCAAACTTCCGAACTAATGCCAGGGGTAACAACGGGAATGAAGCATTAAGGCAAGGGAGAGTATTTGCTTTAGTACTCGGAGACGTGCAAAACACTGAATCAGTAGTGTCAGGTACCATTTCTCTCTGTGCTCAGAATGCATATGTGCTGACTGGTTCTGGTTCCACCAATTCATTCGTATTGCATGCTTTTTCTCGAAAATTAACTAGACCGTTAGAACCCATGAACTATTTACTATCTGTATCTATGCCTTCTGGGGGTTTCATGATGTGTGCTTATGTTTATCCGGCATGTGATCTTGTAGTTGGGGAGATGACATTGTATGTTGATTTAATACCCTTAGACATTACCCACTTTGATTGTATCTTAGGAATGGACTGGCTGACTAAATACTGTGCTACCATTGAATGTGCAAGTAAGTCTGTTGTGTTTAAGCCGCCGGGTATGCCCGAATTTACTTTACTGGGAATGGGGTAGTTTCTCCCCCATATTTGATTTCAGCCCTGAAAGCCAGAAAATTGCTTAGGAAAGGATGTAGGGGATACTTGTGCTGTATACTGACTGCAACATTTGATGACACTAAGGTAGAAGCCATTCCTGTGGTCTGTGATTTTCCTGATGTGTTTCCCGATGATTTGCCCGGGGACTTGATTGATAGGGAAATACAGTTCACCATTGATATAACACCTGGAACACAACCCATCTCCAAGACTCCATATAGGATGTCGACTTCTGAACTGAAAGAACTGAAAGCCCAACTTCAGGAACTCCTAAACAAGAAATTTATTCGTCCAAGTACCTCACCTTGGGGTGCTCCGGTACTATTTGTTAAAAAGAAAGACGGATCCTTGAGACTGTGCATTGACTACCGGGAATTGAACAGGGTGACCATTAAGAACAAATATTCATTACCCCGAATAGATGATTTATTAGACCAACTCCAAGGAGCCAAAGTATTTTCAAAAATTGACCTTCGATCCGGATATCATCAGTTAAAGGTTAAAGCAGAAGATGTAGAGAAAATTGCATTTAGAACTAGATACGGTCATTATGAGTTTTTAGTAATGCCTTTTGGGGTAACAAATGCACCCGCAGCCTTTATGGACCTAATGAATAGGGTTTTCAAACAATATCTTGATGAATTCATTGTTGTGTTTATTGATGACATTTTGATTTACTCTAAAGACAGGAAGGAACACGAAAACCATTTGAGAACTGCCCTGTAGATTTTGAGGGAAAAGAGGCTGTATGCTAAATTATCCAAATACGAATTCTGGCTTGATAGTGTAGCATTCTTAGGCCATGTAATTAATGGGGATGGTGTTTCTGTAGACCCTCAGAAGATTGAGGCCATTGTGGATTGGCCTAGAGCGACGAATGTGATAGAAGTTAGAAGTTTTCTGGGGTTGGCTGGGTATTATAGGAGATTTGTAAAAGATTTCTCAAAGATTGCAATGCCATTAACACAATTGACATAGAAGAATGTACAGTTTGACTGGAATGATCAGCGTGAATCAGCCTTTCAAGAACTAAAGACTAGACTGGTAACTGCACCAATCCTAACCTTACCTAATGGTATCGATGAATTTCAGATTTACAGTGATGCTTCATATAAAGGGTTAGGCTGTGTATTGATGCAAAAAGGGAAAGTCATCGCCTATGCTTCCCGACAACTTTGTCCCCATGAAAAGAATTACCCGACACACGACCTTGAACTAGCAGCGGTAGTGTTCGTTTTGAAAATCTGGCGTCATTATTTGTATGGGGCAACTTGTGAAGTGTATACCGACCATAAAAGCTTGAAATACTTCTTCACCCAAAGAGAATTGAACATGAGATAGAGGCGGTGGTTAGAACTGATCAATGACTATGACTTACAAATTTTGTATCACCCAGGGAAAGCTAATACTGTGGCAGATGCTTTGAGCCGAAAATCAATGGGAAGTTTATCATGCCTGCTTACTAGCCAGAGAGAACTGTTGTGTGATTTGAAAAGGAATGAAATCGAGATTGTGATACGGGAACAAGGCGGAATACTAGCCGCTATCTCCGCTCAGCTTGCGATCATTGAAGAAATCCGTGAAAGGCAACTTGAAGATGAATACATGAAAAAGATCGTGGAAGAACTTGATTCCAAGCCGAGACCAGAGTTTGTATTTGAAAATAATGTGTTGAAATTTCAGAATCGTCTTTGTGTACCCGATTGTGGTGACTTGAGAGAACGTGTTATGGCCGAAGCTCACAGTCGTAACTTTGCTATGCATTTGGGAAACGCAAAAATGTATCACAATTTGAAACAGAATTTCTGGTGGCCTGGAATGAAAAGGAGCATTGCTGATTTTGTGGCTAGATGTTTATATTGCCAACAGGTTGAAGCTGAACATCAACGACCCGCTGGGTTGCTACAACCACTCCCAATACCGGAGTGGAAATGGTAACACATCACCATGGACTTCATTGTGGGATTGCCTCATTATTCTCGAGGTATGGACTCTATTTGGGTTATTGTAGACCGTTTAACTAAGTCTGCCCATTTTCTGCCTGTCAAAACTATTTATAATGCTGATAAATTGGCCAATATTTATATGACTGAGATTGTGAGACTGCATGGAGTGCCAGTATCTATTGTATCTGACAGGGACTCAAAGTTTGTATCGAGATTTTGGCAGAGTTTACAACAGGCTTTGGGGACTGAATTGAGACTGAGTAGTGCCTATCACCCATAGACCGATGGCCAAACTGAATGAACGAACCAAACTCTGGAGGACATGCTCAAAATGTGTGTGTTAGACTTCCAGGGAAATTAGAAGACCTATTTGCCATTAGCTGAATTCGTGTACAACAACAGTTACCATTCAAGCATTGGAATGGCTTCGTACGAAGCTTTATATGGAAGACAGTGTCGTTCCCCGATATGTTGGGTTGAGGTAGGTGACAGACCTTTGTTGGGATCAGAACTGGTGCAGGAAACAACTGAGAAAGTGAAACTGATACAGCAGCGTCTGAAAACTACACAGAGTAGGCAGAAGAGCTATGCCGATGTTCGAAGAAGAGATAGGGAATAGGAAGTTGGGGACCATGTGTTCATCAAAGTGACCTCGATGAAAGGTCAAACTCGGTTTGGTGTTAAAGGAAAACTAGCGCCAAGGTATGTTGGACCTTACGAAGTTCTCGAAAAGATCAATCCAGTATCATATCGGGTAGCTTTACCACCAGTAATGGAGCATATGCATAACGTATTTCATGTATCGATGCTTTGGAAGTATCTGAGAGATCCACTCCACGTCATCGAGCCAACACACGTGCTATTGAAAAAGGATTACACCTACGAGGAAAGACCTATTCAAGTTGTGAACCGTAGGATTAAAAGATTGCGAAACAAAGAAATACCGTTGGTAAAAGTTGATTGGCAAAATCACGGAGGAACCTATGCTACTTGGGAAACGGAGGAAGATATGATGAAACGATATCCAGAATTGTTTCCATTAAACCCAATGTTCTTCCAAGATGAAGGTAAATCGAGTTTTGGGACCAAACTCTTTTAAGGGGGGAAGACTGTAATAACCTCGACCTCCGATTAATGCTAATTCGTGATTAATCATGCGTAATGGTAATTTAGAAGAAATCCAGAATTTAATTGCATATGTATTGCATCATTTATGTGTTTTATCTGTTCGACGTAGAAATATCTGTTCTCGATTGAACTTCGAACTGCAAATTGAAGGCTTATCGATGGCCAAACCTGAAATCGATTTTTGTTTTATGATCATTAGAATTAATGTGATTTTATGGCATATTTATCTGAAATGTGATTCTGTATGATTAAATTAGGTTAAATAATGTTGAATTGCATAGTTGGCCGTAATTACAACTTTGCCTCTTAGTGGACAAATCTAGGACTTGTTTAATCACTTGTATACACACTTGAGCAAAACATTTCCTCAGCCTTATTGTGAGCACAAAACCGAACTAGAGAGAGAGAGAGAGAGAGAGAGAGAGAGAGAGAGAGAGAGGAGATAGCTTGACTTCATTGTGAATTGGCTTAGAGAACTTGAAGATTTGAAGTGTAGATTGCCCAATTGAGCTTCCTTTCTTGAACTACAAGACCTAAGGTAGTGTAATTACCCTATTGTTTATGAATTGAGCTTGTTCTTGCATGATTCATGTCAAAATTAGTGATTTGAGTCTAGAACTAGTTTAAGTTGTTGAAATGAAGCTTAATTGTTGCATGCATGTATGTATTTGGAAGTTTTGAGGTTGTAAGTTCATAATTCCTCACATGCATGTCCATCTTTTGATCATAATCCATGAATTCATCTTGTTCTTGAAGAAATGAGCTCATTAGAGCAAGTATTTGAAGCTTGAAAATTGACTAAACTCATGCATGTCATGTTTGAATTATGTTCATGAAAATTGGTTTGAAATTGTATTTAATTAACTTACCTCTGGGCTTTGATTTCTCAAATTGAGCTTTGAAACATGTTGTACTATGAGTTTACAGGAGTTTTCCAGAAAATTAGCCCAAGAGGATCGAATTTGGTGCATTAAAACTTGGTTTTGAGCTTGAAGGTTCAATATGGAATTTCCAGAATTTGGACTCACGCTCGAGCAGGGAAAGTGGCGCTCGAGCGTGGAATTCGACCATCCAGTACCTTGCACTGTTTTACAGTCTGCTCAAGCGGGGTAATTCACGCTCGAGCGAGGACCTGAGTCACACGCTCGAGCGTGGGTCGAGCGCCCGTCGAGCGTGATTTTCACCCATCCAGTACTTTTGTCACATTTTGCAGACCGCTCGAGCGGGAATGTTTACGCTCGAGCGGGGAAACCCACGCTCGAGTGGGACCCTTATTTCTTGAAAATTATGAAAAATATTTTCTAAGGCATTTTTGCATCCTCATTCCATCCTAGGCATTCCTAGGCCATGTTTAAGACTCCATAATGAGGTTAATAGTTAAACACACACACTAAGAATAATGAAGTGCATTACGTCTAACTCAAGCGTGTGTTTCAAGCGGGTAATTGTATGTGTGTTCGTGTAGGTCACGCACCTCAGGACAAGTGAAGAGCCATTTGACCATCTAGTGAGCCGACCAATTGTTGTGAGTAATAACTCCGTAAAGTTATGTTTAACTTTATTTACTTTCTAATGATGATATGTAATAACAAGCTTCCCGAAACGTGATGTTTGTATAAATGAATGATTGTTGAACCTTCGTGAACGTAATTGTGGCATCCTTAGCAGAGGCCCTCGCCCAGGGGATATAATACTGAGGCACATGGTCATGAGGCCCTCGCCCGGGGGAAACAATATCGTGGCCTATGTATGAGATATGTTACCCGGTACCAGAGGTTCCTTCACGGAACTTAATAAGCTTGACCAAAATGATATGTTAGTGCTGAAATATGTACCACATATGATATGAACATGAATATAATTGTGATTCTTTCTGTTACGAGATTTGAAACATGTTATGGGCATCATTCATTAAAGTCTTTACCTTGTTATTATTCACTGGACTTTAGCCCACTCCTTATATTATGTATGTAGGTGAGCAGGCACGGAACTAGGCCTGGAGTTGATGGCCTACACTTTTGTTTTGTCAGCCAACCGTTGCGCCTCCCGTGGAGGTTCCAGTTGAAGTCAATTCCCATGGTTGTTTTTGTAATTATGCTAGTCTCTGTCTGTTTGTAAAGTCAAGTTCTGGGAATTATAGTTTGTAAATATTTGTGAATATTGGTGTTCCTTGACAAGCATGCTTATGTGTAAAAATAAAGTTTGCAATCTTCTGCCTCATATATGTTGTCGCAGCTCATTGGACTATGTCAATTTGGTATTATTGCTTCCGCAGCCCCTTACTTATGCTTGTCTGTTCAGAGGCCTTTGGTAATCCATGGATTACTAGCCGCTTACGATGCCTAACCTACAGGGGCGGGTTAGGGTCGTGACAGCGTTAAATCACAAATTTTAGCCCAAAAAGACAGGTAATAAAGAACTCAAAAATAGTAAGAAAAGATAGAAAACAAGTAGTGTATAGATGGTACAAAAGCATTAGAATGTATACCTCTTAAAGGAGGAATGATCCTTTGAATTACAAACCACTAATTCACACTCTCAAGTGCATTAAGAGCTAAGATACAAGCTCAAATCACCTTAGCAAGGAACTCTCTAGGTTTGTCTTAGAGTGTTTAGGCAAAGGTTATGTAAGTTGCAAGAGAGAGAGAGAGAGAGAGAGAGAGAGAGAGAGAGAGAGAGAGAGAGAGTTGTAGAGAGAGAAATTTTCCAAAATTTTGGTCTACAAAATTTTCTAAATTCCAAAATTTTTCTAACCTTAATAACCAAAGAGAGGGTCATCTATATATGGAAATATATGAGAGACCCTAAAAAATATCTGTACAAATATAGATGGAATGGTGCATGCATCTTTAGGGACAACTGGCAGAAAATATCTATTTTTTGGAACTAATGGACGACCGGCCACTAATAGTGCGCGGCATGCCACACTAGTGGGTCTGCAGGTCCCTGGATGCCCAGGCTTGAAAAAACACTATTTTGGTCCAAAACAATGCACAAGGTTTGTTCAACACTGAGGTTTCTTGCTGAGGAAGTCAAGCAGTTGACAAGCGTACATATTCATCATTGAGTGATCAATTAGTGGTGCTCAAGTCTTAAGGGCCGTAAAAAATGGGGTATCTATAGTTGCCTCTCTTTGACAGAGCTTGAAGTCATGACATGACGTGAGTGAATGTCAAAGCCCAAAGATGACCCATTTTGATAAGGCCGTATGACTTGGGCAAACAATCAAGACATAAATAAAATTGGTTGAGCTCGCAAGCTGCCTATCTGATTTGCAGGGAATCAAACCAGCGTAGTTCTGGGGCAGGATGCAAATGATATACAATATAACGAAATAATCAAACCACAAGCAGTGGAAAACACACGAATACCATAAAGGAATGGAGATGCAAATCAAACTACGTTTTATATAAAAAGGAAGTGGGCACAACCAAACAACGTCTAACACAGGCTAAGTGCCTACATCGTCAATACTGGCCTCAGCACAGCATGGATGCTTACACATAACAGAACCATGTTTCAACGTGAAAGGGGTGCGGGCACATGTAGAACTATGCTTTTCATAGAAAAGAAAGAGTACAAGTAATTGGGTGGTATGATATAAGTGAGAAATGATCTGTTGGGAAAAAATAATGATCCTAAATGCTGAATGTAACAAGACAAAGTACAATGCAATGGATGCAGTGAATAAAAGGCGCAGGCCGAACCATAACTTACCTAGAAAGGTCATGGACACAAGACAAACCACGTCTAACATAGAAAAGGTGTTGACATCCTCAATATTGTCCTCAGCGCAGCATGGGTACCTACACGTGACAGAACCATATTTTAATGAGGGAAAGGTATAAGCACATGCCAAACTAAGCTTAACATGGAAACAACGCAGGTAATAAAATGGTATAATGTAATGGGTGTAATGAATAATGTAGTAGATGCATGCGATAGAGGTAATATATGGTGATAGATATGATGTAGCAGCTAGGAAATGGGAGTACCTTATGGGGCAATTGGCAATGACTCACCTAAGGCTGCTGGCGATCTTCCTCTTTTTCTTGGTTCATCTTCATGCGCTTCCAAACCATGGGTACTACTTTTCTCCCTGGCAATGCTTGCAATTTTCCCTATTCTCCAACAGGGTGACAGACTAGGTTGGTTCAGTATCCAGAATTGAGGTGCATACAAGCTGCCTTAACCTATGGGGCTGCCATATAGATTTTAAGTCGATGATACACCCTTGGGTATTCAAACCAGACTTTAGTGTCGGAAATCCCAAACCTTTGCATTCTACGCCTTGGCCACTCGAACTCTAGTTTCCACCGTCTCAGTTGATCTTCTAAGAACTCACTACAAACATAGTCAGGTGGCTATACCAGACTACCTGAAGTTGTTTTACACGACAAACATCAAAGGAATTGCATCTTTAGAGGATTTAAGGTCTCCTAGACCCAGTGAGCGCACAAGACAGTGCGATGTAGGGTGAATGCACAAAACAGTGTGATATGGGTGCATAAGACAGTGCGATGCAAGTTGTACAAGACAGTGTGATACAGGATGCACAAAACAGTGTGTGTAAGGGTCACAAGACAGTGCGATACAAGGTGAACCAAACAGTGCAAACTCAAGGTGCACAAAACAGTGTATAGTGATCCCGGTTTTCTCTCCATTGGTTGTTATATTCTGGACTCGGTTCCATGGATGTCAGTTGTTGCATATGTTTCATTTCCGTCCTTTAATTCTTTGCATTTGAGTTTTAGGATGTGTTGGGCAGGTTTGTAACAGGTTGGTTGAGTTTTAGTCTCTAATCTTGTTGCCCAGATTTTTGATGATCCGCTCGAGCGGGTCATGTTGCGCTCGAGCGGAGTTTGCATCCTTTCAGCATTTTGTGCGTCTGCAGATATACTGCAGAGGTGTTTTTGACGCTCGAGTGGCCTTCCTTATGCTCGAGCGGGTATCTTTGTGCTCGAGTGGGTATTCGAAGTCTGTAAAAGTACTAGAAGAGTGTATTCTACGCTCGAGCGGGTATCTTTGAGCTCGAGCGGGTAGTGCTTTGCTGTTGTGCCTTGGCGCTCAAGTGGTTCTTTTTACGCTTGAGTGGGTAAAGTTTTTTTGTGTCCTACGCTCGAGTGTCCTATTCTCCGTTCGAGCGGACTATATGTATATCAGATCGCGACTGTGTCATTTTAAATCACTTTTTTCGACCCACTCTATCTTTCTAGCTTTTCAAAACCCTCATTTGAGAGCTCCTCTCTCTAGAATACATCTTCTCTCTACAAAATCATCTAGCTCTAGTGATCTTCCACCCTAGTCCCTTTGTAAAAAGTGTGGAGCTTGGTGTGGGCTTCATTTCTATCCGAAAAAGTTGGTGTTTGGAGTATCTTGGGTTTTCACCTTTATCTCCTTTGAGTCTCTTCACTTAAGATAGGGATAACTACAAATAACTATGGTCTTTGACATAAACTTGTAGCCATTTTGATTTAATGTTGAAGTTGGGAAATTTTGGGTTTAGGGTTTCAAAACTTGAAATATATAAAGAGGGGTTTTGTTCCTTTGAATCATCCATGTGTATTTGCGTCTTAAAATGAGGTTATCGACGTTTATTGATGATATTTGGACCTTTGGGTCAATGTTGAGAAAAAAGGGAAAAAGCCCTAATTTATTGTGACAGATTAATTTGTATAATTAATTTGGAAAAGTTATGGAAATATGAAATTGAGTTAAAAAGGATGAAATTGGGAAATTATGAGATTTAATGGTGGGGTTAGATTAATAAATCACTCACCTTTGAAATTGTAGATAATTTATCTGTTTGATAATTTATTATCTGTTTAGAAATAATTGCTTTGGGCTATTGATGGAGGATAGTCTTGATTGTTGTAGACACTGCATGTTGATTAGGTGAATTAAAACTAATTAATTGAGTATGTCATTGAATATGATGGATGGAATAACACATTGAATATGTTCTTTGCTTGATCATTGTATATGATAAGTGTTTAAATACATTGTATATGTATGTTGTTTGGGAGAAGATAGGGGATGTACTCCTAAACCGGATTTGGGAGGAGATAGGGGATAGACTCCAGTGATAACTAAGTTGGCCGGAGTGTCCAGGGTGAAAGTCTCGAAATCCTAATTGCGTTTGTATAACGTAGATAAATTGAAGTATTGAAATGATGATAATATGAGTTGTAGCCCCATTATGAATTGTCTGCATGAATAGAGAACCATATGTATGAATTGGTTTGGATAATGAAATGGAAAGAGATGTACATTTGTTTTTATGAGTTAAACATTTGTTGAATGCTAAAGTTTTAGTTATCATTCATATTATGTTTAGCATATCTCTACTGGGCATTGGCTCACCCTATATGGGACATCATTTTCAGGTGCAGGTGATATGCCGCCACCAAGGTTGTAGCTTGGGAGGTTGTGGAAGCTGAAGGCTTTTCTTTTGGTGTAGTTATATTTGTATTACATGTAATTCAAGCCAAGGGCTTAATATGTTTAGAGTTAGAACTCTCTTTTGTTGAACCCAAGTGTTGACTTAGAAAGTTGTAAGCCCATAGGGCATTTACTTTTGTTGTCAACATGTAATACATTTGTAATGAATACTCTGATATATGGAATTATGTTTTATTCTCTTATGCCTTTGGATGTCATAATAGTTGGGTTTATATGTATTATTTTGAGGGCATTACACAGTGTGATACAAAGTGAAGATGTATGAATGCACAAAACAGTGCGATGCAAAGTGTACAAAACAGTGCGATACAGGGTGCGATGCAGGATGCACAAAACGGTGTGAGTAAGGGTGCACAAGACAGTGCGATATAGGGTGAATGCACAAAACAGTGCGATACAAATTGTAATATAAGATGAATACACAAAACAGTGCTATATGGGTGCACAAAATAGTGCGATACACGGCGAATACATATGGTATGCAGAGGGAAATGAACAGTACATAGAGTAGTGCATCATATACCTTATGACATGAGTGTAGGGAGACCTGCCACAACTCATTAAAATGTAACACAAAGGAAGGCAACTTGACAAAACTCTGTAAAGTGTAGAACAAAGTCAAGAGCAAGAGCAACCAATCACGCAGTTCAACTCAACCAAAGTGTATAAGCATGTAGCCATAATCCAAAGCACATGTATCAATCAGAGGGAAGATGGCAATCTCAAGAGAGTTTTGAAATGGTCGGAGACAACTTTCGAAAGCTGAATCATATCAGAATCATCATGGGGGTGAGTCCACCCTAATCCAGGGAAAAGTGCCCAACAAAAGGCTTTGAGTAGACTGAGGAAAAGGTTGGGTTCATGCCCTTTGTTCAGATGATGACCTGATCAGATGTACTGGAAATTATCCCTGGTGTCCAGTCATTGGCCACCGGTTTTCACCATTATGCAGACACATGTAATGGGGATCATCAGATCCTGGAATAGTTACCAACCAATCTGACTCATGCTTCTCTTCTGACATATTGAGAACTTAATCTAGTCCCTTCTGAAGTAATGACAGATTCCTTATATACACCGATCATGAATGCGATGCCCCTTGTATGGTCACTCTCAGCTTGTTTATGAATTCCACATATGGACTTGTTTTTGAGTTTGGAGCGAACATTCGTGTATGGAATTTTGACCATGCTACTCTGTTGAACTTTTAAGTGACAGACTCACTAGGGTGACTCGATGAAGAGCGCCTTTGAGCAACATACATGCCATGTTGACTTGATGAATAGCGACATGCTATGGTGACTTGATACATAGCGCAGACTGAGACAAACACCAGGCATGACACAACAAAACTTACATTTGACCCAAAAGTAGAAAAAGACTCAAGGTAACTGATCATTCATAGCGCGCCTAGTATTACTTATCCTCCATTTAAAACTCAATTCGCAAAACCCGAGTTTTGATTCTTTTTTTGCTCAAGATAGAGATTCTACTAATAAGTTCAAGTATTGAAAATTTCTCCACTTGTTAATTCAAGTTAGTCCTTTCTTACCCAATTCAAGTATGATATGCGCAACAGTCGGTGTAGCTCATGGATTGATGCAAAGCTAACGACGTGAATTAGACCAGATGATTGGGTCAAGATGAATGGGATGGATTTGATTAAAACTGAACTTCAGGATAAAGTTGCCTATGTATCCCAAGAATGGGAATCAGGTCAACGTAGTTCATGGTTGTGGTTCACTCGAGTGTTGACACTCTCCTTTTGGCCTAGCGAGCCTCTCAAGGATAGCGTTACAACACTTGTGATGAATTTGTTCAATAGTCATCCTTGCTCTAACATTGGAACAAGCTTTGCTTTGATTTGAGCTTGGTTCTCCATTCTCTTATGCATGTCTTTGTCCTTTCTTTTCGTTCCATTTTCAGAGTTGGTTCTTCTCGTAATGTGGTACCTTCTTCATTTTCTTCCTCAGATTTAGACAACAGTTCCCTTCCTCACAGTTGATTGGACTTCATTCCAATGGATACCCCTGGCTTGATGGTTGACTTCTTTTCCTTTTTCCCTTTTCTTTTTTTCCTTTTTTTTTTCTCTTTTCTTTTAGGTTTCTTTTATCCTTTTCTCTTTGAAATAATGGAAACACCAAGGGAGAAATTCTATGATTTGTGAGGTCTGAAAGCCGTCTTGTGCTTGTAGGTCCGAAAGCCGCCTTATGCTTGCTAAAATGATCGCCTAACAGCGAAGAGAATCCCCAGGACAATGTAGAATACCACGCACAATTCTAAACCTATTTTTGCAAGTTTTGCAAAAGAAACAGCTTAAAATTTTTAAAATCATGAATGACTTTGCACCGATAAGTCAAAATTCACTCAAACCATTCAGGGGATCCTTCTCAGCACTCGCGCTTATTAACAGAATCTTATTAAAAAAATCAAATTCAAAAACAAATTCAAAGTCTTTTCCTATTTGTAAAAGGTCACACATGCATCATTGTAGTGTAGGCCGCCCCCGAGAACTCCCCGGCTCCGCGCCTGCGAGGGCACTAATCCGTTTTGTTCTGAGGTTACTATAGTTCAGATTCGTGTCACGGTTCTGAATCTAATCTCACAAAGTACGATGTGAGACCGATAAATCACCAAAGAGTCCAAATTCGGCAAATCGTTTTGAAAAACTGATTTTTATAAAGAAGTGCCAAACATGGACTACTTTGCCAAATATAGAGTCACCACCTAAATATTTTATTTTGGGAGAATTTAGGAAACCCTGACTTGTGCCTAAGGCCACATGTCCGTCATCACCAAAGTTGCCTCGGCTCGAGAACTTGGGTACGAGAGGGGAAGGTCATGCAATGAGCACCCCTGCTTGTCCGATTAAAGATCGGCCTGTACTAAGCATGATATTTTATTTTTGAAAACACATGTGTTCTTATTCCGGTTATTAACCTAGAATTACTATGTGATCTGCACAACATACAGGTATAGACTAGATCACCTAAGTTGGAACAAAACATTGTATGTTTGTTTGTTTGAAAATGGTTTGAAGTTTGCTACCCGCAAGTAGGCTAAATCGGGGATTTGATGAATTGCTCCAATTCAAGCAATCCAACCTTCACCCATAGGCATTCAGGCAGTTATATCAACTAAGTAGTTAGCCTCATGGCAAGCATGCTTTCATGGCAACATTAACACACATGTAGGGATGCTAAAGCGTAAACACTCACAGTGTACTCCGAGCCAAAACAAAGAACTAGTTAGAAATCATGCATGATCCTAGTTCATGTTAAGATGGCTAATGCAACACATGCAAACATGCAACTAAGATAGGCTCGGCCACCTAGAATGGCATATGAAATGCAACTTGATACATATATTCAACTTGGAATTGAAATACAATGCAGTTAGTATGATGCGCCGAGCCCGGTGCATGTAATACAGATGAATGGATGCACACATGCAAGCATAAGGTATGCTAATCAAAATATGCCCTAAAACTAACCATCGTAAGCGGTTAAGTAAAAGGGAGAAAGAAATGGGGGTTGGAAGACATGCATCACACACACGCATGCTTATTACAACAATTGGCCCTCTCGACGAAGGGTCCGAATAAAGAGCTAACTAGCTAATCTAAGCTAATTAAACTAATTATTACATCACAAAACTAATTAACTAACAAGCTAATTAATTAAGCTATTACAACACAAATTGAATAGTTAAACACATTAACTAATTAGGTACAGAACCAAAGCATAAACTAGCTAAGTAAAGCAGTAAAGTAATGTCTTTAGAGGGAGAAGAATGCACGCATGCTTAGTCGCCTCGTTCAGAAATCCATCGCGATGCCCCGACTTGCCTCTGTTTGCAACTGTTCTCAGAACCTTGCACCAAGCTCCACAAAGCTTCAACTCCACTATGGGAACCTGTGGGAGGGTGGCCGACCAGTTGTTGATAGGAGAGACCACCTGCCGACCACTTTTCTTTGCTGTGAACTAGAAAAAGTGGTCGGCCAGCCACTTTTTCTGGTTGGCCGACCAGTTGTTGTTGCCAGACTCTAATTTGCTGCAACAGAGAGCAAGAAAGGGCATGACAATGTATTTGCAAGGTATGTGCACAACCACCCTCCCTATCATTTCATAAGCTCAAGGGAGTGCGGTTCTCGACCCTCGGGCCACTAATCACGCATCTCGATACATGATGGCCGAGAAGCCAAATTGCATAATTCAATATAAAATGAATGCACACATAACACATTAAGCCTTGACCTCTATCATGTATGATCAAGAGGGTCAGCAATCGAGAATTGAGGCACGTTTCATCACTTCAAGTATGAAACGTCCCTCGTTTCTTGTGTTTGGATTAACAGCTAGTCCAAACAAATGCAATGCAACTCAAGCATGTAAACATGCAATGCAACTACATGGCATACACAATGCCATGTAAGATGGCATGCACAAGGTGAAGAACATGGCATACACAATGCAATGGACAACATAGCATACTCAATGCAATGCGACATGATCAACTTAACAAAGCTAATGACATGCAAAGAAGGCTAATGCATGCATACATAAAGCAAGGAAACATAAGCATGCAACAACATGACAATGTAAGCCTGCAAAATGACATGAAAGCAAACATGCTCAATGGACTTAAACCAAAATGGATAGACCTCAATCATGCCCAAATCAGTGGCCATAACACCAAAATAAAGGCATGAGATGCAAAACAAAGCATGCGTATGCATTGGCCCATCGACTATGCCTAAGAGCACAACTCTTAATAGTGCTCAAGAAGTGATAAACATGGAAGTGTAACAACACTAAAGGCTCTGAAATCAAGTGTGAAATGATGCCAAATCATTCAAACAACACAAGTAAAGCATGCTAGAGGGCCTACGACACAAAGCCATTAAAGGGACTACACAAGGGGCATGCAATACATGGCACAAATGATTGAACCAATGATGGACAGAGCTTAAATAGGTCTAAACAAAGACCAAAACATGATGAGATGAGGGCTCAAGGACCTAGGCAAGATGGCATACATGCTAGGCCACAAACTAGGCAACAATGCACAACCCTTAAAGGCACTCAAAGGGTGGAAGAAGTGGGATCATGGTAGTGCTAAATGCTCTGAAATGTCATGGTAAATGATGCCAAATCATGTACACAACACAAATGAAGCATGCTATGGTACCCAAAGCTTGAAGCTAGCATATGCATTTGTACTACAACTATGCAAAACATGAAGCATATGGTTAAGGCAACCTAAAATAGTCCTAGAACATGTCAAAATAAGTCTAAAACATGTATGGAAGGAAGCCAAAATATGCTAGCATGAAGGGCATGAAGCATGATGAATGCAAGGCAAATAAGGTGGATTGCACTACACCTACCAAGACCAAGCATGAGATGGCTTCGCCAACAAAAGTCAGAGTTATATTATGAAAAAATAACCCCAAAAACACATCGAAATGATAGCTCACAGGCTTAGGCATGAAGGCATACACAATGATTCATGTTAAGGCATAAAAGGGCAAACCCTCCAATGCATTGAATGAGTGACAAATACAAGTGTATGACCACACTACATGGATTGAAATCACATATGAAATGATGCCAAATCATTCAAAATGGCCAAGCAATGCATGCTAGTAGACTTGATACACAAAGCTAACAAGCTAGAATGCATTATAGCTATACAAAGCATGGGATGCATGACCAAAACTACACAAATCAGAGCTTAAGCATGCTAAAACATGGACAAAAACTTCTTGAAGTTAAGCCAAAAGCATGCTAGAGTGACATGTTAAAGCATGATACACATTAGGCTACTTCGTGGAAATGCACTACAAGTGCATGGAGCATGCAAAGGCCAACCAAACCAAACCTTAACAGAGGTATGACATGGCAAAACATCACCAAAAACATGCTGAAATGGACTCAAAACAAGCTAGAATGACATGCTACTTCATGAAGCATACAAGACTAGTTTATGAAATTTACACTACAAGTGTATTATGCATGCAAGGGATGATGAAGACAACCAAAAACAGTGGCATGCCATCTCAAAATAACCCCAAATACATGCTAAGAACAAGCCAACACAAGCTTAATAAACATGCTCAAACATGAGGCATTTAAAGCAAGCATTCAAAACATAAGGAGAGGGGATGACCCTCTCCTATTTGGGAGCCCAAAACCACCTTTCCACCACTGAAAATCCCTTGGATTTTAGTAGTAGAAAGGTCATGCAAAGGCTAGAACAAGAGCCAAGAGGGATGGCTCAAAACAAGGCCTAACAAGGCCTAAGAGGGGGGAGACCACCCCCATCAAAAAAGTGACCTTAAACAAACATTTTAAGTATGAAAAAATAGAACTTTTTTGTAGTTAAGAGTTAAGCTTAAATCAGCATGCAAATAGGGCTAAAAGCTTAAGCAAAATAAGGGGTTTAAGGGGTTAAAGGCTCACCCTTGTAGAACCTCTTCAAGGCTGTAACTCCAGTAGCTTTCTTGGATCAAAACCAATCCAAAAGCACCAAAACAAACCTCAAGAAGCCTCAGCAACAAAAGGATGGTGTTTGAGTGTGTGTTTGTGTGCAAAAGTGTGATAAAATGACACTTTAAGGCACAAAAATGAAGAGCAAGAGTAAGATAGATACAAAGATGTATATGTATAGCTCAAGGCCAAAAATCTGAACCTGGAGGAGGAGGGGGGAGGTTCTCTCTTATAGAGAACCAATGCTCAAGCTTGTTGGACAAGCTTTGGCCTCAAAGCCATCCCTCCATACGTGTATGAAGGATGGCTTATGTGCCTTCCAGCTAGCATAACTGGTTGAAAATATCTCTAAAAATGTGGTAAAAAAGTGGTCGGTCGACCACTTGAAGTGGTTGGCCGACCACCACAAGTGGTCTCCTAGGAAGAAAACTGGTCGGCCATGGTGGGAGAAGGTCTAGAGCATGAAAACAATGCAGTGGTGTAGTGGTCGACTAGAAAAGGTGGCCCAAAGAGCAAGAAAACCAGTTGGCCGACCATAAAACTTGACTGGCAGGGAGGAAAGTAGTCTCCAAGGGTAAGAACTGGTCTCCCACCCTTGTACCACCTTCCAAACAAGGAAAACAAGGTTTGTACAAAAAACAACCAAAATGGATGCAAGACGAAAGTTCGGGAGGCAAGGCACGCAGCCGAAAGCCTCAAAAACTAGTTTACGAGCATCAAAAGTGGTTTACGACCACAAAAGTGGTCACCCAGACCACAGTGTCCCCCTAGGCAGAGGCAACAAGGTGTGGTTCAAAAACCACGCCAAACGGAGATCGTTAAGCGGTCCTGAGACAAGGCACGCGGTCGAATACTTCGAAAACTGAAAACTAGCCTCCAAATGAGAAAAGTGGTCTACGACCACAAAGAGGTGGTCTGCAAGACCTCTCCCTCCCTCCAGGGAAGAGAAGTAAGGTTCGGTCCATAAACCGAGCCAAAGCACAAAGAGTTCAGAGGCTTGGAGGCAAGGCTCTCAGCCAAAACTCCGAAACCTCGAAGCAAGCACGACATGCACAATCACTGAGCGCTCAATCAATGACATCTGAGTCTTAAGGTCGGTCAAAAATGGGGTGTCTACATGTAGGCACAATAAAATGATCAGAAACTTGGCTCCCGCTTTCTTATAAAGATGAAGACCTAAGGGAACACGAGAGCGATTCAGACAAAAAGACTTAACTAACGCAACAACGTAAGAAAAGACAAAGAAAATAAAAATCACAACAACTATTTGCAGCACACAACTCAAAACAAAATAAGCATTTCTGAGACAAAAGGGGTTTTCCTTCTCCAAGTCCATTTGCAGAATTTCAAAAACAACTTCAAGTAGCCCACATGAAGGTCTAGACCTGCCTTCAATTCAGCAATATTAACATCCACACCCAACAAGATTGATTTCAGACTTTTAAACTGAGTCTCATAGACTAAGCCTCACAATTATGTTGTCTCCACACATCTTCTTGACTAAAACAATTGCTTTTTCACACCATGCCCCTAGTTCAAAAAGTCCTTCCCAAGTGCTTTTGACAATAACCCTAGCTGAGACTGAGATTCATCATTCCAACCACCAGTGCTGGCATCACTACTTCATCAAGCTTGAACTCACCAAGATCGAGTAAACTTTCCATCTCTTCAAAGATTTTGTTCCTTTTGCTAAGATCGGAATCAGAAGATTCAAGAATAAACACAATGGGTTTGGGCCTATTAGCGGGTATGATGTGTTGGCAAGCCGTGGGTGGGTTTTATGTTATGGAGTGGCAAGCTATTGCAGTCAGGGAGAGGGTTATTGACAGCTTT
Source organism: Camellia lanceoleosa (assembly GCA_025200525.1). NCBI lineage: Eukaryota > Viridiplantae > Streptophyta > Magnoliopsida > Ericales > Theaceae > Camellia > Camellia lanceoleosa. Next base: position 181,913,286 of record CM045761.1, on the reverse strand, counting down.
GGGATTTTCAGGTGGGGTGATGATCTTATTGTTAATCAAGTCTTGAATTTCATGGCGAAGGCAGAAGCAATGGTTAGTATGATGATCGTACTGTGGATGAAATGTGCAATATTGGGTAGGGTCATGTTTAGATGCAAGAGGATTAGGGAGAGGTCAAGGATTGAACGGTTTGAGATACCCTTTCTCCATTAGTACCTTTAATGCATAGGTTAGGCTCATATGGAGTTGGGCGAAGGTTCGTTTTTGGGAGGAGGTAACATTAGGTTTAGAAACATTGGCAAATGGGTTGGTGGGTGTTGGTCGGGTATTCATAGGCTTGGGATTGGAATCAGGATGGGTGTTTCTGGTAAAGCATCCCTTTCCATTGTTTGCCCCTGATTCAAAATGCTCTCAACCTGAGCGATAAAAGTGTCATCTACAGTCTTTGCAACAACTTCGAGCACTTGCTTCTTATTCAACCCTTTGATATTCAAAGTCTCAATAGCCCACTGGAGATGTATATAGGGATCAATACTTGTCCTGGTCATGTTCTTGCCACTTGCTTTAGCTTGGCTAAGGGATTGGGTGGCTATATCGAAGCGAGACCCATTTGTTGTTGACGTGTCATCACCCAGACTTAAGATAGCTTCGGGTTGGCCCTTTTCAACTACAACTCACCCCCGGATTGGGGAGCTTTGTGACGGGATCAAAACCCCAAATGTTAAATCTGCCACCATTCTTTGAAGGTCTTCAATCATTTTGAACATCTCAGTAGTAGTGGGTTCTGTTGTTTGGCGTTCTTGGCATACCCGAATCGGATTGGGTGCATCCATCATGCACAAGTTAGTACTTTCTAGAATGAACACCTCAGGCTTGGGTAAATGGACCGGGGTGATGTATATGCTTGGGTTGAAGGGAGGTAGGAGTGTATGGATGAGGTTAAGGTGAGGAGAAGGTACTTGGTCACTGATGAGAAGTGGGTTAGTAGCAACATTGGGTTCTCGGGGTGGAGCAATTGTCTGGTTATCAATGAGATTCTGAACCTCATGACAAAGGCGGTAGTAGTGATCGGTGCCATGACTGCGTTGCTGATGATATACACAATATTTGGTGGGGTTATGTCTAGTAGGGAGTGGGTCAGGAAGAGGTTGGGGATCAAGGGGTTTGAGATACCCTCTTTCCATCAGGACTTTTAGTGCGCTGGTTAGGATCATATAAAGGGAGTGAAAGATTTGCCTTGAGCTTGGGTTGGGCCGGCTATTTGTGGGTTGGATTTGGCAAAAGGGTCGGCAGTGCCGACTGTATTGATTTTAGTGGGTTTGGGAATAGTGCTACTGCTAGCATGTGACAACCCTAACCTTTGATTAATGCTAAACTGTGACTGAGAATCATAAGTAACTAATTTGACCGAGATTCTGAATTGATTGCAAGAGTATACTATTTTAAATGCATTTCTATCTGTTAGTCATTAAATGATCTGTTCATGTTTTATCTTTGAATTGCGAATTGAAGGTCCTATCGACGACCGAATTAGAAATTGATTGGTGTTTTATGTTAATTAGAATTTATGTGATTTTATGGTAGATTTAATTTGAAATTGATTTGGTGTGATTAAATTAGATTAAATAAAGCTAAATCGCATTGGTTCAAGTTATTTACCAAATTACCATTGAGTGGGCCACTTTGTTATTACATGTTTGGAGCCTTGTTCATATTTGTTACACCATTTCTCCATCTCCTAAAGCAAAACGTGAGAGAGAGAGAGAGAGAGAGAGAGAGAGAGAGAGAGAGAGAGTTGGGAGAACATTGGTTTCATTGAGAATTTAGCTTGGAGACTTAGAAGAATTGCAGGGAATTTGCATAATTGAGCTTTTATACCTAAAATTGAAGACCTACGGTAGGATATTTACCTTCTTGTTTATGAATTCAAGTCATTTGTTGCATGATTCATGGAGGAATAAGAGCTTAAGGTCAAGAATTAAAGTAAAGTGTTGAATTAAGAGTGATTCCATGCATGCATGTTCATATTATGACATTTCGAAGTTGTTTTTCATGAAATCGTACATGTAAGTTCATGTTTTGATTGTAGTCCATTAATTCATCATATTTTTCCATCAATTTCCAATTTAATCTTGATTTGAGGTGTTGGAATTTAAAGGAGATCATGCATGTTGTGTTTTTGTTTTGTTCTTGAAATTTGGGTTGAAATTGTGTTCAATTGGCTTACGTTTGGGCTTGATTTTACAAATTGATCTTTAAAGGCATGTTATATTGTTGGTTTTCAAGTGTTTTCCAGAAAATTGGCCCAAAAGGTTGAGTTTTGAGGTGTTTAATGCTTGGTTTGAGCTTGGGAGGCAAATCTGGAAATTCCAGATTTTGGCTTCCACGCTCGAGCGAAGGATTCGACGCTCGAGTGAGGCCCTGTGTATTCAGAGGTCTGCTTGAGCGACAGAATGTTGGCTCGAGCGTGAATTGCAAGCTCTCAGGTTTTTGGTGCATGCAGACGCACGCTCGAGCGAGGACTGTGTATCACGCTCGAGCGAGCGTCGAGCGGGGATTTTCAACATCTAGCACTTTTTGCATTTTACAGACCGCTCGAGCGAGAAAGTCCATGCTCGAGCAACCCCATTATTTTGACAAGCTCGCTCGAGCGAAGAAAGCCACGCTCGAGCGAGACTCTTGTTTTCTGAAAATTTTGAAAAGTGCTTTAAAGTACATCTTTGCATCCTCATTTCATCTTAGGCATTCCTAGGCCTAGTTTATGGCATTTTAATGAGGTTATTGATGTAGAACCACACCGAGTCAAGATAGGGACTAAGTTGTTGATTCCCAAGTGTGTAACTTAGTGTGTGTTCGTTCTGTAACTGTCTAGGGTTGGCATCCAAGGACGCTCATTAGCTGCCTATAGCCCAGTGCTCTATGAGTAACAATGTTGTAAAGATATGTTCAATCATGAATATTTTCTGAATGATCTACTGTACTGCTTTCTGTAATGATATTTCTTACTGAATGAATGTTTGTCCTATTTGTGCACCGAATTCGTGGCATCCATAGCAATCTATTGTTACCGCATCTTTATCGCCTTGTTATAGAGATCTCTGTCGGTTCCCATGTTTGGAACCATTACTGTTTACTGTTATGATGGCCATCAACTGACTGTTCGGTCTGTTAAGACCTACTATACCGTTTTGCTATGGGATGCACCACATATGACTGCTATGGTTTCTAAGTGACTGTTATGACTGTTTATTTACTGAAAGGACATTCATTCTTAACCTCTTTACACAACTGTTATTCACTGGGCTTTAGCTCGCTGTTTATATTTATATGTAGGTGTCCAGGCACCGGACCGGAGCTAGGAGCGTCGGGTTAACTCCCTTTTTGTCAAGCCAACCATTGTGCCTCACTTCGAGGTTCCGAGTGCGTTAAAGCCAAGGCTGTTTTAGGGTGTCTCAGTTTCACCCTTCCGTCTCTGTTTTGTAATACTGTTTAAGACTTGTACTGTACTGTGCTAATTAGGGATTTGGTCCCTAACCTGAATGTTTGTACATATGGTGTACATATGTGTGGGAGCCAGATTTTAAAGGAGACAAACTTTAACACAGGTATTGCCCGGCTCTATCCAGAACCGTCAGGATGCCGAATACAATGGGTAGGTAGGCCGAATAGGAACTGAGCTATGGAGCCAAGTAAATATGAACATAATGAGTGAAAAGTGGACCTAGCCCCGAGGCCTAGGGAGCAAGTATAAATAAAGAAATAGCAGACTGCAAAAGGTAGGTGATATTTGTGGTGTTTAACTTAGAATACAAGTAATCTAGAACAAGAGACTGACTTGTCCGTCGGAGTGTTAATTCCGACACCCCCAACCAGAGTGTTTACTTCCTTTCAGGTGACGATTGGTGGATCACGAGCGTCCCCCAGGATCGGAAGAGTATTTCCTAAAACCACTTCCCCACAATATGTTTTGCTTATCAATCTGAATATGTTTGGAAAAGTCTTTTTGCATACAGATTGTCATAGCTCATTGGACATCTTTTATTACTGTTTTGGCTTCCGCCAGCCCCTATACTCTGCATTACTGTCTTTACTGTTAAGCAGGCCTTCGGTAATCACGGATTACTGGCCGGTTATGGTGCTAAACCCATAGGGGCGGGTTTGGGTCGTGACATAGCATTAGTACTCCTGGAAAACACCCTCTTTATTGGTTCGCTTGTTTTGGGAATAATCCCTTTGTTGAATGCACTCTCAATCTGAACCCCTAATTCATGCAAAATTTTGAAAGTGAATAGTGGAGCTACTATTAACTTTTGTAACATATTAGGCTCAAGGTTCTGTACCGCTATCCGCATTTGGCCCCTCTTAGAAGGCTGATCTGTCATTTGTGTTGCCTTTGCTCTCCACCTTGCAACAAATTCCATAAAAGGTTCTTCAGGATTCTGTTGGGTTGCTTCAAGCTCTTGAGTGGTCATTTCTATTTGGGTATTGTAAGAATACTAATTGACAAATGCCTCAGCCAAATCTTCCCAGTTCTGCTTTACTGTATCCTTCAACTTGGCGTATCAAGTGGCTACTATACCCAACAGGGTTCTTCCATACAGAGAGAGTTTTTGAGGCTTTGTTAGACTTATTGGTTTTAGGACGTCCAAGAAAAGTCGGATATGTACCATAGGATCTCCAGACTCGTCGAAATGGTCAATGTGTGGCATTTTGAATATGTCTTAGAGCCTTATGCCAGCCTCGATGTACCCATCCTCAATGTCAGGAATGGAGCTAAATCTCTGTGCCTTTTTGAATTGCTTCTCAAGGTTAGCAATTTTTACCAAGGTTGGGTCAAGGTCATTAATATCAAAGGGATAAAGCCTCTCATTAGGCTGCACCAAGGGTTTGAAAACTCGAGCTTGAGGCAACCCTTCTCGAGGATGTGGACGCTGCAAATCTTTAGTTAGCGGAGGTGGATCAAAGTTTAGCTGGAGGCTCAAGACTGGATATAGAGTAGATCCAGATGGGCGTTGCATTTCAGCATTGGTCTCATCCTGCATGGTAATTCCCTGGCTTAACGCCGCTATCATGGCCACAACTTCTTCTGGACTCTATGTCATCACGGGTCTGCTGAGTTGGCAATTGGGGAAATGCATGGGTGTAAGTTGAGAGTTGACTAACAAGGATTTTAACCCGGTTATACTTTAATGTATCTGAACTGGATAAGTGTAGACAATTTTGATTGGATTGGGCTTTTTAGAATGGGTCTTTCAATATTGGATGGATTTTTTCTGAGTTGGCTTTTTGCGGATCAGATGGACTAGACCTTTCCTGAGTTAGTTTTTTCTAAAATTGGATGGACTGTGATGGGTTAAGGCGTGTACTGTTCATTCTCTAGCTTAGACAAACCTAGCAATAAAAACGAATGCCTCATTAGATCAGGATACCAGGTATGCTAGTCAAAGCAAAGCAAGATATAATTTTTGGCCCTGGTTTTGGTCTTGCTGAAAATTCACCCATATCAAACACAAACCCCTGGATTTCAACCCAAATTCTGATTCTGATATGATCCTCAAGTTTTGAAAAGGAATCGCCTCAAGATTAAGACTTTCCCAGGATTGCATCACACATTTCCAAAGATTTCACATTTTGCACAAAAACATTCAAAACGCCCCTATGAGAGGTTAGGGTTTCCCTATCATAGCTTTTGGAGTGAGCTACAACTTTACTATTCAAACAAGCGGTATCACATCATCCTGCATATGGGAGAGTATCTTGTCCTAAGTTTGAATAGTCACTATGGCTTCACTATATACAGCTAGGCAGATTGGTCAAAAGGGTACCTTAGCAAGATTACCGAATATACCTCACACACCTAACAACGAGAAGTGAAAGGAGGATCAAACGGTACAAAGGTAGTCCAGATCCAAGGGTTGTGTTCCCAACATGGCAAAGCCTATGACCGGTCAGCCTTTTGGCAAGCTTTTGGGTAAGCCTCTAGCAAACCATCCAAGAATAGCAAATGGCAAACATAGTGACGTAAGTGCACTAATGTAAATGTAATTATAGCTCGGCTTTTTGTGCTCCCTTTCGGAAGAATGAATAGCCTTTATAGTTTGGACTCCACTTGTGTGTTGGTTCTAATTTTGATTTCACAAGTGCAATGTGAAATAGTGAAAACACAAAAAGAGTCCAAATCCGGCAATTTCTTTTGGAAAATCGATGTTTGAATCAAATGCCAAAAATGGATTGCTTTGCCAGATATCAGAGTCCGCCACCAAAATATTTATTTTGAAAAACTTTAGGAAACCCATGACTCGTGCCAAAAGGCCATTAGTCCGTCGTTACCAAAGTGTCTTGGTTCGGGAACTTAGGTATGAGAGGGGAAGGTCAATAATTGAACACCCCACTCACCCGATCAAAGATCGGCCTCTATTAATCATGATGCAGTTTTTATGTACAGTATATGCTCTTGTATGTAACATACAAGTATAGACTATTTCACGAAAAGTTAGAATGTTTGATTTTATGTTTGTTTTGAACAAAGGTGTTTTAAATATGTATCACTTAAAATGGTGATCTCATAGATACATGAATCAAAGTATCTCAATTTAAGTGATTAGCCTTCATCCACAGGAATTCAAACAGGTATATCAAATAAGCAGTTAGCCTCATGGTAGTATGTTTGATATGACAGCATTCACACTTATGCAATATGCTAAAAGAAAAGTGCTTACCTTAATGTCCAAAGGCGCGTCCAAAAAGAAAGCAAATAGTTAGAAAAAAATGCATGATCCTAATTTAATGACTAATGCAACACATGCAACATGCAATTAAGGTTCGGCTACTAGTATGGCATGTGAGTCAATTCAAGGCATGTCATAGCGCATGTATGCAAGTAAGGAGTTTGAATTTGACATTTGAATAATATGATGAGCCGAAGTTTTATGCATATAAACGAATGGATGCAAATCATGGAAAATGCTAATTAAACATGATGTCCCTAATCTAACTATCATAAGCAGTGAAATAAAAGGGAGAAAGAATGGGGGTTGGAAGACATACAACTTACTACATATTTGTCCTCGCAAAGGAGGGTCCGAATGTCCAAGTGTCCGAACAAATAATTATTACAAAGCCGAATGAATAATAAATGAAAGGGACTGTCTAATTTATTACAATAATAATATGCAATGATTCCTCAGGAATTATTCTGTCTGCCTTGCTGGGATTTGTTCTGTTTCACCCCTAGTTACTACTTTCGACCAGAAATGTATTGTTTTGCAATTTATTGGAGTCTTGCCAATCCCAAAACGTGACTCAGTCGAGCCCCAAATAAATCCAATACTTTGTTTTCTTGTGGAAATCTATTTTTTGTACCTGAGGTGAAATAGTGCAGACAGGGTATTCCTAGCCATGTTTGTCTTTGTTTTACCCTTCTCTATCATAAAAATACTCAAGAGAGGGTTGGAATCATCTCCAAAACCATCAATTAGCAAGTTGATTGCTTGATGATCTCGGATACAATTTGGACAATGATCAATAAATGCAATGAATAAACAACCACCCCTCCCTCCTATCATGAAGTGAATTCAAGAAGGGAAGTCGAGACACTTCAAGGTTCATCAAATTATCATGAATTGATGTAAGACAAGCCTTGACACAATAAACTCGATATAACGTCTGACCGAATTCAATTAATCATATTGGTTATTTATGCCGGTTGTAATCCAATTTTAACCAATTTTATTAGCTCTTTTTTATTACCTTTCCATTTCTTTATCTTTTCTCCTGTTTGTGCAAAAGTGATATTTACGTCCACTAAGTCCAAAATACAATAAAGAGAAACAAGCATCACCTTAACCCGAGAAACAAATCTTATTTTCTTTGGGGGAAATTATAAAGGAAGAGTCAAACTTATTTACAAGCGATAAGGGATTCCAAGTCAAACTCAAGATGTACAACAATGACTAGTCAAACTCAAAAGAGTGATAATGACTTAGAAAAACCCAAACTTGAGTGATAATGACACTTTCCTTGGTGATTTCCCAGGGTCAATTAGTCCCTTAAAAGTAAACACACTGATGAATAAAGAGAAATGAAAAATAAAAGATTGTGCTTTAGTATAAGAACATGTATACATTTGGGGTAGTGAACCTCCAAAGAATTTAAACCGTTAAGTATAGAGCATTTTATGCCTTTGGTAGTAAATCTCCTAAGAGATTAAATCAGTGAGCATAGAACGTTGTATACTTTTGGTAATGAACCTCCTAAGCATAAAACGTTTTATGCCTTTGGTAGTGAATCTCCAAAGAGATTAAACCATTAAGCATAGAACGTTTTATACCTTTGGTAATGAACCTCCTAAGCATAAAACGTTTTATGTCTTTGGTAGTGAATCTCCAAAGAGATTAAACCATTAAGCATAAAGCGTTTTATACCTTTGGTAATGAACCTCCTAAGCATAAAAAGTTTTATGCCTGTGGTAGTGAATCTCCAAAGAGATTAAACTATTAAGCATAGAGCGTTTTATATCTTTGGTAATGAACCTCTAAAGAGATTAAACCATTAAGCATAGAAGAGTTCCTTCCTTATACTTGAACCACAATCTTAATTTTTCACAACTTTTTAATTGAAATAAGCAAAGAATGGAGGGAGGTTACAGAGATGATTATGCGAAGTTGATTAATTGGTTAGTACAAACAAACTTGATATTTAAAACATAAATCATTGAAATAAATTAAACAGCCTCCTAAATAGCATACAATAGTGTTGAAATTAAGCTATAGAAAGCGAGCAAAATGAAATAAGATCAAGTTAGTAGACAAGTAGAAGGAAGGTTGGCTAACCCCTCCACTTTTACAACTTCAAATCACATAATTTAGATGTTGAAAAACAGCCCCCAAAACAATCCCAAATTAGCCCCAAAACAGTTGGAAAAATTAACGAAAACATGTGGGAAACACAAGGATTCAAGCTTGGAATAAGGTTCAAAGAAGGGTGATTAACCTCTCTACCTTTGGGTAGCTTTTAATCACAAGTTTTAGCCCTCAAAACAGCCCCAAAACAGTATCAAAATAATATGAAAGTACAAGAAAAAGATGAACAAAGATAGTAAGGAAGCTTTACCTCTTGTAGAGAAGTGTTCTTGTTGTAAAGCAAATTTGATCCCAAAGCACCCTCAAGTTTGAGTATGATTTTCAATTCTCAAATCAAGATCCAAGTTCAAGCTCTTGTATGGTATGGATGGATGGAAGAACAAGGAAGAACAAAGATGGTGAGGTCTGATCGGACTTCAGAATATGCATTCAGATCCGACTTCAAACAAGCATATCTCCATCATCTGGACTTCATTTTAGGTGATTCTTGAGTCTAAAATGAAGCCTCGGAAGTCCTGTTTCCAATGGAGGTGGCCTCACATCTAAATTCTAAGTGTTCTAAGAGATATGGCTATTTTAGTGAAAGTTGCTCAGTTTTGACCTAATCAGATTTATGCCTAACTTCAAACAGCCATATCTCCCTCATTCGGACTCGATTTTAGGAGATTCTTGAGTCTAAAATGAAGCCCGTAAGTCCTATTTTCAATGGTGGTGGCCTCACTGCTAAATTCTAAGTATAGAAAGAGATAAGCTTGATTTAATGAAGGCTGCTCAGTTTTCTCTTAACGGTTTTATACCCTACTTCTCCTTAACTAGTTTTCTTCCCTTGCCTCTAATTTTCTTCAACTCTAAACCTTTAACCAAGATGTTTTAAAGATTTTTTTGTTTTCAAAGAGTTCACCTCCCTTTCATTTATTTCCACCTTGTCCTTGCTCGGTTTACCGACAAGTGTAATGAAATGCGAGCCTCGGAACATCGTAGAAACATTTGGACAAATATTTTGAAAGAGGGCTTTGGTTTAAAACAGTTTGGCCAAAATGGGGTGCAAGGTTTGGGATTAGACCTTGAATCCAATTTCTTTGCGGATAATTCAAAAGATTGCACAGTGTAACTTTCATCATCGGGTGTTCAGAATGAAGCGCCTAAGTCTTACGAGCGGTCAAAATTGGGGTGTTTACAGTAATGCAAAGAACATATAAGTGTAGATAAAATTTTGCATCATGAAGTTCGAGTCAAGTTCTCTAAATTCCCCAACAGAGTCACTAGAAACTTTAGCTCGACTTTTCGTGCTCCTTTCGGATATGATAGCCCTACAGTTTGGACTCCCGTGGTTCTGAATCTGATCTCACAAGTGCAATGTGAAATAGATAAACACCAAAGAGTCCAAATCCGACAAATCTTTTGGAGAATCGATTTTGAATCAAAATGCGAAAAATGGACTGGTTTGCCAGATACAGAGTCGTCACCTAAATATTTTGAAAAATTTAGGAAACTCATGACTCGTTCTAAAGGCCACGTGTCCGTCATCACCAAGATTGTCTCGGCTTGGGAACTTAGGTACGAGAGGGGAAGGTCATGAATTGAGCACCCCACTCGCCCGATCAAAGATCGGCCTCTACTTATTATGATGTGAATCTTATTTACATTATATGTTGTTGTTTCGGTTATTAGGCTAACATTACTATGTGTTGTACACAAGTATAGACCAATTTGCAAAAATTGAAACACTTTTGATTCATGTTTGTTTTGAAAAAGAGTTTCGAATATATACCACTTGAAAAAGTGATATCACATGCACATTACTCAAATTATTCGAATTTAAGAAATTAGCCTTCATCCACAGGCATTCTAGCAATTTATCAATTAAGCACTTAGCCTCATGGCAAGCATGCTAGACATGGCAACAATCACACGCATGTGATATGCTAAAGCACAAAAATGCTCACCTAGTACTCCGAAGCGAGCCAAAAGAAACAAAAGAGTTAGAAAATGTAACAGCGCCAGTGAGAGACCTCGCTACTACAGTTCGGACTCCCTTTTTTGTTTGTTACGGTTCTTAATCTGAACCAAAGAGTCCAACTCTGGCAAATCGTTTGAGAAAACAGATTTTTTTTTTGAAAGTAGTGCCAAACATGGACTGCTTTGCCAGATGTAGAGTCGCCACCTAAATATTTTTTTTTAAATGGGAAATTTAGGAAACCTTGACTCGGTGCCGAAGGCCACGTGTCCGCCATCACCAAAGTTGTCTTGGCTCGGGAGCTTGGGTACGATCGGGGAAGGTCAGCTATGAGCACCCCCTTTCGCCCGGTCCGAAGACCGGCCTCTACTAACCGTGATATCCGATTTTGAAAACGTTATGTATTCTTATTCCGGTTATTAGCCTAGAATTACTATGTTATGCACACAGCAAATAAGTATAGACTAGATTGCCTAATTTGGAAATAAACATTGCATATCCGTTCATTTTGAAAGTGCTTTGGAATTTGCTACTCGCAAGTAGGCTAAAACACGGATTTCAACGAGTTTTCCAACTCAAGCAATCCAACCTCCACCCACAGGCATTCAAACAGTTTATCTCATATAAGCATTTAGCCACATGGTAAGCCTACTGTCATGTTAACATTCACACGCATGCGATATGCTAAAGCATAAATACTTACATCGTACTCCGTGCCAAAACAATAAACTAGTTAGCAAACATGCATGCCCTAGTTCATGTTAGAGTGACTAATGCATCGCATACAGAATGTGATTAGGATAGGCTCGGCTAACCCTAAAATGACATGTGAAATGCAATCATTTGATGCACGTATTCAAGTTAGATTTAAAGATACAATGCGGTTTGTATGATGTACCGAGCCCGATGCATGTCAACAAATGCATGGATGCACGCATGCATTGCATAAGGTATGCTAAAATAAACATGCCCTAATACTAACCATCGTAAGCAGGTAAATAAAAAGGAAGAAAGAAGTGGGGGTTGGAAGACATGCACACCACTCACACACGCTTATTACAGATTTGCCCTCGCTCGGAGGGACCAAAAGAATAATACAAATTAATTAACTACGCAAGCTAATTAAATATTACAAACTAATTAAATTAACAAATTAATTAATCTAAGAAAAACAGTAAACCGCCTCGGGGCGAGGGTTCAATGCATGCGCGCTCGGATTCCGCTCGGAATTGCACTGCCATGCCTAGCCTGCCTCTGTTTTCCCTGCTTTGTTCCTCAGAAGACTGCCAAAGCCTCAAGGATGCCTCTCTGGACACTGGAGAATCCCACCGGCTGGAGGAAATGACCACCGGCACTAGGATGTGGCCCATCGGCACAAAACATATCCACCGGCCATTGATTGACTGCCGGTCGGCACTAAATACTGCCGGCCGGCAATGAATTCCTGCAGAACCTGCAACTCACAGCAGCAGAGGGCAGAATCTTGCATGGCAGCTCAATTCAAGCAATGTATGCACCAAACACATTCCTTATCATGTTTGTGACTCAAAGGAGGATGTGCCTCGATTCTTGGGCCACCAATCACACATTTTCATGCATGATGGCCCAAAGAATCAAGTGTGCAATTTTCATGTCAAATGAAATGCAAACTAAACAATCAAAGAGCCCAATCCCCATCACCAAATCAAGGGACATGGCATGCATACAAGATGCATTGCAACCTAATCATGTTAGCTAGGGATGCAACATGAGCATGTGAACAAACAATGCAAGCATACAAGCAAACATGAGGTAAGCATGCAACCCAAACAAATGATGGTCTTAAACATGGTCTAGGCAACTCTAATTAGGCCTAAAACAGTGGCCAAAACCAAGGAAATGAAAGCCAAAATGCACACACACATGCACGCGATTATGGTCCAAAACTTAAAGCATAATGGGGCGACTTTTAAACACATTTAAGAGGGCACCAATGTGAACAATTAGCATATAAGTTAAGCTCTAAAATCATGTTACAAAAGGTGCCAAACCAACTCACACAAGACAAGCAAAAGCATGCAATTGGCCCAAATACTTGAGGCAAGCCAAGAGGCATTGAACTACACTTGGCAAAACCTAACATGGCAAGACTTAAAAAACTAAAATCAAAGTTTTAGCATACAAAATCAAGCCCAAAGGACCACTTAGATGGCATCTAAATGGTTTGAATTCAAAGGCATGCATAATGGTCAAAACATAAGGCATACAACACATGCTCTCAAAGCAATAAAGAGGCAACTAAGGCAAACATATGAGCATGCCAAAGGGACTGAAATTACATGTTGGGTGGTTCCAAACCACCAAAATGATGCAAGCAACACATGATACACATTCACATACTTGAGGTATACAAGCCTAACAAGCTACAAATGCAAATAAGCTATACTAAGCATGCCAAAATCAATCCAAACAACTATGGACAGACCTAAAGCATGGCAAAATAAGCACAAAACATTCATAAGTTTAAGCCTAAATCATGCTCAAACAAAGGCTAACAACCCAAGGCATGTTAAAGGATCAAGGAGGCATTACATGGCATCTATACTAAACATGTATGGAGTACCAAAACCAACACACAACATGATTATATTATGGCATAATAAGCATGAAATGCAGCCTAGACATGATCAACACACACTTGAACAAAGGCTTCCTTAAGAGACCAAAAATGGTCCCTTTCAAGGACAATAAGGAGAGGGGGTGGCCCTCCCCTTTTGGAGACTTCAAGGCACCATCTCCACCACTGAAATCCCTCAAGATTTCAGTGGTGAAGAGGCCCAAACACCAAAGTCCCGAAACTTGCACAAAATAGCACAAAATGAGGCCTTTCAAGGCCTAAGAGGGGTCAAACACACCCAAACCTCAAAACACTCTTAACAAACAATCAAGAGGGCCTAAAAACAGAATTTTTTTATGTTATACACTAAGCACAAAAACAGCTCTAAGATAGGTAGAAATAGTATGCAAAAATGGGGTAAAAAGAACTAGTTTCTTACCCTTGTTGACCTTCTTCACAAAGGGTGCTTTTGTTGCCTCCTTGAGCTTCAATCCAGTCAAAAATAGCAAGAACAAGTTCTTAGAACCTCAGTAGCTCGAGGAAGGTGAAGCACTAGGTGCTTGTGTGCAATAGTATGGACTAAAACACACACAAGGGTAATATAGAGATAGGATATGTATTGAACCCTAACCCTAAAACCAGAGCTTCTAGCAATGTTTTCGTCTCTAAAAATGTCTAACACTCCCAACCTTCAAGCAAAGGAGAGAAGGGCTCCTCTTATAGAGGAGCCAAACTTGTAATACTTACAAGTTAAGCAACAAGAGGGCCATCCCTCCATACACGTGTATGGAGGTGAACCAAATGCAAGACAGCTGCCTTAAAATATCTCAAAAAGCAGATGAACAGTAGTCGGCTAGGCAAAATGTCATTTTGACAAAAATGACTGCCGACCGGCAACAAAAAGTACCGGCTGGCAATATATATTGCTGGTGGCAACAAAAACTAGTCGTTGGCCTCTAGCTAGTGCTGGTGGTGTGTGGGAATGCCTCACAAGGCATTCCCTGCCCCTCCAAGGCAAAACACAAGTGTTTGGTGCAAAACCAGACACAAAATAGTCAAGTTCGGAGATCCTGAGGCAAGGCGCGTAGCCGAGAACTCCGGGAACTCCAAACAAACACAAACATGGATAATCACCGAGTGTTCAAACGGTGACGTCCAAGTCTTGAGAACGGTCAAAAATTGGGTGTCTACAGTTGCCCCTCTTTGACAGAACTCGAAAGTCATAACAATAATGGGAGTGAATGTCAAAGCCCAGAAACGACCCATTTTTGACAAGGCCGAAGATTTGGACAAACATGCAAGACAAACAAGGTATCTTGCCGGGGGCAAAATGCAAGACAATGCAAGAAGCCGAGCATAACTTATGATCATGCAAAGAAAGTCAGAACGAAGCACACATGCAACAGTTATAAGCTAGCATACACCAGACTACACTACAATGCAGAAAGGATGTAAGAGAATTATGCAATTCTCAATACGTCTCACTCGGAGGATACAATACCTGTGCGGCTCGTCCGGTTGCACCGGCCTCAAATGAACCGTACATACAATATCGTGCCTGAAAAGAAAACAAACTTAACAGGTACAATGTTGTTAGCAATATGGTGGGATTGAACACATGTGAGTAAAGCAATGCACGCATGCACGCAATGTGTATATAAAAGAAACTCGAACACATGTGAGTAAAGCGATGCACACATGCACGCAATGTGTATAAAAAGGAACTTGAACACATATAAGTAAAGCAATGCACACGTGCACGCAATGTGTATAAAAAGGAACTTGAACACATATCAGTAAAGCAATGCACACGTGCACGCAATGTGTATAAAAAAGAAACTTGAACACATATCAGTAAAGCAATGCACACGTGCACGCAATGTGTATATAAAGGAACTTGAACACATGTGAGTAAAGCAATGCACACGTGCACGCAATGTGTATAAAAAAGCAACTTGAACACATATCAGTAAAGCAATGCACACGTGCATGCAATGTGTATATAAAGGAGCTTGAACACATATCAGTAAAGCAATGCACACGTGTACGCAATGTGTATATAAAGGAGGATGTAAGACAATGCAAATGAGGCACACATGCTAATGCAAATGAGGCACACGTGCCGATGAGAATGAGGCACACGTGCCAATGGAAATGGGGAGGCACACGTGCCGATGAAGATGGGGCACACGTGCCAATGAAAATGAGGAGGCACACGTGCCGATAAAAATGGGGCACACACGTGCCTATGAAAGCGGGGCACACGTGCCGATGCGAAATGAGGCACACGTGCCGATGAAATGAGGCACACGTGCTGATGAAAACGAGGCACACGTGCCAATACAAATGAGGAGGCACATGTGCCGATGAAAATGGGGCACACACGTGCCTATGAAAGCGGGGCACACGTGCCAATGCGAAATGAGGCACACGTGCCGATGAAATGAGGAGGCACACGTGCCTATGAGAATGAGGCACACGTGCCGATGCAAGTGAGGAGGCACACGTGCCTATGAAAATGGGGCACACACGTGCCTATGAAAGCGGGGCACACGTGCTTATGAGAATGAGGCACACATGTCGATGCAAGTGAGGAGGCACACGTGCATATGAAAATGGGGCACACGTGCCTATGCAAAATGAGGAGGCACACATGCCGATGGAAATGAGGAGGCACACGTGCCGATGAAAATGGGGCACACACGTGCCTATGAAAAGTGGGGAGGCACACGTGCCGATGAAAATGGGGCACACACGTGCCTATAAAAGCGGGGCACACGTGCCGATGCGAAATGAGGCACACGTGCCGATGAAATGAGGCACACGTGCCAATGAAATGAGGCACACGCGTGCTATGAAAGCGAGGATGCACACGTGCCTATGAAAATGAGTGAGGCACACGTGCCTATGAAAATGAGGCACTGCGTGCCGATGAAATGAGGCACACGTGCTGATGAAATGAGGAGACACACGTGCCTATGAGAATGAGGCACACGTGCCGATGCAAGTGAGGAGGCACACGTGCCTATGAAAATGGGGCACACACGTTCCTATGAAAGTGGGGCACACGTGCTTATGAGACTGAGGCACACGTGCCGATGCAAGTGAGGAGGCACACGTGCCTATGAAAATGGGGCACACGTGCCTATGCAAAATGAGGAGGCACACATGCCGATGGAAATGAGGAGGCACACGTGCCGATGAAAATGGAGCACACACGTGCCTATGAAAGCGGGGCACACGTGCCGATGCGAAATGAGGCACACGTGCCGATGCTAGTGAGGCACACGTGCCTATGAAAACGAGGAGGCACACGTGCCTATGAAAATGAGGCACACGTGCCTATGAGAATGAGGCACACGTGCCGATGCAAGTGAGGAGGCACACGTGCCTATGAAAATGGGGCACACACGTGCCTATGAAAGCGGGGCACACGTGCCGATACTAGTGAGGCACACGTGCCACACGGAATGTAAAACAACGCAAGTGTGACACGCATGCCACACGAAAATGTAAAACAATGCAAGTGTGACACGCATGCCACACGAAATGTAAAACAATGCAAATGAACTCGTGTGCGCGACAACGCACGTTCTTTCTTTTTGAAATGCATGATAATGCGAAACAAGGAGGTGCACGGCAATACAAATGATGTGCGGGGCAACGACAACACGAATGATGTGCGAGGTGACGTATGTATTGAGGTGCATGACAATGCATGACAATGCTTGTAATAAAATGCATGACAATGCATGAGGGATGTGTATGACGGCGCGACGCGACGCAACGCACCGTATAATATGATGAATGCATGCAACGCACACGGGGCAACTTTTGAATCTTGTAAATGGCAAAAGGATACAAAAGGATACAACATTGCATGAATTTGAGTACCACGCACAGAAGACCCGGTCCGAGGTCAAAACGGAGGCCGGTTGAGCGTCAGAGATACATTTTCTTGCACTTTCTTGGGCTATGAAGACCAGAAACCACTCATATGGCCTAAACAAGGCTGTGGGAACATCACCGGCTGGGCTAGGAGGCCATCGGCTGCCCACCGGCTGAAAATAAATTCCATCGGCACAATATTATGCCGGCCGGCACAAATTTGTGCCGACCGGCAAAAAGTTGCTGAGTCGGGGCAGATTCGACTTTTCGCCTTGGGTCTTTTAAAATAGGGTTTCTAAACCCTATTTTCTTATTTCATTTCACTAAAACCAACTCCTTCTCTCTAGAGCCTTTTTTCTCCTCATTTGCTCATTTCTTTGTGTTTTCGCTTTTTTGTCGTTCGATTCGCAGTTCACCGCGTTCGGACATTTTCTAACCGATTGAAATTTCATTTCGCACTCCTTTTGCTATTTCTGCCTTTTTGGGACTTGTTCCCCTCGATTTCCTCTTCATTTCCATACCCTTTTCCCATCCCGACCTTTTCGGCCATTTTCCACCCTCCCGGGGGTTGACTTTCGAGTTGACTCTTCGTATTCCGAGCCTATTTTCATTCCTCGACCATTTTCCCATCCTTCTCGATATGGCCGACGACGTTCCACGCAGCGGGACTCCCTCGGATCACGAGATGGATCCCGAGGTCGAGCTCCTCCCGTTGAGCGAGCGCCCTTTCGACCCGGCGACCTACCGGCCGGCGATTCACGTTCTACCACCCGACGGACTACGCCAGTTCAGGAGCTTTGACATGGCGTTGGATCCTGAGCTGCTGCTACGTGAGCCTGTCTCCCACCTATCCTCCGGTGCTTCCGAGGTAACTTTCTTTCTCTGCTTTACTTTCCGCGATGTAGAATGTTTAACTGCCGATTATCATAACTGGCTACATTCTTTAATTGCTTAGTTCCGATACACTGATATACTGTACATTGTAGTTGATTACAAACGCGTTTGCAACTGATTATCTGTTGAAGACTCACACGCGCACACACTGCACTAGCCTTAAACCACTCAAACCACAGCACACACCGTATTTCACTGCAAACACTGACACCCGATATCTGTTTGAATCTGAAAATATGCACGCATGCCACATTTGCACCGAGCCACACAAACACGCTGACGTATCACACGTTATAGTTCACTAAAAGCATACCGGCACCCGGTATCTGTTTGAATCTGATAAACTTGCACACATGCCAAATTTGCACTAGACCACACAAACACACTGACGCATCATATGTTGTAGTCCACTATAAGCACACCGACACCCGGTATCTGTTTGAATCTGATAAACTTGCACAAATGCCAAATTTGCACTAGACCACACAAACACACTGACGCATCATATGTTGTAGTCCACTATAAGCACACCGGCACCCGGTATCTGTTTGAATCTGAAAAACTTGCACGCATGCCGAATTTGCACTGAACCACTCAAACACGTTGACACATCACACGTTGTAGTTCACTATAAACACACCGGCACCCGGTATCTGTTTGAATCTGAAAAACTTGCACGCATGCCGAATTTGCACTGAACCACTCAAACACGTTGACACATCACACGTTGTAGTTCACTATAAACACACCGGCACCCAGTATCTATTTGAATCTAAAAATATGCACGCATGCCACATTTGCACTGATTTTGACTATTTCTTCAAAACTGTACATTTTATATTGCTTCGCAATTACTTGTTTGAAAATAGGGAGATTCCAATACCATCCGCGAGTATGGGAATACCGTCGCTCGCGAGTGGTACGCCGAGCTTCCCGACGCAGCCGTATCAGAACAGCCGGCTTTGGCGCCTTTTGCGAGGACTCTCCGGGCTCACGACATGCAGACCTCTCGCCGCCTCTGGTGGAGAGGTGGTGGATACCACCGATTCGTTTCACTGTCTGCGGCCGGGGACATGACGATGACCCTTATGATTTCTCGATGCTCACCGCATCGGGTAGGGGGTGATCCGATCCCCTTTGACACTGATATGGATGAGTGGACCGCAGCTTAGGTCTATTTGCTTGGTGCGGCTCCGCCTCTCGCGTCCGACTTCGGTACTCGAGGTGCGAGTCTGGTCCAAATTTCTCCTCGTCGATGCAGCTCCGATGACCCCAGAGGCCGTAGAGAGATATGCACACGGCTTCCTCATGTTCCTGTTCGGGACGACCATCTTCGCCGACCGGGCGAACACAGTGCCTCTTTGCCTTCTCAGCGCACTAGTGGATGTCAAAGACATTCTGCATTTTGATTGGGGTGGCGCTGCTCTAGCCACCCTTTATGGATATATGAGCTCAGCCTCCCGCGGCAGTGGATAGTTGCTCGGGGGTTACTGGCGTGCTTGGGAGGTACATCTCTTTTTCTGCCTTTCATTTCCGTTCTTTATTTTACATACTCTACTTTACATCGTAGTCTGCTTTTACACTTGTCAGTATCGTACATACGGCATAGACATACTCTACTTTACCTTGTTGTACATCGCTCTGCTGTACACTCTGCACAATACACTGCACAACACTGCTCTGCTATTTCTGCCTTCTATTCTGTATTCTGCTTTATCTGATAAATGCACTGGTATTTATCTTGCAGTTGTGGGTTTACGCCTACTTTCCTAGGCTCGCTCTTGTACCCGATGCAGGGACCCCTCTGGTCGTCCCCTTCTCACGTCGCTTTGACGGAAGGTGCACTCGGAGGCCACAGGAGACATTCAGCTTCTTCCGCCGCTACTTCGACACCATCACTCCTGCCGAGGTATGTTTTACTTGCAGTTCATTCAGGTTTCGCTTTTCCACTGCATATTTGCAATATCAGTAGGTAACAAACTGTATTTCATTTTCAGATCACCTGGCGGCCGTGGGCTCCACTGCCAGCGATGATGAGGGATCGGTTTGCCGGTGCCGATGAGACCTCACGTTACCGGATTCTGCTCGAGGGCCCGGTCTGTCGGGCTTGGTACCTGGGTGAGCGTTTCTTACGCCAGACCCTAGGCTTACCTGAGCAGATAGTCCCGGTGCATCCTCCTGAGCACATGCGGGATACGGAGAGGTTCAGTGCCGAGCTGATGGCGGACTACACCATCGGCTGGGAGGCAGACGATTTCCGAGGCGAGGGCGATTACTCAGAGTACGTCCGGACCTTCATCATGCGACCCTTGAGCGGCAGCCACCGAGTAGAGAGAGAGACCTACGGCGCCAGCGGCTGGAGCGGGAGCAGGGGTTGGAGGGGGAGCGCCGAGGAGGGCTCGAGTCTGTGGCAGAGGTGGGGTTCAGCGGGGGCGAGGGTCCGGTTGGCCTGTTCTGCCCGCTTCATTGACTTTCCGAGGGCAGGATGGGGCGACCTACCAGATCCCCTTTGCTCCTCCACCGGCTGATCACGAGCTTGTCGGTGTCCCCGACTTGCCTCCGGTATGTATTACTGCATTTTTGTATAGTCATTTCATTTCAGTTTATTTGATATTCCACAGAATATTGATGTATCTGATACTTTTGCAGGCGTCTTCTGGGTACACCCGGCAGTCATTGGAGATGAATGCCTCCATGATGGGGATGCTACAGCGGACATTCGACCTCCTAGCCCTCTACAGCATTCCGGTATGTTCTTTCTGACCACAGCCTCAAACCATATACAAACTGCTTTACATAATCTGATGCACAATACAACATCTGATGAACCGCCACTTGATTCGATACACATCGCACTCACATCAGATTCTCAGATCGATTCATCGCTCACGGCATTCACAGATCAGACTCATACACCGATTCTCAGACTGATTCTTTGCCACACGATTCACAGACTATACTCATACATGCGATTCTGATCGATTTATCGCATGATTCTGATGTATTTTTCTTTCTTGCTTTTCAGCCTCCCTTCCCGATTCCTCTGGTGGGTAGCGCTCCGACTGGGCCTCCCCTTTCTACGCGGGATGGTAGAGTGTATCCTCGCACCAGAGGAGGGCACACTCATGTCGGGAGCAGCTCGCAGGCTCCAGTTCCGGATGATGAGTCTGAGGCAGAGACAAAGGCGGAGGAGACCGGTGATGGCTCGGACTCGAGCTCAGGCGGCGATGCCCCTGGTGGTGCCCCTGTTGATGACGCTCCTGGACCTTCGTCCAGGAAGAGGACCAGGACAGATTGACGGCCCCGGAGCCATTTTGGACATTTGATACAGATTTTGCTGTTTCCTTTTTCTTTTTACATTTTCCCCTTTTGGTTAGCAGTTAGGGTACTTTTGTACTGCCGCAGGCAGATTTTGTTTCTCAAAACTTATGTACTTGAAAAGTTGATATTGAAATGGAACGAACTTTTTGTCTGAAAAAGTGTTTACATTTGTGTATATTTCATACCTTGCACTGTATTGCATCATACATCATATTACACCTCAAATGTAAATGATATTGATCTGTTGTATGAAAATTGAGCACTTGCACTATGATAATCGGATAACCAACCAACTAACAGCAAACAACTCATACGAACCACTACTCAAACTGCACAATACAGCCCATGCTCTATTGGGGATTGATCTGCATATAACCCATAACACAGCACCCGGTTCATTCTGCACACAGTAAACCCTGAACAAATAACCCAATCTAACAAGACGGATCGCAAAACTAACACGGTTGCAATTGAAACACACTCGGATGTCCCAAATTTTCCCTTTCCTTCTCTTGCTTCGCACGAATGTAGAGAATGACACAGCATTCTGAGCACAAACGATTTTTTGAAATAAGGAAGGGTTTTCAACCAGGGTATCGAGCCTACCACAGAACACAGTGAGATAGACTCAAACAAAGAAACAAGAGGCACGCGACCTAAACAAAACGAGATACACTCGGAAAAGACTCAAAGCCAAAATCGAGACCGACAGATCAAAAGACACGACACACGGACATGTTTACACAAAAGATCTCAAATCTCGAGGAGCCAATTCCTCCGGGTATTATTCCCACCTCGACGATTTGTGATACTCACATCACTCGGCCCTCAGGCTCGGTTTTTCTCTTAAACCCCTTTTCTCACTTTTCTCTCAACTTATTCCTCTCTATTCTTTATTCTCTCATTTTTCATCCCTTCCCAGAGTGGTTGATAGGTAAACGAGAGATTGTGGGTTCACGCCCAACACTGTTAGCTCACGGCTATTCCTTCTGGTGAATAGAGCTCCTTTCCGGCAAGTATGTTAACGCGGGAGGGGGGGGGAGGACAGAAGGCCTGACTCAATTGTGCCCCTAGCTTGTCACTTTGACCATTTTTTTTGTTTTCTAAAACAGTTTTGATCAAAATGAGAGTTGGATTAACACACTTATTCGATTTTTGATTTGAAAATCATGCGAATCAGGCTGTGAGCACTGAAAATTCTCCTTTTCGGGGTCCAAACATGGTCCAATTTTGAAAATGAAACAGTGTTCGAGAAAATAAGTCAACCTCAGTGAAAATTTTCAAAAACTATTTTTGCAAACAATCAACGCTCAACAAGCGTAGAACTTACCCTCGAGATATGCAACCTCGGATCGGAGGCAATGGAAAATTGCCCCTGGCTTAAAGGGGGATAAGGCAACGGAAAGTGGCCCCCGGTTTGGACGGTAACTTAGGGCAACTTGTGGCAATGCATGGCAACGGAAAGTTGCCCCTTGTTTGGATGATGCCATGGCACGTTGTAAGCCAGTCCTTGTTGACGACGATCGGACCCTCAGACGCGAAGGAGACGAAGACGGTTTGAATCAATATATGGACACAGTCACCTGGAAAGTGTTTGTGGTTTGGACTTCAAGAGGAAGTTAATCACGTAATTCCAGGTTGCTGCAATCAAGACATTGGATTCGAAGGAGGCAAAAGTGATCAAAACCATGACATGGACTGAGGCGCTATGGAAGCGTTGGGGGCTGGACTTCAGGATGAAGTTGCCTACGTATCCCAAACATGGGAATCAAGCCTCACGTAGTTCCGGTTAAGGTACACTCGGGTATTTTAACCTTCACTGTTTAGGCTCTAACTTTTGCCAAGGTGCCCAATGCGGGTTTTCGACCTTGCGAGCCATGTTTTTCTTCTTTCTTTCTTTTTCTTTTCTTTTGCATTTTCACTTATTTTCTTTCTTTTCTTTTGCTATTATTTTTTGTATTTTTCTTTTCTTTTTTGCTTCTTTTTGTATTTCCTTTTTTTTTTCTTTTCTTTTTCTTTGCTCTAACTTTTGCCTGGGCCGCCCTTCCGGGTTTTCGGCCCAGCGAGCCTCTCAAAGGGTAAAAGTGTAGCAAGCCCATGCCAAATGGTTTTGAGATTGAAGCCTCTCCGTATCCAGGAGAGTGACTGTTGTGTTGATTTGCAGGAAAGTCCATCACGGTTGCTTCACGAGCCTTGCTTGGTGGGATCTGATCTCCTTGATCTGACTTTGACGCCTCTTACTCGAGGGCTGCCTCGAAATGGGCCACACAGGCGTTTCATGGCACTGAATGTTTTGAACGGATTCCAGTTTGCAACAGATGAATTGAAACTTGAGACCGAGAGCGATCCTGGGCTGCACAATCTCAAGAGCGATCCCACACAGGTCTTCGCGAGACTGCGCGAAACATTTTGTTTTTGAAAGTTTTTAAGAAAGCGACAAATCATTTACGTTTGAAGATAGTGTGGAACCAGTCTGGATCGGACCAAGATCCTTCTCAGTACTCACGCCGACAAGCATGATTTTATTCATTAAAAGCTTAGCAAGCCTCTCTTTCTCTCAAAATGATTAAAATTTTACAAAACCCGAGGAATTACTTCCTCTTCGTTTTCATCACCGCAGTGTTTGAAAAGGGGTTTAATGAAAAGCTTAGGTCATCACGACGATGTTTAAGGCACAAGAGAGTAGGCGAAATGTACTGTCGTTCCATTCACATCTTCTGGCAAAGCTAACTCAAATAGCAACAAATACGGAATGTGATAGACACAGCTGTTTCATTCAGATTCTTTGATTGCGACTGGCTTCTCAGCAGAGACAGACTTAAAAGGAAAAGAAAAAGGATAATTAGAAAACGGCGTTTGAGGCAACAACTCCGGAATCACCTGGTATTCTATACAAGAGGGACTGACTCATTACAAAAAGACAGACCCATAAGCGAAAGGACTGACTCAAAATAATGAGACAGACTCAAGACAAAACAAAAGACTGATTCGACACCCGAGCCAGAATTTACAAAATTAACAATAACAGATGCCCAAAAATACGTGCCAAACGCCACATCCAAAATGTGCTGAATCGCCCACAAAGTGCTCACCTTCGCTACATACTCGCAGAGTCAGTGACCTCAAAATCCCACAACTGGGTGGTGACGGACTTTCGAGGTAGGTGGAGGATAACCTCGTTGTCAATCAAATCTTGCACCTCGTCTGAGGCGGAAACAATTGTCGGTAGCATGGCCACCTCTGTGGTACGCATAAGATCGAGCAGGTCATGAGTATTAGGGAGATTCTTCGGGAGAGGCCGAGGCTCCAGGGGTTTAAGGTGTCCCCTCTCGGCAAGGATTTGAAGTGCCTTGGACAATGGCATGTAGAGAGCATGAAAGACCCTGCGCCCTCGGGGCAGGTACTTTGGAGCCTGAGCACTCTTGCTAGATACACTAGCGAACGGATCGGCGGGTGCGGCCTTGGATTTCTGATCCTTTCCGGATGCAAGGTTGGGAGCGGGAAGAACTGTTCTGGCATGACGGGGCCTATCCCGATCCTCTAACTGACTGGAATTGCCCTCAGGCAGAGTGGGGAAAGCATCATCCACAGATTTGACATAACTGCGGATATCTGTTGCTTGTTCATTCCACTGCTTTCAAAGCCTCTACTGCCCGCAGCAGTTGTTCAATAGGGTCGGCATCTGCCTTCATTTTGCCTTTGTCTCTGGCCTCAGCCTGATTTAGAACTTGGTTTGATGCGTCGTTGCCATAGCTAGGGGCCATCTCCGGTTGGCTGAGTTCAATTACAATTCGTCCTTCAATTACAATTCGTCCCAATAGCGGGGGCTCCTGGGGTATAAAGCCTCCGGCATATGGTGCGGCTGGTGGCGAAACAGACATCCCATAAGCGAGATCCGCCACGGATCTTTGAAGATCACCTATCATTTCCATTAGTTCAAATGTAGTAGGCTCGCGAGCCTGATATAATTGAGGGGTCCAAATTGGGTGTGCGGCAGGCGACCTGGGTGGATGCGGCATGTCAACAGTAGTCTCACCCTGCGGGGTAATTCCTTGACTCAACGCGGCCGTCATGACCACGATCTCTTCTGAGTTCTGCGTCATGTTCAGTCCGGCCTCAGCAAGGAGAAGACACTAGCTGTTCTGGATCGACCCTCTGAATCTCTGAACTGAAACGGAAAACAAGCAGTATTTCAACCCCAAACAGATCAAACACGGGTGTAGTCGAACAACTGCACTCTACTATCAACATCGCTCCCTAGAATCACTATTCAAAACTGAACTGACACCCGCAGACATAACTGATTCTCAACAACACTGATACTGGTGCCCTCAGGCCGGATACCCAAACTTGCAAACTGATACATGCGTTCCCTGCAGAGGTACACTCTAAAAGCACATAACAGGTAAAAGAGAGCCAATACACCCCTATGTTGGGGTAGGGTTTCCCTGTCCTATTTTGTCAGGAGCTAGGGTTTCACTATGCACACAGCGGCTTCAAACAACCTATATCGGGTAAGCAACCTGTCCTAGTTTGGGATGGTCACTATAGATCCGAATATGCACTAGGTCGAATGGTCAAAAAGGGTGCCCTGGTAAAACCGGGGTCTGTGTTCCCATACTGGCAGAGCCCGCAACCGGTCAGCCTTATGGTCATGTCTTGACAAGACAAGCTTCCAGCAAACCACTCAGGAATAGCAGATGGCCAACACGGTGTCCTAGGTGCACCAATGCACATGCAATGCAAAGAAACACATAGATGAAATCAAAACAGGATATCACGAGTTCGAGTCAAGCTCTCTAATCTCAATCCCAGAAAGTCGCCAGAATCAGAATACCATGAGGACCTCGACATCGCTACTACGGACTCCTTTTTTGTTTGTTACGGTTCTTAATCTGAACCAAAGAGTCCAACTCTGGCAAATCGTTTGAGAAAACAGATTTTTTTTTTTTGAAAGTAGTGCCAAACATGGACTGCTTTGCCAGATACAGAGTCGCCACCTGAATATTTTTTTTAAATGGGAAATTTAGGAAACCCTGACTCGGTGCCGAAGGCCACGTGTTCGTCATCACCAAAGTTGTCTTGGCTCGGGAGCTTGGGTATGATCGAGGAAGGTTAGCTTTGAGCACCCCCTTTTGCCCGGTCCGAAGACCGGCCTCTACTAACCGTGATATCCGATTTTGAAAACGTTATGTATTCTTATTCCGGTTATTAGCCTAGAATTACTATGTTATGTACACAGCAAACAAGTATAGACTAGATTGCCTAATTTGGAAATAAACATTGCATATCCGTTCGTTTTGAAAGTGCTTTGGAATTTGCTACTCGCAAGTAGGCTAAAACACGGATTTCAACGAGTTTTCCAACTCAAGTAATCCAACCTCCACCCACAGGCATTCAAACAGTTTATCTCATATAAGCATTTAGCCACATGGTAAGCCTACTGTCATGTTAACATTCACACGCATGCGATATGTTAAAGCATAAATACTTACATCGTACTCCGTGCCAAAACAATAAACTAGTTAGCAAACATGCATGCCCTAGTTCATGTTAGAGTGACTAATGCATCGCATACAGAATGTGATTAGGATAGGCTCGGCAAACCCTAAAATGACATGTGAAATGCAATCATTTGATGCACGTATTCAAGTTAGATTTAAAGATACAATGCGGTTTGTATGATGTACCGAGCCCGATGCATGTCAACAAATGCATGGATGCACGCATGCATTGCATAAGGTATGCTAAAATAAACATGCCCTAATACTAACCATCGTAGCGTGTAAATAAAAGGAAGAAAGAAGTGGGGTTGGAAGACATGCACACCACTCACCCACGCTTATTACAGATTTGCCTCGCCGAGGGACCAAAAGAATAATACAAATGAATTAACTACGCAAGCTAATTAAATATTACAAACTAATTAAATTAACAAATTAATTAATCTAAGAAAACAAGAAACCGCCTCGGGCGAGGTTCAATGCATGCGCTTCGATTCCGCCGAATTGCACCGCCATGCCTAGCTCGCCTGTTTTCCTGCTTTGTTCCTCGAAATCGCCAAAGCCTCAAGGATGCCTCTCTGGACACTGGAGAATCCCACCGGCTGGAGGAAATGACCACCGGCACTAGGATGTGGCCATCGGCACAAAAAAGATCCACCGGCCATTGATTGACTGCCGGTCGGCACTAAATACTGCCGGCTGGCAATGAGTTCCTGCAGAACCTGCAACTCACAGCAGCAGAGGGCAGAATCTTGCATGGCAGCTTAATTCAAGCAATGTATACACCAAACACATTCCTTATCATGTTTGTGACTCAAAGGAGGATATGCCTCGATTCTCGGGCCACCAATCACACATTTTCATGCGTGATGGCCCAAAGAATCAAGTGTGCAATTTTCATGTCAAATGAAATGAAAACTAAACAATCAAAGAGCCCAATCCCCATCACCAAATCAAGGGACAAGGCATGCATGCAAGATGCATTGCAACCTAATCATGTTAGCTAGGGATGCAACATGAGCATGTGAACAAACAATGCAAGCATACAAGCAAACATGAGGTAAGCATGCAACCCAAACAAATGATGGTCTTAAACATGGTCTAGGCAACTCTAATTAGGCCTAAAACAGTGGCCAAAACCAAGGAAATGAAAGCCAAAATGCACACACACATGCATACGATCATGGTCCAAAACTTAAAGCATAATGGGGCGACTTTTAAACACATTTAAGAGGGCACCAATGTGAACAATTAGCATACAAGTTAAGCTCTGAAATCATGTTACAAAAGGTGCCAAACCAACTCACATAAGACAAGCAAAAGCATTCAATTGGCCCAAATACTTGAGGCAAGCCAAGAGGCATTGAACTACACTTGGCAAAACCTAACATGGCAAGACTTAAGCAACTAAAATCAGAGTTTTAGCATACAAAATCAAGCCCAAAGGACCACTTAGATGGCATCAAAATGGTTTGAATTCAAAGGCATGCATAATGGTCAAAACATAAGGCATACAACACATGCTCTCAAAGCAATAAAGAGGCAACTAAGGCAAACATATGAGCGTGCCAAAGGGACTAAAATTACATGTTGGGTGGTTCCAAACCACCAAAATGATGCAAGCAACACATGCTACACATTCACATACTTGAGGTATACAAGCCTAACAAGCTACAAATGCAAAGAAGCTATACTAAGCATGCCAAAATCAATCCAAACAACTATGGACAGACCTAAAGCATGGAAAAATAAGCACAAAATATTCATAAGTCTAAGCCTAAATCATGCTCAAACAAAGGCTAACAACCCAAGGCATGTTAAAGGATCAAGGAGGCATTACATGGCATCTATACTAAACATGTATGGAGTACCAAAACCAACACACAACATGATTATATTATGGCATAATAAGCATGAAATGCAGCCTAGACATGATCAACACACACTTGAACAAAGGCTTCCTTAAGAGACCAAAAATGGTCCCTTTCAAGGACAACAAGGAGAGGGGGTGGCCCTCCCATTTTGGAGACTTCAAGGCACCATCGCCACCACTGAAATCCCTCAAGATTTCAGTGGTGAAGAGGCCCAAACAGCAAAGTCCCGAAACTTGCACAAAATAGCACAAAATGAGGTCTTTCAAGGCCTAAGAGGGGTCAAACACACCCAAACCTCAAAACACTCTTAACAAACAATCAAGAGGGCCTAAAAATAGAACTTTTTTATGTTATACACTAAGCACAAAAACAGCTCTAAGATAGGTAGAAATAGGATGCAAAAATGGGGTAAAAAGAACTAGTTTCTTACCCTTGTTGACCTTCTTCACAAAGGGTGCTTTTGCTGCCTCCTTGACCTTCAATCCAGTCAAAAATAGCAAGAACAAGCTCTTAGATCCTCAGTAGCTCAAGGAAGCTGAAGCACTAGGTGCTTGTGTGCAATAGTATGGACTAAAACACACACAAGGGTAATATAGGGATAGGATATGTATTGAACGCTAACCCTAAAACCAGAGCTTCTAGCAATGTTTTCCTCTCTAAAAATGTCTAACTCTTCCAACCTTCAAGCAAGGGAGAGAAGGGCTCCTCTTATAGAGAGCCAAACTTGTAATACTTACAAGTTAAGCAACAAGAGGGCCATCCCTCCATACACGTGTATGGAGGTGAACCAAATGCAAGACAACTGCCTTAAAATATCTCAAAAAGAAGATGAACAGTAGTCGGCTAGCCAAAAATGTCATTTTGACAAAAATGACTGCCGACCGGCAACAAAAAGTGCCGGCCGGCAATATATATTGCCGGTGGCAACAAAAACCAGCCGGTGGCCTCTAGCTAGTGCCGGTGTTGTGTGGGGATGCCTCACAAGGCATTCCCTGCCCGTCCAAGGCAAAACACAAGTGTTTGGTGCAAAACCAGACACAAAACAGTCAAGTTCGGAGATCCTGAGGCAAGGCGCGTAGCCGAGAACTCCGGGAACTCCAAACAAACACAAACATGGATAATCACCGAGTGTTCAAACGGTGACGTCCAAGTCTTGAGAACGGTAAAAAATGGGGTATCTACAGAATACATGCATGCTCCTAACCAATGCAACATGACTAATGCAACACATGCTATATGTAACTAATAGACTCGGCTACTAATTATGTCATGTGAGTCAGTTTGATAGCATGCGGTTTAAACACGTATTCAATGAAGTAATAATTGACAATGCTTTGTTTAGAATAATGAATCGAGCCTCAATGCATGCAAGACAAGTGGATGTGAACAAAGGGAATGCTAAACGAAACATGATGTTCTAAACTACCCATTATAAGAAAGTAAATAAAAGGGAGAAAGACGTGGGGTTGGAAGACATACACATTATTACATATTTGGCCCCGCACAAGAGGGTCTGAATAAATATCCTAGCTAACTGTTACGAATTAACTAACTAT
Organism: Camellia lanceoleosa; assembly: GCA_025200525.1. Taxonomy (NCBI): domain Eukaryota; kingdom Viridiplantae; phylum Streptophyta; class Magnoliopsida; order Ericales; family Theaceae; genus Camellia; species Camellia lanceoleosa. Next base: position 181,882,856 of record CM045761.1, on the reverse strand, counting down.
TACAAACCAAATGAAATAAATTGACTACACTAGCTAATTAACTAATTATTACAACAACAAATTTAGCAAACTATTCTAGCTAATTAAATAAGTACAACACAAGACTAACTAGCTACTTTAACTAATTAGTTATAAATCCGCTACTCCAAGCACAACATACTAATATTACAACATCACTTTAATGGATCCCAAGAATTGAGGGATGGCTCATGCATGGACATGATTTCCACCCAATAATGCTCTCCGTTTTGCCACTGGAATGCCTATGTTGAACAGTTAGAAAATTGCACATGTTTTCCACCTCAGCCTCTACTCTGCTCTACTAGAAAAAGGACACTACCTGCCTAGAAAAAAGTGGTAGCAACACAGAAGTGGGTGGCCACTAATAGTGGCTCGCCTAAGTAAAAGTGGTACACGACCATTAATGTTGGTTCTTTCGTGCTGTAAAAGAGAAAAAAACAAAACACAAACAGAGCATTCTCAGGGAATGTTTGTCTGCCCTGCCTCTCCTTATCATAAAAAAAATTCAAATGAGGGGTAGACTTAATTCGCAAGCCACCAAACGACGCAATTTCATTGCATAATGACTTATGAATCAAGGGACACAATTTCAATAAATGGTAAGAAAAGACCAACAAAATCTCCTCCCTATCATGGATTGATCAAGGAAAGTGGTTGACCTTGGAAACTTGAACCATTTCATTAGTAACAAGCATGAAATGACTCAAGTCTCCATGTGTTCAATTAACGTTCGATTGAATACCAAATTATTTTATTATCTTGTTCCATTTGATTCCAAGTTTTATTATTTCATTTCAATCACCTTCCATTCCTTAGTCAATTGAGTCTAATAATGAGCTTTAAGTCAACTAATGGAGAGAAGTACCAAACCAAATGTTGTTTCAGGCATGAGAGAGATGTCATGTTGTTGGTAATGAACCCCAAAGGGATTAAACCATTAAGCACAACAACCTCAATCTCAAGCTTAAATAAACAATCGATTTGAAACCCCCCTCAAAGGAAAGGGAAAACCAAGAAAAGAGGGAGGTCGCAGAGATGCTTAGAGGTGAAAACAAGTATGGAAAACAAGAAATAAATACTATCAACTCAAAAAAGTTGGTGGCCAAGGCCTAAACCACCAAGCCTATGAGGACCATTACACTACAAGCATACTATACAAAGCAGGAATGAAGCTAACTCACAAAAACAGTCTTGAAACAGTCCTAAAATAGTTTTAAAAAGTGCTAGAATTAAGACAAAAATAACTATAATAACTAGCTAAAATATTGAGGAATTAAAACTAGCACACAAGCACAAGGAGGGGAGGCTAATCCCTCCACTTTTGAGACTTCAAAACATGATTTTTGCCTCTGAAAAACCTCTGAAAATCAATGGTAAAAAGCTCAAAAAAAGGTGATAAGAAGGTGGGAAACACAAGGGCAAAGGCTTTAGAAGAAAGGTCCAAAGAAGGGTTATCAACCCCTCAGCCCAAAAAGATAGGTAATAAAGAACTCAAAAATAGCAAGAAAAGATAGAAAACAAGTAGTGTGGAGATGGTACAAAAGCACTAGAATGCATACCTCTTGAAGGATGAATGATCCTTTGAATTACAAATCACTAATTCACACTCTCAAGTGCATCAAGAGCTAAGATACAAGCTCAAATCACCTCAGCAAGGAACTTTCTAGGTTTGTCTTAGAGTGTTTAGGCAAAGGTTATGTAAGTTGCAAGAGAGAGAGAGAGAGAGAGAGAGAGAGAGAGAGAGAGAGAGAGAATTGTAGAGAAAGAATTTTTTTAAATTTTGCTCTTCAAAATTTTCTAAATTCCAAAATTTTTCTAACCTTAATAACCAAAGAGAGGGTCATTTATATATAGAAATATATGAGATACCCTTGAAAATATCCTTACAAATACAGATGGAATGGTGCATGCATCTTTAGGGACAACTGATAGAAAATATTTGTTTTTTTGCACTAGTGGATGGTCGACCACTAATAGTAGGCGGCATGCCACACTAGTGGGTCTGCATGTCCCTGGATGCCCAGGCCTGAAAAAACACTGTTTTGGTCCAAAACAACGCACAAGGTTTGTTCAACACTGAGGTTTCCGGTTGAGGAAGTCAAGCATTTGACAAGTTTATACATTCATCATTGAGTGATCAATCAGTGGCGCCTAAGTCTTAAGGGCCATCAAAAAGGGGGTGTTTACAACGCCAAACAAAACCTATGTTCTATACTCTTAAATATTTCTCCTAAAAATAATATGAAGAATAGTTAATGTAAAAGAGCGAAAATGGGAAGCAAGATAAATTTTCTGTATGGCAAACTGCTGGAAGATGATCTCTATTTATAGGTAACTAGGTGGCTGATGGAAAGAGTCGAACAGGTACAAAAGGAATGAACAGATCTGTTTTCAAACTGGAACATGTGTAAAACAATTTTAGATCTGTTGGAAACTGCGTGGCAGTTTTAAACTTGCTTGAAACTGCTGGGCATTTTTCAAACTGTTAAGAGCAGTTTTAATCTGTTGGAAATTGGACTAGAAAGGCACTTTATGGATAGGGAAAATGGAATTCAAATTTGGTACGAAATTTGATTTATTTCGTTAAGAAATTGAAAAAAATTCAAATAAATTTTGTACAAAAAATTAATGTTAGAACTGACCCGACCCATAACCCGCGCCCCCGCCCGGCATGGCTCCGCTAAATTTGGTCGAGATGACATGACGGCATGCTCGCATGTGTGGTGGTTTGAGCCAAAGGTCACATTGTCCATAACTGCTCCATTCTATAAACTTGGAGTGTCCCTTGGGGCCCAACCCAAGTGTTGCCATCTAGAACTTATATATACACATAAGTTCTCTTAAGTTTCCAATGTGAGACAACCATTACAAGGAAACCTACATTTTACTTCGTTAATTGTCCATTCCATGAACTCAAAAATGATGTCGACTTTCCCTTCACTCATAAATGGTTTTGACGAACAGTCTTCACCATGTGACTTGCCATGCGGCAAGGAACACGTCACCTCTTTGGATCCACCTTAAAAGACGTGTGGGACCCACTCAATTATGGGCTCAAAGTTGGCCTAAAATAAGCCTATAAAACCATAATTCCAATAATCCCCCACATGAATGGAATTTGACGGAGAGAAAATGCAACAACATGATCTAATTACAAAGAGTACAGAAATTGAGAATATTTTGCAAAGGATAGGTAGCTTTTGGCTTTGAACCTTCCCTTATGAGACATTATCGGATTTACTAGCTAACCAGTGAACATGATGTCTTGAACTGTTCAGTCATTTGTGTAAACCAAGACAATAGAACTCACAGAGTATATTACTAGACACAGTTTAGTTCTCACTATTGTGTTCATTTTGGCCCTGAACAACCTGGTCTTTCATGAGTGCTCTGGAGAATTATAGCCCTTCACAAATCTGATAGAACCAACCCAGTTCACACTCATATAGGTGATTCTTATGAAGAGTATCCTGCCATACTCCACTAGGTGTTCCTAGATATAAGAATCATTAAAAGTATTTACTTAACCTAAAACACTCCAGATATCACTATTTCATCATAGAAATGGGTAGGAGTTTGACTCCCCAGTGATCTGTATGAGTCATAGACAACTCAGTTGTCCCTTTGAACCTAGATCTTCGGATTTCCAGTCAACTAGGTTGGGTTGCCATTGCGGTAACTCTTATTTAATAGGCTTAAGTCCCATTCCCTTCGATGAATTCTCAACTAACTCTCTTGCTAGCCCTTTGGTTAGTGGATCCACTATATTATCTTTAGACTTCACATATTAAATGGAAATAATTCCATTAGAGAGTAGTTGTTTCACGGTGTTATGTCGACGATGAATGTGTCGTGACTTACTGTTATACATATGACTCTGTGCTCTACCTATTGTTGATTGACTATCACAATGTATGCATATGGTAGATACTAGTTTTGGCCACATTGGAATATTTTCAAGGAAATGACGAAGCCATTTTGCTTCTTCCCTAGCTTTATCTAAAGCTATAAATTCTGATTCTATAGTAGACCTAGCAATGCAAGTTTGTTTAGAAGATTTCCAAGATACAGCCACCCCACCAAGAGTAAAGACATACCCACTAGTGGATTTTGAGTCTCTAGTATCCGATATCCAGTTTGGATCACAGTATCCTTCAAGTACTGCTAGATATCTAGTATAATTTAGCCTAATGTTATGAGTAAATCGGAGATATCTAAGAACCCTTATAATAGCTTTCCAGTGTTCTACTCCCAGATTATTCGTATATCTACTTAATTTATTTATTGCATAAGCTATATCTGGGCAAGTGCAGTTCATCAAGTAGATTAAGTATCCAATAATTTGGGCATACTCTAATTGAGAAATACTTTCCTTTACATTTAAAAAAAAAAAAACAAATGAACATCCACAAGTGTTCTAGCAAGATGATCATCATCTTTGCTGAATTTGTCAAGTATTTTCTCAATGTAATGTAATTGTGACAAAGCATAACCTTCTGATGTTTTGGTAATTTTCATACCAGGTATTACACCAGCAATTCCCATGTCCTTCATGTCAAAATTTGTATTCAACATTTTCTTGGTAGTTTTAATTATGTCATTATTATTACCTATAATGAGCATATCATCCACATAAAGACATACTATCACATAACCGTAGTTTGTGTTTTTAATAGAAATACATTTGTCACATTCATTATTTTTAAATCCATTTGATATCATTGCCACGTCAAATTTCTTATGCCATTGCTTTGGCGCTTGTTTTAAACCATATAATGATTTAACTAATTTACACACTTTCTTTTCTTTTCTTAGAATAGAAAATCCTTCTGGCTATTCCATGTAAATTTCTTCATCTAATTCACCATTTAAGAAAGCTATTTTAACATCCATTTGATGAATTTCTAGATTGTACAAAGATGCAATGGCAATTAGCATTCTAATGGATGTTATTCTAGTAACTGGTGAGTACGTGTCAAAGTAATCAAGACCTTTTTTTTGTCTATATTCTTTAACCACAAGTCTTGCCTTGTATTTGTCAATTGATCCATTCATTTTCATTTTTCTCTTGAAAATTCACTTGTACCCACGAGGTTTACAACCTAGTGGAAAATCCACCAATTCCCAAGTGTGATTTTGCAAGATGGATTTAACTTCACTATTGACAGCCTCTTTCCATAAAGGAGCTTCATGACTGGACATAGCTTCTTTGAAAATTAAAGGCTCATTTTCTTAAAAAATGTTAGAAAACTAGACCAAAAGATTTTGAGGTTCTAGCACGTTTACTACGTCTAGGTTCCTCTTCCTTATTTTGATCTATCTCTTGCTCTTGTTTTTGATCTTTTTCTTGATAATGACTAGTAATAGCATCATAAGATCTTTTATTAGTACTAGTCTCTTGTCTAGTCTTATTTGGAAATATATTTTCAAAGAATGATACATTCCGAGATTCAATAATAGTATTTACATGCATTTCGGAATGTTCTGACTTATAAATCAAAAACCGATATGCACTACTATTCTGGGCATAACCAATGAAATACAATCAATAGTTTTAGGACCCATATTATTCTTTTTAGGACTAGGAATACCTACTTTAGCCAGACACCCCCACACTTTTAAGTATTTGTAGGATGATACTCTTCCATGCTACATTTCATACGTTGTTTGATTCACTCTCTTTCGGGGTACATTGTTAAGTATATAATTAGTACAAAGTATTGCTTCTCCCTACAAGTTCTAAGGTAATCCAGCACTTATTAACATGGCATTCATAATTTCTTTTAAAGTCCTATTTTTTCTTTCAGTAATTCCATCTTGCTGAGGTGAGTAAGGAAGTGGTTTGATGAATTATTCTATGTTCTTTACAAAACTCACCAAAAATTGATTCATATTCACCACATCTATCACTTCTTAGTTTTTTTAATTTTCTTACCAAGTTGATTTTCAACTTCATTCTTAAATTAAATGAAAGTTTCCAAAGCTTCATCCATGGTTCGAATAAAATAAACATAACTATATATAGTATAGTCATTTATGAAAGTGATAAAATATTTTTTCCCACCTTTAGTTTGTATTGATTTAAAATCACAAATGTCACTATGAATTAATTCAAGTGGCTCCATACTTCGTTCAATTGAATGAAAAGGAGTTTTAGTTAATTTTGCCTCAACGTAAATTTCACATTTATAATTTAAATCAATGTCAAATTTAGATAAACATTCCATATTAATTAATCTACGCAAAGATCCATAATTAACATGTCCTAGTCTACTATGCCCAAATTTAAAGACTCAAGCAAGTAAGAAGAAGATGTATTTTTATTAATAACAGAGGGTACAATAGTCATTACATTTAGCTTGAAAAGACCATCAGACATGTAACCTTTCCCTACATACATCTTGTTTTTGGTAAGTACAAATTTGTCACTTTCAAAAACTAGCCTAAACCCATTTTTGCTCAACAGAGATCCGGAGATTAGATTCTTGCGAATGTTTGGTACATGTATCACATTGTTGAGAGTGAGTTTCTTCCAAGATGTCATCTTCAGAATAATCTTTCCTTGTTCTTCAACTTTAGAAGTTGAGGAGTTGCCTATAAAAAGTTGTTCACCGTTGTCCACTACAGAATAAGATGTGAACACCTTTTTGTCGGCACAAATATGGTGAATAGCACCGGTGTCCACCCACTATTCTTTAGGATTTTCGGCAAGGTTTATCTCGGAAACAACTCCAGAAAGATTTATATCATCTACACCATTGGAATTTTTTTTCACTTTGGTCATATTGGCTTGAGCAAGCTTCTTGTTTGATCTTCGTTTGCCTTTGTGTTTGTATAACTACTTGGATTTTAAATTCACATTGGATTGATGTATAGTGGTGCCTGTCACGTTAAAACTTGTATGGTTGTTGGACTCTTGATATTGATGGGTTGGCAAGTGAACTTTAAATATTATAATTGAGGACCCTTGGATGATGTTTGGAACCTTGATTGAAGCCTTAACAATATATATAGATAAGATTAGATAAAAAGTCCCAAATTTGAGTTTGAATTTTTGACCAGCTGTCACTCTTTTGCCCTTTTCTCCTTCCATACTTAGAATTTGAATGTGAGGTTGGAACCATTGGAAAGCTTGTTTCTGGGCTTCAATTTGGACACAAGAACGACCTAGAACGGAGTCCTGATGAGAGAGTTATACCCGTTTGAAGTTTTTACATCTGTCTTTGGAAGCGAGTCAAGACGCGTGGGGAATAGCGCGAAGACGTCTTGGTAGTGTAGGACAGCAGCTCAAAAACGTGATTTTTGGATCATTTCTTGCATTTTCTTTTCCTCTCTTCTTCTCCCCTCCTCCATGTCCAAAAACTTAGCCCTAAAAACCTTGATTTCCTCCACTTTTATCAACAAATCAACCGTGGATCTTGCATCAAGAATGGAGAACAAGAGAAGATCAACATTTTCTACCGATTAGGATTTCAAAATTTTGGAGGAATCTCATCAAAGCTTGCTTTTCTTGCTTGAATCTTGAGGTAGGGGTCCTAGTTCTCCTTCAATGCTTACATTAATAGATAGATTTGTGGTATTTTGGAGTATATAAATGCAAAATCTACATTGTGAGCATATAGTGTAAATCTTGAAATTTTGGGGTTAGGGTTTGCAATGTTGGGGTTCTATTATGGGGTTTTGATTATGGTTTATGGATTATGGACCTAGGGTGTATAATAAATGGGAAGATTGGAACAAAAAACAATAGGTTAAGAAATTTGGATTTTTCTTGAAATTTCTAGGTTTTTCTTGAAACCCTAGGTTGATTTTTTTATGATAACCAATGATTTGGCCCAAATTGAAAGTGGAATCATGAAATTGGTAGGTTGAATTATATATGTATAAGTTTAATTGGAATTTGGTTATGTTTGAAAATTATGTTTAAAATTTGCGAATGAATTTTGTTATGAGCAATGTAAATCACGTTATAATGAGAAGGAAATTGGGGGAAATGATTTATTAATGATATAGATGACATAAACTCGGTTACGGAATGTTGAAATGGATTTTAAGAATTCCTCTTGAATTATGTTGAATTATATTTAATGATGTTAAGTTGAATCATGTTGCTTATGTTGAATTGTGGTGATTATGTGAGATGGTATTGACTATGTTGATTTTGATTTTTGTGACCTAAAATGTGGAGTTTTCAAAAATGGGTTTAATCCCAAATCAGTTTACTAAATATTCGCGGGCTTGCTTAGTTATTAAAATCAAGAGAATGATTTAATGGGGTTTGTTTATGGGGATGGGTAATGTTTGGTTTTGGTGAAAACTCTAGACATTCAGGGATTTTTGGAAAAATGTGGAAGATGTCCATACAATTCGTTCGAAGTAAAATGAAGCAAGAAATGAATTAAGAAAGGAAAAGACCTAATGACTAAGTTATGTTTGTGTACAGGGCACACTCCAGGAGGGACAAGCACTTCGTTGTAGCATTGTGAGTAGTAGTACTGTGGTCATACATTTAATCATCGTTACTGATCTTTATTGTTAACATTTCGTTTCTTGCAAGTGATTAAACAAATGTTATGTTGGTTGGAAGATTTTGTGTATGTTAGTATGACTTGGAAACTACTCTACATTCCGGTTACGAGTAAGGGCTATCATTAATGTGCTAGAATCTGTAAATTATCTCATGGAACTATTAAAGTCGAGTCCATTAGGATAAAAAGCAACCCATGTTATGGAAAAGAAACTATGTGTGTTAAGGGAATGATTTTACTGTAATTCCATAATCGGGAGTTAATACTATGGAATTGGTTAACAGGAAGGAATGGTAAATGTGAACCTCCCTTTTTGGGAACATGACGGTTTGGACATTCCATAATGAACCATCAAAATTGGATGATCAAATAGGACTGTGGATAGTCTTAAACTGGTATGTTTTGTTTACCGTTTATATGTGTTATTAATGTCTTGTTATCTGGAAGTTCACTTTATTGATTCATGATGAACAAATGGAATAATGATGCATGTGTCTTCTATCAATAAGTATTACTACGATTCCGATATAAGTAAGACGATTATTTTAGCTTGGAATAACCTATGAAGAGATTTGTGTACACTATTGGGTGATAGTATTTTTATGAACCTGGGGTTATTCTGTCCTGGTTGTTCGTTCTGTTTATGATATGATATATAACGATATGATTTCTGGTATGGAACAAAGTGCTGTACGAAACTAAGTGCTGCAATGCGAGTCACCTCTAGAATCCGTACGAGCCACCTCTTGAGTCCATACATATGTGAACTAGGCGTAAAGCCGATGTGAAAGTTATGAGGCCTATGGCCATTTTGTGAAAGATATAATTTGTGAAGTTATGAAAGATACAATTTGTGAAATTATGAAAGATATAATTTGTGAAGATATGAAAGGTATAACTTTGTGAATTATGAAATTATGAGGCCGAGGGCCAACTTGTGAATTATGAAATTATGAGACCGAGGGCCAACTTGTGAAATATGAAATTATGAGGCTGAGGGCCAACTTGTGAAATATGAAATTTGTAACTTGTGAATCTATGAATCTCAGAGGCCGAAGGCCAATTTGTGAAGTTGTGCATCTAAGTTAAGCCAAGGGCTAATTTGTGAATGTGTGAACCCATCAGGCCAAGGGCCAATCTGTGAAGTTATGAACTGACAAGGCCATTCTGAAATGTGTACAGAATCAGACTAACCACAAGATTTTTGCATTTACTTATGTAATTAAATGAATATGTACATTGTAAGTAAGTTAAGTTAAGCTTTAAATTGTTTATGTACTACTGTTCACTGAGCTTGACTCACTTTGTGTTATGTCTGTTTCTGTAGGCATTCCATCTGGAGGTCAGTTTTAACCCATGGTATCCGTGCCTCTTTTGTCAACCTCAGAGTGTCCAGGCACTTAAGTGAAGGTAGCTCATTTTGCTAAGCTTTTGATTTTTCACCCTGATTGTCTGCTTAAGGTTGATGTATATATAATTCCTTTGCTTGTCCATGTTGTTTTGCGCCCAATTCTAAGGGCTAGGTCTGTATATATATATATGTACATAGCTAATTCTCTGATGCACGTCACTGTATGTTTATTTGCCTTATGTTCTGTCTGTGATCCTGGCATGATAGTGGTCGCTCAATGGATGCAGTTCTTTTATTTATGTTAATTTATATTGGTAAATGCTTTCGTTCAGGCCCCATATGATATGTATACCAGGTTATGCGTCCGTTTCTATGTAGGTCATGCCTAAACTTTTAGGGGCAAGTTTGGGGCGTGACAGTTTGCTATGGCAATCTTTGGCCCGATGTTCCTCTTTGTCACAGATGTAACATATGCTATTAAACTTGTACTTATTATTTTCCCCTCCTTTAGAGCTTTGTGCGGAACTTTCTCTAGAATACTTTCGTTTATTTGCTTTGGGAGCATGTTCCACCACATTTACCTTAGACTCCATTGGATGCTTACCGGCCCATTTCTCTGAATTACGGTTGTCCTCCTCAATCCTCAAATACATAATCAATTCTTCCAAAGTTATTTCTTTGCGCTTGTGTTTGAGGTAGTTTCTGAATTCCTTCCAGTCTTGTGGTAATTTTTCAATTAAGTCTGCAACTTGGAAGGATTCACTAAGAGACATGCTTTTTGTATGAATGTCATGCAGAATGAGTTGGAGATCTTGAATTGGCTGATTACAGTCTTAGAATAAACCATTACAAAGTCCAGAAATTTGCCTACTACGAATTTCTTCAAGCCATCATCTTCCGTTTTGTACTTTTTCTCCAAAGACTTCCAAAGTTCCTTTATCGTCTTGATAGGACTGTAGACGTTGTATAATGTGTTGTCAAGTCCGTTCAAAATATAATTCCAGGAAAGGAAATCAAGATGTTTCTAGGCATCAACAATAGCAATTACTTGCCGATCGGTTTCATCCTCTTTTAGAGTAGGAGCATTTTCACGGAGAAAACATGCCAGGTTAAGAGTAGTAAGATAAAACAACATTTTCTGTTGCCATCTTTTAAAATCAATTCCTAAGAACTTCTCTGCTTTTTCACCGTGATTCACTGGTATAGTCACAATAGGAGGAGGGGTAGGGGCAATTGTAGTTACCATACCAGTACTTATTTGAGCATTAGTTTCAATAGCCATGAATTCTAAATTATAAAACAAAATTATAATTAGAATTTTATACTATACAAAAAATTAAACCAAAAACACATAATTTAATTTTGTAAAAATAAAAGAAACAAAAATTATAACTTTTATTTCCAATTAATTTGAAAATAAAATATTTATTTAAACAAATTAATTCCACACAGAAAAATATTTCTGTATCACTTAAAAAATTTAAATATTGAAAACAAAATTTTAATTAACGAAAACTTAGAAATATTTTTGAAAATCAAAATTAATTTCTGACTAACTTTACATATAAATATTCTGAATTGTTAATGACTACCAATATATTACTACTAGTTGTCAAAGAAAATAAATAGTATATTACTACTATTTGTTTTTCCAACCAGAATATTATTTTGTAAAATCAAATAAAATAATTTCTGTAAGAAGAAGAAAAGAAGAAAAAGAAACAAACAAAAAATTCTGTTAAAATAGAATAATTCGAATCTGTCTTAAGATTATTGGAACAATCTTCTGTGTAAAATAAATAACTTGAAACAAATCAAATAAATAAAAATAAATTACTTACATAATTGATTTTACCGAACTGAATAAATATTTAAAAGATCAAGTTGAGTGTGTGACACTCTGTCCTTAAGACAGATTCGCCCCGTTACCGTGTTTATGGATAAATGGCGTCTATCTTCCAAGATACAATGATCTTCACAGATTGTAGAAGCACTCCAAAAAATCTGTACAGTAAACCAAGCATGTGTTCTATACTCTCAAATATTTCTCCTAAAAATAATATGAAGAATAGATAATGCAAAAAAGCAAAAACGGGAAGCAAGATAAATTTTATGGATGGCAAACTACTGGAAGAAAATCTCTGTTTATAGGAACCAGGTGGCCGATGGGAAGAGCCGAACAAGCACAAAAGGAATGAACATATCTGTTTTCAAACTAGAACAGGTGCAAAACAATTTTAGATCTGTTGGAAACTACTGGGTAGTTTTAAACCTGTCCAAAACTGCTAGGCAATTTTTAAACTGTTAAGAGTAGTTTTAATCTATTGGAAATTGGACCGGAAAGGCACTGTATGGACAAGAAAAATTGAATTCAAATTTGGTACAAAACTTGAATTAATTTCGTTAAGAATTTGAAAAAGTTAAAAAAAAATTTGTCCAAAAAATTAATGTTAGAACTGACCCGACCCACAACCCACACTCGTGTCTGGCACAGCTTGTCTCGGCCGACGGCGGTGGCGCCTGCGCGTGAGTAGTGGTTTGAGCCAAAGGGTACATTGTCTATAACTTCTTCCTTCTACAAACTTGGGGTGCCTCTTGGGCACAACCCAAGTGTTGCCACTTAGAACTTGTACACACACATAAGTTCTCTTAAGTTTTCAATGTGGGACAACCATTACAAGGAAACCCACATTTTACTTCTTTAATTGTCCATTCCACGAACCTGAAAACGATGTCAACTTTCTATTCACTCATAAATGGTTTTGATGAACCGTTTTCACTGTTTGTGTGACGCCTCGATTCTACACTATTGGTTGTAGGCAAGGGAGAGTAACTGCTGAGTCCTATGGTCAATTTTGACAGATTCTAACAAGTATTGACACAAGGTCTCATAAGCATCGATAAGGTGTACACCTCTGATTATAAAGAATATAAATACATAACAACCACAAATAACCTTAATTGCAAAAGCTTGTTCCATTACATTACATCCCAAAAAGGAAATTTAAATCTTTGTACGAGTCTTACAAAAATATTAAAAGAGAACTTTTTAACTTTTCTAAAATGGCCAAAGGTCTTTGAAGGTTTCAGGCTCGTCGTCTCCAGCTATATGTTCCTCTTCGTCACCTGGCATAACACGCCGTGAGCTTTGAATGCCCAGTAAACACACACACATCCCATACCTTTTTTCCGAGTCCAATACACAATCACAATTATAATATCAAGTAGTAAAGCATGATACACGAATAAATAAATAAATGGTTACAAGTTAAATGTTAGTAAACTAGAAATCCCCCAAAGAGATTACGTCCTCCCAACCACAACAATCGGATTCGGTTTATTCGGTATGCCCTCTCTTTTACTGCTTTGTTGTAGAACTAACCTTGGATGCCTACCATCGGTTATATACCGCGTAGCGCCAACCACAGGGCCTCAAAAGAGACGGTGAAATAGGGCCTTGCCCAAAAACCCTCCTCACACCAAACCACCTAGGGTCCGAATACAACCGCTTCGTTCAAGGGTTCCGAAAACTGCTTGCGCAAGACTTTGACTTCCAAATAGGGAACGCATCCCAAGAATCCATACATCACATTTTCTCATCTTCCACTGTTTCAAAGGACCGAAAACCCAATACCACCCCAGTAAAGTTTTCCGTTGAGTTAAATGTTTTAATCAAGGTTAGTCCAACTTACAAGATAATAATAACCACATAATCACACATCCTTAAGATGAGAAAGATAAATAACATAACATAACATAACACATACAATATCATGCCAGGATATGATCATAAGCTATTAAACATTTTCATGAATACAAGGGCATAAAACATCCATACATAACAAAATTTCCAGATTTAACATCACCTAAAGATTAAAATGAAAGGACTATTTTTGATCCTTCACCGGACTAGGTCTTCCTATGGTTCGTAGAGAATTTGATCTAGTTTCTAGAACATTTTTCAGAAATGGGTTTGCTTTTCCAGATTTTGAGTTATTTAGAAAACATTCCAGCGCTGTCCAGATTCTGTCCAGACCTGTCGATCGTTACAAAAATTTGATTTTCTTACAAACCGCTTAACTTTTTTTGATGAAACCAATTTTAGTTGAAATATAACTCCTTAAGGAAGATTTTGACCTAAAATAGAGGTCCAGAATAATTTTATACATTTTTCTGGAATTTTTGAAAGTGGACTGTAAAAACAGTTTCTAGGGTAGATATCCAAAACAAGAAGATTTATAAGAAAAGGGTTCCACCAAAGGAAAGTTTTCATTTCTTTTGTGAAGAAAACATGCTAACCAGCACATATTTAACTCAAAAAGTTTGCTTGAAGGTGTGTCCTTGGAAAGTTGAGAGATTGATATGGAGAAAAAGATGGTTTTGTACCGAGATGGGAAAATGCAAAAGAGATAGAATCAATACTCAACTCTTAGCTTTCTTTAACACAAGTAACTAATAAATAACAGATCTGAAAAACATTATTTAGAAACCTGAAGAACATGTATTGAAAAGGAAAATGAAGAGAAGGTTGTGTTGTGGCTTACTTGCTAAGCTTTGAACAAGATGGCTCTCTTCTCCCTTCCTCTTCCTCTCAAAATTTATCTCTTGTTCTCCTTCATCTCCTTAGTTCGAATGTGGAAGTGTGAGAGTGTTGTTTGGTGATATTTATAGGCAACCTTGGTGTAGTTGGTATTGAAAGGTTGTCATTATAGCCTACTAGTTAGGATATGAAGGAACCACTACTTGAAAAATGAAAGGATTCTAGCCCACTAGTTAGGTTATGAATGAACCACTACTTTGAGATTCAAATGAACACTAATTGATATTAAATGAACACTAACTAGAATTAAATGAACACTAGTTAGACTATGAATGGACACTAGTTGGAATATGAATGGACACTAGTTGGATTAAATGAACACTAGTTCGAAATAATTCTAGTAACTGAGGAATTTAAGCAAATAATTTAAACATTAGGTTTTTAAAGAGAAAACATTTTTCAGGGGCTTCACAGTTTGACTTGTCATGTAGCAAGGAACATGTCTCCTTTTTGGACTCACCTCAAAAGACGTATGGGACCTACTCAAATTTGGACTCAAAGTTGACTCAAAATAAGTCTATAAAACCCTAATTCCAACACCCATTAATGGAAGACTCTGTAAGATCCCGCCCCGTAAAAATGACAATCTCATCTTGACATATGCTGGCCAACTCAATGTTTTCAGTTGAATTTCTACTAAACGACATTGGTAACCTTATTTTTCTTACTTCTGAGGGTTTAATTCTTTGGGAAAGTTTTCAATCACCAACTGATACTCTTTTTCTCTACCAACCACTCACTAGAAATACAAAGCTTGTGTCGTCTCGAAGCCAAACTAATTATTCTTCTGGTTTCTACAAGCTCTTTTTCGACGACGTAAACATCCTCCGTCTTCTCTATGTTGGCCCTGACCTATCTAGCATGTATTGGCCGGACCCACCACTAAATAGTCGGGAGGCTGAAAGGTCTAGCTACAACAGTAGCAGAATTACAGTATTCAACTCCTCAGGCCATTTCAAATCAATCGATGGTTTTCGATTCACAGTTGCAGATTCTGGAATTGGGATTCAGAGAAGATTAACCATGGATCACGATGGCAACATTCGAATGTACAGTCTAGATGAGAAAAGCAAAATTTGAAACGTGACTTAGCAAGCCAAATCTCAACCGTACAAGATCCATGGTATTTGCGGACCCAACAGTTTGTGTACTTATGTTCCCCATGACAAATCTGGTAGGAGATGTTCTTGTATACCAGGGTACAAGATTAAAAATGAGATAGACCAATCTCTCGGATGTGAGCCAAATTTCATTCTCTCTTGCAACGATAGTGAAGTTGGTTTCCTCCAGCTTCCTCAGGTTGAATTCTATGGCTATGATATTAGGTTCGATAGCAATTATACCTTCAAGAGGTGTGAGAATGAATGCTTGCAAAGCTGCAACTGTTATGGGTTTTAATATAAATTTAACCAGGGTAGCGGTTTTTACAATTACTACCTCAAGACACTATTGTTCAATGGATATAGCTCACCATGTGTTCTCCAGATTCCATATATATAAAATTTCTAAAAGCTTCACTCTCATCCTATACAAAGCTTGTGAAAGAATTCAAGTTAGATTGCACGTGTCCAATTAGTTATAAGAAACCCAAAGAACATGGGATTTTGTTGTTCACGACTTGGTTTGCTGGTGCAATTGGAGGGATTGAGATTTTTTGCATTTGTTTTGTAATAAACATATTGTATTGAACCTGTAAAGATTTGGGCACAACTACACAAAGTTACCTTCAAGCTGTGTCTAGATTTAGAAAATTCACCTACGATGAGCTAAAGAAAGCAACACGTCACTTTGGGGAAGAGATTGGAAGAGGAGACAGTGGTGTGGTATACAAGGATGTATTATATGATCACCAAGTGGCTTAATGAGGCTAACCAAGGAGAAGCAAAATTATTGGCAGAGGTAAGCATCATTGGGAGGGTTAACGACATGAACTTGATAAGGATCTAAGGATATTGTGTAGAAAGGAAGCATCGGCTTTTGGCGTATGAGTACATGGAGCGTGGGTCTTTAGTAGAAAATATTACTTCCAATACCCTTGACTGGGAGAAAAGGTTTGATATTGTGATTGGCTCTGCTAAAGGTTTGGCCTATTTACATAATGAGTGTTTGGAGTGGGTTCTCCACTGTGATGTGAAGCCTCAAAACATTCTTTTGGACTCTAATTACCAACGAAAGGCTACAGATTCTAGTCTCTCCAAGCTATTGAACAGAGGTGGTTGACAAAATGTTAGCTTCTTCACAGTTAGAGGAACAAGAGGTTATATGGCTCTAGAGTGGATATTCAATCTCCAAATCACATCCAAAGTTGATGTTTATAGTTATGGAGTTGTGGTGTTGGAGATGGTCATTGGAAAGAGCCTGATGACAGGTCCTTAGACCTCTGACAACTCGGTGGAGATGAAACAAAAAGGGTTGGTTAAATGGGTAAGAAAGAAAATGAATGAAAGTGATGCAAAGGAGTCCTGGCTTCAAAAGATCATAGACCCAGTGATGAAAGGAAGATATGATGCAAGTGAGATAAAAATATTGGTTGAAGTGGCCTTGCAATGTGTAGAGGAAGACAAAGATGTAAGACTAACCATGAGTCTGGTAGTAGAGAGGCTTCTACACTGTGAGCGAAGTGATTATTAGAAATAGCAAAGACCTTAACAAAATAAATAAAGATTTTTAACAAAGGCAATGGTGAATAAAGCATTTCCAGGAAGGCGCAATGAATAAATTGAAGCATCTCTAAATGTAACAAACACCAATGTCTCTTCCAAGAATTTTAAAATTGGTGATAAGGTCTTGAGTTAAGAGGTTGCTTTTCACCTAAACTGTTGAATTATGAGAGTTTTGTTTTGTAGAGTCTAGGCCTTTTTGGTTTCCTTACTAGTTGCATCTTGGAGCTACATGCTTTTGGCGTTGGTGCCTATTGCCCATGTAGACTTTGCATTAAGCTCTTTGTATATCCCTTCCTTTCCGTAACAAAATAAATAAATAGAGGGGGTAAGGGGTTAAATAGTTGATTCATTAATAGTGCATTCAACAAAATAAAGAAATAAATAAAAGGGGTAGGAGACAAAATAGTTCATTCATTAATATTGCATTCCCTTTTGAACAAATCATTTTGCTTTTGACTTTTATCTAATTTTTAAAAGATGTCATCAATTGAAGTAAATTAAAATGATATGAAAAATTAAAGGGTTAAAATACAATTCAAATTACAATAACTAAATTAACACGAGATAAATTACAAAAACTGAATAAATTGCAAATCTTCAACAATAACAATAAATGACCTGATTGGAAATTATAACAATCCCTGTTTTCCCCATTACTTATAGTGCTCCGGACTTGCGTTCCATGGTTGAGTATTGTTGTATATATCTCTTTTCCGTCCTTTAATTCCTTGTATTTGAGTTTTGGGATGTGTTGGGCAAGTTTGAAATAGGTTGGTTGTGAGTTGAAACAAATGGTTGCTGCCCAGGTTTTTCCTACTTCGCTTGAGTGAGGCTTTTTGCGCTCGAGCGAGCCTTGGGTGTTTGCTTCTTCGCTCGAGTGAGGGTTTGTGCGCTCGAGCAAGTATTATCAGGTCTTGAGTTTCTTTTTGAGCGGCTTCGCTCAAGCGAGCTTTCTTGCGCTCGAGCAAACCTTGTGTTTTGTGTATCTTCGATTGAGCGAGCAGTCTTGCGCTCGAGCGTGTGTCTGCGTCTCTTTTAGACCTGAAGGTTGGTATTATTTGCTTGAGTGAGCTATCTTGTGCTCGATCGAGCGAGCCCTATGTTTTGTGTTTCTTCGCTCGAGCGAGAACTCTTGCGCTCGAGCATGCTTCTGCGTTACAGACCTAAAGCTTTGCATTGTTCGCTCGAGCGATGTTTCTTGCGCTCGAGCAAGGTTCTGTTATGTCTGGTCACTCGAGCGACCACTCTTTCGCTCGAGCGAGCCCTGTATATATCAGTTCATAGCAGCGGATTTATACATCACCTTTTCATCTCCTTTTCATCCCAAACCCTAGATCCGGCTGCCTCTCTCTCCAAACTCTCTCTCTCTCTCTACAAATACATCATGTTCTTGGGTCTCTCTACTCTAGTCTCTTTGTAAAAACGTTAGAGCATTGCGTGGGCTTCACTTTGATCCGAAAAAGTGTGGATTTGGGGCATCTTGAGTTTCCTCCTCCTTCTCCATTGAGCATCTTTATTTTGAGGTAGGGATAAACTACTCATTTTTATGAGTTTTAACATAAATATCAGTAATTTTGTATAAATGGAGAAATTGGGAAATTTTCGGAAGTTAGGGTTTGAAATTTGAAATGTTTGAAAAAGGGGGTTCTCTATGTTTGGGTTCCATTGTGTGTGTGAGGCCTTGAAATGGGGTTTATTTGTGTATAATTGAAAAAAATTGAGCTATAGGGTTGGAGTTTGAGAAAAGAGGGAAAATGCCCTAATTGTATTTAAATAATTAATTTGATAAATTGTGGGAATATGAAATTGGGCTGAAAATCTTAAAATTGGGAGAAATTGTGATTAAATGGTGTAGTTGGATTGATAAATCACTCACCGATGGAAAATGTAATAAATTATCTGTTTGATAGATTTTTTTATCTGTTTAGAAATAGCTGTTTTGGGCTATCGGTAGAGGATAGTATTGATTGTTGTAGACACTGCATGATGATTAGGGAAATTGAAACTAATCAAGTGGATTATGTCATTAAATGTGATGGTGGAATTAACACATTGAATATGTGAATTGTTGGGTAATTGTATATGACTATGTGTTTAAATACATTGTATATGTATATTGTGTAGGAGGAGATAGGGGATGTACTCCATTTGTTTGGGAGGAGATAGAGGATGGACTCCGTGGATAATTAAGTTGGCCGTTGTGTCCCGGGTGAAAGTCCCGAAATCTTTTGTATATTTGGGTGTCGGTTCCCTCGGACGTAGTTCTGTAAAATGGCAAGTGGATAGAAGTGTTGTATGATGCTTGTTATTGAAGTGTTGTTATATGAGTTATAATCTCATTATAAACTGTGGAATAATACTGGATTATGTCAATGAATTGATTGGATAAATAAATGGGAATGGATTGAATTATAGATGTGAATGTTACTTGATTATGGCAAGGATGTACGTAGTTTACTTGTGCTAAACATTTATCGAATGCTAATGTTTTAGTTAATTCTCATATAATGTTTAGCGTATCTCTACTGAGCTTTGGCTTACCCTACTTGCGACACCATTTTTAGGTTCAGGTGATATGCCACCTCCAAGGTCCCTAGCTTGGTAGGTTTTGGAGTTGAAGACTCTCTTTCGTTATCTCGTTTTGATATGAAATGTAAATTCAAGCCAAGTGCTTTATATATAAAAAGTTAGAACTCTTCTTTTGTTGTAACCAAGTGTTCACTTGGAAAGTTGTAAGCCCGTAGGGCACCTACTTTGTTGATTAACATGTACCACCTTTTGTATAGAACACTCTGATGAATGAAATATAATGTTTCCTGTATGATTATGGATCTCATGGTTATTTGGTTTGTATTGTTATTTTTGAGAGCGTTACAGAAATTGATTATTTTAATTGACTTTTTAATTTTTTACAAAAAAAAGTACAAAAAATAGACAGTGATGTGACAATTTGTAGTAACTTTTTGGCCACAAATCTGACTCCCCAAACGGGAACAACGAGAACTAATTTGAATATTCTCTCAAGCAGTATTGAGTAGAGACCACAAAGTCTCTATCAAAACTGGCCTTATGATTGATCTGTTGAGACATGTTTGATAACATAATAACTTTTGTGTCTATTTTGAGTTGATTAATTTTTTGAATCTAGAATGCTTGATCAATGGTCTTGATTAAAAAAATTATAAATAGAGGGTCCAGATTAAAGTTGCCAATAGATGTGTTAGTTACAAACTAAGGTACCTATTGGTATGCTTGTATATATTTGAATAGGCACCAAACGAAAAGGTACCAATTGGAATGTAAAGGCACTTATTGGAATGTTTGTATCTATTTGAATAGACACCAAACTAGAAGGTACCTATTGAAATATAAAGGCACCTATTTGAATGGTTGTATCCATTTGAACAGACACCTCTGTGTCTATATAAACTTTAGCAGGTAACAACTTTTACTTACTAAGAAACTCTCAATATCTCTCTCAGAATAGAACTATTTAATTAGGATTTCATAGGAAATTCACCAACTTTGCTAGTTGTCAATTTTCATCCAAAAGGCTTGTTGTGTCCTGCGAACAACTTTGCCTGCAACACACCAGCAAACTTAATTGAGTGAGGGGCAAATTACGTTCTAAAGAAAGTTTCTTTAGATACGCCTCAAGCCAACCAATTTTGTTCTTATTGTTTTTTCTATCCTAACAATTGTTGAGACATGTTTGATAACTTAATAGCTTTTGTGCCTATTTTTAGTTTGATTAATTTTTTGAATCTGGAACGCCTGATCAATGGTCTAGATTAAAAAAAGTTTTAAATGGAGGTGTAAACACAAATTTTGTGTCCTGCAATTCAGAAGTGAAATAAATGCACAAATAAGTAATTTTGTTGATTATAATAAATGGGTACAATTCTCTGTGATTTGCTCTATTACAAAAGAACAAATCCTCTAATTCGATCTCCGAAATTGGCGTAATTCAACGATTGTAAAAAGCTTGTTATTGAATTAGAAAAGTTGATGAATTTCTTCAAGTCTTCGAATGGAGAAGCTTGGAGAAAAAAGGCTTGATCGAGGGCTTGAAGGGCTTGATCTCGAACGAGTCTTGAAATAATCTCTTTGAAAAGAAAGACCAAATTTGTATTTGTAACTTGAAAGGATTGGCACAAGTTTGGAGTGCTTGATAATCCTTTCTTCTAAGTTTGAGGAACTTTAGGGAGAATTTGATAGTCTTGAGATTGCTTAGGAGCTTGCAAGACCATTAGCCAAAGAATGTCCATTCCTCCTCATGGTGAGAGCCTATATTTATAGGCTTAGGAGAGAAGGATCAATTTTGGAAACTCCAAAATTTATTTCAATTCCAAGAAAATAACAATTTACTTATTTTATGGACATGATTAGCATTCAAATTTGAATTTAAATTTGATTTATTCTACCAAATTTTGACAAAATATTTTTGTGGGCCCTACATTTTTTGGGCTGACCTAATTGTCAAAATAGGTTCATTTTCTTTTTTTGTTTTTTGTTTTTTGTTTTTTTTCTGTGTGACCCATAATTTTTGTAAGATCCACATCCATTTGAAAAATTTGACCATCTTAATTTTGATTAATCAAGAAAATTTATTTGCCTTGATTAATTAGAAGGTGATCAAGACACACAAAAATTTGAGTGTCTACAGGAGGGTCTAGATTAAAGTTGCCAATAGATGTGTTAGTTACCAACTAAAAGGCACCTATTGGTATGTTTGTATTTATTTGAATAGACACCAAATTAAAAGGTTCCTATTGGAATGTAAAGGCATCTATTGGAATGTTTGTATCTATTTGAATAGACACTAAACTAGAAGGTTCCTATTGGAATGTAAAGGCTCCTATTGGAATGTTTGTATCCATTTGAATAGATACAAAACTAGAAGGTACCTATTGGAATATAAAGGCACCTATTGGAATGGTTGTATCCATTTGAACAGACACCTCTGTGTCTATATAAACTCTAGCATGCAACAACTTTTACTTACTTCAAAACTCCCAACCTTTCTCTCAGAATAGAACTATTTAATTTGGATTTCAAAGGAAATCACTAACTTTGTTGGTTGTCGTTTTTCATCCAAGGCTTGTTGTATCTTGAGAACGCTTTTGCCTGCAACCCGTCAACAAATTCAATCAAGTGGAGGCAAATTACGTTCTAAAGAAAGTGTCTTTAGATATGCTTCAAGCCAGCCGATTTTGTTCTTCTCGTTGTTTTTATCCCAACAATTTTAGAACATAATTTTGATCTATACTAAACAATGGAGATCGAGAAGAATTCAATTTCAATCAGAATGATGAACCATGATTTAGTTAAACTTGATAAGTTCGATGGACGCAATTTCACTTGCTGGAAAGACAAGATGATTTTCCTGCTTACTACAATGAAGGTATATTACATTCTGGATCCAAATCTTGAATCAATTCTAGAATCGAAAAATGAAGAGGCTAGTCTTCAAGAGAAAAAGATACAGTGCGCTGAAGATGATTTGTTCTGTCGAGGACATATTATGAATGCATTGTTAGATTGTCTCTATAATTTTTATAAAGAAGCTCAGACTGCAAAAGAAATCTGGGATGCGTTGGAATTTAAATTCAAGGTCCAGGAGGAAGGTACAAATAAATTTCGAGTTACATAATATTTTAATTTTTGTATGATCGATGGAAAACCCATTTTAAATCAGATTCATGAAGTACAAAGCATTGTTAATAAGATCTTTGCAATGAACATAAAGTTTTCAGAATCTTTTCAAGTTAGGGCATTTATTGCAAAACTTCCCCTATCTTGGAAAGGTTACTAGAAAAACTTCTACATAAGGCATAGGATTTCTCCCTTGAGCAAATCCAAAACAACCTTCGAATTGAAGAAGAATATCACAATAGAGAGAAGAGGGGACATGTTCAATCTAATGTTCATAATGTTGAATCTAATAAGAATCGTGCCAACAACAACAAAAGAAGAAGAACCAAGAAGAATCGAAATTACTACAATTGTGGCAAGAACGGACACTATGCCAAAGAGTGTCGTTCCAAAAAGCATAAAACATCTGCGAATATGGTAGAAGAGGCACTAGTTGCAATGGTGACTGAAATCAACATAGCTGATACTTCTTCTGAATGGTGGTTTGATTTTGGTGCAATAGTTCATGTGTGTAAGGACAGGTCATTGTTGAAGACATACGAAAAATTGGACAGGCAAGAGGTTCAAATGGGAACCCATAATCGTGCACAAGTTGCTAAAAAAGGCAGTGTTAATCTGATTTCACTTCTGGAAAATTGCTGACTCTTCTTCATGTTCCTGATATGTAAAAGAATTTAGTTTCTGTTTATCTTGTATGCAAGAGAGGCTTTCGGGTTGTTTTTTAATCCAATAAGTTGATCTTGATTAAGAATGGAAAATTTGTTGGAAATGGTTGCAATGGGATGTTTAATTTAAGTATTAATGAGAATAACACAGCTTCTTATTATGTTGTTGAGTATTTTTCTTTATGGCATTGCACATTTAAATTTTAGATCCATTTAAAATATGAGCAAATTTGGTTTGATTAATTACCATAATTCAAATCATGATAAATGTGAAGTTTGTGCTAAGTCTAAAATAATTAAGAAATCTTTTTCATGTGTTTCTAAAACTATTGACATTTTAGACTTAATTCATTCTGACATTTTGTGAATTGAATGGAGTTTTAACTCATGAAGGGAAAATGTACTTTGTCACTTTCATAGATGATTTTTCTAAATGCACATATGTTTACCTTGTGAAAACAAATGATGAAGTTTTCAGTAAATTTCAAGTTTACAAAAGTGAAGTTGAAAACCAATCGAATAAGAAAATCAAATTCTTAAGAAGTGGTAGAGGAATGAAATATTTTCCCCATGAGTTTGATCATTTCTTTGAATTACATGGTATTATACATAAGAAATCTGCACCTTACACACCATAACAAAATGGTGTAGCCGAAAGGAAAAACCGAATACTTATAGAAATGGTAAATTGTATGATAGTAAATGCTCAATTACCTTTAAATTTGTTGGGAGAAACATTATATACTGCTTTTTAGTTACATAACAAAATAATTTCTAGGAAGACAAATCAATGTCCTTATGAATTTTGGAAAGGACAAAAACCTAATTTGTCATATTTGAAAGTGGGGGGGTGGGCGGGTTGGCTTCTTATCGGGTACCAGATCCAAAAAGATCCAAATTGGGGCCTAGAGCAATGAAAAGTATTTTCTTCTGATATGCTGAACATAGTAAGGCCTATAGACTCTTTTTTTTTTTTGATCGGCAAAAGGCCTATAGACTCTTGATCTCCAGTGTAACACAATTTTAAAATCTCGTGATGTAGAATTTTTTGAAAATAAATTCCACACAGATTCCAAAGATGTATGGACTGAGAACTCCTCTCAAGAGCTAGAACTACGGAATTATGAACCTAATTCTTCTCTAGAATTGGAGCCACAAAATAATGTCAAAAGACATATAGTTCCTAGTGAAGAACCTAGAAAAAGTTAGAGACCAAAAAAGGAAAAAGGCCTAGATCCTGATTTTATCTTGTTACAATCTATTATTTTTCTAGTAGAAGGAGATACAGAAAATTTGGCAAGGTTAATGCCTATGGCATTATATATTGAGGATGATCCTAAAACTTTGAAAGAGGCCATTAGTTTTAGAGATTCAACATTTTGGAAGGAAGGATCAATGATGAAATGAATTCACTTATGTTGAATGGAACTTGGGCATTGATTGATTTGCCTTTGGATTCTAAATCTATTGGCTGCAAATGAATTTTTAGAAGAAAGTACAGTACTGATAATTCAGTACATACTTTCAAAGCAAGATTGGTAGCCAAATGTTTTAGACAGAAATAAAGTATAGCCAACTAGGTTGGCATAACCAACCTTGAATAATCAAAAAATAATCAAGTAACATAATATAATTTTATTTATAATACCTACAAGTAGAGAAGAAGAAAAAAAAAAACAGAAAGACTAGCATCACACAAGGCTAGAAAATCTAACTAGGTTGGCATAACCTACCTCAAATTTGATCGTGTTCTACCTCCCTCAAAAACCCCACAAGTTTAAATTAATACATCAAAATAAAATTACAAACATCAGCCCAAAAGTGCACATTAAATATCATACATACATATATATATATAAGTAATAATATATTTTGATGGATTAAATTTGAATTGAACAGTTTAATTTTGTTTTGGGTACATATAAAAAATAATTAAATAAATAAATAAAAATTGGACGAAATAGTTTGGGTTGGACTAATGGACGGGTTTGGATTATACATCTTTATTCAAAATCTTAAATCATCTTTTATGAATTTGAAATAGAATAAGCAGTCAACCGGACTAAGATGGACATAGACCGAATGGACTGGGTTGGAGCCATTTGATGACATCTAATTCGAGGGGTGGGTGACAATAGCTTTGGTTGAAAAAAAAAAAAGAAGATTAAATTACAAATATACCCTTGAGATTTGTTTCAAGTACAAATTACCCCATATAGTTTGGAAAATTATAAATACCCTCTTGTTAGAATTTTTTTATTTAACGAAATTAATTAAAAAAAATGAAATTTATAATTGTTCTCCAATACAATAATAAAATTATTTAAATTATTAATTGAAACATATTTCTAACATCATTAAAAATTATTAATTGACTTGATAATTTATTAATAAAAGGAACAATTTGTTACGAAATTAAAAATCTCAGGAGGTGTATTTGTGATTTACCCTTAAAAAAAAGAAGAAAAAGTAGTGCATGCTTTGGTATTAAAAAAAGAAAAAAAGAAAAAAAAAAAGAGGCTTCTAGGTGGGTTGGTTGCTGAATAGTCTATGGGTTTGGGTGTCAAAGCTTTGGGTTGCGTGGGTTGATTTCGGTTGTGTGGGATGGTTGCTGAATAGTCTATAGGTTTGGGTGTCAAAGCTTTGGCCTTGCGTGGGTTGGTTGCTGAATAGTCTAGGGGTTTGGGTGTCAAAGCTTTGGCTTGTGTGGGTTGATTTCGGTCGTGTGGGATGGTTGCTGAATAGTCTATGGGTTTGGGTGTCAGAGCTTTGGCTTGCGTGGGTTGAGGTTGCGTGGGTTGATTTCTTGGGTTGAAGTATTTTGTTTTAAAGTTAAGTTCTAGTTTTTATTTTTATTTTTTTAAATTTTTTTTTAAAATTTTATCTTATTTTATTTTATTTTATTTTTTTGTCGTTTGTTCTTGTTTTCTCTAATCTTTAAAAAAAATTATGAGACTAAGGGGTTGATTGTATAGATGATAGTTGTAGTAATAAGAAAATTTGTTTTTTTCAAATCTCTCTTAGTGTATCTTATTTCTTGTACCTTTAATTTCACATTTTTAATCAAATTTTTACTTTACGAAAAAAAAGAAAAAGAAATTCATCAAGTATATCATGCGTTGAGAAATATATCTATAAAATTTTCATATATTATTTTTCATAACTCTTCGTAATTTTAATAGATTTTAACCATTTTAAATTGCTTAAATTCATAATTTGAAATTACACAGAATGACGTATTTTGTAGTATACTTGTTTCAATCCAATTGTTATTTATGATTTTTTTAATATAATATTAATAATTATTGTAATTAAAATTTTAAATTTTAATGCAGTTTAAATTGTTTATAAATTTGATGTTTACATTAAATGAAAATGATAAAATTGGAATGAGAAAAGTTAGGAATCATGAAAATTTTGTCATAAAAATAATCATGAAAAATTTATGATCCTTGGAATATCTTGATTAATGTGTGGTATTTTATTTTAAGTGTAATCCAAAAGTCACAAAACTTTCATGATTATTTTCATGAAAAGTTTTTCATGATACCTAGCATTGCTGAATTGGAATAGTTAGGGATTATGAAAAAAATATCATGAAGATGATCAAGAAAGATTCTCCACATTTGGATTACTCATACAATAAAACATTACATACTAATCAAGGGATGAAAAATTTTAATTATGAATTTCATAATATATTTTTCGTAATCCTTACCATTATTGATATCATTATGGAGTAATGAATCTATAATGAATCTTTTGAAAACGTTTCGGGAGTAATATGACTTAGTTGTCCGAAGGATTAAATAATAATTTTGAAAGTAAAAACCATTTGACTTTGTTTGGATCAATAGTCATTTTGAATAGATATTCAACGCACATTAACAAAATATTCATGGCGTGGAGCCAGTTCACACACCGTTAAAGGGAAAATTAAATTTTGCTAGACAAATACACTGTCCATATATATTCACCACCACCACTATCCCACAACAACTACAATTCTTTAAGAAATTCATATGCAGAATCATCACTTCATGGCTACACCAATTTTGATCCTTATTATTCCATTGGTCCTGTTATTCCCATGTCTTTCATTTACAACACCATACATATATAGCATGAGGGAAGGCTCATCTCTCTCAGTGGAGAAGCCAGACAATGTTTTGATTTCACAAAACGGTGAATTTTCGGCAGGCTTCTACTCTGTCGGCATCAATGCTTATTGCTTTGCTATTTGGTATAGTGAACCATTGTATGATGGGAGTCACACCACAGTCTGGATGGCAAACCGAGACCGACCTATTAATGGAAGACTATCCAAGCTCTCCCTTCTTAAAAATGGCAATCTCATCTTGACAGATGCCGGCCAATTTAATGTTTGGGCCACTGAAACAAAGTCAGTATCTTCAGTGCAATTGCAATTGAATGACACTGGTAATCTCGTTCTTCTTACTTTGGAGGGTTTAATTCTTTGGCAAAGTTTTCAGTCACCAACCGATACCCTTCTTCCGTACCAACCACTCACCAGAAACACAAAGCTTGTGTCATCTCGAAGCCAAACCAATTATTCTTCTGGTTTCTACAAGCTCTTTTTTGACGACGAAAACATCCTCCGTCTTGTCTATGATGGCCCTGACCTGTCCAGCATGTATTGGCCGGACCCATGGCTAAAAAGCTGGGAGGCTGGAAGGTCTAGTTACAACAGTAGCAGAATTGCTATATTAAACTCTTTGGGCCATTTCAAATCAAGTGATGATTTCCAATTCACAGCTGCAGATTTTGGAATTGGGATTCAGAGAAGATTAACAATGGACCACGATGGCAACATTCGAATGTACAGTCTAGACGAGAAAAGCAAAATTTGGAATGTGACTTGGCAAGCCAAATCTCAACCGTGCAAGATCCATGGTATTTGTGGACCCAACAGCTTGTGTACTTATGTTCCCCATGAGAAATCTGGTAGGAGATGCTCTTGTATACCTGGGTACAAGATTAAAAATGAAACAGACCAATCTCTCGGATGTGAGCCAAATTTCAGTCTCTTTTGCAATGATAGTGAGGTTGGCTTCCTCCATCTTCCTCATGTTGAATTCTATGGCTATGATGGTATTAAGTTCAGTACCAATTATACCTTCAAGATGTGTGAGAATGAATGCTTGCGAAGCTGCGACTGTTATGGTTTTCAATACAGATTTAACTGGAATAGTGGTTTTTACGACTGCTATCCCAAGAAGCTACTTTTCAATGGATATCGTGCACCAAATTTTCCAGATCCTACATACATAAAATTACCGAAAGCCTCAATCCCATTTTATCTGAAGCATGTTCAAGGATTCAACTCAAATTGCTCTCACCCACATAGTTTGCAGCTCGACAGAAGTTACGAGAAACCCAAAGAAAATGGGACATTGCAGTTCATGGTTTGGTTTGCCAGTGCTATTGGAGGAGTTGAGATTATTTGTATTTGTTTGGTGTTGTACTTATTGTATAGAAACCGTCAAAATTCAAGTGCAACTACACAAAGTTACCTTCACGTCGTGACTGGATTTAGAAAATTCACCTACGATGAGCTAAAGAAAGCAACGCGTAACTTTGGTGAAGAGATTGGAAGAGGAAGCGGTGGCGTGGTATACAAGGGTGTGTTGTCTGATCGTCGAGTTGCAGCAATCAAGCGGCTCAATGAAGCTAAACAAGGAGAAGATGAATTCTTGGCCGAGGTGAGCACCATTGGCAGAGTTAACCACATGAACTTGATAGAGGTATGGGGATATTGTGTGGACGGAAAACACCGGCTTTTGGTGTACGAGTACATGGAGTGCGGGTCCTTAGCAGAAAATCTTACTTCCAATACCCTTGATTGGGAGAAAAGGTTTCATATCGCGGTAGGCTCTGCAAAAGGTTTGGCTTATTTGCACGATGAGTGCTTGGAGTGGGTTCTCCACTGTGATGTAAAGCCTCAGAATATTCTCTTGGACTCTAATTATGAGCCAAAGGTTGCAGATTTTGGTCTCTCAAAGCTATTGAATAGAGGTGATGGACATCACTCAGGCTTCTCTAGAGTAAGAGGAACAAGAGGTTACATGGCTCCTGAGTGGATTTTCAATTTTCGAATCACATCCAAAGTTGATGTTTACAGCTACGGAGTGGTGGTGTTGGAGATGGTCACCGGAAAAAGCCCGATGGTAGGTCCTCTCACCTCTGACAATTCAGGGGAGATGGAACAAAGGGGCCTAGTTAAGTGGGTGAGAGAGAAGATGAATGAAAATGTTTCGAAGGAATTGTGGCTTGAGGAGATCATAGATCCAATGATGAAGGATAGATATGACGCAAATAAGATGGAAATATTAGTTGAAGTGGCATTACAGTGTGTAGACGAAAGCACAGATGCAAGACCAACTATGAGCCAAGTAGTAGAGAGGCTTCTGCGCCATGAGGCATGTAATTATTAGCAAAATAAAAGGCCTCATCAAAATAAATAAATAATATAAAGATTATTAGCAAAGGCCAAATTGAAGTTTCTCTAAATGTAGCAAGCAACAATCATGCCTCCCCCCAACATGGCAAAGGAGAAAGCTACTTTAGTTGCCTACTTTTTAGGTTGTGTGTGGTTGTACTATCGTCTTTCATGGTTTTGGATCTTTTGTAACAAAAATTATATCATCCCATCCCAATCTATTTATAGCCTTTAAATCATACTCTTCTCAATTATCATGTTAAAAAGTTATTGATAAATGAGTGATTTTGTTGATTTAGGAATGTTAGAAAGTATAAACATTTCTACAAGGCTCCTCTAAAGACCTCTTTGTATATAAGAAAAATGCTAAAAACAACTTTGAAAGCTATTGTTAGTGTTGAAAAATATATATAAAGAGTTTTAAAATGTGTAAAGAATGAATAAAAATAAGTAAAAGTGTTTGGAATATGTAAAATATGTTTTAGGATTACAAATATTGGTATTATATGATTCTTATTGCTATCATTAACAAGACCCTATATATATAGAGAGAGAGAGAGAATTTTCCAACACATTAAAATATATGTATTTTTCAATTTTAAAAAGTTAAAATTATCATCCAATAGCATAATTGAAGGAATATAAATATTAAGACCCTATATATATTCCAACACATTAAAATGTACGTATTTTTCAATTTTAAAAAGTTAAAATTATTATCAAATAGCATAATTGAAGGAATATAAATATTAAAAACTTACAAATTCACTCACAATGATATATCATCAAAATTGACTTTATATGATTGAATGTGAGTAAAATTAATATCTATCATATCACATCATTATAAATTAAATTTAGAAATTTTTTTTTAAAGGTGTCAAATATTTTCCTTCAACCAAATATCTTAACCATAATGGGCATTGTCTTGGCTATCCTCGTTGCACAAAAGATTCTCCGTTCTCTTATGTTTGTCTCTACTCATTGTGTACACACAGAATTTAAATTAATATAATAATGATGTGACAATTAGATAAAAGTCTCTCTCTCTCTCTCTATATATATATACTAGGGATGACCCGTGCCTGAAGGCACTACCAACAATTTTTTTGGTGTCACGTGCTATGAAACTCAATGATAATAAATCAATTCAAAATGGTAATGTTACTCTGACTTAAAACTTCACATATAAGAAATTGAAATTGTTTACAAGATTGAATTAACGAAAGCATTTATAAATTTCAAATAGCAAATTTCAAAATTAAAGTCCAAAAAATGAATTATGTATTTGAATGTAGCATATGCAAAGAATCTAGAAATATTTGCTAAACTTAAAAGTCTAAATAGCAAATTTTTTATTTTTATCCATGTCAAAATGACACACCTATACACTATAGCAAGTTAGAATGTGATAACCTTCAATAAAAGAATGTTACTGAATTAGTATTATAACTGGTAACCCGATCGCTTTATCAAGTTTAAATTCTTTCAAATAAAGGTCAATGAACATTATGATACAAAAGAATCATCCTAGCTAACCCAAAAATAAATAAATAAATAATTTAACATGAGAGAGCCAACCAACGACACACTGGTAGAAGCAACGTAACCCAATGTTTCTAATATGGATCAATGACCTGCAACAAAATCACTCGCTTAAATTCGCTTCAAAAAACCAATAGCTATGAAAAATCACATCAAAATGCATATGAAAAATCAGAAGAAATTGTAATGAAGAATAATTGCATCAAAAGAAACTGTAACATGAAAAATCGCATCAAAATACATATGAAAAATAGGAAAATCAATAGCTATGAATTAAGAAGAATTGAACATAACTATTATGGTCAATTGAATTATGTATGCATTACTAAAGTAAACAAATGAGAATAGACAATTGTATGCATTACTAAAGTAAACAAATGAATAGAAAAGCAAATAATAGTATAGAACGATCAATTGAGAATGCCGATAAATCATGCAAACCTCCAAATAGAATTAAACTCAAATTTTGTAAGGAGAGCGAATCATTTTTTTTATTAAGACTAAGAGAGTCTTGTTATAAGGAAGAAGAATTTTTGAAGGTTGTAAAACCAAACAAAATTAAAATTTTAAACAATTAAAGCTTACCTTGTGCGAAGTATCCATTTTTGGATGATCATGCTCCTTTGAGTTTCCTTCCTTGTGATAATGCATAACTCATTTTCTAGTTGAAGCATTATGTATAACAATTAGTAGGCAACAAAAAAAGAATCAAACTTGAAATTAATGTTAATGGGCAAATCTAACTAAAATTAAACCCAAGGTTAATTAAATAAAATTAACTGTATTATTTTTTTAAACAAAGATTACAACCAAATACTTGTGCTAGTTCATTTTTCATTTTAATATTTTTAGAATCAAAACCATTCAGAAACACATTTAAATCTAACCCATTTTAAAAAAAAAAATCATTACATGAAGATAGGTTTCTAAAATCTAAACCATTTCAAAAAATTATTCCATGAAATTCACAGCTTTTCCTCACCTCATACCCAACACCACATTTGCCTCAAACCAATCAATTGACCTGCCTACTAAAAAAAAAGGAAAAATAAAAAGGGATTACATACTTTTCACTTTCTAGGTGATTGATAATATGTTGTATACTCCAAATCAATCACCAAGAATTTGTCCACAACATTTAAGAGAGCACTTCACCAACATTAAGGGTTGAAAGTGAAACCACCTTCTTCTTCACTTATGAGTTACCATCATGCATAATCATCCAATTAAAAGTATAAAGTATGTTTAAACTACTTCAAGCATAAAGTAAGTTTATGCCATCACTCATTACTCCAGGATGACTAACTAATAACATAGATTGTCTACTAAATTAATTTAGTTCCAAAACC
Source organism: Camellia lanceoleosa (assembly GCA_025200525.1). NCBI lineage: Eukaryota > Viridiplantae > Streptophyta > Magnoliopsida > Ericales > Theaceae > Camellia > Camellia lanceoleosa. The sequence continues at coordinate 181,850,019 of CM045761.1, read as the reverse complement.
AAATATTTGAAGAAAAAAAGAAAACCAATTGGCTTAAAACTGTCTTTTATTAATCTAGACCTCTTTACTGTTTTTCTTTTACAAATTCTTTATAGACCTCATTGAACCAATCTCAGCATTGTTTATAGAGTTTTACAAAATAATTGGCAAAGCTGAAAGTATAATTTTTTTGGGTAAATTAAAAATACACCCCTGAGGTTTGCTTAAAATACAAATTGTCCCCTGTGGTTTTGAAAATTACAAATACCTCCCTGTCATAATTTTTTATTTAACAAAAATAATTGAAAAAATGAAATTTCTAACTGTTCACTTATACAATAATCAAATTATCTGAATTATTAATTGAAATAAAATTTTAACATTATTAAAAATTGTTAATTAACTTGATGATTTATTAATAAAATGACATTTATTATGAAATTAGAAACCTTAGAGGACATAATGTAATTTCTAGAACCACAGGAGGTAATTTGTAATTTAAGTAAATCTCAAAGGGTGTGTTTGTAATTTACCCTTTTTTTATTTATTTATCACAACTTACAATCCTCACTCTGAAAATAAAATAAAAAATGAGGAGGAGAAGAAGAAGAAGAAGAAAGAAAGAAAAAAAAAGAAAGGAAAGAACAGGCGCAACTCTTGTGCAAAATAATAGATTATTTTCACCCAATAAAACTAAAATATATTAAGTTAAGAGTCACAGGGGTAAAGGGAAGAAGAAAAAAAAAACTAACTCTAATCCATCCAATTCAAATTTTAATTTATTATAATCATATTTGTTTGTCACATCTATTTTAAAATGAATATACAATTGTGCCTACAGTGTTTAAATTTTAAAATGAAAATTTTAATTGATTATAAGCACTGGTAAAGTTATAGGGTGTGGAAAAAGTAGTAGGGAAAGTTATTCTATTAAATCAACCTGATCTAAATTTCTTTTCCACCCCCAAAATCACCTATATCAAGAAGAAAAATTACAATAAAAAGAAACTCCATAAATACACTTTTAGTTCCCCAAACAAAGATATAAAATTGTGAAAAAAAAAAACTCACTTGTTTAATGGGCCGTTGTGCCATTGCTCTCCATTTCTTGAAAAATTCACTAATAGACCCACACAACACTTCCATTCATTGTATAACCTGAATTTTTCGAGTCTAATCAAAACAAAGCAAAATCAAACATAAAGGCATTCTAAACCATGCTAATTTTCAAAATTATAGTAAAAATTATCACAATGATTATCATCAAAATTGTATGAAATTCAAAAATTAAAATAGAAGGCCCAAGTTATCACCATAAAAAAATCAAGTACTTGCTCTTCGTATGGGTTTAACTAAGCTAGTTTCCAACTAATTGTATGGGTTTAACTAATGTACTTCAAAAAAACAAAAATAAAAGAAGCACACCAACTAATAAGAAAAAAAAAATCTAAATCAACAACCAACATAAACAATTATTACAAAACCAACTATAATTTGACAACAAATTGAATTCATCTTGGTAATGAAAAAAAGAAAAGAAGCAGAGAATAAGATTCTAAGCTAGTTTCCATATTAAAAAGTAACAAAGACTAACAATTAATGGTGTTCTACACAAAATTGGAAACCAATATGATGAATGTAGACAAACCAATATGATTAGTGGTGTTCATATACTATCACCACAACCATATATGTATTAAGTATACTACACTACAAGTAGACAAACCAATTTTCTAATCATTAAACCCATACCTGCTATTTTCAATGTGTTTGATGGAGGTTAGTTTAGTATAGGATGTCAAGACAATATATATCAACAACCAATATAAACAATTATTACAAAACCAACTTTATATGCAATAGTAGCTTTCCCTGAACTATCTGTTTCAATTTTTAATATATATCATTAGTTTTTCAACTTAATTGGTCTCTAAGTATAGCGACCCCGGTCTTTTTCCCATTTGATTATTGTATCCGGACTTACGTTCCGTGGATTCCGCTGTTATATTTGTTGTTGTTGTCCTTTAATTCCTTATTCTTGGGTTATAGGATGTGTTGGGTGGGTTTGGAACAGGTTGGTTGAGCTTAGGAACCAAAACTAGTTGCCCAGATTTCTGGCTTGTCCGCTCGAGCGGGGAGTTTGACGTTCGAGCGGGGATTTGTTGTTGCTTGTCCGCTCGAGCGGGGGTTTTGGCGCCGGCGGAAAAACACCCATCCAAGATTTCTTCGCGAGGTTGGGCCTTTCGGCGGAGTTGGGCGCCGGCGAAGTTGTGTGCCGCTTCGCGAGTTCGTGTGCCGCTTCGAGCGGAGTTGACGCCGAGCGAGCTCAGTATGAGAAAGTGCCTTGAGTGTGCATCCACCGCCGAAGGGTTTGGCCGCCGAGCGGAGCTACCGGGTATAAAATCGTGTTTTTGGCATTTTAAAGCGCTTTTCATCCTCTTTTGATTCCAAACCCTAGGTTACGAGTTCTCTCTCCCAACTCATCTTCTCCCTAGGATGGATCTATCTAGAGTGAATTTCTACCTAGTTCCTTCACAAATAAGATAGAGGAGAGTGAGGGCTTTCATTTAATCGAGCAATTGTTGATTTGGAGCACTTTGGAGTTCCGAGTATCTTCGTCTTCCTCTTTTGGATTCTTCGCTTTAAGGTAGGGATTTCCTACTCCTTGTATACGTTTAATCCTAAGTGTTGGTGTTTTGGTATGTGGGAAGTAGTTCGTAATTTTGGGAGAAACCTTAGGGTTGTGTCATAGATTAATTCATGTAATTAATTTAAAGGAAGTGTGTATTGGTTAAATTCATGAGATTTGGGGAAATTGAGAATTGTTGGTGTAGTTGAATATTTAATCACTCATCTGTGAAATTGATATTATATATATTGTGATATTTATTTCTTGCTTAGAAATAATTGTTTTGGGCTATCGGTGGAGGATAGCCATGATTGTTGTAGACCTTGCATGTGGCTTAGGTATAATCGAATTTAGTCATTTATGTTGATCGTTAAATTAATACGTAACATTGCTTGTATTAATTATGTGTTGTATATGGCAAATATTATTTATGTTGCATATGCATTTGGTTTTGGAGGAGATAGGGGATGAACTCCACGGTTTAGGGAAAGATAGGGGATGGACCTCTAAACCGGATTTTGTTGGGAGGAGATAGGGGATGGACTCCAGTAGCATCACTTATGTGGGTGCTTGTATTTATTTGTTGTTGATATGATACATCACCACCATGTGTATCAGTTGGGAAGTATGGAAGTGAAGTTGATTGTGATTGATGTAACACCAGCATGTGTGTTTATTATGTTGTAAGAAAGGTTTGACCAATTGTTATCTTTGTTGAGTTGTTGGCCGTGTTAAGCCATGTTGGTATAAATGGAAGGTGAATTGTGTCATAGACCATGTGTCATAGACAATGTAGGCATTTATGTCTTAAAATTGGGAATTTATTACCTTGTGCTAACCATGTATCGGATGTTGATGCTTTAGTTAATTCTTATGCCTGGTTTAGTATTTCTCTACTGGGCTGTGGCTCACCCTATATGGGAACTTCTTTTTCAGGTTCAGGCGGTTCACTACCTCCAAGGACTTAGCTTGTGAGGATTTGGACTTGAAGATTTATTTTTAGTTTATTTGCTTTTATATGTAAAACACTCAAGCCTAGGGCTTTATCTGTTTTTGAGTTAGAACTCATGGATTTGTGTCCAAGTATTGGCTTGGCAAGATGTAAGCCCGTAGGGCATTTATTTTGATGTTTTATTTCTTAAGACTCGGATGAATGGAATTATATTCTGATTTTTTTGTATATTGATGCATGTTAATATTGTTTATTATGGGTTTATTTTTGAGGACGTGACACTAAGTGAGTTACTCGAAGCTTAAACTTGAGTGAAAAGGATGCAATTATGATGGCATGACTCTAAGAACATGTGAACATTGTATTTGCCTATGCAAGCCAAATAATGTTTTATGTAATAATTGCAGGCTCCAAAAATTAGTAAATGTTTTCATAATAGCAGAAGCAAAACCAAGGAAGATCTACAGAGTTAATTTTCATAGTTTGATGCTCAATACGGATCAAACAAATTTGATGCTAAGCAATTGCGAGTACCCACAAAAATCATAGATGGGATAATGAAAGTACCCTCACAAAAATCAAACACCTAAACTACAAAACCAAAAATTACTATCAAACAACAAAACAACAAATCCAAATAACTCCTTTAGGATTCAGAATTTAAACAACAAATCAAAATTATAGGCAAGAGCAAAGAAAGTGAAAAGGCAAGCAACGAAGAGTGAATAAATCTTACCGGCAAGAGCAGAGAAAGGGAAAAACACAACATAATCAACAACAACGATCGGAAAAAAATATTGTACAGTGAGTTCGAAGTCTTACCTAAATGAGAAACAAATCACATAATACAAATGAGAAACACAATCAAACTCAAATGAGAAACAAATCACATAAAAATTTAGACACCCAACGAAAACCCAAATAAAAATTTTGAGGCATTTTGGAGACCCATTTTACAAATCACATAGTGAATGCATATAAAGAGACACATAAAACAAACAAAAAAAGCCGAAAAAGAAAAATCAACAAAAAAAAAAAAAAAAAATTGAACTGAGAAACCCTAGATATGCCTAAAAAAGGGAGGAAAAATTTGAAGACGATACCGATCTCTTTCTCGCTGGTTGCGTCAATCAATCTACCTTGCATTTGATCAAATAGTGCACTCAAATCAAAGCCAAGAAGGGGAGTGGGTAGAAGAAAGGGAGAGAGAGACTGAAACAGAACCAGAGAGAGATTTACAAAATGGCCTCTTTACTGTTCATCCAAAAGTATAAAGCAGGTTTAAACTGCTTCAAGCATAAAGTTTATGCCATCACTTATTACTTCAAGATGACTAACTAATAACATAGATAGTCTACTGAATCAATGTAGTTCCAAAACCAAATATTTATAGAAAAATCAAAACGGCTAATTGGCTTAAAACTGACTTTTGTTACTTTAGACCTCTTTACTGTTTTTTTTTAACAAATTCTTTCTAGACCTCATTGAGCCAATCTCAGCATTGTTTAACTGGCAAAGCTGAAAGCATAATTTGTTTTATTTTTTTTTTTATCAAAACTTACAATTCTCACTTTGAAAGTAAAATAAAAAATGAGAGGAAAAAAAAAAAGAAGAAAGAAAGAAAGGAAAGAATAGGCTTAGTAAAAAATAACAGACGATTTTCACCCAATGAAACAAAAATATATTGAGTTAAAAGTCACAGGAGTAAAGGGAAGAAGAAGAAAAAAATTGACTCTAACCCATCCAATCAAAAATTTAATTTATTATAACCACATTTTTTTGTCACATCTATTTTAAAATGAATATACAATTGTGCCTCTGAGGTAAGTTTTAAAAATTAAAATTTTAATTGATTATAAGCACTGGTAGAGTTATAGGGTGTGTAAAAAGTAATAGGCAAAGTTATTCTGTTGAATCAATATAATCTAAATTTCTCTTCCACCCCCAAAACCACCTATCAAGAAGAAAAATTCCAATAAAGAGAAACTCAATAAATAAACTTCTAAAATTGTGGAAAAAAAAAGGGCTCACTTGTTAAATGGGCCGTTGTGCCATTGCTCTCCATTTCTTGAAACATTCACTAATAGACCCACATAACACTTCCATTCATTGTCTAACTTGAATTTTTCAAGTCTAATAAAAACAAACTAAAACATCTTGTTTTTGAAAAACAATAAAATCAAACATAAAGGCATTCTAAACAATGCTAATTTTTAAAATTACAGTAAAAATTATCACAATGATTATTATCAAAATAGTATGAAATTCAAAAATTAAAATAGAAGACCCAAATTATTAGCATAAAAAAATCAAGTACTCGCTCTTCTTGGTTCTTGCTTCTCTACCGTCTCTGAACAAAAAATATAAACTGCATGTAGCTAATAATCCAAAAGATAGCCAACATATAAAATGAAGCCTAGCTAGTAAAAATTTAAGATTCTTAATTTTCACATGTAAAATAAAGCCAAGTTAAACAATAGATAAACAACAAATTATTGACTAATCCATCAATAGAAGACATACCAATTACCTAATCAACCATTGTAGCAAACAAAGCCATAACAACTTTTTATGAGCTAATCAAACACACCTTCAAGCCAAGGCTAAAAAATTATTTACTATTAATCATGGTTAAGGTGGCAAACCCATAGGACTTCTAAATGAGTTAATGGTCATAATAGAACATACAATAGATCCTATGTTTGAATCTTATAGTCTGTCAGATAATTCCAATACTCATACTTAAGGACAAAATTACGAGAAGTATATATATATATCCTTTTTATAGTTGGTTAAGTCTGTTTGCTACTGCCTTACTTTTAGAAGCATTTTTTTGAAAGGAATTACCTTTCATAATCATGTAAGTAAACCATCAAAGAAACAAACAGAGAGATAAAGAAAATTTACATACATTAATAACCATATGAAAACACAAATTTGTATCACATGCATGGAATTAGGTAGATGATTGAATCAAATTATCAACTAAGCAATGAAATGCACTGTTATCAACTAAGCAATGAATTAGTAGTGGAATTCACCAAATTATAGAAAGGAAATACGAATCGTAATCAGAAAATTTTAACTAATTCAGAAAAGACAAAAATTGAGGAAATCTCAATATCATAACAATAGAGAGTTGAGTGAGTATACACATATTGACATGAATATTATTTGAAATAAAAGCTTAAATTTAAACCATGAACAGTGACCAACCTCAAGAAAAATTAGCGCAAAGTTTGAAGTTTTCAGATTGAAACAAAAAAAAAAAAGCAAAAAAATAAAAATAAAAATAGAAAGAGCAAAATAATGGGTTGTGCTCCAACCAGTAACAAAACTTTAAGATGACTCAAACATTAACCTCTTACAATGTTAGAGACCCAATCAAAATTATTAGTAAAAGACAATAATTCGGGACTCAATCAGAATATCAGAAATGCAATCAATCAATACCGCAATGTAAACATCCCAATTCATACTTACAAATTTATTCAACTTTTCAACTCAACACCAAGCATTGATAAAGCAACCACAAATCTGTAAAATAGATCCTTCCAAAGAACCCTGAGATGAGTGAAAAATATTGTAAAGCTTCCTATCAATTAAACAATCAACCAACAAAACAAACACAGATCTATATATACATACATACATGAACCCTGAGATGAGTGAAAATACCTATCAATTAAACAATCAACCAACGAAAATAAAAACATAGATCTATACATACATACATACATACATATATGAACCCTGGGCAATCGAAGAAATCTGAGGTTTTGGGAGAAACCAGAGAAACCAAAGTTTTTTTCGCTACTGAGAAGCCAATTGAGAACTCAATTTCTTCCTCAATAGTCGATGAACATAGTCGACTGTGATGACTCTGCTCCGATTAGTCCAAAAAGCTACCATTTTAGATTCTCCAATTTGGTTGCTCATCGCGTCTCCGTTGAAAATATAGATTGAGCATAGATTTGAAAATATAAAAATACCCAACAATATTTTTGAAAATCCTAGGAGATGAGAGGAAAAAGGGAAAAGAAAGGTCAAGTAAAAGAGAGATAGGAGAGGAATGGCTGGGAATCAAATTCTTGGCAAATGATCTCAGCCATTCCATTAATAGTTAAAGTGATCTTAGCCCTTAAACAAAAATATAAGAGAGAGACATTTTGAAATTTATATGACACGTAGGACATTTTTTAAAAACAGTTTTGCCATATTATATAGATTTATTAATTCATCGTTTTAAAATACAAAAACCAAATTGATAGAAGTACAATACTTTTTACTTGAATTTTTGTAACGTTGAGAGACAGAGGGAGTGTGTAATAATAAGATAAATATCAAAAATCTCACATCAGATAAATTTCACATAAATGTGTGTGATTTACATTTGATAAAAATTTTAAAACTTCTGACATTTTTCAAGTGTAAAACCCTTATTCTCACTCGTGCAGGGGTTTTGTCTTCTTTGGGGGGTTGTTTTCAAGAATCCCAAGAAAAAGACAGCCAAACAAAAAAATAAACGCTATTGGGGACCCCAATAGACCTACCCATTGTTCAGATCAATACATCACATCTCTCTCTGTCAATTTTTTAAAGTTTTGAATTTCCTCCCCGCCTTCTCCTTTTGCTTTCTTTCTAATTCTTGTGACCGCCTCCTCTCTCTCTATCTCTCTCTCACCCAACCACTACAGTAGAATATACTATATATTAAAATATTATAATAAAATTAATAGTCTATGTGGTGTGGCTGTGCCTCCATTTTTCTCATGTTCACATCTTCAAACTGCTCTTGAATTTACTACTACGAAATGGCAGATTTACAACTCCACATATTTGGTTTTCAGGTACTTTGGTTCTGTTCTGTTCTTTTCTTTCCTTTCCTTTCTTGATTTCTTGTTCAGTATTTTCTTTCTTTTTCCCTAGAAAAAACTTGTGTTTATTCTACTTCAATTGTTTTCTTTTTGTCTGTCGTCAATGCCATTGAACTATTACTACTCCGATTGTATATACCTTAGTTTCAAAATTTTCAGGGTTTTGTGGTGGGTTGTTTAATCTTTGCAATACTCAAATTGTTTGCATTTTTGGGAGTGTTCCGAGTCTTTCTTTAGACTCTGCTTTCTTCATGTGTATTTTTACACTGAATCATTGTAAATAACCCAAGATAACCCAATTAGAGGATTTTGGGTAGGTTTGGTTTGTGTTTCTGAAAAAAATTTCAGAAATTTTCTCTACAAACAAATTTCAGAAATTTTCTCTACCAAACAAATTTTCCCAAAAAAATTTCCCAAAACACACAAACCAAACAAATTTTCCAAACAAATCTCTCTCACACACACATCAAATCAATCACTTTTTCCAAAACTCTCTCTCAAAACAATTTTCCAAAACAAATTTCCCAAAAAACCAAACCAAACATGTTTTCGTACTTTTTATCTCTAAAACACATCTCTCAAACACAAACCAAACATACCCTTTGTCTCTCATTTTTCACATCTTTAAAGAAAAGTAAAGATTTACTTGTTTTGGACAGTTGATCAGGTTTAGTAATGGAAACTAAAGATTCAGATTTTTAACTTTCTTTCTTTGTTTTCCTTATAAATTTGGATGTTTTCTCAGTCTCTTCAAATAATGGAAGCTGATGATTGGTGGATTTAGACTTCTTTAGTTTCCACTATCAATTAGTTGGTTCTGTTTATCAAATTTCAGATAAATTGAATTTAAAGATTCAAGGTTTTGTTTTGGATAGAATGACATATACAAAAAAAAGCCGTTCATCCTTTTATTGCGAATCTGTGATTTCTTTTATTTGAGTTTTAATATGTCTTGGTACAAAGCTATGTAGGCTCAATGGTAACAATTCAAGTCAATGTAGAATAATAGACTAAGAACATCTTCAACCCTCCATCAAGTGAAACCCATTTCAGACCCAAAACTTTTTAAAAATGAAAATATCTAGATTCAAAATCTATGATGAAGGGTTTATATATTTAGATTCAAAATCTATAAAAATATCCAAAATCTATGAAAATCTATGAAAATATCTGGGTTTATATATTCAAAATCTAAGAAAATATATTCAAAATCTGGGTTGAATCTGGGTTTATATATTCAGATTCAAAACTGAATATATTCAGATTCAAAAGTAAAAATATCTGGGTTGAATCTGGGTTTATATATTCAACCCAACCAAACACCCACATATCCAAAATATCCAGATTCAACTTTACAAACCCATAAAACATTCAGATTCAAGCAAGCCCACAAAACATTCAGATTCAACTTTACAACCAAACCCACAAAACATTCAGATTCAAGCAAAAAATGTCATAAATTCAAGTTCTAGTTTACCTTGCAAGGGGAGAGAGACGAAAGAGGAGGGTGAGAGGAGAGGAGGAGAAGAGGAGGTGTTTTGTTAATAGAAACAAAAGGATTAACAAAACAAAAACAGATCAAATAGCATAAGCAGAAAATTAAGGCACATACATAACCAGATATACACACATATATACATTAAAATTCATAGGAATGATTGGATTGAAACAAAGAATTGTTGAGTCACCTGGAAACCGATGGAGATGAGATGTTCGGCGCTGAGAAGGAAGCGAGAGTTTTGAGAGGAAGATGTCTCGACAGTTTGGAGGCTGTCGAAACCCTAGTCCCCAAACCTTTTACCACACTCTACCATCAACTGATTTCAAAATGTGTAGCACGTCTAATGGAGAGAGAGAGAGAGGGGTCCGATTTCAAAATTTGAAATCGAAACCAAAACAAAGAGATGAGTGTGAGAGAGAGGGTGTGGGTTGAAATGGGTGTGAGCCCTTGGATTAAGTTCAATCCAATGGTTGATATTTTGACAAACGGACAGAAGTCTCATCAAAGCAAAAAAACCTGAGCTTCCTTATTATATAGATATTAAAGAAAATGAAATTTTTAATGGAAAAGTCTTTCTGAAGCTAAAAACTTTCATGCTATTTTTTTTAGAATTTTATTTTTTAAATAATTTAAAAATGTTTTGTTGGCTAACTTTTATTGAATCATTTTTAAAAAAATAGTAATTAATCCATTTATATCTCTTAATTTATGACTTTCAAATGAAAAATATATTAAAGATAAAAAAATCAGTTTGACTCTAATTCAAATTTCTTCATCTGATTTATATCTTACGCAAAGATATTTTACAAAAAATTAAACTTATAAATCTCAAAACCCAACTTCCATGACAACATGAAATTGGGCAAAAAGATTGGAGAAGAGTAGGAATTTTGCAGAGGAATTAAATAGGTGATTTGACCATGTAAGATTTTTGGCATCCTATATATATGGAAAGAAAAAAAACATGTTTGAAATCTCATATATATATATATATATTTTACAGATTTATTTCTTTGTTTTAGTTTTAATTTATTTGGTGTATTTAGTTTTTTTTTTTCTTCATAATCTAAGTTAGTTGTTGAAATTATAATAATATAGTAGATGCGATTGTGCCTCCAAAATCTATTGTTCGTTTTTAAAAAAAAAATTACAAGTACAATGCATTAGAAAAAAATAGCAGTGGCAACGACGGGCTAACAGATCAACACAGAGAGTGATGTTTTGTGATACAATTGGAGTTCACACATTTTTTTTGAGAAAATTTTTACCAATCGAGAAGAGTATTTGGAATACATTTATGACTTTGAAGGAAGTTTTCGTTCAATCTCATTTATTTTTCATTATATTTTTTCTTCAATTATATTAATTTACATGTTCTATTTTGTTGCAAAATAGAAAGAGGACGTTGGATTTAAATCCAAATATAATTAAACTTAATTATATATATATACTTAGTGAGTACACTAATTAAGTAGGTTTTTAAATAGTAGGTTTCTTCTTCATCTTTTTTTTTTTTTTTTGGCAGTAAAACATCCTTTGCACAAAGGACTGTTTTAGGCGAATAGATCTCAAGTATCTTAATAAATATACAATGAACTACTTTATTTTAACCTCATAATAGTCGTCATATATATAATGAAAACCAATTGTAGATAGGGTCTTTTTTGATCCATTTGAAAATCAAAAACTCAAGATACATATTTTTTACTTAATTATTGTTTAATAGTTAATTGCATTTACATTGTTGAATGTCATGTAATTTTTAAATAGATTGAATTCAATATGTGAATATTTCAATTAAAGTTTGATTAATTTGTTATAAACAAAATTATTATTCAACTATGTTGTGTTGAAATATCATATATATATCTATATAATAAAGCAGAACAGATTTTGAAAATGTGTTAGACACAATTGTCCTACTAGGACATTTCAAGGGTCATGATTCATTTGTATATTCACATGAATGGCTCAGATAACCCTCCTAATTTTATATCAATATATATCTACACTTATTCCCGCCTAAAGAATCAGCCTCCTATTTCCCCACGTCTCCCCTCTATTCTATCTTTATCTCTCTCTTCTCACCTTTCCGCTTGCCCACGTCTCCCCCAAACTGCTGAGCTTGGCCTCTCTGAAAATCATCCTTATCCCTACATTCATAACAGTCCTTCATCGTTTTCTCTATCTAATCTCTCTCTCATGCGTCGACTCTCTGCCAACATTCCCTTCTCCATCCCCTCGCTCCGATCCAAACCCCCACAAATTTGCCTTCCAAAACCCTAAAATCTCTTCCTGATTGAGACGATCCGCCAACATTCCCTTCTCCATCCCCTCGCTCCGATCCAAACCCCCACAAATTCGCCTTCCAAAACCCTAAAATCTCTTCCCGATAGAGACGATCATCTTTGCACTCCTACTCCGATTGAGACGATCCGCCAACATTCCCTTCTCCATCCCCTCGCTCCGATCCAAACCCCCACAAATTCGCCTTCCAAAACCCTAAAATCTCTTCCCGATAGAGACGATCATCTTTGCACTCCTACTCCGATTGAGACGATACGCCAACATTCCCTTCTCCATCCCCTCGCTCCGATCCAAACCCCCACAAATTCGCCTTCCAAAACCCTAAAATCTCTTCCCGATAGAGACGATCATCTTTGCACTCCTACTCTCTCATCAAGCCCTCATTCTCTCTCTAGGGTTTTTGATTCTGCACTTCTCCATCGGATAACTCATCCTTCGTTAACCGTCGATGGGACTCCGTGATTCAGGAGGTATTGAGGAACGCAATTAAGAAGTTCGATAGTGTTGATGTTTTATGGGCTTACCTCCATCCTGTCCTTTGCATTCTGAATTGTTGCCTCATGTCCATATGGATTTTGGCCAAAAACACGCTTCTTCTGATCAGATTTCTCTCGAAAATTCGTTTCCTGTAAGTCTTCAATCTATCTCAACACCCATTTGTTTGTAATCGTTTCTGGGTCTTTTTTTTTTTTTTGGCTGATTGAAGTTGGGTTTTCGTTACTTGGGTTTTTGTTTGTGAATATTATCATTAGATATAGGGGTACTAAATCATATTGAATTTTATTGAGTAGTTAGGTAATTACAGTTAAGTTTCACAATTTTGATGAAATACAGTGTTAATGGAGTTGATTTACTCTTCCTCTTACCTTGCCAATTTGCCTAATTATCTTTATTTTCCTAACAGTGTGTATTATTTATTTAAATGTGTGATATGAGTGTTTAAAGTGTTATGAAATTTATATTTCAAAGATCACTGTAGTATTAGTTAATTTATTCATTAGTTGTGATGTTACTGAGGTTAATTAATTTTGTAGTTATTCTTAATTGTTGTGTTCTGGGATCATTTTAGGCAATGGATTAATTGAAATTGATTTGGTTGTGTGTTTGTGAAACTATTTCAATTTTTGAATTGTACTTCATTTTTCAATTCATAATAAATGATGATCTGGTTGAAGGCACCCTATTTTTTATTTTTTATTTTTTTTTAAACTAAAGGCAAAAAATCTTGAAAAAAATTGTGTTTTTTTATCACTCCAAATAGGAAATTTTTTTGTTAAAAAAGGTTTCTTCACTCTGCTATTTTCTGATTTCAATTGTAAACTGATTCAATTGTTCTTGCGATCATAGTTTCATTCACAAACTGATTAAATGTTCTTTTATCTCTCTGCTCTCCAGGCCTGTTCTTCTTCGGTATTTTCTGATCGCAAGGTAAAATTCCCTTTTTTATTTTCATCATTTCGCTGGTCTAAATCTTTTTATATGAATAGTGTGCTACAATCCTTGATTGATTGAGTAAGGAAACCATACTTACAAGTTTATTGGGTATTTGGTGAGATGCTATGATACCATGTGAAGTTATTTGGGACCAATTCATTTAAACACATAAATCTTGAGACACATGATGTAACTGTATGTATGTGTAGATACAAATTGTACACCATACGCATTACTTTTGGGTAATTGTTTTTTGAATATTCTTCTTTTTTTTTTCCCCCTTGAACTTGCAGGTTCACATTACACAAGGTGACCATGAAGTTAGGAGTACGATCATTTCATGGGTGACTCCAGTTGAGAAATACCCTAATGTGGTGACATACTGGGAAGCAGGCACTAAACATTCACACAAGCTCCAGACTCATTCTGAAATCACCACTTATAGATACTATAATTATGCTTCTGGTTACATTCACCATGCTACTATCAAAGATTTGACGGTACAAATATATATGCATTAAATGTATTTTGTTTTAATCTATTGTCTTATGTTTAAGATTACTTTTTTGAGCTTTCTAACTTTTTCTCATGTAGTTTGACACAAAATACTTCTATGAAGTTGTGTCTAATGAAGTTACCCATCAGTTCTCCTTCACAACTCCTCCCAAGCCAGAACTTGGCGTTCCCTACACCTTTGGCGTCATAGGTTAGTGTAATCTAGGGAATTTTAGTTTATTTATTTAATTCATCATTCATTACATTTTGTATAATGTTAACATTATTTTTGTGCTGGTGACTTGGGACAAACTGCAGATTCCAATCAAACTCTAAAGCATTATATGTCGAACCCAATAAAAGGCCAAGCTGTGCTATTTGCTGGTGATCTTTCATACGCTGATGATCACCCTAACCATGACAATACCAAGTGGGATACATTTGGTTGTTTCATTGAGAAGAGCGTTGCGTACCAACCCTGGATTTGGAGTGTAGGCAATCATGAAATTGACTTAGCTTCTAATTTGGTAAGACACCAAATAAATATGTTCTGTTCATTGTCACCGATCTCATTTCTCTGTCATAAATTATTTTATGGATTATATCATCTTCCTTTTTAGGAAGAAACCGCGATCCTTTCAAGCCATATTTGCACCGCTATTATGTACCCTACAAGGCATCCCAGAGTACTTCCCGACTTTGGTATTCAATTAAGCGTGCATCGACATATATCATTGTTCTTTCTTCTTACTTAGCCTATGGTATGAATCTTCTTCATTTTTTCTTTTACTTTCATGTTTTATACTTTGATTTTTTGTTTTGTTAACAAAATTTTATGGTTGTTTAGGGAAATATTCCCCGCAATACAAATGGCTTGAACAAGAGCTCCCAAAGATTAACAAATATGAAACTCCATGGGTCATTGTTATTTTACATGCTCCATGGTACAATAGCAACCACTACCATTACATGGAAGGAGATAGTATGAGAGTCCAGTTTGAACCGTGGTTTGTTCAGTACAAAGTTGATATTGTATTTGCTGGCCATGTTCATTCTTATGAGCGTTCAGTAAGCTTTCTTTCTAATACAAAATTAGATCATTTATTTTCATATTGTTTATGAAAATTAATTTCTTATCCTATGTTGTAGGAACGCATATCAAATATTAAGTACAACATTACAAATGGATTAAGCTTACCGGTTGGAGATATTAATGCTCCAATATACATAACAATCGGTGATGGTGGAAACATGGAAGGCATCGCTAACAAGTGAGACTGTTTAATTGTTTCTTAGGTCAACTAATTCCCATACTGAACTATTTTGTAAAATTGTCTACTTATAAAATTGACCTTTAATTTTGCAGTTTTATATATCCACAACCAAATTATTCTGCATATCGTGAAGCAAGCTTTGGGCATGCAATTCTTGACATAAAAAATTGGACTCATGCTTATTATTGTTGGCAGCGTAATCAAGACAATGAACCCGTTGTAGCAGACTCTGCTTGGTTTTTTAATAGGTTCTTTTCTTATGGTGGATGAAACCATTCCATAACTAGGAGACTTAGGAGATTGTGCCCTTAATTACAAGTAGGCTTATATTTTTGTTTGGAGAGATTTTAGTTTGGATTATTTATTTATTTATTTATTTTGGTAGGTTGTATTTGTTTTTGCCAGTGCTTTTTAAATAGGTTCAATAATGTTTAGTGTGTCCATTATGTTAGCCTTTTAATAAATGCGAAGTATTTTTTTTGGATATCCTTTTTGTCTAGATGCCTAATAATAACAGCCGATTAGATGACTTAATAGTAGAGCAATAAAATCAAATGGGATAAAATGTGTTAAGTTGACAACTTGAATGGCCAAATCGTTGGAAATTCAATTTGTATTAAACTGCCCACGTTCAATTTTTCTTAAACTGCCCATAGTTGACTCAATAGTTGACTCAATTTTAACATTTTGGATTGTAATCTGCTAAAATTTGATGTTCCTATTGTCATTTGCTTTATATATAGATTGGTTCTTTATTTCCTTCTTTTTTCATTCTAACATCTGGATGAGATAAATGGTGTCGTGGAAACAAATCATAATACTTGAGCTTGATAATTATTACATAAAATAATGGTATGGTTAAAACAAATGATGCTCTTTTAATAATTTATTTATTTTTATTATTATTCTGAATTAATTTGATTTATGTTGATTTATTATGGTGTTTTGATGATTTATGTTAATTAGAGGTTAATTTGAATGTCATGTTTCATCTATCTTTTTAGTGTTATTTTATATTGTTTATGGGTCAATTTATAATTTATTAAATAGTGTTGGGATTATAATTATATTTTAATCTTAACATTGAAGGCACGGGCATACGCTAGTATATATATATTACAGATTTATTTCTTTGTTTTAGTTTTAGTTTATTTGTTGTATTTTTTTTTCCTTCTTCATAATCTAAGTTAGTTGTTGAAATTATAATAATATAGTAGATGTGATTGTGCCTCCAAAATGTATTGTTCATTTTTTAAAATTTTTTTACAAGTACAACGTATTGGAAAAAAATAGCAGTGGCAACGAAGGGTTAAAAGATCAACACAGAGAGTGATGTTTTGCGATGCAATTGGGTTTCACACATTTTTGTTTGAGAAAAATTTTACCAATGGAGAAGAGTATTTGGAATACATTCATGACTTTGAAGGAAGTTTTCATCCAATCTCATTTATTTTTCATTATATTTTTTCTTCAATTATATTAATTTATGTGTTCTAGTTTGTTGTAATATATAAGGAGGATGTTGGATTTAAATCCAAAAATAAATAAACTTAATTATATATATATATGTAGTGAGTATACTAATTAAGTAGGTTTTTAAATAGTAGGTTTCTTTTTTGCAATAAAACATCCTCTCCACAAAGGAGTGTTTCAGGTGAATAGATATCAAATTTCTTAATAACTATACAATCAACTACTTTATTTTAACCTCATAATAGTCGTTATATATGTAATGAAAACCAATTGTAGATAGGGACTTTTGATCCATTTGAAAATCAAAAACTCAAGATACATATTTTTTACTTAATTATTGTTTAATAGTTAATTGCAATTACGTTGTTGAATGTCATGTAATTTTTAAACAGATTGAATTCAATATGTGAATACTTTAATTAAAGTTTGATTAATTTGTTATAAACAAAATTATTATTCAACTATGTTGTGTTGAAATCTCATATATATATATATATTTTACAGATTTATTTCTTTGTTTTAGTTTTAGTTTATTTGGTGTATTTAGTTTTTTTTTCTTCATAATCTAAGTTAGTTGTTGAAATTATAATAATATAGTAGATGCGATTGTACCTCCAAAATCTATTGTTCATTTTTTAAAATTTTTTTACAAGTACAACGTATTAGAAAAAAATAGCAGTGGCAACGACGGGCTGAAAGACCAACACAGAGAGTGATGTTTTGCGATGCAATTGGAGTTCACACATTTTTTTTTTGAGAAAAATTTTACCAATTAAGAAGAGTATTTGGAATACATTCATGACTTTGAAGGAAGTTTTTGTTCAATCTCATTTAATTTTCATTATATTTTTTCTTCAATTATATTAATTGATGTGTTCTATTTTATTGTAATATATAAGGAGGACGTTGGATTTAAATCCAAATATAATTAAACTTAATTATATATATATATATATATATATATGTAGTGAGTATACTAATTAAGTAGGCTTTTAAATAGAAGGCTTCTTTTTTTTGTAGTAAAACATCCTCTGCACAAAGGAGTTTTTTAGGTGAATAGATCTCAAATTTCTTAATAATTAACTACTTTATTTTAACCTCATAATAGTCGTTATATAGATAATGAAAACCAATTGTAGATAGGGTCTTTTTTATCCATTTGAAAATAAAAAACTCAAGATACATATTTTTTACCTAATTATTGTTTAATAGTTAACTGCAATTACGTTGTTGAATGTCATGTAATTTTTAAACAGATTGAATTCAATATGTGAATGCTTCAATTAAAGTTTGATTAATTTGTTATAAACTGTAGCGATCCTGGTTTTGACCCGTCTCTTTGTGGTGTTTCGGGCTCGGGTTGGTATGCTTTTGAATGGTGTTAGGTATCTTAATTCCCTATATTCCCCTTATTTTGGTTATTGGGTTGTAGCGGTGTGTTTGGAACATGTAATGTCTTATGTTTGTATCGGGTTGTAGCATATCTTTCATGTTTTGCCACTTACGACTAGGTCGAGATCTGCTCGATCACCATGAGGTCCAAGGCAGCGCCCTTGGCGGTCTGAAGCGGCAAGACTGGCGGGGCTAAGCGCCAAAGCAAAAATGCAAAATGCATTCAAAGTTGCTTGTTCGCTCGAGCGGTCGTTTATGCTCTCGAGCGAAGAATGTTTTGTTCCAGAAGTTTGACTTGTCTGCAAAAGTACTGGTAAAGTGTATTCGACGCTCGAGCGGCGCTTTCCACGCTCGAGTGAACCATGTTATATCAGTTCGTGAATCTGATATTTTAGATCACTTTTGTATATATCTCTCTAAAAACATTTCCTCTCCCTTCTCTCTACATTTCTCTACATAAACTAGATCAAAAACCTTGATTTCTCAAGATCCATTTGAGTTTTACCATTGCTTCTTCATCAAAATGAGTTATCATCTTGAGGGCTTCGTTGTGTGTGGTGAAGATCGAGTTTCGACATCGTTGATTTTGGGGGTTTCATCTAATTTCTTCTACAAAACTTGAGGTAGGGATTTTCTTAGAGTTATATATATATATATATTTTGTAAGATCTATATGATTTTCGAAATCATCTTTCAATAGCTTTGAAAATTGGTTGTTGATTTAAGAAGTTTAGTGATTTTGAAAGTGGGTTTGTCTCATGTTCTTTTAAAATGATCTTATGGGTTTTGATCTTCATTGATTGAAGAAAAGATGATTTTGGAAAGTTTTCTTTCAAAAGATTTAAGTTGTATAGTTTTGGCGAGAAAACGTTGAATTTGCAGATTTTTTTTAGAAGACTGAAAACCCATGAATGATATTATTATATTTATTTTGTGTGTCAAAATAAATGAATGTTTAGAAAATTTCTTATTTATATTTATATAAATGATGAATTTCAGGGAATATAAGAATTGTTATTCATTTTGGAAATTATTGTTCAAAACATTGAAATAGTCTTGAAATGACTAATTGTCGAGGATGCTTGAGAAGAGGGAACTGTGTTATTCCTTAGATGATGTAACACCCTCAAAATAATACATAAAACCCCACATCCTTGACATGCATAGACAGAAGAGAACAAGGCATAATTCCATTCATCAGAGTATTAAGTACAAAAGTATTACATGTTGACATCAAAAGTAAATGCCCTACGGGCTTACAACTTTCCAAGTCAACACTTGGGTACAACAAAAGAAGAGTTCTAACTCTTTATACACAATAAGCCCTTGGCTTGAATTTACATGTAATACCAAAAAGAGAATAACAAAAGATCCTCCAGCCTCTAAGCCTCTCAAGCTACGTCCTTGGAGGTGGCATATCACCTGAACTTGAAAATGATATCCCATATAGGGTGAGCCAATGCCCAGTAGAGATATATAAAACCAATTATGAGAAATAACTAAAATATTAGTATTCGATCGATGGTTAACACTTATAAATCAACTTATAATGCTTTTCAATTGAACAATATATACGTTCATTTTTTCATTCCACTTTCCTTCACTTAAACAATTTTAATTCATAAACATGGCTCAAAACCTGGCCGAACAATTAAATGAGATTATAACTCATATTAAAACACTTCCATACTTCAATTACCAATGGAGTCCATCCCCTATCTCCTCCCAAACAGGTGTGAGAGTCCATCCCCTATCTCCTCCCAAACCATGGAGTATATCCCCTATCTCCTCCCACACAACATACATATACAATGTATTTAACCACTTATCATATACAATGATCAATCAATACACATATTTGATGTATTATTCTAACCGTCATATTCAATGACATATTCAATGTGATTAGTTTCAGTTTTTCCTAATCAACATGCAATGTCTACAACAATCAAGACTATCTTCCACCGATAGCCCAAAGCAGTTATCTCTAAACAGATAATAAATTTATCAAACAGATAAATTACCAACATTTTCATAAGTGAGTGATTAATTTATCCAACTACATTATTCAATTTCATAACTTCTCCATTTCATGAATTCCCACTCAATTAGACATTTTCCCCAAACTAATTATTCAAATTAATTATTCCACATAACTAGGGCATTTCACCCATTTTTCAAATATCAACCCTAAGGTTCAATTTCTTCAATTTAACCACAATAATACCATTTTCCAAGGTCTCACA
Organism: Camellia lanceoleosa; assembly: GCA_025200525.1. NCBI lineage: Eukaryota > Viridiplantae > Streptophyta > Magnoliopsida > Ericales > Theaceae > Camellia > Camellia lanceoleosa. The sequence continues at coordinate 181,829,460 of CM045761.1, read as the reverse complement.
TACACATGGAGTTTTTAAAACACAAAACCCCTCTTTTATAAATTACACATCAAACCCCAATTTTTTCCAAAATTACTCAACAACACCAACTATTCAAAATGACTAAAATTTATGTCAAAACCCATAAGATGGAGTAGGGTATCCCTACCTCAAGAGAAGAGACTCAAAGGAGATGGAGGCGAAAACTCGAGATGCTCCAAACACCAACTTTTTCGGATTGAAACAAAGCCCACACCAAGCTCCACACTTCTTACAAAGGGATTAGGGTAGGAGACCACTAGAAGTAGATGAAATCTTAGAGAGAGAGAGTGTGTATAGGGAGAGGAGCAGTTGGGGCTAGGGTTTGTGCAAAAGAAGATGATGAACAAGTGAAGTGTAACCCGCTGCTGCCAACTGATATATTCGAGGCTCGCTCTAGTGAAGGAATGGTCGCTCGAGTGACCAGACACAAAGAAACCTCGCTCGAGCGTAGAAAGCCTCGCCTGAGCCAACAATTCGAAGCTTCAGGTCTACAACTCAGAAGCACGCTCAAGCGAAGAAAATCTCGCTCAAGCAAAGAAACCCAAAACATAGTCCTCGCTCGCTCAAGCCAAGAAATGCAACCTTCAGGTCCAGAACCAGACGCAGACACAAGCTCGAGCGCAAGACTTCTCGCTCGAGCCACCAGACACAACACTCAAATCTCGCTCGAGCAAAGGAACCCTGGCTCGAGCGAAGAAACTAAAACACAGAGCTCGCTCGAGTGACAAAGCCTCGCTCGAGCGAAGACACAAAAATCTGGGCAGCAACAATTTGTTCCCAATCACAACCAACCTGTTACAAACCTGCCCAACATATCCTAAAACTAAAATATAAGGAATTGAAGGATGGAAACAAGATACATACAACAACCAACACCACGGAACCTAAGTCCGGAATACAACAACCAAATGAGAGAAAACCGGGATCGCTATTGATGATGAATTGGAATAAAAGTATTTATATTCATCTTATGTTTTGGCAGAACAATTCATTTGATTACATTAAACTTTGAAAGTTGATTTGAAAACTTGCATTGTGAAAAGAATGTTGAGAAATAAGTTTTCATGGAATGGTTTTGGGGTAAATACATTGGTTAGTCTTGATAGGTGGTGTAGATGATATTGAATAAGTTGGCCTGAGAGTCCAGGGTGAAAGATTGAAAACCTGCGTGGATAAGTGTCGAGCCTTTCGGTTAATACCGGTAAAAATGATAATTTGGTAGTACTTGTATAGTCTACTTGCAGACAGTAACCTAGGGATTACCAGAGTCGTATTTACCACCCTTGAAATAAATTGTTAAGTTTTGAACAATTGAAATTGCATGACATCATTGCGCATAATGGTTTTCAAAAGGCGAAAATGTGATTTATCTTCAAAAAGGGCGTAGCATGGCATGTGCATTTCATCTCTTGAGACTTGTATAAAATGTATATATACTTTGTTAAGGATCTCTTACTGGGCTTTATGCTCACCCTATGGGATTTTTGTGCAGGAAAATGTGTGGTGATGCTGTCTAATTAAAGGCGAGGAAATGTGTGTTGAGAGTATGAAACTTTCATTTTGCTGTGACTTTGTGTGTAAGCCAAGAGCTGTATGTGTGTGGGTTTGAATAACCATTTTGTGTAACTAGGCTCAAGCCTTGGAAACTTGTAAACCCTTTGAGGTATTTATTTGTTTTTCTACTTGTGGTTGGATTAATGTATTGTTGCATGAAGAACTATTATATCATGTAACGTAAGTTTGGAGATTTATATTCGGTTTTCCTTGAAAGAGCCATGATTGTTGTATTATCATTTGGGATAGAAATTTGGAGTGTTACAACTTGGTATCAGAGCTACCGAGTTTGAATACTTGGAGCTCGTGGGAAGTGGTTATTTAACCACAATGGGTTCATTAGCATGCTTAGGAAGTGTTATGTATTTTGTGACTATGTGATAACATGCTTATGTGACTAAATGGGTATGGGATTGGACTTTTGGAATGTTGTTTGCGCCTGTTAAATTCCTTGAGGTCTTATTAGAAGGATACTTGATCAGTACTCATTCTACTAAAAATTATTGGTTTTTCGCAGGACGAATCTCATTGTAAGAGTATAATACGTATGTGTTGACATGACTAAGTGGTTATGTGGGGTGAAATTTAATTGTTATATGGTAGAGGAATATATACAATTATTGTGATCAAACGTGTAAGGCAAGTTGTGGGCACGTGTGCTAAATTAATTCTATTGCCATTTATAGAATGTCAGAAAGAGGTTAAACCCGTGGTGGTAGAGGCGGGAGGCATGGTAGGGCTTGTCGAGGTGTGCATGAGGTACCAATCCATGAGGTTCCAGTGCAAGAGGAAGAGTTCGGCCGAGCTAATGTGGCCGAACAAGTGGGGCAGATGGGAATCCTGAGACAAGTGGGTCAAATCGCAATGGGGGCTCTAGCTCGAGAAATGACTGGGGCTTTAAGAGAGTCTATGAACTTGTTGAGGGTGGAGAATCAAGCCAAGGGCAAGTTTCCTTACTAAAGAATTCTTGTGGGCCAAATCGGATGAGTTCCATGGTGACCCCGAGCCCAAGAAAGTGGATGAGTGGCTCGAACAAACTGTGAAGACATTTGAGATGCTTCACATCGAAGATGGTGAACTAAGAGTGACTCTAGCGAGTTACTACCTTAAGGGAGACGCGGGTCAATGGTGGAAATATGCCAAGGGTAGAGTGGAGCTGACATGGGAAGCCTTTGCGGTTGCTTTCCAAGATAAGTACATAGCTCTCACTGCTAGGAAAAGATTGAGGCAAGAGTTTAAAGACCTCGAACAACTCGACATGCCCATGGCAGAGTTTGAGGCGGTCTTCTCTAGTTTGTCCAGATTTGCACCAGAGTTGGTGGAAATAGAAGAGCGCTGTTGCATTGAATTTGAAAAGAATTTAAAAACAAAAATTATGTTCAAGCTTGTCAAAAATATGATTTGGAAATATGACTGTCTTGTAAAGACGGCGACACACGTAGAAATTTCCATATAAGCCGAGGAGGAGAGGCTTCGGCGTTTGAGTCCTAGGGGCCAAGAGTCTCAAGGAGACTATAGGCAGAACAAGAAGAGCAGGAACACATATCCATCCCAGTCCCAACCACAACAGTCTAGATCCATTTTTCCTTTGCCTAGTGCGGGTCTAGGAAAAAATGCATCGAGTAGCTTCTCGTGTTTCAAGTGTGGCTAGCCGGGTCACAAAACCTTCTCATGTCCACAGAAGAGAGGAGGGCAGTTAATATTACCACCACCTAATCGATCTCAAAGTCAGTCTCAGTCTCAGAATAAAGGTCAAGGGTTTAATTGTTATCAGTGTGGTTAGCCAGGGCATATGAAAAGAACTTGCCCACAGTTGGGAGGCGCATCTAGCCTGTCGAGGTCGAGCGGCACTCAGAGCCACCAAGTAGCTCAATCGATCCTAGCTTCATGAGTTAATCGAGGCCGTTTATTCGATCGAGACAACAGGCCTATGCTCTGAGAGGGGAGCAAGTTAATCTGGGGCCATAGGGGCGCGTGTATGTTATTACCGTGCCAGAGCAGTTGCTAGAATCCTCAGTTGTGAGAGGTATTTTTGTTATGTGTAATTCTTTGGCTAATGCATTGATAGACACGGGTGTGTCTCATTCATTTATATCTACTACATTTGTTTCTGCATTAGGGTTAGAGGTAGCACGATTAGTGCCACCACTTAGAGTAGAGTCACCTGTTGGGGGTACAGTTGATTTAGACCGGGGTTGTCGTGATTGTGAAATAGAAGTTGCCGAGCATCGACTTCCGTTTGTTTTTGTGTTGCTAGATATGTCGAGTTTTGATGTCATTTTAGGCATGGACTGGTTGTGTTCTTATCAAGTTGTGATTGATTGTTACTGTCAAAGAGTTACAGTGTGCACTCGGGTGGTGATCGATTCTATTTTCTGGGGAACCGAGTTGATAGAGCCTTGTCACCAGTTGTTGACCCTCGCAGTAGGAGCAAGCTTAGTGGCCTTGTTGCAACTCTCTTGGATAGTGAGAGTGACGGGGCTCGTGTTGAGTTACCAAGGGTAGTTTATGAATATCCGGATGTTTTTCCAGAAGATCTTACTAGTTTACCACCTCACCGGGAGATGGAGTTCTCCATTGAATTAGTGCCTGGCACAACACCGATTTCCATGTCACCGTATAGATTTGCACCCCCTGAATTGCATGAGTTGAAGATTCAACTCCAAGAACTTTTAGACAAGGGCTTCATTCGCCCTAGTACATCGCCTTGGGGAGCACCGGCTCTCTTTGCGAAGAAGAAGGATGGGTGATTGTGGTTGTGTATTGATTACCACAAGTTGAATAGAGTTACAGTTAAGAACAAGTATCCTCTACCCAAAATAGATGATTTGTTTGACCAACTTAGAGGGTCTCGTAGCTTCTCAAAAATAGATTTGAGGTCGGGGTACCATCAGTTGAGAGTCCAGGAGGAGGACATTCAGAAGAAGGCCTTTCGTACTTGTTATGGCTACTATGAATTCCTTGTAATGCCTTTTGGGTTGACCAATGCACCGGTTTCCTTTATGGATTTGATGAATAGAATTTTTTGGGAATACTTGGACCGTTTTGTGGTTGTCTTTATAGACGGCATCTTGATTTATTCAACCTCTGTCATGCCCTAATTTTTATTACTCGAAATTATAACCAAAACCTTTAATACAAGTTCATTTAATTAACTACAATTATTATTACAAACACCCATTACATGGGGTAACAACAACAACATTGTTCTCTCTCGAATAATACAACAATAATACATGTACAAAATTTACATTGAAATACACATGAATCTCTCATTTACAACAAGCATCTCTCATTTACACTATGACCAAATAATTGAAAATAAACTCTGCAATCCTCAATCCAGCGTTCCAAACTTTGTTCTTGAAAAATGGTTACAATAATTGGGATGAACACAAAGTTCAATAGGAATCTTCCTTGATTCTAAATAATAAGGTCCCTAGATACATGTGGTCATGAAATACTAAAGAGTGATATAAATATAAATTCATTTTGCTCTTTTCATACTCAAATTACAATATATATAGGTAATACCATTTTCATAAAGAAATTCATGAAAACTTTTCAAAGAAAAATCCTTTCATTTGTTTCTGTATCAGTCAAATATATTTTTCAAACAAAAGTCTTTTCAAGAATCCCCTGTTAACTTTACCTAAAAGTATAAACATGTCTACAAGTCATTTGCCTACATATCACAACAAATCACAACCCATTTGTAGACTCGACTTTCTTCACGCGCCCCCTTTCGGAGTGGCTCGAATTGGTCCTACAGTTCGGACTCTTGTCACTGTTCTGAATCTAATCTCATAAAGTGCAATGTGAGACTGATAAACACCAAAGAATCCAAATCTGGCAAACGTTTTGAAAAATTGATTTTCAATCAAATAATGCCAAAAATGGATTGCTTTACTAGATTATAGAGTCGCCACTTAAATATTTTATTTTTATGAAATTTAGGAAACCCTGACTCGCGCCAAAGGCCACGTGTCCGTCATCATCAAAGTTGTCTTGGCTCGGGAACTTAGGTATGAGGGGCGAAGGTCATGAAATGAGCACCTCTGCTCGCTCAAAGATCGGCCTCTACTAAACATGATATGTTGTTTTATAAACCTCATGTGTTCTTATTCCAGTTATTAGCTAATTTTACTACGTGATACGCACAACATATAAGTATAGACTAAATCACAAGAATTGGAACAAAATAACTCATGTTTGTTTTTGAAAATGGTTTGAAATTGCCACCCTCAAGTGGGCTAAAACGCGGATTTGCCACCAAACATGATGGGCTTAAAACATGATTTGCCACTTCGCAAAGTGGCCTTAAAACTCTCATTTGATGAATTGTTCCGATTCAAGTAGTAAAGCCTTCATCCACAGGTATTTAAGCAGTTTAATCAATTAAGCACATAGCCTCATGGCAAGCATGCTATCATGGCAATCACTTACACTCATGCAAGTATGCTAAAGCGTAAAAACTTACAGTGTACTCCAAGCCAAAACAAAAAACTAGTTAGAAACAATGCATGATCCTAACTATACAAAATACCTAACGCAACACATGCAATAATGCAACTAAGTAGGCTCGGCTACCTAAGATGGCATATGAATGTGACAATTTGATACATGTATTCAAAGAAGTATTGAAATACGATGGAGTTTGAATGATGCGCTGAGCCCGGTGCATGCAAGACAAATGAATGATGAAAACATGCAAGCATAAGGTATGCTAATCAAAACGTGCCCTAATCTAACCACCGAAAGCGGATAAAATAAAAGGGAGAAAGACGTGGGGTTGGAAGACGTGCACACACACACGTACACTTATTACAACATTGCGCCCTCTCGAAGGAGGGTTCGAATAAATAAGCTAAGCTACACTAAGCTAAGCTAATTATTACAAACTAACTAATTAACTATTCTATCTAATTAATTATTATAACACAATTGAATAACTGGCTATGCTAGGCTAATAAAGTGGCCTCGTGGGCGAGGGAGACATGCATGCTCGGTTGGCTTCTTCCCAAAAATCCACCACCTTGCCTTTAGATACCTCTGTTTGCATATCTTTGGACCTTTGAAAATTATACCAACCTCCAAATTGCCACAGCTCCAAAACAGGAACACTTTTGCACAAAAACTCACTGGTGGCTGGTCGGCCACAAAAGGTGGCTGTCGACCACAAACACTGGCCGGTCGGCTAGTTTAACGGTCTATCGGCTACCTCAAGTGGCCGGTCGGCGACCCTTTTTCCCAAAATTCTATTTTTGCTGCAATAGAGAGCAACAGAGGCAAATCAATGTATTTTTTAAGGAATGTGTGTACTGCCACCCGCCTCATCATTTCTCAAGCTCAAAAGAAGTGTGGCACTTGGCTCTCAAGTCGTCAGCCAAGCATTTTCATGCATGATGGCCAAAGAACCAAGCTTGTACAAGCTTAATGAATGCACACATAAGACTCGAATGACGAACACCCTATCATGTATGATCAAGGGTGACGGCGACCAAGAAACGTGACACGTTTCATCACTTTGAGTATGAAACGTCCCTCATTTCTCGTGTTTGGATTAACGTCCGATCCAAACACATGCAATGCAACAGACATGTTTATCTTGGTCATGTTTTACTTAGTTTATTTGATTTACACATTTTACATTACCGATTAGTCCTTTAACCGGTTAAGTCCAAAGTGAGAATCCTCTAATGAGAGAGGGGTCAACCAAAGGATGGTTTAAGACATGAGAGAGATCATGCCTTTGGCTAGGAGGAACCCTCAAAAGAGGGTTAAAGCCATTGAGCACAAGCTCTATCTCAAGCTTAAACGCAATCATAAGGTTAGCCAACCCTCAAAACAAATGAAAAAAAATGAAGAAATGAGGGAGGTTCCAGACTTTTTAGTGCTGAAATGGCATGCAAAAGACACTAAATCATGCAAGCAACACATGGACAACATGTTAAAAGCCAAAAGCATCAAAACTAGTGAAGAGCATTACACTAGAGGCATGCAATATCAAGCTTAAATGACCAAACCAGCTCTGGACAAAGCTTAAACATGCCAAAACAGTGGCTAAAACATGCTAAAACTGAAGCATAAAAAGCAAGAAAAACATGCTCATTTGTTAGCTCACAAGCAAGACTCAAAACACAACTCTCAAAAGCAATGAAAGAGTGATATAAGTGAGAGTGTGACAGAGATATAGGCACTGAAATCACATGTTAAATGATGCTATAGCATGCAATCATCTCATGCAAAACATGTTAGAGGCCTTAAAACACAAAGCTAGTGAAGGCATTTGCACTACAACTATACAATACAAAGCTCAAAAGGGACAAATAGTCCAAAAAAGTCCTAAAACAACTTAAAAGAAGTCCTAAAACATGCTTTAAGTAGACTAGAAAGAGTTAGAATGAGAGACTAATACATAGCACAAACTAGACTAGCAAGCACAATTGTACTACAAGCATACAAAGCAAGCCCCAAGTGACTTAACCAGCCCCAAACAGAGGCAAAATAAGTAAAAAAAGTAGCAAAAACATGCTGAGATCAAGTCATAAAATGGTAGAAAAACATGCTCACATGTTAGGCTATCTACTCATGAAAACAAGACACAAGGAGGGGAGGCCAACCCCTCATATTTTGGACCTCAAAACATGGTTTTTGTCACTGAAAAACCTCTGAGTTTTAGTGGTAAAAAGACCCAAAAAGTCTGATTTTAAAGCCTTGAAAGATAGTACAAAAAGCTATACAAGTTAAGGAACAAAAGGGAGAGACAACCCTTTAACACAAAATAGGCTCAAACTACCATTTTTAAGCCTAAAAAATAGAGGTTTTTGTAGTTGAAAACCAGGCCAAAAACAGCATGCAAAGGTGGCAAAACAAGTGTGCAAAATAAGCTTAAAGTAGGTAAGTGTTATTTGAAGCAAAGCACAACTTAGGCACAAATCTGTGCTTAAAACACTTTCCAACAGCCCAAAATAGGTTCCAAGGGACCTCAACCCAAAGATATGCAACTTTGATGAAGGATGTCTAGGCAAAGGAGAAGTGTATCTCTACTTCTATGCACACTCTCTTCTTGTATGCACAAAAGGGCAAGAAAGAGAGAGAGAACTCTAGAGAGAGAGAATTGTAGAGAGAGAGGATTTTTAGAGAGAGAGGCTCCCAAAATTTTCTAACCTTGCAATATGAGAGATATGGCTTCTATATGTAGAAAAGTACAAGCCTTGGTCAAAATATCTGAATACAGGACAGCTGGCATAGTGTAGAATAGCTGGAGGAAAAATATTTGCAAATTCAGAGCTTTCTGGACATTGGTAGTAGACCGGCCACCATTGGTGGCCAACTAGCCACTAATGGTGCCCGATAAGGGTAACTACTAGCCGACCTATGGCTGGCAAACTCCATTTGTGGCCGGCACACTCCCATAGTGGCCGACTGTAGACGTCCCCGAACATCCCGGGGGAGGACCCCCGTTTCTGTTCATTTGGCTCACTACAGTTCGGACTCAAATTGTCACGGTTCTTAATCTGAACCAAAGAGTCCAAATTTGGCAAATCATTTTTTGAAAACAGATTTTTTGTAAAGAAGTGCCAAACATGGACTGCTTTGCCAGATACATAGTTGCCACCTAAATATTTATTTTGGGGGAATTTAGGAAACCCTGACTCGTTTGCCTAAGGCCACGTGTCCGTCATCACCAAAGTTGCCTCGGCTCGGGAACTTGGGTACGATTGGGGAAGGTCAGCTATGAGCACCCCCGCTCGCTCGATCAAAGATTGGCCTCTACTAACCATGATATCTTGTTTTGAAAACGTTATGCGTTCGTATTCCGATTATTCGCCTAGATTTACTATGTGATGCGCACAGCAAACAAGTATAGACTAAGTCGCCTAAATTGGAACAAAACATTTCAGGTTTGTTTATTTGAAAATGTTTTGATGGTGCTACCCGCAAGTAGGCTAAGATGCAGATTTTGCCACCCTCGAGTGGGCTTAGAAAATATGGTTTTGCCACTCTCAAATGAGCTTAAAACTCGCATTCAATGTATTGTTCCAATTTAAATAACTCAACCTTCACCCACAGGCATTTAGGCAGTTATATCACATAAGCAGCTAGCCTCATGGTAATTATGCTATCATGGCAACATTCACACATATGTGGTAAGGATGCTAGAGCATAAATGCTTACCTAGTACTCCAAGCCAAAACAGAAACTAGTTAGTAATCAAATGCATGATCCTAGTTCATGTTAAGATGGCTAATGCAACACATGCAAGATGCAACTACAATAGGCTCGGCTATTCTAAGATGGCATATGAGATGCAACAGATAGCATGTATTCAACTTGGAATTGAAAATACAATGCAGTTAGCATGATGAGCCGAGCCCGCTGCATGCAAGACAAATGAATGGATGCAAACATGCGAGCATAAGTATGCTAATTGAAACATGCCCTAATCTAACCATCGTAAGCTAGTAAATAAAAGGGAGAAAGACGTGGGGTTGGAAGACATGCACACACGCACGCACACTTATTACACAATTGCCCTCGCTCGGAGGGTCCGAAAGAATAATACAGGCCAAATGAATAATTAACTAATTACAAAAACTCTAATCAATTAACAAATTAATTGCAAAACAAAATCTAAGTATGAAAACTCAAAAGGCCACCGCAGCTAGGCCCTGGAATGATGGGATGATGCATGCTCGGTTTGCCATGCTCGGAAACTCGTTGTCATGCCACTTGTTGCCTCTGTTTGCACTGCTTCATGCCTCTGAAAGCTGCACAAATCCCAAGGTTGCTTCTAAACCACTCCCCGAGCATTATGGGATGCCACCGGCCAAGAGGAAACACCACCGGCCATCCATCGACCAAAAATTGTGCCATCGGCTACGGATGTTTAGTCGATCGGCACTATAGATGGCCGACCGGCCATAACTTCCTGCAGAAACCTGTTTTGACAGCAGTAGAGGACAGACAAGGCATGGCAAAGCATTTTCAAAGCAATGTTTGCACCACCACCCTCCCTATCATGTTTAAGACTCAATGGAGTATGGTTCTTGACTCTCGGACCACCAATCATGCATTTCAATGCATGGTGGCCCGAGGAGCTAAGTGCGCAACTCAATATGGAATGAAATGCATACAAACAAACAAGAGGCCCAACCTCAATCATGGTTAATCAAGAGGCAAGGCATGCATGCCAAATGCAACCTAAGCATGTGACCTAAGGATGCAACATGAGCATGGCGGCAAGTATGCAAGCATGCAATATGTACTAGGCACACAATCTAAGCAAACAAGCATGCAAGACATGGAACAACTATGCTAATGACAAGCATGCAACAACACATGGGGAAAACATGTAACAACATGTTAAGCAACCTAAAGCCACAAGAGTGCATGCCAAATGCACTACCACTTGAGCATGATAACAAGATGTTTATGGGCCAAGTATGTGACAACATGCAAGGTTAATGTACACACAAACATTCAAGCACACATGGTCCAATACTTGAGCATAAAAAGGCAGCTTTTAAGCACACTTAACATGGACAAATAGCATACACAATAAGCTTTGAAAACATGTAGAAGATGATGCCAAATCAACCTACCAATGTAAGCAAGGCATGCAACCAAGCCCAAGGACTTAAACTATGGTCATATGACACATGAAGAAAATGACCAAAGTGAATCAAAATAGTCCTAAATCATGCACAAGTAAGCCCCAAAAACCACTTAGATGGCATCTAAATGATCTAATCCTAGAGGCATACACAATAGCATAAACATGGAGCATGAAACACCAACCTTTTAACACATTAAAGGGGCATCAAATGCAAGCATACAAGCATACCACAAGGACTGAAATGACATGACAAGTGGTTCTAAACCACTGAAATGATGCAAGGATGGCATGCTAGAGGGTCCGATACTTAAGGCCTACAAGGGGGATTACATGGTAGCTATACAAAGCAAAGCATGGATGACCCAAATAACCAAAAAAAGTCCTTAAGCACATCAAAAGAAGCATAAAAGCTTCACAAAACTAAGCCAAAAACATGCTAGAAACAAGGCTCAAAGCATAAAGCATGTTAAGGCAAATCATGGCATTACAAGAGAAGTATGCAAAGCAAGCATGGTGAGTCTAAACCAATTAAAAACAGTACTATATCATGGCAAAATAAGCACAAATAACACTTAAGACATGGCCAACATGAACTTAAAAATGGTGCTCACACATGAGGCTAAAATGGCACTTTTTGAAGACAACAAGGAGAGGGGATGACCCTCTCCTTCTTAGGACCTTAAACCATCATCCTCACCACTGAAATCCCTCAAGATTTTAGTGGTGAGGAGGCCCAAACAAGGTAGTCCCGGAGCTCACCAAAAATAGCACAAAATGGGGCCAAACAAGGCCTAAGAGGGGGTAAACAACCCCAAACACAAAAGTAATCTTAAAAAAATTCAAAAGGAGCTCAAAATAATACTTTTTTCAGTTTATGACAAAGCCCAAAACAACATGCAAGACAGGCTAAAAGTGTGTGCAAAAACGGAGAATAAAGAGGGTAAGAAGTGTTACCTTTCTAGCCAAGAAGCTCTAGCAGCTTATGGACCAAAAATGTAGGCCTTCAACCTTTGAAAACCAGCTCCAAGAACCTTAGAGTGATGGAGGAAGTGTGTGGTTGTGAGGTGGTGTGTAAAGGGGTCAAGAACCAACACTTATGGAGCTTGGATGTAGAGATAGAGAGAGATACAACTCTTGTATGCCTTAGACCAATTATTGGAACCCTTGCAATAGAAGAGGAAGCTTGGAGCAAAGGGGTCAAGCTTCTTGGAGAAGCTAAACTAAGGGTTCAAAAGGTTCAAGCTTCCTTAAGAAGCTAAAAATCAAGGGTTCAAAAGGTTCAAACTTCCTCAAGAAGCTAAAAACCAAGGGTTCAAAAGATTCAAACTTCCTCAAGAAGCTAAAACAGGGGGGTCAAAAGGTTCAAACCGCATCAAGAAAAGGTCTCGGCTAGAAAAAGTGGCTAATCGGCCAACAAAGTTGGCCGACCGACCACAAAATGTGCTGACTGACCATCAATAGTGCCGACCGGCCATCACCAGTGGCCAGTGGCAAGGAAACAAGGCTGATGGCCTCAAGCCATGGCCGGTGAGGTGTCGGGATGGCCTACAAGCTATTTCCCACCCTCAGAAGCAAAACAACAAGTGTTTGATGCAAAACCAAACACAAAACAAACAAGTCGAGAGGTCTTGAGACAAGGCGCGTAGCCGAAACCTCCGAGAACTCAAGACGAACATGAACAGGGATGATCATCGAGTGTTCAAATGATGACGTCCAAGTCTTAAGGATGGTCAAAAATGGGGTGTCTACACCGACACACTCCCACAGTGGCTAACAGCAAAAACTGGTTCCTGACCCTGACTTCAAACAGGCATATCTCCTTTGTCTAGACTCCTTTTCAGGTCATTATTGAGTCAAAATTGAAGCCTCGGAAGTAAGCTTTCCAATGGTGGTAGCTTCACATTAAAATTTGAAGTTTGCTAAGAGATATGCTTCTTTTAGTGTAGACTGCTCAGTTTTGGTCCTCACGGATTGATGCCTAACTTCAACCAGCCATATCTTCCTCACCCGGACTCGGCTTTAAGAGATTCTTAAGTGCAAAATGAAGCCCCAGAAGTCCACTTTCCAATGGTGGTGGCCTCATAGATGAAATCCAAGTGTGCAAATGGATAGGCTTGATTTAGTGAGGACAGCTCGACTCTCTCTTAACGATTCATGCCCATCTTCTTCTCCCAACTAGGTTTCTTCCCTCTCCTCCCATTTTCTTCAACTCCAACCCCCTAAATAAGGTGTTTTGAAATATTTTTCAAAGATTTCACCTCTCTTTCATTCATTTCCACTTTGTCCTTTTTTGGTTTACCGAAAAGCGCAACATTTAACGAAATGCGAGCCTCAGAACATCGTAGAAACTTCTTTCAAAAATGTTTTGAAAGAGAGGGTTTAAAGGTCTAAAAATTATTTTAGTCAAAATGGTTTTAGTCCAAAAATGGGGGTGTAAGGTTGGGATTTGACTCTCTCTCTCCTTGCCGAAGAAATCGAACCTTTGCATAGCATAGCCTGCACTATCGAATGATCCAATCAGCGGCGCCCAAGTCTTAAGAACGGTAAAAAATGGGGTTCTTACATATCATAAAACATCACAACCCATTACAATCCACATAAAAAGAACCCATGTAATTCCATATATTTGACTTTACCTAATCAAGATTATTTACTTTCCATTATCTCAAACACAAGTACAAATCTCATTATAATCATTCCATACAATCCAAATTGGACACTGGCTCCATTACCAAGCCTTAACATCATACCACACACTTTACTGGTCACAAGCCGGAAGGAATGCGAAACCTCACGCTTTGCCAGTCACAAGTTGGAAGGAATGCAAAACCTCACGCTTTACCTATCACAAGTCATAAGGAATGCGGAACCTCACACTTTACCGGTCACAAGCTGGAAGGAACGCGGAACCTTTACACATTTCATCAACCCACACGCTTTACCGGGCGCTACTCTAGAAGGAAGGCGGAACCTTTATTAAGCGCCACGCTTTGCCGGCTCAAATACGGCGGGAAACGGACCCCAAGGCAACATTATAACCCATCAATTTCTTAATTCATTATTTATTATGAATTTTGGGCAAAGCCAACACATTCATTCATCATTTTCATTACTTATTAGCTCAAGAATACATACTCATTATTTTCCACCTTTCTCTAGTATTCATCAAGTCATTCATTGTTACAATCCCAACAAAACCAATAATAACACTCATTATTTTTATCACAAAATGCATCCAATAACACATCCACTAAGAGCATTTGGTGCATTTTTTTGAAGCATTCTCAATTCTTATATTTCAACGGTCTTTTAACTTTTTCACAAAATTATCAAATCTTCATACTCAATTTTATAGCACAATAATCATAATAAATTATCCCTAATTAATTGATTTAATTACTCATCTTAATTTCTTCAAAATAACCTTTCTATACAATAGTTATTTTCCAACCATTATTCATCATTATATATTCTTATCTCTACAAAACATAAACTTAATTTTATAAATCAAATGTCAATTGAAGCTTTTTTCATTCCCAATATAGATTTCATAGCTAGGGTTAAACATAAATTAGAGCTTTTTACTAGTTGACACAAAACCACATTCTCATAACCTAAACATTTTATATTTCACTTAAATCATCAATTCAACTTCCATAAATTAAAAACCTAGCTTCCTTCACATGTCTTTTATAAAAATCTCCTCAAAATGAGGGTTTTATGCAATAAAAATGATCACACATCCATCCACAAGATATTATTGAAGAGAAGTAAGGAAAATCCCTACCTTAAGCAAGGAGAGAGAGAAACCTGAAGTTTCGACTTCAACGAAAACATGATCCGCTTGGATGGATTGAAAGCCCTTGGCGCGCTCTACAACCTTCCTCAAGGGGCCTAGGTGAGAAAATGCTTCTAGATGAGTAGATCTAACAATCTAAGTGGGAAAAAGTTGGGTTTAGAGAGAGATGGTAGAGGCTCACGGTTTGAGAGAGAGGAAGGAGGAGAAAAGTGAAATGAAACCATTCTTGGAGCCTATTTATACTAGTAGAGAAGTAGCCCTAAGGTCAACAAAATAATAGGCCCAAAACCCCCCAAAGGTAAGGCCCATTTGAACCCCAAAATCTAAAAAAAAAAAAAAAAACACGCAAGGGTCGACCCTTTGGGCAAGGGGGTCGACCCTTTAGGTAGAAAAGACAATCTGGCACAAGTAAGGTGGGGTCGACCCTTAGACAAGAGGGGGTCGACCCTATTTTCTAGCAACCAACAAAAAAATTTTGCAACATAAGAGGGTCGACCCTTTCCAGACTGGTGTCGACCCTATTTTCCAGCAGAGGTGCTAAGAATTCAAATAGGTATAACTCTTTCGTTCGGACTCGGTTTTAGGTCATTCCTCTGTCCAAATTGAAGCCTCGGAAACAAGTTTTCTAATGGTTCTAGCCTCACATCCAAATTCAAAGTATGGAAAAAGAAAAGGGCAAAAGAGTGAAGGCTGGTCAAAAATAAAAATTCAAATTTGGGGCTTTTGATCTAATCTTGCCTAAACACTTTGTTAAGGCTTCAATCAAGGTTCTAAACATCACCCAAGAATCCTAAATTATAAGATTTAGAGTTCACTTGCCAACCCATCAATACCAATCTAATATGAATTAAAATCTGAGTCATTACAACCTCTGAAGAGGAACACGAGACTTACTTGAGGATAGTGCTGGGTTTACTTACTAGAGAGGGAGTGACTGTGGACTCCTCAAAGATAGATGTTGTATAGGATTGGGAACAACCCAAGAACGTTTTTGAAATCCGGAGTTTCTTGGGATTAACAGGGTATTATCGACGTTTTGTAAAGGACTTCTCTAGACTAACTGCACCTTTGACTAGGTTGACTAGAAAGGGTATCAAATTTGTGTGGAGTGAGGCTTATGAAAAGTCATTCCAGGAGCTTAAGACTAGATTGACTATTGCATTGGTTTTGACAATTCCGGAAAGCGATTTGAATTACACTGTCTATTGTGATGCATTCGGGGATGGACTTGGTTGTGTCTTGATGCAAGAGGAAAAAGTTATGACCAATGGTTCATGACAATTGAAAACTCATGAGAAAAATTACCCCACCCATGATCTACAATTAGCAGCAGTGATTTTTGCTTTGAAAATTTGGAGGCATTACTTGTACGATGAAAAGTTTGAAGTATTCTCCGATCGTAAGAGTCTAAAGTATTTATTTTATCAAAAAGACTTGAATTTACGACAGCGGAGGTGGATGGAATTTATGGAGGATTATGACTTTGAGTTACACTATCATCCAGAGAAAGCTAATGTGGTGGCCGATGCTTTGAGTCAAAAATCTGTGAGTAGTTTGGCAAGTGTGGCTATTCGGGAATGAGATATGCTAGATGTTATCGGTAAGTTTGATTTGCACTTGGGTGAGTCTGGAGGGAGTGCTACCTTGTTTACTTTGAATGCTCAACCTATAGCGACCCCGGTCTTTTCCCATTCGATGTTGTATCCGGAGTTAGGCTCCGTAGATTCTATCTTTGTGTAATGGTTGTTGACATCCTTTAATTCTATTTGGTCGAGTTTTAGGATGTGTTGGGCGTGTTTCGAACAGTTGGGTTGAGCCTTAGTCTAGATGTTGATTGCCCAGTTTTTAGCCTCTCCGCTCGAGCGGACATTCCTGAGCTCGAGCGGGGTTTACACTCTTCCAGCATTTTTGGTCCCTGCAAAACTTCTGCAGGTGAGAGTTCTACGCTCGGCGGAGTTTTATCGCCGAGCGGGTTGAGCTCAGCGGTATTGACGCCGGCGGGTAGTGTGTTCTTCGTGGGTTACGGAATGGAGAATCTACGCTCGAGCGGTTATCATTGCGCTCGAGCGGACCTTGTTTTTGTTCTTTACGCTCGAGCGGTGTGTTGTACGCTCGAGCGGGCCTGTCAAGTTTAAATACGCAGCAGCGTGTTTTAAAACAGTTTTTCAGCCCCTTTCAGTTTTTAAAACCCTAGGTTACGAGTTTTCTCTCTCCCAACTCATCTTCTCTCTTAGGATTGATCTATTTAGAGTGTGTATCTACCCTTGTTCCTTCATTAAAAAGGTAGAGGAGAGTGAGGGCTACATTTTAATCTGAGAAATTGTTGGTTTGGAGCACTTTGGAGTTTTGGGCATCATCTTCATCTTCTTCTTTTGAGCTATTTCTTCGAGGTAGGGATTTCCTACTCCATTTATACGCTTTAATCCTAAGTGTTGGTATTTTGGTATGTGGGGGTAGTTTAGAAATTTTGGGAGAAACCTTAGGGTTTTGGCTTAGATTGATTTGTATAATTAATTTAAGGGAAAAATGTGGAATTGGGTTTAATTCATGAAGTTGGGGAAATTATGAAATTAATGATATAGTTGGGTAGTTTAAATACTTACCTATGAGAATGTTGATTTTACATTCATTGTTATATTTATTTCTTGTTTAGAAATAACTGTTTTGGGCTATCGGTGGAGGATAGTCGTGATTGTTGTAGACCTTGCATGTGGCTTAGGTATAACTGGAATTAAGTCACTTACATTGTTGTTGAATTATCTGAGAACATTACTTGTATTGATTATGTGTTGTATATGGCAATTATGTGTTTCATTGCATATGCATGTTGTTTGGAGGAGATAGGGGATGGACTCCAGTAGCATCACTCATATGTGTGCTTATTGATAATAGCAATATTGCTATTTGTTGTTGACATGATACATCATTATAGTGTGTATCAGTTGGAAGTACGGAAGTGTTGTGGTTTGAGCTTTAGTCTCATTTATTTTTGTGACATCTGGATCACTATTATAGTTGGCCAGGTTCTGAGCCATAATGATATAATTGGAAAGTTGAATAAATATTGGAAAGTGAAAGGTGTCATAGACAATATGTCATAGACAATGTAGACATTCGTGTCATGAAATTGGAGATTGATTATCTTGTGTTAACCATGTATCGAATGCTAATGCTTTAGTTAATTCTTATGCTTGGTTTAGTATTTTTCTACTGGGCTGTGGTTCACCCTATATGGGAACATCATTTTCAGGTTCAGGGGGTTCACTACCTCCAAGGACTTAGCTTGTGAGGATTTGGACTCAAAGACTTGCTTTATTTTATTTGTTTTATTTGAACAACTTGTAAACTTTCAAGCCTAGGGCTTTATTTGTTTTGAGTTAGAACTCATGGAATTGTGTCCAAGTGTTGGCTTGGCAAGATGTAAGCCCATAGGGCATTTATTATGATATTTTTATCTCATAGTACTCTGATGAATGGAATGAGATACTTTATTTTCTTATAATTCTGCATGTTAATATTATGTATTATGGGTTTATTATTTTGAGGGCGTTACAACTTGGTATCAGAGCCTACCGGGTTCGAATACCTTGGGTACGTGGGAAGTGATTAGTATCACAATGGGTTCGTCTCGTTTGATAGAGACTTAGTGTAATGATTACATGCTTATATGATAACATGTTTATGTGATTATGTGGGTATGGAATGTAGTTCCTAGGATGTTGATTGGATCCTTGAGTCTCTAAAAGTCTTGTTGGAAAGGCACTTGATCAATGTTGTTTCCAACCGGAACTTTAGTGGTGCCTCGGGACTATCATTATCCAGGAATGAAATTCGTAGGTGCTTATGTGATTACGTGCTTACGTGGTGTGATTTATTGTTGTCCAATGTATTAGGACGTGAGTGTTAAAATTTTGGCACATTAGTTAGAGTGCTAACGTCTTTATTTCCTTTATTAGGATGTCAGGACGAGGACGAGGACGCGGTAGGCGTGGTATGCCGGGTAGGCAAGAAGTGCCTATGCCAGAGGAGATTCCAGTAGTACAGGAAATTCCGGTAGTGCAGGACGGTGTTGGTCAGGCCAATGTGGCCAACCCGATGAGCTATGGGCGCTTTAGCCCGAGAGATAGCAGGGCATTGAGGAATCGATTGACATTCGAGGTCGCGAATCCGGCCAGTATTTGTTGCAGAATCTGAGGACCTTCTTTTCTGAAGAGGGAATTCTTCCGGTCTCACTCGGACGAATTTTTAGGTGATCCTAGCGAGCCACTTAAGGCAGATGAATGGCTCGAGCAGGACAACGCGTTTGAGATGCTAGGCATCGAAGACGAGGTACTGAAGGTGACCTTGGCATCTTTCCAGCTGAAAGGGGATGCGGGTCAGTGGTGGAAGTTCACCAAAGGTCGTATTGGAGGTACTTGGAAGGCTTTTGTTGATGCCTTTCAGGAGAAGTACCTGTCCCCAGCTGTTCAGGAGAAGTTGAGAGATCAGTTCCGCCATCTTGAGCAGAACAGTTTATCAGTGGCCGAGTTTGAGGCTGCATTCACTAGTTTGTCCAGGTTTGCACCTGAGTTGGTGGCGACTGAGGAACGCCGTTGCATTGAGTTTGAGAAGAAGTTGAGGCGGGGCCTCATCTTTGAAGTTGTCGGATCTATGATTAGGGATTTTGGGCGATTGGTTGATCTGCTGACCCATACGAAGATTATGATGCAGGAAGAGGGGGAAAGGCAGAAAGGCTCCAAGAGGAGTCAGGATGGTCAGAGTGATGGCAGGAGGCAGAGAGGTTTCACTCCTCAGCAGCCTCAGAGTAGTTTTTTCTAGATCCACTTTTCCAGTGCCGAGTGCTAGTTCTGAGAAAGGCAGTCAGGGAGACATTACCTGTTTCAAGTGTGGCCAGCTGGGTCACAAGTCTCCAGTTTGTCCTCAGAGGGGAGGAGTTTAGAGAGTAGCATCTTCTTCGGCTCGATCTCAGAGCCAGAGTCAGGGTAGAGGCCAGCCGCTCTCTTGTTTTCAGTGCGGTCAGCCGGGTCACATGAAGAGGTTTTGCCCACAGATGGGTGGCACATCTAGTGCATCTGGTTCGAGGCAGACTTAGAGTCAGCTGCTTTCGGTCGATTCGAGCCAATCAGGGCTTCATCGTCGATCTGTCTGTGATCTTATGCTCCGAGGGGTGAGCAGGTTGATCAGAGGTCGTCTGGGCACGTGTATGCTGTTACCGCGCAGGATCCTGTACCGGCTCCATCTGTTGTGAGAGGTACCTTCTTGTTTTGCAATTCAGTTGCTAGTGTTTTGATCGATACGGGTGCATCTCATTCTTTTGTGTCTGCTACATTTGCATGCATTTTGGAGTTGGAGTTAGCTCAGTTAGCATCTCCTATTTGTGTAGTGTCACCTCTTGGGGGTGAGTTGATTTTGAAACAAGGCGTTAGGGGATGTGATATAGAGGTCGATGATCATAGAATTCCTTTTTCTTTTGTGGTTATGCCCATGAAGGGCTTTGATGTTATTTTGGGTATGAACTGGTTATCGTCATACCAAGCAGTTATTGATTGCTACCGTCAGAGGGTCACTTGTTGTACCGTGAACGGGGAGTGTTTTCGTTTTCTGGGGGATCGGGTTGGTAGTGTTTTGCCACCGGAGTATGATCCGCGGGGGCAGAGTGAGCTTAGTGGTCTACTTGCTAGTCTTTCGATTAGTGAGGGTGATGAGACCCAGATTGTATTGCCGAGGGTGGTTTGTGAGTATTCGGATGTTTTTCCCGAGGATCTTGTTAGTTTGCCACCTCAGCGAGAGATTGAGTTCTCTATTGATTTAGTGCCCGGCACGGCGCCGATTTCTATGGCACCTTACCGTTTTGCCCCAGCCGAGTTAGTTGAGTTGAAGGTTCAACTCCAGGAGTTGTTAGATAAGGGCTATATCCGTCCTAGTGTTTCGCCGTGGGGAGCACCGGCCCTCTTTGCTAAGAAGAAATGTGGTGCTTTGAGATTGTGTATTGATTACAGGAAATTGAATCGGGCTACGGTTAAGAATAAGTATCCTATGCCCTGTATAGATGATTTATTTGACCAGTTGAAGGGTTCCCGTTGTTTCTCTAAGATAGATTTGAGGTCGGGTTATCATCAGTTGAGAGTCAGGGAGGAGGATATTCCTAAGACGGCATTCCGTACGCGGTATGGTCATTATGAGTTTCTGGTGATGCCGTTTGGGCTCACCAATGCACCGGCAGTGTTTATGGATTTGATGAACCGGATCTTCCGGGAATTCTTGGATCGTTTTGTGGTCGTCTTCGTGGACGACATTCTGATTTATTCACCTTCGAGGGAGGAGCACGAGGAACACTTGAGAGTGGTGCTTGAGTTACTTAGAGCCCATAAGCTGTATGCTAAGTTCGGGAAGTGTGAGTTCTGGCTAGAAGAGGTGAAATTCTTAGGCCATGTAGTTTACGGGAAGGGTGTCTGTTGATACATCCAAGACCGAGGCAAGAAGATTGGGCCTGACCTAAGAGTGTGTTTGAGATCCGCAGTTTTCTGGGATTAGCGGGGTATTAATGTCGGTTTGTGAAAGATTTCTCCAGGTTAGCTTCACCGTTGACTAGATTGACTCGGAAGGGAGTCAAATTTGTTTGGAGTGAGACTTGTGAAAAGTCATTTCAGGAGTTGAAAGTTAGATTGACTACCGCTCCGATCTTGATTATTCCGGAGAGAGGTTTGGGGTATGCAGTCTATTGTGATGCCTCACGAGAGGGTCTGGGTTGTGTGTTGATGCAAGAGGGAAAGGTGGTTGCCTATGGCTCACGTCAGTTGAAAATTCACGAGAAGAATTACCCTACGCATGATTTAGAGTTAGCAGCTATAATATTTGCCTTGAAGATTTGGAGGCATTATCTTTATGGTGAGAGGTTCGAGGTATTCTCGGATCATAAGAGTCTGAAATATCTGTTTACACAGAAAGACTTGAATTTGAGGCAGAGGAGGTGGATGGAGTTTATTGAGGATTATGACTTCGAGTTGTACTATCATCCGGGAAAGGCCAATGTTGTGGCCGATGCCCTTAGCAGGAAATCTGTTGGTGACATAGCTAGTATAGCCATCCGAGAGTGGGAGATGTTGGGTGCACTTGGGGAGTTTGATTTGCATCTGGGCGAATCCGTAGAGGCTGCGGCCTTGTTTTCTGTTGTTGCACAGCCTACACTTGTGACTCGAGTGCTAGAGGCTCAGAGGGGTGATCTTGAGGTAGAATCTCTCCGAGAAAAGATTTTCATTGGGAAGGTTGAGAAAGGTTTGACGGTGTATCCCGACCTGAGTGTGAGATATCGAGACCGTCTATTTGTGCCGGAGTCTTGCCGAGAAGAGGTACTCCGAGAGTTTCATCATTCGCGCCTTGCGGTGCATCCGGGAGGTACTAAGATGTATCAGGATTTGGGCCGCCAGTTTTGGTGGCGGGGTATGAAGAGAGATGTGGCAACTTTCGTATCTAAGTGCCTTACTTGTCAGCAAGTGAAGGCCGAACATCAGAGGCCAGCGGGTTTGTTACAACCCTTGCCTATTGCCGAGTGGAAGTGGGAGCATGTCACTATGGACTTCGTTGTGGGTCTTCCGAGGACTCAGCGGGGTAGTGATGCTATTTGGGTGGTTGTAGACCGGTTGACTAAGTCAGCGCACTTCATTCCTATGCGCGTTAGAGATTCGATAGATCATCTTGCCGACTTATATATCCGGGACATAGTGAGGTTGCACGGGGTCCCAGTGACGATCGTTTCAGATAGAGATCCTCGTTTCACTGCCAGGTTGTGGCAGAGTTTGCAGAGTGCTTTAGGCACTAAGTTGACCTTTAGCACAGCTTATCATCCTCAGACTGACGGACAGTCCGAGCGTACTATTCAAATCCTTGAGGATATGCTTCGGGGTTGTGTTCTCGACTTTAGTGGGTCGTGGGAGAGACACTTACCATTGGTGGAGTTTGCCTACAACAACAGTTTTCAGTCTAGTATCGGTATGGCACCGTTTGAGGCCTTGTATGGCCGACCGTGTAGATCTCCTGTTTGTTGGGCCGAGGTGGGTGATGCACCTTTGTTGGGTCCGGAGTTGGTGAGGGAAACGACGGAGAAAGTTGAGCTTATCCGTAAGAGGCTTGTTACAGCACAAAGTCGTCAGAAATCTTATGCCGACCGTAGGAGGAGACCTTTGGTATTCGAGGTGGGTGATCATGTCTTTTTGAAGATATCACCTAGGCGGGGTTTGATGAGGTTTGGGAAGAGTGCGAAATTGTCCCCTCGGTTTATTGGGCCTTTTGAAATCCTTGAGAGGATTGGCGAAGCTGCTTATCGTTTGGCTTTGCCACCGCAGTTATCCGGAGTTCATGATGTGTTTCATGTGAGTATGCTTCGGAAGTATGAGCCAGATCCGTCACATGTGTTGGATTGGACTGATTTAGTAGTTGATGAGGATGTCTCTTATGAGGAGAGACCAATTCGGGTCTTGGATAGGCGGGATCAAGTTTTGCGAGGCAAAACCATCCCTTTGGTGAAAGTTTTGTGGAAACATCACGGAGTGGAGGAAGCCACTTGGGAACGTGAGTTGGAAGTCCGTGAGAAATATCCGAATATGTTTATTGAGTTGTAATCTTGTATTTAGACTATATAATATTGTTCAACTTAAGAGCTTTATATATATATGTCTTAACTTAGAAAACATTGAGAATGTTTTGGATTTGATGTTAACATTTGCACTTGCCTTTTTATGGAAGTGGAGTATAACATTTATATATTGAATGTGTTGTTTGTATCATAAACTTGAATAATGATATGGAAATTGTTAACATTGGAAGGAATAATGCATAATACTGATGCAAGTTGAATATATGTTGATTTATACATATTCTGAGATGCCTCTCGATAAGAAATGAAGTGACTGGTATTGGGTCAAGTTGTTGTTTATTGTTTTATAATATCATTGGGAATTGAGAAAAACTTGTTTTACAAACTCATGTTTAATTTTGGGGACGAAATTCTTTTAAGGGGGGGAGGTTATAGTGACCCCGGTCTTTTCCCATTCGATGTTGTATCCGGACTTAGGCTCCGTAGATTCTATCTTTGTGTAATGGTTGTTGACATCCTTTAATTCTATTTGGTCGAGTTTTAGGATGTGTTGGGCGAGCCAGTTGGGTTGAGCTTTAGTCTAGATGTTGATTCCCCTTTTTTTACCCTCCCCGCCCGAGCGGACATTCCTGAGCTCGAGCGGGGTTTACACTCTTCCAGCATTTTTGGTCCCTGCAAAACTTCTGCAGGTGAGAGTTCTACGCTCGAGCGGGTTTTTATACGCTCGAGCGGGTTGAGCTCGAGCGGGGTTTACACTCTTCCAGCATTTTTGGTCCCTACAAAACTTCTGCAGGTGAGAGTTCTACGCTCGAGCGGGTTTTTATACGCTCGAGCGGGTTGAGCTCAAGCGGTATTGTTGACGCTCGAGCGGGTAGTGTGTTCTTCGCGTGGGTTCTGGAATGGGGGAATCTACGCTCGAGCTGTTATCATTGCGCTCGAGCGGACCTTGTTTTTGTTCTTTACGCTCGAGCGGTGTGTTGTACGCTCGAGCGGGCCTGTCAAGTTTAAATACGCAGCAGCGTGTTTCAAAACAGTTTTTCTGCCCCTTTCAGTTTTTAAAACCCTAGGTTACGAGTTTTCTCTCTCCCAACTCATCTTCTCTCTTAGGATTGATCTATTTAGAGTGTGTATCTACCCTTGTTCCTTCATTAAAAAGGTAGAGGAGAGTGAGGGCTACATTTTAATCTGAGAAATTGTTGGTTTGGAGTACTTTGGAGTTTTGGGCATCATCTTCATCTTCTTCTTTTGAGCTATTTCTTCGAGGTAGGGATTTCCTACTCCATTTATACGCTTTAATCCTAAGTGTTGGTATTTTGGTATGTAGGGGTAGTTTAGAAATTTTGGGAGAAACCTTAGGGTTTTGGCCTAGATTGATTTGTATAATTAATTTAAGGGAAAAATGTGGAATTGGGTTTAATTCATGAAGTTGGGGAAATTATGAAATTAATGATATAGTTGGGTAGTTTAAATACTTACCTATGAGAATGTTGATTTTACATTCATTGTTGTATTTATTTCTTGTTTAGAAATAACTGTTTTGGGCTATCGGTGGAGGATAGTCGTGATTGTTGTAGACCTTGCATGTGGCTTAGGTATAACTGGAATTAAGTCACTTATGTTGACTGTTGAATTAATACAGAACATTACTTGTATTGATTATGTGTTGTATATGGCAATTATGTGTTTCATTGCATATGCATGTTGTTTGGAGGAGATAGGGGATGGACTCCAATAGCATCACTCATATGTGTGCTTATTGATAATAGCAATATTGCTATTTGTTGTTGACATGATACATCATTATAGTGTGTATCAGTTGGAAGTATGGAAGTGTTGTGGTTTGAGCTTTAGTCTCATTTATTTTTGTGACATCTGGATCACTATTATAGTTGGCCAGGTTCTGAGCCATAATGATATAATTGGAAAGTTGAATAAATATTGGAAAGTGAAAGGTGTCATAGACAATATGTCATAGACAATGTAGACATTCGTGTCATGAAATTGGAGATTGATTATCTTGTGTTAACCATGTATCGAATGCTAATGCTTTAGTTAATTCTTATGCTTGGTTTAGTATTTTTCTACTGGGCTGTGGCTCACCCTATATGGGAAC
The DNA here is from genome assembly GCA_025200525.1 of Camellia lanceoleosa. Taxonomy (NCBI): domain Eukaryota; kingdom Viridiplantae; phylum Streptophyta; class Magnoliopsida; order Ericales; family Theaceae; genus Camellia; species Camellia lanceoleosa. The sequence goes on along the minus strand of CM045761.1, from coordinate 181,803,758 downwards.
TTTATTTTCAGGTTCAGGTGATTCACTACCTCCAAGGACTTAGCTTGTGAGGATTTGGACTCGAAGACTTGCTTTATTTTATTTGTTTTATTTGAACAACTTGTAAACTTTCAAGCCTAGGGCTTTATTTGTTTTGAGTTAGAACTCATGGAATTGTGTCCAAGTGTTGGCTTGGCAAGATGTAAGCCCATAGGGCATTTATTATGATATTTTTATCTCATAGTACTCTGATGAATGGAATGAGATACTTTATTTTCTTATAATTCTGCATGTTAATATTATGTATTATGGGTTTATTATTTTGAGGGCGTTACACAACCTACCTTGGTTAGTAAGGTCATAGAGGCACAACGAGGAGACCGTGATGTGGAATCAATCCGTGTTAAGATTTCCAATGGGAAGGAAGAGAAAGGTTTGAACGTTCACTCGGATCTGAGTGTACATTACTTAGATCGTTTGTTTGTACCAGAATCTTGTAGAGAGGATGTACTTCAGGAGTTCCATCACTCACGCCTTGCGGTACACCTAGGAGGCACTAAAATGTATCATGATCTTAGTCGCCAGTTTTGGTTGGGGGGTATGAAACAAGATGTTGCTTTTTTTGTATTGAAGTGCCTTATTTGTCAACAAGTGAAGGCCAAACACCAAAAACCAGTGGGTTTGTTACAACCCGTACCGATAGCCGAATGGAAATAGGAGCGTGTTACCATGGATTTTGTAGTTGGGCTTCTTAGAACACAACGAGGTAATGACGTCGTTTGGGTGATTGTTGATAGGTTGACTAAGTCTACCTATTTCATTCCAATGTGCACCATCGACTCAGTTGAACGCTTGGCAGAGAGTTGTACATTAGAGAGATAGTTTGACTTCATGGAGTCCCTGTGACTATTATGTCAGATAGGGATCCTCGTTTTACTGCCCAGTTATGGCAAAGCCTTCAAGAGGCGTTGGGAACTAAGTTGACTGTTAGCATCGCTTATCATCCTCAAACCGATGGACAGTCGAAACGTACCATTTAGATTTTGGAGGACATGCTTAGAGGTTGTGTTCTTGATTTTAAGGGGCCTTGGGAAAGGCACTTTCCATTGATTGAGTTTGCTTGCAACAATAGTTACCAAGCTAGTATTGAGATGGTACCATTTGAGGCCTTGTATGGCCGACCTTGTAGATCACCGGTTTGTTGGGTCGAAGTGGGTGATGCACCGTTATTGGGTCCGAAAATTGTTAGAGAGAGAACCGAGAAAGTTGTTTTCATTCGGAAGAGGTTAGCTACGGCCTAAAGCTGACAAAAGAGTTATGTCAAGAAGAGGAGACAACCTTTATCTTTTGAAGTTGGTGACCATGTGTTTCTAAAAATCTCACCAAGGTAGGGTTTGATGAGATTTGGTAGGAGTGGCAAATTATCTCCAAGGTTCATTAGGCCTTTTGAGATCTTAGAGCGAACTGGAGAAGTGGCATACCGGTTAGCTTTACCGCCACAACTTTCGAGAGTTCACAACGTATTTCCTGTAGCTATGCTTAGGAAGTATTTCATGTCTGCGAAAGTACTGGGAAAGTGTATTCGACGCTCGAGCGGGGCTTTCTATGCTCGAGCGGACCATGTTATATCAGTTCGTGAATCTGATATTTCAGATCACTTGTGTATATATCTCTCTCTCTCTAAAAACATTACCTCTCCCTTCCTTCTACATTTCTCTACACAAACTAGATCAAAAATCTTGATTTCTCAAGCTTCTTCATCAAAGTAGGTTATCATCTCAAGGGCTTTGTTGTGTGCGGTGAAGATCGAGTTTCAACACCGTTGATTTTGGAAGTTTCATCTCGTTTTTTCTTCAAAACTCGAGGTAGGGATTTTCTTAAAATTATATATACATTTTTGCAAGATCTATATGATTTTTGAAATCATCTTTCAATAGCTTTGAAAATTGATTGTTGATTCAAGAAGTTGAGCGATTTTGAAAGTGGGTTTGTCTCTTGTTCTTTTAAAATGATCTTATGGGTTTTGATCTTCGTTGATTAAAGAAAAGATGATTTCGGAAAGTTTTCTTTTAAAAGATTTGAGTTGTATAGTTTTGGTGAGAAAACCTAGAATTTAGAGATTTTTTTTTTGAAGACTAAAAATCCATAAATGATATTGTTATATTTATTTTGCGTGTCAAATTAAATGGATGTTTGGAAATTTTCTTATTTATATTTATATAAATGATGAATTTTAGGGAATATGAGAATTGTTGTTCATTTTGAAAATTATTGTTCAAAATGTTAAAATAGTCTTGAAATGACTAATTGTTGAGGATGGTTGAGAAGAGAGAATTGTGTTATTCCTTGGATGATGAATTGGAATAAAAGTATTTATATTCATCTTGTGTTATTGGCATCACAATTCATTTGATTACATTAAACTTTGAATGTTGATTTGAAAATTTGCATTGAGAACAGAATGTTGAGAAACAAGTTTTCATGGAATGGTTTTGGGGTAAATACGTTGGTAAGTCTTGATAGGTGGTGTAGATGATATTGAATAAGTTGGCTTGAGAGTCTGGGATGAAAGACCAAAAACTAGCGCGGATAGGTGTCGAGCCCTCTAGTCAATACCGGTAAAAATGATAATTTGGTAGTACTTGTTTAGCCTACTTGCAGACACCGACCTAGAAATTACCAGAGTCGTATTTACTATCCTTGAAATAAATTTTTAAGTTTTGAACAATTGTAATTGCATGATATCATTGAGCATGATGGTTTTCAAAAGATAAAAATGTGATTTATCTTCAAAAAGGGCATAGCATGGTATGTGCATTTCATCTCTTGAGACTTGTATAAAATGCATATACTTTATTAAGGATTTCCTATTGGGCTTTGTGCTTACCCGACGGGATTTTTGTGCAGGAAAAGATGTGGTGATGCCGTCTAACTAAAGGCGAGGAAATGTGTGTTGAGAGTACAAGACTCTCATTTTGCTGTGACTCTGTGTGTAAGCGAAGGGCTGTATGTGTGTGGGTTTGAATAACCGTTTTGTGTAACTAGGCTCAAGCATTGGAAACTTGTAAACTCTTAGAGGTATTTATTTGTTTATTTACTTGTTATTGGATTAATGTATTGTTGCATGAAGAACTATTATTTCAGGTAATGTAAATTTGGAGATTTATATTCGATTTTTCTTGAAAGAGGCATAATTGTTGTATTATCATTTGGACTAGAAATTTGGGGCATTACATAAACAAAATTATTATTCAACTCTGTTGTGTTGAAATTATAAACACATTACATATTTATAATCAAAATTTTACAACTTAATTTAAATAAATATATTTTCTGTATTTAGATAAAAATCATAGGTAATAATTTCTTTTTCTATTATTGTTGATTTTTATATTCACATGTATAACACGTGTCATAGTTAGAGAAACATTTACGTCATGCACATGCTATGCTTAAAATCTTATTATTTAAAATGAATGATCATATAACACAAAGTACAAATAAAACTAATTAAGATTTTAAAAAGCAAAGTGTGATAGCCCAATTTTTTTTTTTTAACAGTCAGTGCATAAATTAATTGAGTAATATTTGGATTGGAGTGTTGTGAAAAGTTATGTTTGAAAATGGTTCAATTTTGTAATAATTTTTTTTTAAATATAATTTTCGATTTCAAAAATTATGAAATTTTTATGATATTGTTCTTATAAGAATCTAGTATGGTGAACAAAAATTTCAGAATTTAATGGTGAATATTTATTTTTTTTTGAAAATTTGCAGACTGATTCAGTTTAATTTGTAGCAGAATTTGAAATTGAGTTTTAAGCGTTTGGACCATGATTTGAGATAAACTGTTGGGTCTATTTTGGTATATAATTGGACCATGTTGGGTTTATGGGTCGGATCCATGACTTATATTTAATTTAAATTGAGTTTGTTTAATGACTCATGTTTAACTGTTTGGTTCTTTTTAATTAGGTGATTGGTAGTAACCACATTGCAAGTTGCTATTATTTATTATATAAGATTATAATAAATATTTGATAGTTGATTTTATGGTGTGTACCATATTGTGAAAAAATTATATATTTTTATAGTAAATAAAATTGGTGTATATTTCGTAGTGAACAAAATATTATGTTTCGTGGTGTACAAAAAATATATTTTGTAGTGAGAAAAAAATTATATCATTTTATAATTTATATTATAAAATTTTGAGATATTGTTACAAAAATTATTTTTTTTAAGAAACCAAACTTTGGGGAAACGAACCCATATGGGGTTGTTTCTCCACGCCACTCTCCTTTCTTTTTCCTCCTTCATTTTTCCTTTCTTTTGTTTGAAACAGAGAGCCCATCCCCCTCTCTCTCTCTCTCTCTCTCTCTCTCCCTCTCTCTCTCTCTCTCTCCATGTTCATCATTGTTACTCAATTTTTAAGCTTGAAATGGGAGTCTTTAGAGTGAGATTTTACAGAAGTGTTGTAAATGAAAGTCGGAGAGCTCGTCGTGATCTTAGCAATGGTGTTCTCGAATTCATGATTGGGTGAAGTTTGCTTTTCGAATTTTCTTTTCTTCATATTATGAGGTAGGGACTTTCTTCATATTATTACATTAAAGCTATTTTAGGGTTATTTTGAGAAAATATATATTCATAGGAGGCATTACCCACATATATATATATATATATATATATTCCATATTTTTGTTTGATAATTTTTGGAAAAAAAATTATGTTGAAATGTTATGAAGATTGGTATTTTGAGATTGATTCGGGAAAATGACCTTGAGTTGATAATGTTTTCGCAAAAAATACAAAAATTTGATTTTTATAGTTGTATGGATTATATCCACATCATATATTATGATTAGATGATTTATTTTGAAAAATATAAAGTTGAATCATTTTTTGCCTTTAATTTTTTTTTTTTTTGGAATTTATTTTTAAGAAAAATAAATTTATATTGAGGAATATTGTGTAAATTGTGAAGTTGGAATTATAGAGTGATTTTGAAATTAAAGACTCTAAAAGTGTTATATTCACGATGTTTTGGGAATGTTGATTTATTAATTTTAGAAAAGTTGTGAAATTGTGAATTATAGAGATTTGGAAAAATTGGCTAGGCATGAAATGTGGGTGTAATTGAGTGATGAGCCATGTGAAGTTATGTTTGGTATTATTAATTTGGAAGATGGTAAACATATTGGACTTACTAAATTGATGAATTAAATCAGTTTGGTTAATATTTTAAATCCTTCGTAATTAAAGGGGTGTTATTGGGTTTTAATTCCTAACTTTAATATTATGAGATTAAAAGTGATGAAATTGATCAAGTATGAGATTTGGAGAAATAAGCGAGATTAAGTTAATGTGGTATGACATTGGGTTACTAGTTTTACTAGTTAAGTAATGTTATAATAATAATAATTTCATATTTCAAAATTTTTATGAGATATTTGAATTGTTTGGCGGTTTTTAACAAGAAAATAATGGAATGTGATTTTAGCTCATTTGAAGTAAATAAATGAATTGGGTTAAAACAAAAATGAGTTATCAAAATATTTATTTATTTATTTATTTTTCTTGGTTTAATTTGATGGGGTGGATGTTGATAATTAGAAAGTGAATACTCGTGTTATATTTTATAATTATAGTCAAGAGAAGATTTTGGTATAATTGATTTAAGTGTTGAGATATTCACTTATGCTTATTGAGAATTATGACTGAACTTGAAGATTCCGAGATTTCACTTGCATGAGAAAATGGGAATTTTATGCTGTTAAATGTTTAGGATGGGGATGGGTTTTGGAAAGATTGAAATTACTTTTCGTTGATAAAGTATGTGAGTTAGAAATTGATGAAACCTTGAACCTGCCTTGGTGTTATATGTTATTGCTAACGAGGAACCAATTGTTTAAAAGTTTTGATTTTGGTAACCGGTAGAGGATTTCCATGTTGGTATTTAAATGAGATTCTTGGAAAGATAAGAAAATGTTTGATTTTGGAAGTTTGTTGTGTATAAAGAATATTGTTGGATTGTCTTGAAAAGACTAAGTTAGAAGTTGTTGATTTACATGTGGTAATACATGAATATTGACATTATTATATTATCTCGTGGGATTGTATTATGATATTACATTGATAGAGATATGGAAATTGATCACAATAGAGTATTGTGTGGTGGAATTGAAATTGGAACTATCTTAATGCATTGTTACATATTGCATTGCCATTTCATTTCATTGTTATCATAGATTTTGAATAGCAATTGAAAACTATTGTTTTTCGTGAAATAAGATCATTTTATTTGTTTTGGATAAATACGTTGGTAAGTCCGAATAGGAGGTGTAGTTTGATGTTGGTTAAGTTGGCTTGAGTGTCTAGCTTGAACGACCAAAAACACGCGTGGAGAAGGTACCACTGCCCTTTCGATGAGAGACTGGTAAAGTGGGGATTTGGTAGTGCTTGGTATGCTTACTTGTAGACACCAACCTAGGGATTACCAGAGTCGTATTTACCACCTTGGAATTTTATTGAAATTGTTGGATTAATGTGTTTTCTAATTGGCATTGTACATAAGATTTTCAAAAGATGAGAAAAATATTTTGAGCATGACGTGGCATATGCATTCATCTCATAAGACTGTATAAAATGTATTTGATATTTTGTTAGATGTCATTATGAATTGTTTTGTAGCGATCCCAGTTTTGCCACTTTGCTAAGTGTGTTGGGGATAGAGTTGCCCGGTTAGCTTGCGGGGGTTCAGGGGGCAGCGCCCCTTGGCGGGTCCTAGGGCAACGCCCTGGTGAGGTTGACAGGCAGCGCCCCCGAAGCAAAAATGCAAAATGCATTAGAAGTTGCTTGTTCGCTCAAGCGGCTGTTTATGCACTCGAGCGGAGAATGTTTAGTTCCAGAAGTTTGACCTATCTGCAAAAGTACTGGGAAAGTGTATTTGACACTCGAGCAGGGCTTTCCACACTCGAGCAGACCATGTATATCAGTCCGTGAATCTGATATTTCAGATCACTTTTGTATAGCTCTCTCTAAAAACCCCTTCTCTCCCTACTCTCTACATTTTCCTACGCCAAATTGGATCAAAACCTTGATTTCTCAAGATCCATTAGAGTTCCACCATAGGTTCTTCATCAAAATTGGTTAACTTTTCGAGGGTTTCATTGTGTGCAGTGATGATCGAGTTTTGACACCGTTGATTTTGGGGGTTTCATCTGATTTCTTCTTCAAAACTTCAGGTAGGGATTTTCTTAGAGTTATATATATATTTTTGCAAGATCCATATGACTTTCGAAATCATCTTTCAATAGTTTTGAAAATTGATTATTGATTCGAGAAGTTGAGCGATTTTGAAAGTGGGTTTGTCTCTTGTTCTTTTAAAATGATCTTATGGGTTTTGATCTTCGTTGATTGAAGAAAAGATGATTTTGAAAAATTTTCTTTCAAAAGATTTGAGTTGTATAGTCTTGGTGAGAAAACCTAGAATTTGGAAATTTGTTTTTAGAAGACTGAAAATCCATGAATGATATTGGTATATTTATTTTGTGTGTCAAAATAAATGGATGTTTGGAAAATTTCTTATTTATATTTATATAAATGATGAATTTCAGGGAATATGATGATTGTTGTTCATTTTGGAAATTATTGTTCAAAATGTTAAAATAGTCTTGAAATGACTAATTGTTGAGAATACTTGAGAAGAGAGAATTGTGTTATTCCTTGAATAATGAACTGAAATAAAAGTATTTATATTCATCTTGTGAAATTAGTATATCAATTCATTTGATTACATTAAATTTGAAAGTTGATTTGAAAATTTGTATTGAGAAAAGAATGTTGAGAAATAAGTTTTCATGGAATGGTTTTGGGGTAAATACATTGGTATGTCTTGATAGGTGGTGTAGATGATATTGAATAAGTTTGCCTAAGAGTCCGGGGTGAAAGACCGAAAACCCACGTGGATAGGCGTCGAGCCTTCTGGTCAATACCGGTAAAAATGATAATTTAGTAGTACTTGTATAGTCTACTTATAGACACCGACCTAGAGATTACCAAAGTCGTATTTACCACCCTTGAAATAAATTGTTAAGTTTTGAACAATTGTAATTGCATGATATCATTGAGAATGATGGTTTTCAAAAAATGAAAATGTGATTTATCTTCAAAAAGGGCATAGCATGACATGTGCATTTCATCTCTTGAGACTTGTATAAAATGCATATACTTTGTTAAGGGTTTCCTACTGGGCTTTATGCTTACCCTGCGGGATTTTTGTGCAGGAAAAGATGTGGTGATGCCGCCTAACTAAAGGCGAGGAAATGTGTGTTGAGAGTACGAGACTCTCATTTTGCTGTGACTCTGTGTGTAAGCGAAGGGCTGTATGTGTATGGGTTTGAATAACCGTTTTGTGTAACTAGGCTCAAGCCTTGGAAACTTGTAAACCCTTGGGGGTATTTATTTGTTTATTTACTTGTTGTTGGATTAATGTATTGTTGCATGAAGAACTATTGTATCATGTAATGTAAGTTTGGAGATTTATATTCGGTTTTCCTTGAAAGAGCCATGATTGTTGTATTATCATTTGGGCTAGAAATTTGGGATGTTACAACTTGCTATCAGAGCTACCGGGTTTGAATACTTGGAGCTCATGGGAAGTGGTTGTTTAACTCCAATGGGTTCATTTAGCATGCTTAGGAAGTGTTATGCATTTTGTGACTATGTGATAACATGCTTATGTGACTAAATGGGTATGAGATTGGACTTCTGGGATGTTTTTTGTAGCTGTTAAATTCCTTGAGGTCTCATTAGAGGGGTACTTGATCAATACTTGTTCGACTAGGAATTCTTGGTTTTTCATGGGACGGATTTCATTGTAAAAGAATAGTCCGTATGTGTTTACATGACTAAGTGCTTATGTGCAGTGATATTGAATTGTGTATATGGTTGAGAATTATATAGAATTGTTGTTGTCGAACGTGTGAGTCAAGTTACGAGCACGTATGAGTTAATGTGCTAAATTATTTCATTTGTGTCCTTTATTAGGATGTTAGGAAGGGGTCAAGTCTGTGGTGGTAGAGGCGGGAGGCGTGGTAGGGCTCGCCAAGGTGTGCATGAGGTACCGGTCCACAGGGTTTCGGTGCAAGAAGAAGGGTTCGGCCAAGCTAATATGGCCGAGCAAGCAGGCCAAGCTAATGTGGCCGAGCAGGTGGGACAAGCGGGTCAAACCGCAATGGGGGCCCTAGCTCGAGAAATGGCAGGGGCTTTAAGATAGTCTATGAACTTGTTGAGGGTAGAGAATCAAGCCCGAGAGAACACCGCGGAGTCAAGGGTGAGTTTCCTTACTAGAGAGTTCTTACGGGCCAAACCAGAAAAGTTCCATGGTGGCCCCTAGCCCAAGAAAGCAGATGAGTGGCTTGAACAAACTGTGAAGACATTTGAGATGCTTCACATCGAAGATAGTGAACTAAGAGTGACTCTAGTGAGTTACTACCTTAAGGGAGACACAGGTCAATGATGGAAATATGCCAAGGGTAGAGTGGAGCTGACATGGGAAGCCTTTGCGGTTGCTTTCCAAGATAAGTACATACCTCCTACTGCTAGGAAGAGATTGAGGCAAGAGTTTAAAGACCTCAAACAACTCGACATGCCCGTGGCAGAGTTTAAGGCGGTCTTCTCTAGTTTGTCCAGATTTGCACCAGAGTTGGTGGCAACAGAAGAGCGCCGTTGCATCGAATTTGAAAAGAAATTGAAAACAAAAATTATGTTCAAGCTTGTCATAAATATGATTCGGGAATATGGCCGTCTTGTGGAGATGGTGACACACGTAGAAATTTCCATACAAGCTGAGGAGGAGAGACTTTGGAGTTCGAGGTCTTGGGGCCAAGAGTCTCAAGGAGACTATAGGCAGAACAAGAAGAGCAGGAACACATATCCATCCCAGTCTTAACCACAGCAGTCTAGATCTACTTTTCCTTTGCCTAGTGCGAGTCCAGGAAAAAGTTCATCGAGTAGCTTCTCGTGTTTCAAGTGTGGCCAACCGGGTCACAAAGCCTTCTCATGCCCACAGAAGGGAGGGTAGTTAATATTAGCACCAACTAACCGATCTCAAAGTTAGTCTTAGTCTCAGAATAAAGGTCAAGGGTATAATTATTACCAGTGTGGTTAGCCGGGGCATATGATGAGAACTTGCCTACAGTTGGGAGGCGCATCAGGGTCGACGCAGACTTAGAGCCACTAGCAGGCTCAATCAATCCAAGCTTCGCGAGTTAATTAGGGAGCTACTTCGGCTCAGTCAGTACAACACGCCTATGCTCTGAGAGGGGAGCAAGTTAATCAGGCGCCACAGGGGCTCGTGTATGCTGTTACCGTGCCAGAGCAGTTACCAGAATCTTAAGTTTTGAGAGGTATTTTTGTTGTGTGTAATTCTTTGGTTAATGTATTGATAGACACGGGTGTGTCTCATTCATTTATATCTACTGCATTTGCTTCTACATTGGGGTTAGAGGTAGCATGGTTAGTGCCTCCACTCAGAGTAGAGTCACCTGTTAGGGGCACAGTTGATTTAGACCGGGGTTGTCGTGATTGTGAAATAGAAGTTGCCGGGGGTCGACTTCCATTTGCTTTTGTGTTGCTAGTTATGTCAAGTTTTGATGTCATTTTAGGCATGGACTAGTTGTGTTCTTATCAAGCTGTGATTGCTTGTTACTATCAGAGAGTTATAGTGTGCACTTTGGGTGGTGATTGTTTCTATTTTCTGGGGATTCGAGTTGATAGAGCCTTGTCGCTAGTTGCTGACCCTCGTAATAGGAGCAAGCTTAGTGGCCTTCTTGCAACTCTCTTGGATAGTGAGAGTGACGGGGCTCGTGTTGAGTTACCAAGGGTAGTTTGTGAATACCTGGATGTCTTTCTAGAAGATCTTACTAGTTTACCACCTCACCGGGAGATCGAGTTCTCCATTGACTTAGTGCCTGGCATAGCACCGATTTCCATGTCACTGTATAGATTTGCACCCGTTGAATTGCATAAGTTGAAGATTCAACTCCAAGAACTTTTAGACAAGGGCTTCATTCGCCCTAGTACATCACCTTGGGGAGCACCGGTTCTCTTTGCGAAGAAGAAGGATGGGCCATTGCGGTTGTGTATTGATTACCGCAAGTTGAATAGAGTTACAGTTAAGAACAAGTATCCTCTACCCGAAATAGATGATTTGTTTGACCAACTTAGAGGGTCTCGTTGCTTCTCAAAAATAGATTTGAGGTTGGGGTACCATCAGTTGAGAATCCGGGAGGAGGACATTCAGAAGAAGGCCTTTCATACTCGTTATGGCCACTATGAATTCCTTGTAATGCCTTTTGGGTTGACCAATGCACCAGCTTCCTTAATGGATTTGATGAATAGAATTTTTCGGGAATACTTAGGCCGTTTTGTGGTCGTCTTTGTGGACGACATCTTGATTTATTCAACCTCTGAAAAGGAACACGAGACTCACTTGCAGGTAGTGCTAGGTTTACTTAGTGAGCACCAATTGTATGCCAAATTTAAAAAATGCGAGTTTTGGTTAATAGAGGTGAAGTTTTTAGGGCATGTAGTGTCTAGAGAGGGAGTGACTGTGGACTCCTCAAAGATAAATGTCGTACAGGATTGGGAACAACCCAAGAATGTTTTTGAAATTCGGAGTTTCTTGGGATTAGCAGGGTATTATTGACATTTTGTAAGGAACTTCTCTAGACTAGTTGCACCTTTGACTAGGTTGACTAGAAAGGGTATCAAATTTGTGTGCAGTGAGGCTTGTGAAAAGTCAGTCAAAGAGCTTAAGACTAGATTGACTACTGCACCGGTTTTGATAATTCTAGAATGGGGTTTGAATTACACTGTCTATTGTGATTCGTCTGGGGATGGACTTAGTTGTGTCATGATGCAAGAGGGAAAAGTTCTGGCCTATGGTTCACGATAATTGAAAACTCATGAGAAAAATTACCCAACCCATGATCGAGAATTAGCAGCAGTGATTTTTGCTTTGAAAATTTGCAGGCATTACTTGTACGGTGAGAAGTTTGAAGTATTCTTCGATCATAAAAGTCTAAAGTATTTGTTTTCTCAAAAAATCTTGAATTTATGACAATGGAGGTGGATGGAATTTATGGAGGATTATGACTTTGAGTTACACTATCACCCAGGGAAGGCCAATGTGGTGGCCGATGCTTTGAGTCGAAAAATCTGTGAGTAGTTTAGCAAGTGTGGCCATTCGGGAATGGGATATGCTAGATGTTATTGGCAAGTTTGATTTGCACTTGGGTAAGTCTAGAGAGAGTGCTGCCTTGTTTACTTTGAATGCTCAACCTACCTCGGTTAGTAAGGTCATAGAGGCACAACGAGGAGACCTTGATGTGAAATCAATCTGTGTTAGGATTTCTAATGGAAAAGAAGAGAAAGGTTTGAACGTTTACTCGGATCTGAGTGTACGTTACCTAGACCGTTTGTTTGTACCAGAATCTTGTAGAGAGGCAGTACTTTGGGAGTTCCATCACTCACGCCTTGCGGTGCACCCGGGAGGCACTAAAATGTATAATGATCTTAGTCATCAGTTTTGGTGGAGGGGTATGAAATGGGATGTCGGTTTATTTGTATCGAAGTGTTTTACTTGTTAACAAGTGAAGGTCGAACACCAAAGACCAACGGGTTTGTTACAACCCTTACTGATAGCCGAATGGAAATGGAAGCGTGTTACCATGGATTTTGTAGTTGGGCTTCTTAGAACACAACGAGGCAATGACGTCGTTTGGGTGATTGTTGATAGGTTGACTAAGTCTACCCATTTCATTCTAATGTGCACCAGCGACTCAGTTGAACGCTTGGCAGAGTTGTACATTAGAGAGATAGTTCGACTTTATGGAGTCCTTGTGACAATTGTGTTGGATAGGGATCCTTGTTTTATTGCCCGGTTATGGCAGAGCCTTCAAGATGCGTCGGGAACTAAGTTGACTCTTAGAACTGCTTATCTTCCTCAAATTGACGGACAGTCGGAACGTACCATTCAGATTTTGGAGGACATGCTTAGAGCTTGTGTCCTTGATTTTAAGAGGCCTTGGGAAATGCACTTACCATTGATTGAGTTTGCTTACAACAATAGTTAACAAGCTAGTATTGGGATGGCACCATTTGAGGCCTTGTATGGCCGACCTTGTAAATCACCGGTTTGTTGGGCCGAAGTGGGTGATGCACCGTTACTGGGTCCGAAAATTGTTAGAGAGACAACCAAGAAAGTTGTTCTCATTCGGAAGAGGTTAGCTACGGCCCAAAGCCAACAAAAGAGTTTTGCCGATAAGAGGAGACGACCTTTATCTTTTGAAGTTGGTGACCATGTGTTTCTAAAAATCTCACCAAGGTGGGGTTTGATGAGATTTTGTAAGAGTGGTAAATTATCTCCAAGGTTCATTGGGCCTTTTGAGATCTTAGAGCGAATTGGGGAAGTGGCATACCAGTTAACTTTACCGCCACAACTTTCGAGAGTTCACAACATATTTCATGTAACTATGCTTAGGAAGTATGAACCCGACCCTTCTCATGTGCTTGATTAGGCTGACTTGGAGGTAGATAAGGATGCCTCTTACAAAGAACGATCGGTTCAAATATTAGATACCCGGGAGCAAATGCTACGGGGCAAAACTATACTGTTGGTAAAGGTGTTGTGGAGGCACCATGGAGTTGAAGAAGCGACGTGGGAACGAGAGGCGGAAGTTCGCTCTAAATATCTGGATTTGTTTGAAAATGCTTAAGTTTATTTTCTTTGTAATATTCGCTAATGTTGAGGAAAACATATTTAAAGTTGTTAACCACATGTTGATATGTGCGTTGTTGTCTTAAGCATAAAGTTGTTGAGAGTTGCCATTACTTTTTGAGAAATTTCACGTTTATGCATATTTAGGAGGTTGTTGTTAATGAGATAACCATGGTGGAAATGGTGGAATTTGGTTGAGAGTTAGTATTGTGATTTGAAAATGAAATAGCGTGGTTTTGATCGCTAGAAACCCCTTTGTTTGGGTAGTTTGATTTGAAATTTCGGGGACGAAATTCTTTAAGGGGGGAAGGTTGTAGTGATCCCAGTTTTGCCACTTCGCTGAGTATGTTGGGGATTGAGTTGCCCATCAGCTCGCGGGGGTCCAGGGGACAGCGCCCCTTGGCGAGTCCTAGGGCAACGCCCTGGCGGGGTTAAGGGACAGTGCTCCCGAAGTAAAAATGCAAAATGCATTAGAAGTTGCTTCTCTGCTCGAGCAGCCGTTTACGCGCTCGAGCGGAGAATGTTTGGTTTCAAAACTTTGACCTGTCTGCAAAAGTACCTGGAAAGTGTATTTGACGCTCGAGCGGACCATGTATATCAGTTCATGAATCTGATATTTCAAATCAGTTTTGTATATCTCTCTCTAAAAACTCTTTCCTCTTCCTTCTCTCTACATTTCCCAACGCCAAATTGATCAAAACCTTGATTTCTCAAGATCCATTAGAGTTCTACCATAGGTTCTTCATCAAAGTTCGTTAACTTCTCGAGGGCTTCATTGTGTGCAGTGATGATCGAGTTTCAACACCGTTAATTTTGGGAGTTTCATCTGATTTCTTCTTCAAAACTTGAGGTAGGGATTTTCTTAGAGTTATATATATATTTTTGCAAGATCTATATGACTTTCGAAATCGTCTTTCGATAACTTTGAAAATTGATTGTTGATTCGAGAAGTTGAGCGATTTTGAAAGTGGGTTTGTCTCTTGTTCGTTTAAAATGATTTTATGGGTTTTGATCTTTGTTGATTGAAGAAAAGATGATTTTGCAAAGTTTTCTTTCAAAAAATTTGAGTTGTATAGTTTTGGTGAGAAAACCTAGAATTTGGGGATTTTTTTTTTTAGAAGACTAAAAATCTATGAATGATATTGTTATATTTATTTTGTGTGTCAAAATAAATAGATATTTGGAAAATTTATTATTTATATTTATATAAATGATGAATTTCAGGGAATATTTGAAAATTATTGTTCAAAACATTGAAATAGTCTTGAAATTACTAATTGTTGAGGACGCTTGAGAAGAGGGAATTGCGTTATTCCTTGGATGATGAATTGGAATAAAAATATTTGTATTCATCTTGTGTTATTGGCATAACAATTCATTTGATTACATTAAACTTTGAAAGTTGATTTGAAAATTTGCGTTGAGAAAAGAATGTTGAGAAACAAGTTTTCATGGAATGGTTTTGGGGTAAATACATTGGTAAGTCTTGATAGGTGGTGTAGATGATATTGAATAAGTTGGCTTGAGAGCCCGGGGTGAAAGACTGAAAACTAGCGTGGATAGGTATCGAGCCTTTTGGTTAATACCGATAAAAAATGACAATTTGGTAGTACTTGTATAGTCTACTTGTAGACACCGACCTAGGGATTAGCAAAGCCTTGAAATAAATTGTTAAGTTTTGAACAATTGAAATTGCATGACATCATTGAGCATGATGGTTTTCAAAAGATGAAAATGTGATTTATCTTCAAAAAGGGCATAGCATGGCATGTGAATTTCATCTCTTGAGACTTGTATAAAATGTATATACTTTGTGTAGACGGCCCTGTACATCCCGGGGAAATCCCGTTTTGTTCATTGGGCTCACTACAGTTCGAACTCGATGTCACGGTTCTGAATCTAATCTTGCAAAGTGCAATGCAAGATCGATAAATCACCAAAGAGTTCAAATTCGACAAATCGTTTTGAAAAACTGATTTTAGAAAGAAATGCCAAACATGGACTGCTTTGCCAGATACAGAGTCGCCACCTAAATATTTTATTTTGGGGGAATTTAGGAAACCCTAACTCGTGCCTAAGACCACGTGATCGTCATCACCAAAGTTGCCTCGGCTCAAAAACTTGGGTATGATTGGGGAAGGTCATTTCATGAGCACCCCCACTCGCCCGATCAAAGATTGGCCACTACTAAGCATGATATCTTGTTTTTGAAAACACATGTGCTCTTATTCCGGTTATTAACCTAGAATTGCTATGTGATGCACACAACATACAAGTATAGACTAGATTGCCTAAGTTGGAACAAAGCATCGCATATCCATTTGTTTTGAAAATGGACTGAAGTTTGCTACTCGCAAGTAGGCTAAAACACGGGTTTCGACGAATTATTCCAATTCAAGCAACCCAACCTTCACCCACAGGCATTCAGGCAGTTATATCACATAAGCACATAGCCTCATGGTAAGCATGCTATCATGGCAGTCACTCACACACATGCAAGGATGCTAAAGCATGAACACTTAGCGAATACTCCGAGCTAAAGAAAGAAGCTAATTAGAAAACATGCATGAATCCTAAATATGCTGAGATGCCTAATGCAACACATGCAAGAATGCAACTAAGATAGGCTCGGCTATTCTAAGACGGCATATGAGATGCTACAGGTAACATGTATTGATCTTGGAATTGAAATACGATGCAATTAGTATGATGCGGCGAGCCCGGTGCATGCAGAACAGATGAATGGATGCAAACATACGAGCATAAGGATGCTAATTGAAACGTACCCTAAAACTAACCATCATAAGCTGGTAAATAAAAGGGAGAAAGACGTGGGCTTGGAAGACATACATCACACACACGCACACTTATACAACATTGCCCTCTCTTGGACGGTCCGAATAAATAATACAAAATCGAATTAACTAATTATTACACAATACTAGCTAATTAACAATTTAACTAAACTAGCATGCAAACTATGTAAAATGGGCTTCCTCAGCTCTGCTTTGAATGATAAAGGATGCATACATGCTCGAGTCGCCTTGTCGGGAAATCCATCGCGATGCCCCGACTTGCCTTTGTTTGCAAATGATTTCAGAAACTTGCACAAAGCTCCAAGGAGATGAAACTCTACCTTGGGAATCTAGAGAGAGGCTGCCGACCAGCTATAGGCATCGGAGACCACCTACCGACCACCCTTGGTGGTGAAAACCAAAAAAGGTGGTCGGCCTGCCAGAAAACCTGGTCGGCTGACCAGTTTCTTCTCTTGGTTTCTACATTTTTTGCAACAAAGGCAAGAGAGAGAGAGAGAAAATAAGGTATTTGCAACACACGTGTGCACGACCACTCTCCCCATCATTGCATAAGCTCAAGGGAGTGTAGTCCTTGATCCTCGGGCCACCAATCGCGCATCTCGATGCATGATGGCCGATGAGTCGGATTGCACGACTCGATGTGAAATGAATGCACATATAAACACATAAATTCCTAAACTTCATCATGTGTTAGTCAAGAGTGTCGGCGACCGAGAATCGAGGCACATTTCATCACTTGGAGTATGAAACGTCCCTCGTTTCCCGTGTCTGGACTAACTTCTATTCCAAACACAATGCAACAAGTAGAATGACATGCACAATGTGACCTCAAGCATGCAATCCTAAGGCGATGCAACCAAGTCATGCAAACATGCAAAGGACGACATGCAAACTAGCATACGTAATGCTACGAACTAACAATGGCATACTCAATGCACATGATACTATATGTCATACACAATGAAGTGAACAAGGCATGCACAATGCAATGATCAAACATGGGACAACGCGACATACTCAATGCTATGAACTACAATGGCATACTCGATGCAAAATGGACTTAAACCAAAATGAATGGGCCTCAGCCACACCCAAATTAGTGGCCATACATGATGAAAATGAGGCAACAAAACACATGCAAACATGCAAGATGCAAGGGCCCAAAGCCTAGGGCACAAGATACAATTGTATGGAAGCATGGAAAGGATGAAATATGGCATACAACAACACATGTTCCAACTCTGAAATGACATGCAAAATGGTCCCGAATCATGCAAACAACTCATGTTATGCATGTTGAATGGCTCAAATACCGAAACTAGTGCAGTGCATTACACTAGAGGTATGCAAAGCAATGCCCAAATGACAAAACCAACTCCAAAAAGTCCCTATGAAGGCCCAAAATAGTGGCAAAATGGACTAAGATGATGGTTTGAAATGCACAAAAATGAAGCTCATGCAATGGCCCATAAATGAGGTATACAAGCACAACTTCTCAAAGGCATTTAAAGAGTGGAAAACATGGGAACATGGAAGAAGTATAGGCTCTAAAATAACATGCTCAATGATGCCAAGACATGGAAACACCTCAAGTTAAGCATGCAAGAGGCTCCAAAACTCAAGGCTAGGCAAGGATATTACACTACAAGTATGCATGGCAAGCATCATTTGACCAGGACGCCTCAAAACAGAGCTAAGGCAGCCCAAAATATGAACAAAATTAGTTTGAAGTATGGCCAAAATATGCTAGAATCAATGGCCAAAACAACATGCAATGTAAGCTAGTGAACATGGTTTACACTACAAGCATGTGAAGCATTCAAGAGGCCACTAAATCAGCAAAAGACAGAGCTATGATATGCCAAAGAATGACCAAAAACCCATTGAAACATGACCAATATATGCAAGAATGACATGCTCCTTAGATAAGCTATGAAGAGGATTATTCTACACATGCAAGAGGCAAACATGAGGTGACCAAACCAGCCCTAGACAGAGTCTAGGAAGGTCCTAAAAGTCACTAAAAATGGCCTGAACCAAGACTAAGAAGTATGAAGATATAGGCTCCTTGGAAAGGCCAAATATGCAAACAAACAAGGACAAAAGAGAGAGGGTCATCCCTCTCTGATTTTGGCCCTCAAAATAGCATTCCAACCACTAAAAATCCACTGGATTTTAGTGGCTAAAAGGCCAAGCAAAGGTCAACACAAAGGCCTTAAGGCATGGCTCAAAACAAGACTAAATGAAGCATGCAAGAGGGTAGATGACCTCCAACAGGAAAATGGCCTAAAACAAACATGAATAATGCTTAAAAATAAAGCTTTTTTCAGTTGACAACAAACCTCAAATAAGCATGCAAACGAGGCTAAGAGAAGGATCAAAATAATGCTTAAAAAGAGAGAAAATGAGTTACCCTTGAAGCTCAACAAAGACAGTAACTTCTGGACCAAAAACCCAGCTCCTTAACCTCTGAAAATGACCTCCAAGAACCTTGGGTTGATGGTGGAAGTGTTAGGCTATGAGGTGTGGTGCAAAAGGGTCAAGAACTATACACTTCCTAAGCCTAAATATAGAGACAAAGAGGGAGATATGTGTATGTGCCTTAACCAAAATCTGAACCCTCACAAAGGAGGGGGAGGCCTTCCTTTATAGACAAATGAGGCCAAAGATTCTCAAAGAAGCTAAAAACCAAGGCCAAAGATCCTCCATACATGTGTATGAAGGATGCAGTCTGTGCCTTCCAGCTAGCACAGCTGGCAACAACTCACAGAGACAAAACTGGAGGGAGCAGGCCGACTAGTTAAGGTGGTCGGCCGACTAGGGTGAGTGGTCTCCCTCAAGGAAAAGTGGTTGGCCAGCCCATTTGATGGTCTCCCAACTGAATGCAAGCTAGTGGTATGGTGGGAACCAGCAAATGTGGCTCAAAAATCAAGGAGACCAGTTTCCCAACAAGAAAACCGACTGGTGGAGAGAGAAGTGGTCTCCAAGAGAAAAGGTGGTCTCCCACCCTTGTACCACCTTCCAAACAATGAAAACAAGGTTCATGCCAAAAATGAACCAACACCGATACAAAACGAGGGTTCGAGGGGCAAAACGCGCAGCCAGGTGCCCCGAAAACAGGCTGTTAAGCACCAAAAGTGGCGTGCGACCACAAAGGTGGTCTCCCGGGTCGCAGTGTCACTCTAGACAGAGGAAACAAGGTGTGTGCCAAAAATCGTGCCTAACGGAGAATGTTAAGCGATCCCGAACCGAGGCGTGCGACCAACGGCTCCGAAAATTGAAAACTGGTCTCCAAACGGGAACAGTGGCCTACGACCACGAAAAGTAGCCTATGGCCACTGAGAGATTGTTTACAAGACCTCTCCCTCCCTCCGGGAAGAGAAAGCAAGACCTGGTCCGCAAACCGAGGCAAAGCACAAAGAGTCTCGAGGTCCGGAGGTGAGGCTCTCAGCCAAGAACTCCGAAACCTCGAAACGAGCACAGCATACGCAATCACCGAGCGCTCAATCGATGATGTCTGAGTCTTAAGGTCGGTCAAAAATGGGGTGTCTACACTTTGTTAAGAATTTCCTATTGGGTTTTACGCTCACCATACGAGATTTTTGTGCAGGAAAAGATGTGGTGATCCCACTCAACTAAGGGCGTGGAAATATGTGTTGGGAGTACAATGCTCTCATTTTGCTGTGACTCTATGTGTAAGCCAAGGGCTGTGTTTGTGTGGGTTTGAATAACCGTTTTGTGGAACCTGGCTTAAGCCTTGGAAACTTGTAAACCATTGTGGGTATTTATTTGTTTATTTACTTGTAGTTGGATTAATGTATTGTTGCATGAAGAACTATTGTATCATGTAATGTAAGTTTGGAGATTTATATTCGGTTTTCCTTGAAAGAGCCATAATTGTTGTATTATCATTTGGGCTAGAAATTTGGGGCATTGCATGTTTAATTATTTGATTCAATTGATAATGAGATAATTAAATGAATTAAAAAGGATGTCATGTTGCAATTGAAGCATGTTTATTTATTTAAGTTAACTGGTTGTGGTTAATTAAATAAATTGGATTTAAGAGATTATGTAATAGAATCATATGGTTTGACATGATATGATTTCACGAATATGTATGAGTACCTTTGTACCCATATATCTTTTAATGTTTTAATATGAGATTATTTGGTGAACTAGTGGTTGCTCACTCCCTGCCTGTACATGTGTACAGGAAATGTTTTTCGGATTTGAAGATCAAACAATAGGTTTTACCATTTCATAAGTGTAATGTAGTGATAGATTGTACTACTTTATTTGTTTGTTTGGCTGAGTGCTTTTTTTTTTTTTTCTTCTTCTTCTTCTTTTTTTTTTTTTTTTTTTTTTTTTTTTTTTTTTGTAAAAGGTAGTATCCTCTCTTTTATTGTAAGCCTCAGGGCATTTCTTTTATTCATATGTAAACGTCTTTATTGTATCACGAGAGGGAACATGTATATTTAATTATTTATCATGTCCTCTCTTTTATAGTGAGATTTTTTTTTATTTTATTATTTAGTAGTTTCAGAATACAAAAATTGCCGAAATTTATAGGTTATTGACACAAAATAAAATTAAAATGAATGATTATATTATCATATAACACAAAGTAAAAATAAAACAAACTAAGATTTAAAAAAGAAGAGTGATGCTATTTTTTTATTTAGTAGCTTCAGACTACAAAAATTATTGAAATTTATTGGTTATTGACACAAAACAAAATTAAAAGGAATGATTATATTGTCATATAACACAAAAGTAAAAATAAAACTAACTAAAATTTTAAAAAGAAAAGTGATACTATTTTTTTATTTATAGTAGCTTCAGAATACAAAAATTATTGAAACTTATCGGTTATTGACACAAAACAAAATTAAGAAATAAAAAGGTCATCCATTATATTGTTTTTAATTAAGTAGTTTTAGAATACAAAAATTGTTAAAAATTATACGTAGTAGACACAAAATAAAGTTAAAATTTGTATAGTAAAATATTATAAATGCTTATTTTTTAACTATACAAAATTTAAATTTTAAATAATTATAGGTGGCATTTAACTCTATCTAATTTTTAACCTACTATATCTCAGTTCTTATTATTTATTTATTTTACAAATTTTAAAAAACTATAGGTGACATTAAATTCTTATCCAATTTTTAAACTAATACCTTCTTCCATTACTCTATTATTAAAGTCATATTAGATTTTTTTTTTTCTAGGTTTATCTTATTTTATTTTTGAATTTTTAAATTTCAACTTGATTTATATTTTTCAATTTTCATTTGATGTTTTCTGAATTTCTCTCTACCTCATTTTTCTAGGATTTATTTAATTTTCGCTTTCTATATTCTTATAATTTATCTACAAATATAAACTTGATTTTTATATCTTTATCTTATATTTACATAATCCACTCTTACTCTTAATTTTCAGTTAAGTTTATTCTTTTTTGAGAATTTATCAAATTTTCTCTTTCTATATTCTTATAGTTTATCTTCAAATTTAAACTTAATTTTTTTTAATGTTGTCTTATATTAAAAATCTTAAAACCCTCAAAATGTTAATTTGTGATAATGATTTAAATTTAAATAATGAATAACAATTCACAATCAAACATTCATAGATCTAATTCAATTACACAAGAATTGAATTACATCTAGCAACCACTCACTAGAAACACAAAGCTTGTGTCATCTTGAAGCCAAACCAATTATTCTTATGGTTTCTATGATGGCCTCGACTTATCCAGCATGTATTGGTTGGATCCATGGCTAAACAGCTAGGAGGCTAGAAGGTCTAGTTAAAATAGTAGCAGAATTGCTATATTCAACTCCTCGGGCCATTTCAAATCAACCGATGATTTACGATTCATAGCTGTAGATTATGGAATTAGGATTCAGAGAAGATTAACCATGGATCACGACGGTAACATTCGAATGTACAGTCTAGATGAGAAAAGCAAAATTTGAAATGTGACTTGGCAAGCCAAATCTCAACCGTGCAAGATCCATGGTATCTGCAGATCCAACAGTTTGTGTACTTATGTTCCCAATGAGAAATCTTGTAGGATATGCTCTTGTATACCGGGTACAAGATTAAAAATGAGCCAGACCAATCTCTTGGATGTGAGCTAGATTTTAGTCTCTCTTGCAACAATAGTGAGGATGGTTTCCTCCATCTTCCTCATGTTGAATTCTATGGCTATGATAATAGGTTTGATAGCAATTATGCCTTCAAGAGGCATGAGAATGAATGCTTGCAAAGCTGCAACTGCTATGGGTTTCAATACAAATTTAATTGGGGTAGTAGTTTTTACAACTGCTATCCCAAGACACTATTGTTCAATGGATATTGCTCGCCAAGTTTTCCAAATTCCATGTATATAAAATTGCCAAAAGCTTAACTCTTATCCTATACAAAGCTTGTGAAAGAATTCAAGTTGGATTGCCCACGTCCAATTAGTTATAAGAAATCAAAAGAACATGAGATTTTCTTACTCATGATTTGGTCCACTGGTGTGATTGAAGGGATTTAGATTTTTTTGAATTTGTTTTGTAATATACATATTGTATAGAACCCGTAAATATTTGGGTGCAACTACACAAAGTTACCTTCAAGCCGCGATTGGATTTAGAAAATTCACCTATGATGAGCTAAATAAAGTAGCACGTCACTTTGGGGAATAGATTGGAAGAGGCGGTACTTGTGTGGTATACAATTGTGTATTATTTGTTCATCGAGTTGCTGCAATCGAGTTACTTAATGAAACTAATCAAGGAGAAGCTGAATTCTTTGCAGAGGGAAACACCATTGGAAGGGTTAACCACATGAACTTGATAGAGATTTGGGGATATTGCACAGAAAAGACACACTGGCTTTGGTGTACGAGTACATTGAGCATGGGTCTTTAGCAGAAAATCTTAATTCCAATACCCTTGATTCGGAGAAAAGGTTTGATATTGCAGTTGGCTCTACGAAAGGTTTTGCCTATCTACATGATAAGTGCTTGGAGTGGGTTCTCCACTGTGATGTGATGCCTCAAAACATTCTTTTAGACTCTAATTATCAGCCAAAGGTTGTAGATTTCGGTCTCTCCAAGCTATTAAATAGAGGCAGTAAACAAAATTTTAGCTTCTCCAAAGTTAGAGGAATAAGAGGTGATATGGCTCTAGAGTGGATATTCAATCTCCAAATCACATCCAAAGTTGATGTTTATAGCTACGGAGTTGTGGTGTTGGAGATGGTCAATGGAAAGAGCCCGACAACAGGTCCTCAGACCTCTGACAACTTAATTAAGATGGAAGGGGTTAGTTAAATGGGGTAAGAAAGATAATGAATGAAAGTGATGAGAAGGAGTAATGGCTTGAAAAGATCATAGACCTGGTGATGAAAAGAAGATATGATGCAAGTGAGATGAAAATATTGGTTGAGTGGCCTTGCAATGTGTAGAGGAAGACAAAGATGCAAGACCGACCATGAGTTAGGTAATAGAGAGGCTTCTACATCGTGAGCAAAGTGATTATTAGCAAAAGCAAAGGCCTTAACAAAATACATAAAGATTATTACCAAAGGCAATGATGAATAAAGTGTATCCAAGAAGAGGTAATGAATAAATTGAAGCATCTCTAAATGTAACAAGCAACAATGTCTCTCCCAAGCATTGTAAAATTGGTGATGAGCTCTTGGGTTGAGAGATGTTTTTTTTTTTTTACCTAAACTCTTGAATTATGAGAGTTTTATTTTGTAGAGTCTAGGCCTTTTTGGTTTCTTTACTAGCTACATCTTGGAGCTACATGCTTGTGGCATTGTTGCCTATTGCTACAACTGTGGCGAGAAGGGATGCTATGCCAAAGATGGTCATTCCAAAAAGCGCAAAACATCCACCAATATGCTAGAAGAAGCACTAGTGACAGTGGTGACTGAAATCAACATGCCTAATACTTCTTCTAGATGGTGGTTTGATTTTGGTGCAACGGGGTTCATGTGTGTAAGGATAGGTCACTGATCAAGACATACGAAAAATTAGACAATTAGGAAACTGAATTTCACTGATCAAGAGGTTTAAATGAGAAACCATAATCGTGCACAAGTTGTTGGAAAATGCAATGTTAATATGAATTTCATTTTTGGAAAATTACTGACTCTTTTGAATGTTTTCATGTTTTTGATATGGGAAAGAATTTAGTTTCTGTTAATCTTTTATGCAAGAGAGGCTTTCGGGTTGTTTTTGAATCCAATAAGTTAATCTTGACTAAGAATGGGAAATTTGTTAGAAAATGCAATGGTTGTAATGGGATGTTTAAGTTAAGTATTAATGAGAATAACATAGCTTCCTATTATATTGTTGAGTCTTTTTCTTTATGACATAGTAGACTTGATCATTTAAATTTTAGATCCATTAAAAATATGAGCAAATTTGGTTTGATTAATTACCATGATTGAAATTGTGATAAAATGTAAAGTTTGTGTTAAGTCTAAAATAACTAAGAAATCTTTTCAACTATTTCTAAAACTACTGACATTTTAGACTTAATCCATTTTGACATTTGTGAATTGAATGGAGTTTTAACTCATGGAGGGAAAAGGTACTTTGTCACTTTCATAGATGATTTTTCTAAATACACATATGTTTACCTTATGAAAACAAAGGATGAAGTTTTCAGTAAGTTTCAAGTTTACAAAAGTGAAGTTGAAAACTAATTAAATAAGAAAATCAAAGTCTTAAGAAGTGATAGATGAATGGAATATTTTCCCCATAAGTTTGATCATTTCTTTGAATTGCATAGTATTATACATGACAAATCTACACCCTACATACCATAGCAAAATGGTTTAGTTGAAAGGAAAAATCGAACACTTATAGAAATGGTAAATTGTATGATAGTAAATGTTCAATTACCTTTAAATTTGTGGGGTGAGGAATTATATGCTTCTTGTTATTTACATAACATAATAATTTCTAAGTAGACGAATCAGTGTCCTTATTATCAGGTACCAGATCCAAAAAGATCCAAATTGGGGCCTAGAGCAATGAAAAGTATTTTCGTTGGATGTGCTGAACATAGTAAGGCCTATAGACTTCTTGATCTCCAATCTATACAATTGTAAAATATAGCGATTCCGATTTTGACCCGACCCATTTGATATTCTGGACTCAGGTTTATGGTTTATGAATGTTGTTCATTGTCGTTTCCCCCTTATTCTTACTTGAGTTAGGCTATTTGGTTATATCGAGCATGTCTGGAACAGGTTGGTCGCTTGTTTTTCAAACCTTATGTTGTCTAGATTTTTGGTCCTCCGCTCGAGCGTCACTTTTTGAGCTCGAGCAGGCTTTGCAAACTCTTAGTACTTTTGCAGGTTTGTAAAACTACCGGGAGAGTGTTTTCTTCGCTCGAGTGGGTGGGTGCATGAGTAGACTTTATTGCGTTCGAGTGTTGGTCTGTTGTCTGTAAAACTACTGAGAGTGTGCATTCTGCGCTTGAGCATTGTTTCTTGCTCTCGAGCGAAATAACTTGTTGTGTCTGACGCTTGAGCATCAACTCTTGAGCTCGAGCAGACTGCATATATCAATTTGCGAAAATGACTTTTACATCACTTTTTCAGATCTATTTCTCTCAAAACTCTAAAGTTCTCTCTCTCAAACTTACCTTCTCTCTACTTTTTTTTTATCTAGATCTAGTGATTTCTCAACCATTGTGCCTTTGTTAAAAAGGTAGAGCATGTCGTGGGCTCTCTTTTCATCTGAACAAAAGTGGGTTTTGGTGTCTTCAAAGTTTCCCCTTTGCTTGGCTTGTCTTATAACTTTGAGGTAGGGACTTTCTCTACTCTTCTATGAGTTTTAACTTGGTTATTTGTTGATGAGTAAGAAATGTTGAGACTTGTTATAATTTTGAACAAACCTAGGGCTTGGGTTAAAATAAAAAAAGGGGTTTTCGAATAAACGTATTGAAAATGGTTATGGGAGTAGATATGAGCTTGTGTTGTGTTAAAATAGTTGATTTTGGTATTTGGAGTGAGATTGGAAAAAATGAGAGGGGGTTTGCCCTAAAATGTCTTGAATAATTATTTTGTATAAATAATAAAATTGGTATTGGGAGAATGAAATTGGATAAATGTTTATATAAATAGTAGAATTAGATATGTATTATCTCGCACCTATGAAAATTTGAACAATTTACTTGTTATAAAAATTGTATATCTATTTAGACATATCTATTTTGGGCTATTGGTGGAGGATAGCTAAGATTGTTGTAGAAAGTGTATGTGGATTAGGCAAATTGAAACAAATCTCTTAGCCATTATCATTGAATATGATTGTGATTTATATACATTGTACATGTATGATGTTTGGGAGGAGAAAGGGGATGTACTCTATGTTTTAGAGGAGAAAGGGGATGGACTCCATTAAACTAAGTTGGCCTATGTGTCCAGGGTGAAAGTCCCGAAAATCGTGCGTATACGTAGGTGTCAATTCCCGCGGACGAAATTTTCGTAAAATGGCAAGTGAATGTATTTTGTATGATAATTATATTGTTTGGAGGCCTATGGGGTGTATCCTCTGTTTGGTTAACTAAATGGAGTGAGCACGACTAATGGATTGAGATGTAAGTTTGACATAACATGGTTTTGAAAAAAGTTGTAAAAGATTTGTCATTTGGGAATTGAACATGTGCATCACACTTATATCTTTATTAATATTCATATATTGTGTTAGATTACCTCTCCTAGGCTTTGCCTCACCCTACTTGGGAAAACTATTTTCAGGTGTTGGTGATATGCCTCCACCAAGGACTTAGCTTAGGAGCACTATGGAGCTGAAGGCTTAATCTTATTATTTTTTTACTTAATGTTTGTACAGCCAAATGGTTTTAAATGTATTGGACTGGAAGTCCACTTTTGTCGTAACCAAGAACTATCTTGAAAAGATGTAAGCTTGTAGTGGGCATTTATTTTGTTGATCATTGACTTGGTATCACATGCTATAGATTTAGGGTAGAGCTTATGAATGTATACCGCATGTGTCACTTTTGTAAATTAACTCTAATTAATGAAGATTATTATTTTGTTTATGTTGCTATGCATATGTTGTTGGGGGCCGATTTTTGGCATTTATTTCAGGGCGTTACAACTTGGTATTAGAGCATACCAAGTTTGAATAGTTTGGGTATGTAGGAACTGGTTAGTACCACAATGGGTTTATCTCGCTTGTTAGAAACTTTAGTATGAACGATGTGTGCTTATTTGATAACATGCTTATGTAATTATATGGGTACGAAATTTAATTTCAAGGATGTTGATTGAGTATACGGGTTTCTAGAAGTCTTATTAGAAGAGCACTTGATCAGCGTTGTTTCTAATTGGAACTTTGGCAATGCCGCGAGACGATCATTATCCGAGAATGAAATTCGTATGTGTTCACGTGACTATGTGCTTATGTGGAGTGAATTACTATTGTCCACCGTATTAGAACACGAGTGAGTTAGTTTCGGCACATTTGTAAATGTGCTAATCTATTTTGTTAACTTCATTAGGATGTCAGGACGTGGATGTGGTGGTGGTAGGCGTGGTAGGCCTAGGAGGCACAGAGTGCCTTTACCGGATGATATTTCAGCACAGGAAGAAGGGGTTGCTTTGGCCTATGTGGCTGAACCAGTTGGTCAACAGGCCATGGGCGCCTTAGCCTGCGAAATGGTCATAGCATTGCGGGAATCCATGGATATTCTCAGGGCTAAGAATCAAGTCCAGGCCGAAGTAGCTGAGGCAAAGCCATCGTTTTTAAAGCGAGAGTTTTTCTGGTCGAATCCAGATGAGTTTTTGGGTGATCCCAAGGAGCCATTGAAGGCAAATGAGTGGTTAAAGCAAATAGTGAGATGTTCGAGATACTTGGCATCAAGGACGACTAGTTGAAAGTGACCTTGGTATCTTTCCAGCTAAAGGGAGATGTGGGCCAGTGGTGGAAGTATGCGCGTGGGCACATTGGGGTGACTTGGGAGGCTTTTGTCAGTGCCTTTAAGGACAAGTTTCTACCTCCCACAGTTAGGGAGAAGTTCAGGGACCAGTTTTCCAAGCTTGTGCAGTTGAATACTCCGGTGGTCAAGTTTGAGGCTAGATTCACTAGCCTCTCTAGGTTTGCACCCGAATTAGTGGTGACTGAGGAGTGCCGTTGTTTGGAGTTTGAGAAGATATTGAGGATCAGACTCATGTTTAAAGTGGCCGAGTCGATGATTAGAGATTATGGACGCATTTTGGAGATGGCGGCTCATTTGGAGACCGTAATGCAGATGGAGGAGGAGAGGATGAGGGGCTCCAAGAGGAGTCAAGATGTGCAGGGGGATAGTAAGAGGTAGAGGGGTTCTAACCCACAACCGTCGTTTCCAGTGCTGAGTTCGGGTTCTGGAAGAGGTGGTTAGGGAGATTTACTTGTTACAAGTGTGGTCAGTTGGGCCACAAGTCTCCAGCTTGCCCGTAGAAGGGAGGAGGGCAACGATCTGCATCATCTTCGGCTTGTTTTCAAAGCCAGAGTCAAGAGAAAAGGCAGTCGCTCACTTGTTACTAGTGTGGGCAGGTGAGGCACATGAAGAGATTTTGTCCTCAGTTGGGTGGCATACCCAGTGTGTCTGGTTCGAGACAGACACAAGCCACCAGTCGGCACAATCAATATAGGCTTCGAGGGCCAATCAGGGAGCCTCTTTGGCTCAGTTAGTACATTAGGCTTCTGCTTCAAGGGGTGAGCAGGTTGAGTAGAGACCTACAAGGCGTATGTATACTGTTACCGCGCAAGATCTAGTACCAGTGCCTTCGGTAGTGAGAGGTACCTTCTTGTTTTGCAATTTAATTGCTAATGTGTTGATTGATACGGGTATATCCCATTCATTTATCTCGTCTGCATTTGTATCAGTTTTGGGATTAGAGTTGGCTCAATTAGTATCTTCTCTCTGTGTACAGTCACCTATTGGTGATGAGATTGTTTTGAAACAAGGGTGTCGGGGTTGTGACATAGAGGTTGCCGGTTAGTGACTTCCATTTGCATTTCTATTGATTGATATGTGTAGCTTTGACATTATATTGGGTATGGACTGGTTGTCATCCTATCTGGTTGTTATAGATTGCTATGGTTAGAGGGTTATTGTATGTACCCTAAGCGGTGATTATTTTTATTTCTTGAAGGATGGGTGGATAAAGTCTTATCACTGGTGTATGATCCGCGTAGGTAGAGTGAGCTTAGTTTCCTTCTCGCTAACTTCTTGAGTGCTGAGTGTGATGAAGTCCGAGTTGAGTTGCTAGTGGTAGTTTGTGAATACCCGGATGTTTTTCTGGATGATCTTACCAGTTTACCACCTTATCAAGAGATCGAGTTCTCTATTGATTTAGTGCCTGGCACGACACCAATTTCTATGGCACCGTATAGATTTGCACTTGCTGAGTTGAGTGAGTTGAAGATTCAACTCCAAGAATTGTTAGATAAGAGTTTTATTTGCCCTAGAACTTCACCTTGGGAAGCATCGGCTCATTTTCCTAAAAAAAAAAAAAAGATTATGTGTTGCGACTTTGTATGGATTACCAAAAGTTGAATTGGGTGACTGTCAAGAACAAGTACCCAATGCTTCGTATAAATGAGTTGTTTGATCAGTTGAAGGGGTCTTGTTGCTTCTCTAAGATAGACCTGAGATCGGGTTATCAGTAGTTGAGAGTAAGGAAGGAGGACATCCCAAAGACAGCATTCCATACGCAGTATGGTCATTACGAGTTTCTAGTGATGCCTTTTGGGCTCACCAATGCACCAGCTGTGTTTATGGACTTGATGAACCAGATCTTTTGTGAATTTCTAGATCTTTTTGTGGTCATTTTTGTGGATGACATCTTGATTTACTCACCCTCTAAGGAAGAGTATGAGGAACACTTGCGAGTGGTGTTTGAGTTGCTTAGGGCCCATAAACTGTATGCTAAGTTTGGAAAATGTGAATTCTGGCTGGGGGAGGTTAAATTCTTAGGCCATGTGGTATCTGGAGAAGGGGTGACTGTAGATTTATCCAAGGTAGAGGTAGTTCAAGATTGGGAACAACCTAAGAATGCTTTTGAGATCAATAGTTTCTTAGGGTTGGCCGAGTATTACTATCGATTTGTGAAAGATTTCTCTAGATTAGCCTCACCGTTAAATAAACTGGCGAGGAAGGGAGTTAAGTTTGTGTGGAATGAGACTTGTGAGAAGTCTTTTCAAGAGCTTAAAGTTAGACTTACCACTACTCCAGTATTGATTATTCTGGAGAGGGATTTGGGCTATTCGGTGTATTATGATGCCTTACGGGAAGGCTTCGGTTGTGTTTTGATGTAAAAAGGGAAGGTAGTGGCCTATGACTCACAACAGCTAAAAACAAATGAGTGGAGCTACCCTACTCATGACCTAGAGTTAGCAACGGTGGTTTTTGCCCTGAAGATCTGGAGGTATTATCTATATGGTGAGAAGTTTGAGGTATTTTCTAATCACAAGAGTTTGAAATATCTGTTTACACAGAGAGACTTGAATCTGAGACAGAGGAGGTGGATGGAATTTATAGAGGATTATGATTTCAAGCTACATTACCATATGGGAAAGACAAATGTTGTGGCCAACACCTTGAGTAGAAAATCCATCATTAGTGTAACTTGTATCGCCATCCAGGAATGGGCGATGTTGGGTGCTATTGGGGAGTTTGACTTGTATCTTGACGAGTCTGTTGAGTCTGCAGTCTTGTTTTCGGTAGTTGTATAACCTACACTTGTGAATCGAGTGATAGAAACATAGAAGGGTGACCTTGAGATGGAATCCCTCCAGGAGAAGACCTCCAGTGGGAAGGTATAGAGGGGGTTGAATGTGTATCCTGACCTGAGTGTGAGATATCGTGTCCATTTATTCGTGCCATAGTCTTGTTGAGAGGAAGTACTCCGAGAGTTTCACCATTCACACCTTACGGTGCATCTGGGAGGCACAAAAATGTATCACGATCTTAGTCGCTAGTTTTCATGGACAGGTATGAAGAAGGATATAGCCGTGTTTGTATCGAGGTGTCTTACTTGTCAATAAGTGAAGGTCGAGCACCAGAGGCCAGCGGGTTTGTTACAACCCGTGCCTATATCTAAGTGGAAGTGGGAGCATGTCACGATATATTTTGTTATGGGTCTTCCTAAGACTCTGCAGGGGTAGTGATGCAATTTGGGTGGTAGTTGACAGATTGACGAAGTCAGCGCACTTTATTCCTATACATGTGAGTGACTCGGTGGATCATCTTGCTGGCCTTTACATCAGGGACATAGTGAGGTTACACGGGGTCCTAGTGACGATTGTTTCGGATAGAGATCCGCGTTTCATGGCTCGGTTATGGCAGAGCCTATAGAGTGCCTTGGGCACAAAATTGCCTTTTAGCACAACGTATCATCCTCAGACTGACGAGCAGTCAAAGTGCACCATTCAGATTTTCGAGGATATGCTTCAGGGTTGTGTTCTTGACTTTAAGGGGTCGTAGGAGAGGCACTTGCCCTTAGTGGAGTTTGCCTATAATAATAGCTTCCAATCGAGCATTGGCGTGGCACCGTTTAAGGCCTTGTATGGCCGACCGTGTAGATCTTTTATGTGTTGGACCGAGGTGGGTGATGCACCAATGTCGAGCCCAGATTTAGTCCGAGAAACGATGAAAAAGGTTGCACTTCTCCGTAAGAGGTTGGCTACAACCTAGAGTAGCCAAAAGAGTTATGCCGACTGTAGGAGGAGACCCTTGTCTTTTGAGATGGGAAATCATGTCTTTTTGAAGATATCACCTAGGAGGGGTTTGATGAGGTTTGGAAAGAGTGAGAAGTTGTCCCCTCGATTCATTGGGCCTTTTGAGATTCTTAAGCAGATTGAGGACATGGCACATCGTTTGGCCTTGCCGCCACAACTTTTTGGGGTTCATGATGTGTTTCATATTAGCATGCTTCGGAAGTATGAGTCGGATCCATCGCATGAGTTGCATTGGACCGACTTAGAGGTAGATGACGATGCCTCATATGAGGAGAGACTAGTAAGAGTCTTGGATACCCGGGACCAAGTCTTGCGAGGCAAGACTATCCCCTTAGTAAAGGTATTGTGGAAACATCACAGAGTTGAGGAAGCAATTTGGGAATGTGATTTGGAAGTCCGTGAGAAGTATCCAGACTTATTTGTTGATGTTTGAGCATGTTTGAGAATGTGAGTTGGAACTCCATGAGAACATTGTATATGTTGTGTATGTTTTGGAAACATGAATTTAATATAAACATTGTAAATGTTTTGGGAAATGTGGATTTTATTTTCAATATTGGAACTTGTGTATCAAGTTGATGAAAATGGATAACTAGAGAATGGATCATGGTATTAGAATTGATTATCTATCGTTATTGTGTTTGGTTTAAACATAATTGTAAAACTCGATTTGAAATTTCGGGGATGAAATTCTTTAAAAGGGGTTATAGCGATTCTAGTTTTGATCGGACCCATTTGATATTTCGGACTCGGGTTTATGGTTTCTGAATGTTGTTTATTGTCGTTTCCCCCTTATTCTTACTTGAGTTTGGCAATTTGGTTGTATCGAGCGTGTTTGGAACAAGTTGGTCACTTGTTTTTCAAACCTTATGTTGCCCAGATTTTTGGTCCTCCGCTTGAGCGGCACTTCTTGCGCTTGAGCGGGCTTTACGAACTCTCAGTACTTTTGAAGGTCTGCAAAACTATTAGAAGAGTGTTTTCTATGCTCGAGTGGTGTTTCCTACGCTCGAGTAGTGGGCGCTCGAGCGGACTTTATTGTGCTTAAGCATTGGTTTGTTGTTCGTAAAATTACTGGGAGTGTGCATTCTATGCTCGAGCGGAATAACTTGTTGTGTTTGACACAAGAGCATCAACTCTTGCACTCGAGCGGACTGTGCATATATCAGTTCGTGAAAATGACTTTTTACATCATTTTTTCAGATCTATTTCTCTCCAAACCCTAAATTTGAGACCCTCTCTCTCAAACTTATATTCTCTCTACTTTTTCATCTAGATCTAGTGATTTCTCCACCCTTGTGCCTTTGTTAAAAAGGTAGAGCATGTTGGGGGCTCTCTTTTCATCTGAACAAAAGTGGGTTTCGGTGTCTTTAAAGCTTCCCCTTTGCTTGGCTCGTCTTCTAACTTTGAGGTGTGGACTTTCTCCACTATTTTATAAGTTTTAACTTGGTTATTTGTTGATGGGTAAGAAATGTTGAGACTTGTTGTGATTTTGAACAAACCTAGGACTTGGGTTAAAATCAAAAGAGGGTTTTTTGAATTAACGTATTGAAAATGGTTATGGGAGTAGATATGAGCTTGTGTTGTGTTAAAATGGTTGATTTTAGTATTTGGAGTGAGATTGGGAAAAAAGAAGGGGGGTTTGCCCTAAAATGTCTTGAATAATTATTTTGTATAAATAATAAAATTGGTATTGGGAAAACGAAATTGGATGGATGTTTATATAAATAGTGGAATTAAATATGTATTATCTCACACCTATGAAATTTTGGACAATTTACTTGTTATAAAGATCGTATATCTGTCTAGAAATATCTATTTTGGACTATCGGTAGAGAATAACCAGGATTGTTGTAGAAAGTGTATGTGGATTAGGCAAATTGAAACAAATCTCTTAGCCATTTTCATTGAATATGATTGTGATTTATATACATTGTACATGTATAATGTTTGGGAGGAGAAATGGGATGTATTCTATGTTTGGGAGAAGAAAGGGAATGTACTCCATTAAACTAAGTTGGCCTGTGTGTCTAGGATGAAAGCCCTAAAAACCGTGTGTATACATGGGTGCCGATTCCCTTGGACGAAATTTTCATAAAATGGCAAGTGAATGTATTTTATATGATAATTATGTTGTTTGGAGGCCTATGGGGTGTATCCTCTATTTGGTTGACTAAATGAAGTGAGCATGACTAATGGATTGAGATGTAAGTTTGACATAACATGGTTTTGGAAAAAGTTGTAAAAGATTTGTCATTTGGGAATTGAACATGTGCATTACACTAATGTCTTTGTTAATATCCATACATTGTGTTAGATTGCCTCTACTGGGTTTTGGGTCACCCTACTTGGAAAAACTATTTTCAGGTGTTGGTAATATGCCTCCACCAAGGACTTAGCTTGGGGGAACTGTGGAGCTGAAGGCTCAATCTTATTATTTTTGTGCTTAACATTTGTACAGCCAAAGGGCTTTAATTGTATTGGATTGGAAGTCCACTTTTGTTGTAATCAAGAACTATCTTGAAAAGATGTAAGCCTGTTGGGTATTTATTTTGTTGATCATTAACTTGGTATCAAATGTTATAAATTCAGGGTAGCGCTTATGAATGTATATCGCATGTGTCACTTTTGTAAATTAACTTTGATTATTATTTCGTTTATGTTGTTGTGCATATGTTGTTGGGGGCTGATTTATGGGATTTATTTGAGGGCGTTACATAAAATCTCAGGATTTTGATTTGAAAATAAATTCCACATAGATTCTAAAGATATGAGGACTGAAAACTCCTCTCAAGAGTTAGAACTATGAAATTCTGAACCTAATTCTTTTATAGAATTAGAGCCAAAGAATAATTTCAAAAGACATAGTTCCTAGTGAAGAACCTAGAAGAAGTTAGAGATCAAGAAAGGAGAAAGGCCTAAATCTTGATTTTCTCTCATCACAATATGTTATTTTTCTAGTAGAAGGAGATAAGAGAAAATTTGACAAGATTAATGCCTATGGCATTAAACATTAAGGATGATCCTAAAAATTTTAAAGAAGCTATTAGTTTTAGAGATTTGGCATTCTGCAAGGAAGCCATCAATGATGAAATGGATTCACTTATGTCGAATGGGCATTGGTTGATTTACCTTTGGGTTCTAAATCTATTGGTTGCAAATAGATTTTTAGAAGAAACTACAATACTGATAATTTAGTACATACTTTTTCAAAGTAAGACTGGTAGCCAAAAGTTTTAGACAAAAATAAGGTATAGACTATTTTGATACATATGCACCTATTGCCAAAATTACTTCCATAAGAATTCTCATGGCATTAGCATCTATATATCATCTACACGTGTGAAGCCCCCGAAATATATATTCACTTTTAAAAACCCTAATGTTGATTTATTTTCTTAAAGCCCTCAGTTTCTTGAATTATTTCAAATCTTGTCGGATAGCATTTTTTATTTTATTTTATCGAAACTGGAATTTTCCTAGCCAGATTAGGTTCTCTAACCTAATTTAATTTAATTCTACATGAGTAAGGTCCCAATACATGTATTTAACTCCAAGCCCTCACTTTTTTATTTAAATTCAAAATTTTCCCAAAAGCTAGTACTTGTACGTTGTACGTTGAAGTACCATCAATCTTGTAAGATATATAAATATATATATATATACACACCTTGTAGAGTGTGCCCTAGGACTAAAATTAATAAAAAATAGCCCCTTCTAGGAGAAAGTGAGGAAACCATTTTTCAAAGCACATCATCATGACATTCTAATAAAAAAATACAACCTAGTGACCTACCTAGGATGCAAAATCCAAGAATTAGTTTTATTACAACTAGATGTGGCCTAAACCAATGGAACACACTTCCTAAGCCCCTTCCATTCCTTTAGAATTCAAGCAAAATCCTAACTTTCCATCCAATTCCAACTAAAGGGCTTTTATGTCCTTTTACCCCAATTTGCCTATATATACCACACCCTCCCTAGCTTGCAAACATACACACAACACACTCACTCACAGACATTTTGGTTAGAGAGAGGGACGAGAGTAAAGAAGAGAAATCTAGAGGAGAAGAAGGAGGAAGAAAAGAGAGTTTCTTGTACAAAGCTTGGAGGGTAAGCCACCAACATAACCCTCTCTTCATTTTCTTTTCCAATGCATGTTTTTGAAGATTCTAAATAAAGTTTCAGATCTGTTATTATTAAGTTCCTATGTTGAAAATACTAAGATTCGATTATTGTTTCCATCTCTCATGTATTTTACTCATTTTGGCACAAAACCATCTTCTTTTGTACACATCTCTCAACTTTTCAAGGGTACTCTTTCAAACAAATTTTCTGAGTTAAACATGTGATAGTTAGCATATTTTCTTCACAAAATAAATGAAACTTTCCCATGGTGGAACCCCATTTTTTAAATTTCCTTGTTTTGGACATTCTACCTTAAAACCTGTTTTTTCAGTCAACTTTCAAAAATTCCAGAAAAATGTACAAAAATATTCTGAACCACTATTTTATGTCAAAACCTTCCTTAAGGAGTTAGCTTTCAACTAAAATTGGTTTCATCAAAAAACATGGAGTGGTTTGCAAGAAAATCAAGTTTTTGTAATAGTCGACAGATCCGGGCAGATTCTGGACAAATTCTGGAACAGTGCTGGACTATTTTCTAAATAACTTAAAATCGGGAAAAGCAATCCCATTTCCAAAAAAAAATGTTCTAGAAACTAGATCAAATTCTCTACGAACCATAGGAAAACCGAATCCGGTGGATGAACCTAAGTAGTCCTTCCATATTAACCTTCATGTGATGTTAAATCTGGAAATTTGTTATGTTTGGATGTTTTATACCCTTGTATTCCTGAAAATTTTTAATGGCTTATTATCATATCTTGGCATGATGTTGTATGGGTATGTTATGTTATTTATCTTCTTATCTTGAGGAGGCATGCTTATGTGGATTTTATTTTATCATTTAGTTGGACTAACCTTGACTTAAAACACTTAATTCAACGGGAAACCTAATTGGGTGGGTATTGGGTTTTCAAACACTTGAGTAATGGAAAGATGAGAAAATGTGATATATGGTTTGTTGGGATGCGTTCCCTACTCGAGGTTAAATCTTGCGCAAGTGGTTTTCGGGACCCTTGAACGGAGCGGTTGTATTCGAATTCTAGGTGGTTTGGTGTAAAGAGGGATTCGGGCAAGGCCCTATTTTTACCGTCTCTTTTGAGGCCCTGCGGTTGGCTCTACGTGGTGTATAACCGTTGGTAGGCATCCGAGGTTAGTTCTGCAACAAAGCAGCAAAAGAGGGGGCATACCGAATAATCCGCGTCCGATTCTTGTGGTCGGGAGGACGGAATCTCTTTGGGGGATTTCTAGTTACTAACATCTGACTCAACTCTTAATGTATTTATTGTTTATTTGAGTATCATGTTTTACTACTTGGTGCTATAAATGTGATTGTGTATGGGACTGGGAAAAAGGGGTGGGGTGTGTGTGCGTTTACTGGGCATTCAAAGCTCACGGCGTATCATGCCAGGTGACGAAACGGAACTCGTAGCGGAAGACGATGAGCCGGAAACCTTTGAAGACCTTTGGCTATCCTAGAAAAATTAGAAGTTTCTTTTTGGATGTTTTGTAAAGACTCATTTGAAGATTTAAGCTTTCTTTTGGGATGTAATGTGCTGGAACCATCTTTTGAATTATATACATATTGTGGTTGTTATGTACTTCTATTTTATTATTTATATGTATACACCTTATCGTTGTTTATGAGACCTTGTGCCAATACCTGGTAAGATCTGTCAAAAAGGTAGTGCGCTGCCTAAGAAAGCCGGACTTAGAATGGAGGCTAATCTGACTCCTCCGGCGATCTGGGATCTTACTTGGTTATTAACCATAGGACTCATTAGTGACGTTTCCTACTCTTGAAACCTTAGATAAACCCTATATTTATTGGTTAAAATATTATCTGATGTTCTCGATTTTTGGGGCGTCACAACACGTCCATCAAATAGATGTTAAAACTGTGTTTTTAAATGGTGATTTAGATAAAGAGGTGTATATGGATCAACCAGAAAGATTTGTTCTACCTAGAAATGAGAGGAAAATATATAAATTGAATAAATCTTTGTATGGTTTAAAACAAGCACCCAAACAATGACATCAGAAACTTGATTCATGCATTCTATCTGATGGCTTTACCCACAATAGAGCTAATAAATGCATATACTCTAAATTTACTAAAGATTGGTGTGGTTGTATGTTTGTATGTTGATGATATTCTTATCATAGAGACAGACATGTTAGGGATACTTGAAACCAAGAAGTTTCTATTTTCTATTTTCAAAATGAAATATCTAGGAGAAGTTGATACTATTCTTGGAATTAAGAGAAAATTTCATTCCCTTATACTTTGCCTCGATTTTCAATTACATCCCCAGACTTTGAATAATTTCAATTTTACCGCTAAATTTTTTGAAATCGTATCAATTTTGCCTCTACCATCACATTTGAAATGAAAAGGTATAAAAAATTACATTTTGGCCCCAAATTTTGAAAGAAAGATGCAGACCCAACTTCTCCTACCACCAAACTACCACCACCAATTATCACTTCAAGCTCTTTTATCTCATTTTTCATAATTTTGTTTCACCTTATTTTTACGTTGTTGGATTCACCTCATGGCCTAATTTTTGTATTACCACTCACACGTTTTGTTCTTCCTCTTTTTTGCATGTTATCGGGGCTCCGAAAGTTGATAAAAAAAAATAATGACTCTATTCCCGTTTCTGACTTTTCTTCTAGCCATCTTTCGGATTTCATATCTTTATCGATTCTTGACGATTCTATTTCATTCTTGCATCATTCTCTTCACCTCACTTCCTACTTCATCCTACACTACCTTGCTTTCTCACTTCTTTAAGTAACGGGCAGTTTCGGTATGCCAAAAGTTGTGTGAAAACAAACTTTAAAATTTTTGAAACATTCATCTTTTGTTTCTTTCTCTTCTATCTTCCTCATTTTTTTTTTCTTCTTCATTTATAACATAATGTGAAGTATGGTTCTAGGTGGTAATGGAACTGGTGGTAGTGGCGGTGGTGGTTTGGCAATGGCGATTGTCATGACCCAAACCTACCCTTATAGGTTTAGCATTGTAATCGGCCAGTAATCCTAAGATTAATGAAAATATCATTTCAGAAATTAGAGCTTATCAAATCCATCAGAAAACACTTATAATTGAACATATTTTTACAAGGTTGTTACTCACAGAGAGCTCCAGAAGCAGAACAGACGAATCAGACAGACGGTAGCGCGTGACCTACACAAACATATGACATATGCACATTGAAGCACACGCTCTGTAAACATTTGTCTTATTTCATTTCTTTCTAGGTGTGTTTCTAACCCCTATCATTATTATTGTAGCCTAAATCATGGCTTAAGAATGTCTAAGATGGAATGAAGATGCAATTATGCAATTTGAAACACTTTGCAAAATTTTAGAAAACAAGGTAGTTTGCTCGAGCGTAACTTGGTTCGCTCGAACGGTCTGCAAAGTCTGCAAAAGTACTGGGAGCTCAAATTTCATGCTCGAGCCAACTTCTTGGTCACTCGAGCCAAGACTAAAATAAGGGTGGTCGCTCGAGCCAGCAATCAAACTCTGCAAAAGTATTGAGAGCTTGCAAAATACGCTCAAGTGAAGGAATCGTCGCTTAAGCGAACCCTGCGAATTCCAGAATTTCTAGATTTGCTCTCTAAGTATTTTCACATATCAAAGCTCATTCTTTTAGGCCAAAGTGAAAGAAAACATGTGGAAACTCATAATGCATCATGAATTAAAAATCATTTCGCAAGGTCAAGACCCAAAAGCATGTCAATTCTTCAAAATCACACTTGAAACTCCATATGTATTACATGCAAGAATTGACATGAATTCTTTTCTTCCAAAACATGAATAATTGAGATATAATGGTATGAAATGGGATGAATTCACAAACCAAAGCTAAGATAAATACATTCATGTGACAATTCATTGGAAATAACTTCAAAATGTGATGAAATGAGCTTACATGCATGGAGTGATCTCATTTCTACATTCTAAGCTCAATTTTCATGCTTAATCATCTAATTCACTTGAATTCTTACACTGTATAGCTCCAATTTGTGAGTTAAAGATTGAATTCATACCTAGAAGTCTTCAAGTCTTTTACTCTTAGCAATTCCATAAACATGTCATGACCTAAACCCGCCGCTATAGGTTTAGCGTCATAACCGGCCAATAATCCAAGATTACTTTCGGACTCACAAAAGAAAATTTGAAAATATTTATAATCATATCAGAGCCTAAAGCAGAAGCAAAACAAAAAAATAACAATATCCATTGAGCATGTGCATACATGATGACTAAAATAATTAAAACATTTTAAACACAATAATAATTTATATACAAATCTCATATATCTCACACACATATACATTTAAGACTCAGCAAGATTCAAAGCTCTGACAAAGTTAAGGGCTAACTTTCTTGGCTCTACACGAGCCTAACTCGCTCCACTCCGGAAGCTCTTCAACAGGCTGACACGGGTAGACTCCGAGGCTTCCGCTATCCTTGTTGCTTAGTTTGCTCACCAACATATACATATAAATAGTGAGCTAAAGCCCAACGAGTAATAACAAAATAAAGATGTTAAATTAAGGAAGTTTAATGATAATACAAAAACATGTTTTACAATTTTGAAACGATTCTTAAATCATTTTCGAAGAGAGGCATTTGCCATAATATATCAAATTTATAACAAAACATTTTCCATATCAAATCCCTTACCAAAACATATATTTCATTTTCTGAAACAACCCATTTCAATAGGCAAAACAATTCGATAGCCATCACATCAATCTCTTGCAGTAATAAAAACCATTATGTGATAGCATTTTCATTAATTCATTAACTTCATCATTAAGATCTTTCAATGTCAAATTAAGTGGTACATCCATGAAGTGACAATTTCATTCCAATGATGACGTATCATACTAGCCATGGTATTGTTACCCCTAGGCAAGGGCCTAGCCATGGTATTATTACCCCCAGGCAAGGGCCTATGGCCATGGTATTGTTACCCCCTGGGAAGGGCCTAGCCATGGTATTGTTACCTCCAGGTAAGGACCTAGCCATGGTACTATTACCCCCAGGCAAGGGCCTATAGCCATGGTACTATTAAGCCCAGGCAAAGGCCTATAGCCATGGTATTGTTACCTCCAGGAAAGGGCCTATAGCTATGATATTGTTACCCCCAGGCAAGGGTCTAGCCATGGTATTGTTACCCTCAGGCAAGCGCCTATAGCCATGGTATTGTTACCCCCAGGCAAGGGCCTAGCCATGGTATTGTTAACCTTAGGCAAGAGCCTAGCCATGGTACTATTAACCCCAATGAAGGGCCTAGCCATGGTATTATTACCCCCAGGCAAGGGGCTATATTCAATGGATGCCACAATATCATTTTAAAATAGAACTTCATTCATTAGAGAACATAACATTTCAATAAGCCATGCTATCAATTATCAAATCATTTTAAGAATTCATTCAATCAATCGCATATCTATTTTAATAGCAATAACATTTTCGAAAGTAAAGATGATTTGAACATATCTTTATAAGGTTATTACTCACAAGGGGTTAGGTCGATATAAGGCCTCGGACGTCCACCTATACAAATCACACAACAAAGATAAACTAGAAGCACTATTTAATATTCATTTCATATTATAGCATGATTCACAATATCCATAATAAAGGTTTAACCGCTAATTTTTACATAATTTTCAAACACTTCCAAAATTCAATTAAACTTGTATATATATAATTCAACCCCTCAATTTCATGATTCTACTTTCAATTTGGTCAAAATCATTAATTATCATCACGAATCAACTTACGATTTTCAAGAAAGAATTATGGTTTTCTAGAAAAATTGAAACTTCTCACATAACTACTTTTAATTCCAAAATTTCCCTTGATTATACACCTGAGGTTCGTAATCCACAACCTTAATCCAACAATTGAACCCTAACATTTCAAACCCTAAACCCCTAAAGTCCATGATATAACTCTATATGCTCAAAAATGTAGATTTTGCGTTTATATAATCAAAGTAGCACAATTCTATCTATTAATGTAAGTATTGAAGAAGAACTTGGACCCTTACCTCGAGAATCAATCAAGAAAGCAAAGCTCCAAGAAGGATCCTTCGCAAATCCAAAATCCAATCGGTTGCAAATGTTGAACTTCAAGCCTCTTCACTTTCTTGTAAGGGATCTTACCCAAATCT
Organism: Camellia lanceoleosa; assembly: GCA_025200525.1. Taxonomy (NCBI): domain Eukaryota; kingdom Viridiplantae; phylum Streptophyta; class Magnoliopsida; order Ericales; family Theaceae; genus Camellia; species Camellia lanceoleosa. Next base: position 181,761,083 of record CM045761.1, on the reverse strand, counting down.
TGGAAGAATGGAGAGTATTTGGGGTCAAAAACCTAGGGTGAGAGGAAGGAGGAAAGAGGAAGGAAATGGAAAATGCAAAGAATGATCTAGAAATGTGCCTTTAAACTTGCTGAACTCGTGCAGTCTGCTCGAGCGTCGCTTTTCCCACTTGAGCGTACCTGCTTCCAGCACAGATTCCAAAACTTCAAACGGGCATAACTCTCTCATTCGGACTCCGTTCTAGATCGTTCTTGTGTCCAAATTGAAGCCTTGGAAACAAGATTTCCAATGGTTCTAGCCTCACATCCAAATTCAAAGTGTGGAGAAAGGAAATGGCAAAAGAGTGACAGCTGTTCGTAGGAAAAATTATCTGAATTAAATTCTTGGTTCACACTTACTTTACTATTATGTTGCCACTTCAATCAATACCCCAAAATAAAATAGGGAGGTTCCAAATACACTAATAAAAAGTCAAGGGCAATCTCATTTTCCACGCTCGAGCAATCACTTCTACACTCGAGCGGGAATTCGCAACTCTCAAAATTTCGGACAGACTGTAAAAATTCTTGGAGCCTCTCAAGTTCGCTCGAGTGAAGGTAAAAATTTCTGGATCATTACAATCTTCCCTCCTTAAGAAATTTCGTCCCCGAAATTGCATTTGTTCTAACAAAAATAGCAACAACCTTATACTCACCAATATCTTAACAACTCCTAGTCCAATAAATAAAGCATGAAAGCACCCATATATATATATATATCCACCAAACCTTAACAACTTCCAATTACACCTTACCTCAATTCCAAACCCAAAATGCAAAGTGTCACAATCTTTCTCCCTTAAGAAATTTTGTCTTCGAAATGAAGAAAACCAAACAAAAGAAAACTCAAAAATGAACAGAAACACGCCCCTTTAATGTTCAAAACTAGATCCACACTCAGAATAAATTATCAATTTTTGATTTGATACATCAGTGTTCCAAAGATACCCAAATGAGAAAAATTACAAAGAAGAAGTCATGATTACCTTTCGATCAACACCAAGTCAACACAAGCAAAACAAATAACACATTGTATTGAATGATCCAATACCACAATTCTCAATTACATTTCCATTAACAGCGTTATCTATTTCTTTATCCCCCTTAGCAGGTAAAAGTAAAATAGAGAAAAACCATTCGTTAACATATTTCAGCCTTTAACACTTAATTTTATCATGCCATCCCAGGCCACATACAAGGAAAATAGATTTTCGTTTTCCACATCGTTCTCAATATTTTCCTAGTGAATTCCAACCATCACCAAATAACCTCTGCCACCCATCCGATGACATTGCAACATGATTTCCATACATACTTGTGTTAATAACGAACAAAAACAACTACAATGCATCAAAAGGGCGACGTCACACATATGGCTTCCCGTAAGTGAGAAGTCTTCCTATCATTACAAATGTCTACACTTATATCAAAATTCAATATATATATATACATTGGCACAAGTGCACTTACAACAATTCCCATTCAAACAATTTTTTTATTTTTTATTTTTTTATTTTTTTATTTTTTTTAACTCAATTAGAGCGGTTTCACAAATTCACATGAATAACACACGTATATATGCACAAGTCAGACTCGATGCCCTCTAGTACCCCTCGAGACACTATTCATTTATATCCTTATTTATCCAAAACAAGGCAAATCCCAAGATAGTTAAGCATTAATTAACTTCAAGTAGCATTCATCGAAATCACCAGTTACAAGTCACATCAAAACAAACTAACCCAATTTACTAATTAGCCACAAAACATATTAATCACCACATACTACTCTCATCAATCACATAACTCATATACTTTTTATTTAGGTGTTCACGTATGTTCACGTATCTTCTAATAGTCCTTATATTTCCAATAATCCACTTGTCTCTAAATAGTTGAGAATTAATCACAAATGATATTCATGATCTTACTTAGATTCAATAAGTCAAAGTACTCCTCCATTCACATCCCATATGAAGTCTTCAGAACAGGTTGGGTTTGTGATACAACCTCAACAACAAATTCAAATCCACAATTTCTCTGACCACAATAGCCTTATTGACAAATTAAATAGCGTGGGGATTTGTTCCATTAGTTCCAAAAGAAAAGTTATTTACTTCCAAAAGTCAAAGACAATTCACTTAGGCATATGGCCAACATTCACTTATCATACACAACATTACATCCCAATAATCCATGTCAAAAGCATTCAGTCAAATTCATGGTATAACACTTCCAAATAATATAGATCCTTTGGATAATGAAGAAGCACTTATTACGTAACACTAATCCCAATAATCAACTTATATATAACCAAATGGGTTGAAATGAAAGAACGGGTTTTGAATCAATTATCATACAAAACGCGTTCAGTGTAGTAAGGGTGCTCAATAGTAGTCTTGGCAAATCAAAGCATTCTCATTCCAATTGTTTCAACAACCTCAAATTAAGTTCCAAATGCCCAAATAGATGAGTTATAAATTTTCCATAATTAATGAAACAAACATAGGAATATGAATTTTAACTCAAGACTTTTTGCATTTACTAGACATTCTACTACAAAACTACCGAACACATTCTTTGATTCCTTATTTGGCTAGTACTACATTGGCATAGGCAATCTATGATTCATTATTTCCATACTCATTCAAATTCTCATGTGTGTATACACATTAATTTATTTTAATCTTCAAGTGGCTTTTAATATATCATCAAATTATTATTTGTATTATTATTATTTTTTTTTAACAATAAATTTTGATTAACACTAGAAGCGAACTTCTTTTCCAACGTTGACAATGCAATCTTAGCAAATAGAATTGTTCTCCTTCCAATATGGAATAGGCCAATCTTCATTGGTTTCAAATGCCTAAGCAAACAAACTCTAAAATTTCCAATTCTCTTGTGCACATATATAACTTACTTCAACCGTCAAGTAGCATCAAAGCTATCATCAAATTATTTTGAAACCAAACTTTTGTCTTTATCAATCCTTCGCAAGTTAGTCAATTCAAATTCTTTGCCCTAAGAGGTTCTTAAGAAATATGCATTTATAACTTTGGCAAAAATATTTTCTTGCTTTACATTTCACATTATCCCTTCTAAGTTGTACTAGATACAAGCTTCTTCACGATAAATTTAAGTCCTGGTCATATTCTAATAATCTTAGCATTTTTGGATGGAGTTCCAAAATCCAAGTAAATGTATCCTATGTTTGCCGAACATTAAGTAGGAAAGATTCACATATCCCAAAACATATATGACATAACAACTCAAAATTCTATACACATGCTTAAAGTACTTCTTTACTTAGCAAATGGGTTAGAAACTAATCTTTAAACTGACTGGCTGACTTGAAATCTCCTTAAAATTTTGTTACTCCTGAATAATCCTTTATTAGTTGTTCTATCTCTCTATACTTGAAGTATGCTCTTAAAATTCGATGATATACCCGTTATAATATTTGCTACAAATCAAACATTTGGGGAATGAACTTATATTTTGCTTATAATTATTTGCCTCTCCAAACTTTGCTTAACACTTTACTTTTCTTGTAATCTTGCAGTTTCCCATAGCATTGTTGCCTAGCTTTCTTTATATTTCTTAACATTTCCTCTATTTTTCCCTATTGCTCCAACATAGACTCGACTTCCATTTCGTTCTTTCTTCTCATTATCTTTCTTAGAGTAACGAGACAAGATAGATAGCATTCGGGATAATATTGGCTAACTTAGATCATACATCACAAATTCAACCATGAATCAAACGATTATACAAAGATATCGGTGGGACAACCTATTCATTTCCATGAAGTTGACCGAGAATTTCTGATTCGAAGCTACGCCGGCCGAATGTGATTCCAATCGGACTTTCAAGGTCATTCAACAAAGGCAAGAGACTTTATGGTTCACACATTAAATTCTTCACTGAATCAACATATTTCTTACATACTTAACAGTTCTCTTATTCTCAATTACCATAGCTTCATATACCTCATTGAATCATCAAATTCCTCAATTTCCCAAATATCCTTATAGTCTAATTTTACATTCAACTATGTAACTTTCATAACTTCCATCAAAGATTTTATTAATTCCTTCTAATACTGTATTCCCACCGATCAATATATTTGTATTCATTAATGTGCCAGCATTAAAATTCCATAACAGCTTTTCACTTCAATACTAAACTTATTGAATAAACACATCCCAGTCTCCTCTAATCATTGAAATTTCAAAATAACCTGTAACTCTTATAACACTATATTCTCACATATCATTACACTTGTGCTCATTAATATTCCAGTCAACAATTCTAATTTCCTTATAATGTGAAAAATTCCTTATAACATCTTGTTTCCACAAATCAACATGTTGATACTCACCAATGCTTAAGTCAAAAGTTCAAATTTCCTCATAACATTAGAAATTCCACAATAATTCTTAGCCTTTAGCCTCAATACTTAACTTATCAAACACATTTCGATTTTATTATAATCATTAAAATTCCATAAAAGTACTTAATTCCTAGATTCAATACTCAAATTTATTAAACAAACACACATACATTTTTTTGAATGCACAACTCATCACTTACTTACTACGTGCATGAAACTTAAATTTGTTCTAGACACTCCAATGCTCAATGGACACGTGTGTGATATATTAACTCGTGCTTTGATACCGCTCTGATACCACTCTGTCATGACCCAAACCCGGCCCTATAGGTTTAGCATCGTAACCGGCTAGTAATCCAAGATTACCTTCGGCCTCAAAAACAAAATTTCAAAATATTTATAATCATATCGGGGCCTAAAGTGGAAGCAAAATAAAAAAAATAATAATGTCCATTGAGCTTGTGCATATATGATGACTAAAATAATTAAAACATTTAAACACAATAATAATTTATATACAAATCTTATATATCTCACACACATATACATTTAAGACTTAGCAAGATTCAAAGCTCTGACAAAGCTAAGGGCTAATTTTCTTGGCTCTACACGAGCCTAACTCGCTCCATTCCGGAAGCTCTTCAACAGGCTGACACGGGTAGACTCCGAGGCTTCCTCTATCCTTGTTGCTTAGTTTGCTCACCTACATATACATATAAATAGCGAGCTAAAGCCCAGCGAGTAATAACAAAATAAAGAGGTTAAATGAATGAAGTTCAATGACAATACAAAAACCAGTTTTACAATTTTGAAACGATTCTTAAATCATTTTCGAACGGAGGCATTTTCCATAATATATCAAATTTATAACCAAACATTTTCCATACCAAATCCCTTACCAAAACATATATTTCATTTTCTGAAACAATCTATTTCAATAGGCAAAACAATTCGATTAGCCATCACATCAATCCCTTGCAATAATAAAAACCATTATGCGATAGCATTTTCATTAATTCATTAACTTCATCATTAAAATCTTTCAATGTCAAATTATGTGGTACATCCATGAAGTGACAATTTCATTCCAATGATGACGTATCATATTAGCCATGGTATTGTTACCCCCAGGCAAGGGCCTAGCCATGGTATTATTACCCCTAGGCAAGGGCCTATGGCCATGGTATTGTTACCCCCAGGCAAGGGCCTAGCCATGGTACTATTACCCCCAGGCAAGGGCCTATAGCCATGGTATTGTTACCCCCATGCAAGGGCCTATAGCCATGGTATTGTTACCCCCAGGCAAGGGCCTAGCCATGGTACTATTACCCCCAGGCAAGGGGCTATATTCAATGGATGCCACAATATCATTTTAAAATAGAACTTCATTCATTAGAGAACATAACATTTCAATAAGCCATTCTATCAATTATTAAATCATTTTAAGAATTCATTCAATCAATCCTATATCCATTTTGATAGCAATAAGATTTTCGAAAGTAAAGATAATTTGAATATATCTTTATAAGGTTATTACTCACAGTGGGTTAGGTCGATATAAGGCCTCGGACGTCCACCTATACAAATCACACAACAAAGATAAAGTAGAAGCACTATTTAATATTCATTTCATATTATAGCATGGTTTACAATATCCATAATAAAGGTTTAACCGCTAATTTTTACATAATTTTCAAACACTTCCAAAATTCAATTAAACTTGTATATATATAATTCAACCCCTCAATTTCATGATTCTACTTTCAATTTGGGCAAAATCATTAATTATCATCATGAATCAACTTAGGGTTTTCAGGAAAGAATTTAGGTTTTCTAGAAAAATTGAAACTTCTCACACCACTCCTGTTAATTCGAAATTTTCCCTTGATTATACACCTAAGGTTCATAATCCACAAGCTTAATCGAACAAATGTTCCCCAACATTTCAAACGTTAAACCCCCAAATTCCATGATATAACTCTATATGCTCAAAAATGTAGATTTTGCGTTTATATAATCAAAATGCCACAAATCTATCTATTAATGCAAGTATTGAAGAAAAACTAGGACCCTTACCTCGAGAATCAATCAAGAAAGCAAAGCTCCAAGAAGGATCCTTCGCAAATCCAAAATCCAATCGGTTGAAAATGTTGAACTTCAAGCCTCTGCACTTTCTGGTAAGGGATCTTGCCCAAATCTTAGAAGAATGGAGAGTATTTGGGGTGAAAAACCTAGGGTTTTCGGACCTAGGGTGAGAGGAAAGAGGAAGGATGAAGGAGGAAGGAAATGGAAAATGCAAAGAATGATCTAGAAATGTGCCTTTAAACTTGCTGAACTCGCGCAGTCCTCTCGAGCGTCGCTTTTGCCACTCGAGCGTACCTGCTTCCAGCACAGATTCCAAAACTTCAAACGGGCATAACTCTCTCATTCGGACTCCGTTCTAGATCGTTCTTGTGTCCAAATTGAAGCCTTGGAAACAAGCTTTCGAATGGTTCTATCCTTACATCCAAATTCAAAGTGTGGAAAAAGAAAAGGGCAAAAGAGTGACGGCTGTTCGTAGGAAAAATCAGCTGAATTAAATTCTTGGTTCACTCTTACTTTACCATTATGTTGCCACTTCAATCAATACCCCAAAATAAAATAGGGAGGTTCCAAATACACTAATAAAAAGTCAAGGGCAATCTCACTTTTCACGCTTGATCATTGCTTTCCATGCTCGAGCGGGCAGACCCCCAAAGCCGTCCGCTCGAGCGGGAATTTGCAACTCTCAGAATTTTGGATGGATTGCAGAAATGCTGGGAGCCTCTCAAGTCCACTCGAGCGTCAACTCCCCCGTTCGAGCGGAGGTAAAAATTTTTGGATCGTGACAAAACAATTCTTCCAATCCTCTTTAATTCTCCTCTTAAAAAATTTAGCTCTCACTCTCTCTCTCTTACGTTGGTCTAAAAGATGAGGAAATGAATGTGTAGAACATTCTCAAGCTATTGTATTAGCCTTATATACGCTTTATTAGCATTAGGCTAATAAAGTGTGATTATGGTTAAGCTAATTCAACTTAATTATTAATTTATTCTAATTATTTTAGTCCGAATCGAATTCTAATTAAACTTACCATAAAATTTTAAAAATCCCAAATAGAACATAAACCTAGTAAGTTTCGTCTTCAGATGCCGATATGGCCTCAATTTGCATGTTAAAATGGAAATTCAAACATATATTCCTACGTCAGATATATATAATCACAAATAACACATGAAATGCACAATTAACACATGATTTCATCTTAATTACTTATTAGGCATTCTTAATCACGAATTATTAGCTAATTATAGACCGAGGTTATCACAACAACAGAGCTCGCGATGACGGTGGTCGTGGAGCTATATCGTAGTGGTAATGGAAGTTGGTTATGAAGTAGGTGAGTTTGGTTTTGAAAGGTGGTGGTGGTGGTGATGGTGATGCTCATGGTGGTAGTAATGGAGTTCAGTGGCGGTGAAATTGGTGGTTCCGATGGTGATGTTAGTGAAGTTGATGAAGGTGATGAAGTGATGAGATCAAATGCCATCAAATGTCCTCCCTCCCAAACATCAATTGCAATGTCATCAAATGCCTTTCCTTCCAAACATCAATTGCAAATGCCATCAAATGCCCTCCCTCCCAAACACCTTCCACCTGCCATCCTCATACCAACACTAAACCACCTCTAAACCTATCCTCTCAAACACCATTTAGAATAACCTCCAACATCACCACAAACCCATTATCAAAACCCACCGCCATTTTTGTTAGAGCAAAAATATGTCATTGCCATGGTCAAAATAAACCCACTTCCATATCCATTCCTTCTCTGAATGTAGGAATTATTTCTATAGAACTTGAACATTTTAAATTGATTTAGAATTAGGTCAGAAAATATTTCAAAGCACAAATAAGTTTCTTAGAGAACTTGGCAATGGCCATTTTTTCATCAACTTCATTAACTTCACCAACATCACCACCCGAACCACCAACTTCATCGCCACCGAACTCTATTACTACCATCATGAACATCAACATCACTAGTACCTTCCATCACCAAACCCATTTCCTTCACCACCAAGTTCCATTACCACTACCATTAACCTCCACGACCACCATCACCACCAACTCCACCGCCATCACTGGACCGCCCCCACCACCATCACCAGTTCCGTTACCACCTAAAACCATGCTCCACATCATGTTATAAGTGAAAAAGAAGAAGAAGAAGAAGAAGAAGAAGAAGAAGAAGAAGAAGAAGAAGAAGAAGAAGAAGAAGAAGAAGAATGAGGAAGATGAAGAAGAAAAAAACAAAAGATAAATTCAAAATTTTCAAAGTTAGTTTTCAGACAAATTTCGACATACCAGAACCACATATTACATGAAAAAGTGAGAAAGTGAGGTAGTGTAGTTTGAAATAGGAAGTGAGGTGAAGAGAATGGCGAAAGAATGAAGTAGAACCGTCAAGAATCGAGAAATATATGAAATCTGAAAGATGGTTCGAAGAAAAGTTAGAAACAGAAAGAAAATTCGTATTGTTTTTATCAACTTTTGGAGCTCTGACAGCGTGCAAAAAGAGGGAAAACGAGACGTGTAAGACGTGATACGAAAACTAGGCCATGAGATGAATCTAACGACATAAAAATGAGGCAACGCGAAATTATGATGAAGGATATAGAATGGCTTGAAGTGGTGGTTGGTGGTGGTGTTTTGGTGGTAGGAAAGGGTAGGTTTGCATCTTTCTTTTGAAATTTGCGATCAAAATGTAATTTTTTAAGTATTTATGTTTCAAATGAGACGGTAAGCGCAAAATTGATACGATTTCAAAAAGTTTAGAGATAAAATTAAAATTATTCGAAATCTAGAGGTATAATTGAAAATTGAGACAAAATATAAGAGTAAAAATGAAATTTTCTCTGAAATTAAAGTAAAAAGGCATATCATGAGAAATTATGTTCTAATTCATATCCATAAGATCAGTCACTCTCTCTGATTCTTGATCGTATGCCCTTGCTACACAAGCTTCTCCTCCAATTACCAGTCATCTCATCTGACCATCGAAATCAAGGGTCAATCTTCTTTGAATCCCCAAACGAAAATGATTTAAAAATAACCTGAAGAAAATTTTTAATTTACTCACAAACTAACTTAAAAATATATATTAGATTAAAAAAAAATAAGTTTTAGCAAGACAGTTTTTAATCCCAAATGTTATCAAGACAAAAGTGGCCTTATTATCGATGTATTTTATTTTCCAATTCACAGCCAAGGCAGGGGTGTCTTCCTTGTCTTGGCTTCTATTTTTTTTCTCTTTTCTGTATCGTATTTCCTTATTATCGATATATTTATCATTTTTTGTTGATAAAAAAAATAGATATATAAAGTCATTATTGAGAATACTATTCCAATTAATATAACTCCGACTAGTTCATTCACTAATAATAGTGCATTTCCTTTTGAACAGATCATTTTATTCTTGATTTTTATCTAATTTTTAAAAGACATTATCAATTGGATTAAATTAACACAATATGAAAAATTAAAGAGCTGTGAGGACCAAATTAACCTAAAAGATTACAAAGATTACGAGTATAACTTAACCCCTTAATATATTAGTAAAAATTAAATTTAAAATTTTTATCTAAAAAAGGAGTCAAATAAATATTTAATTAACTTTTACGAAATGAAGATCAACACAGCTTACAGCGGGTACACTTTTAGCAAATGAAGATCAACACAGCTTACCACTACAACTCTTCAAGAAAAGTAAGCACAAAAGACCTTATGAAATCCATTGGTTGGAAAAACCTATACAGTCATCAATAATAATTAAAATTAAACAAACAAAAATTAGCTTGAACTCTCTGGTGTCAATTACATGCTCACAATAGTAGCCATTATTTTAATCAACTACAAGAAAACAAAGAAAACCAAACAAAATAATCAAAAGACCTTGGATTTGTTATGGCAATGCTTCCAATCAAATATTTTGTCATAAGCTTTGATCTTGCATCTTCCTCTATAATATGAGCATATGAGCACCTGACATCCCATTTTTGACCATCCTCAAGACTTGGACATCATCGCCTGTACACTCGATGATTGTGTTTGTTTGTGTTCGTTTTGAGCGCCTGAAGTCCTCGGCGGAATGTCCTGTCTTTGAGCCTCTAAACTTGGCCTTTTCTTTGCCTGGTTTTGGAACAAATCTTATTATTTTTGTGTCTGGAACCTCTTGGTGACCTTTCGGCCACCACCATAGGCTGTCGGCCATGGTTTGTTCTTGTCAGCCATAGATGTGGCCGATCGACTACCAGTGGTGGCCGACGGCCACCAGTGTGCTTTTCCAGATATTTGTTGATAGTTGTGCGGTTGTTGTTAGCGCCTTGAAGCATCTCCTTACACGTGTATGGTAGGATGTTTCTAAGCTCAAGGAATGTTTTTCTATATATAGGGTGGTTCCTTCCCCATTTTGGAGGGTTTGAAAAATTGGACCAAAATTCTCTCTCTCTCTCTCTCTCTCTCTCTCTCTCTCTCTCTCTCTCTTTCTCTTACAATTTTGTGCTTTGTAGCTTGTTTTCTCTACACTATTACATACACTACCTTAACCAAAGTTGCTAGTCTTTGGGCTGAGGTAACTTGGGACCTTCTTTGAGCTCTAGAAGGTGGATTTAGCTTGGTTTGGTGCCTAAACTTGTGCTTTGCTTCGAAGGTATAACACTTGCCTTGATTATACTTGTTTTGTCATCCTTTTCAATTGTTTTGAGGCTGGTTTTGAACTAAAAAAAGTTCTATTTTTATGGCTTAAAAGTGTTGGTTTGAGGCTCTTTTTAGTTAAGGGGTAGTCCACCCTTCTTGCATCTTAGTTCTTAAAGTTTTGTGCCTTTATTCATCACTTTCAAACTAACCTTTTGGGCCTTTTAACCATTAAATTTCAGAGGTTTTTCAGTGGTAAAAAACTCATTTTGAAGTCCAAAATTGGAGGGGTTAGCCTCCCATCCTTGTGTTTTATTTGCATGCCTAGTTAGCCCCATGTATTAGCTTAATGTTTTAGACTTTTGTGGCTTAAGTCTAGCATGTTTTACACTCTGTTTTGAGCTGTTTTGCCACTGTTTTGGTTGTTTGGTCCCTTTTGAGTCTTGTTTTGCATAGTTGAAGTGTAAGTTCCTTTACTAGCTTAGTGTTTTAAGGCTTTAACCACCTTTGGTTTGAGTTGATTGCATGTTTTAATGCTTTTATCGCTCATTTTCAACACTTAATCATCTTTGCAACCTCCATCTTTTCTTGATTTTATTTTTTCTTTAAAAGTGGTTTCAAACCACTTGTTTGCCTAAGTGTGAAATAGAGATGCTACACCCAATGCTTTAATCCCTTAGGGGGTTCATTACCAACAGTGTAATGCCTCTTTCATGCCCAAAGCAACTTGTGGTTTGAGCCCTCTTTCCATTAGAGGACACTCACCAATGGACTTAATGGATTAAAGAATGATTTGGTAATTAAAATAAGTAAACAAAATTGACAAGTAAAAGAGGCAAGATAAGCATCTCTTTATGTTGCATTGCATATATTCAAATCGAGCGTTAATTTGAACACAAGGAAAATGGAACATTTCATACTTAAAAGTGATGAAATGTGCCACTTTCCTTGGTCTCCATTGCCCTTGATCATGCATGATAGGCTGATGGTCATTTGAGTCTTGTTCTTGCATTTATTAAGCTTGCACAATTGGTTTCACAAGCCATCATGCAATGAAATTGGTCGATTGATGGTTTTTGAACCCAAATTTTGTCCCTCCTTTGATTTCCCCATCAAAAGAAGAGGCAAAGCGTGCAAACAACCCTTGAGAGTACACTGTTTTGCTCTGTTTTTCTCTCTGTTATAGCAAGGAAGTTTAGATCAGCAATGGCTGACGGCCACCACCAGTAGCTAACCGGCCACCACCAGTAGCCAACTAGCCATCATTGTTGGCCAACCGTCCATCAGTGGTGGCCGACCAGCCCCATTGTCAGCCACCAATGAAAATTTAGCAGATTGCTCCTAAGACAGAACAGATTTGATCTGGAGAAGAAGAAAGTGTAAATGCTTTTGTGCAACAGAGGCTTGCAGCAGCAAAACAGCGGCTTTTAGGGCAGAAACCAAGCATGCATGGGCCTCTCTCGTCTCCCAGGATTAGCTAATTAGTTTAATTAGCAATAGATCAAATATGTGTTGTAATTAATTAGTTGTAGCTAATTAAGTGTTGTAAATAATTAGTTAGTTTAACTAGTTATTCAATTTCGTTTTGTAATTAGTTAACCAGAATAGTTAATTAATTCGGTTTGTAATAATTAGTTAGCTAGTATATCTAATTAATTAGTTTCAAGTTTTGTAATAATTAGCTTAATTAGCTTAGTTTAGCTAGCTAGTTAGCTTTTATTCATTTGGACCCTCCTTCGCGAGGGCGTAATGTTGTAATAAGTGTGCATGCGTGTGTGTATGTTTTCTAACTCCACGTCTTTCTCCTTTTTATTTAAATCACTTTCGATGGTTAGATTAGGGTCATGTTTTACTTAGGCTATTGCATGCTTGCATCCATTTATCTTGTCTTGCATGCACCGAGGGTCGGCGCATCATTCAAATTGCATTGTCATTTCAATACTTCTTTGAATACATATTTAATCCCATGTTGTTTAAATTGCTTCGTATGCCATATTAGTAGCCGAGCCTATTAATTGCATTATTTTCATGTGTTGCATTAGATACCTAACATAGTTAGAAATCATGCATATTTTTCTAACTCATATTTTCCTAGCTTGGAGTACTAGGTGAGTTTTTATATTTTAGCATACTTGCATAAGTGTGAATGTTGCCATATTTAGCATGCTTGCCATGAGGCTATGTGCTTAAATGCGTAACAGCTTGAGTGGCAAATCATGTTTTAAACCCACTATGTTTGGTGGCAAATCCGCAATCTTTAAGCCCACTTAAGGTGGCAAATTCAAACAATTTTCACAAACAAACATGAGTTGAATTGTTCCAAATTGAACAAACTAGTCTATACTTGCTTGTGCGCATCATATAGTAAAGCTAGTTTAATAACGGGAACAAGAACACCTAATGTTTATAAAATATCATATCATGATTAGTAGAGGCCAATCTTTGATTGGGCGAGCGGGGGTGCTCAATTCATGACCTTTTCCTCTCGTACCTAAGTTCCCGAGCTAAGGCAACTTTGGTGATGATGGACACGTGGCCTTTGGCATGAGTCACGGGATTCCTTAATTTTTCTAAAAATAATATATTTAGGTGGCGACTCTGTATCTAGCAAAGCAGTCTAATTTTGGCACTTTTGATCCTAAAATCAATTTCCCAAAACGATTTGCTGAATTTGGACACTTTGGTGTTTATCGGTTTCACATTGCACTTGTGAGATTAGATTCAGAACCGTGGGAGTCTGAACTGTGAGGTCTTCTTTCAAACTTTCCGAAAGGGGGCACGAAAAAGACGGGCCACACAAACCAACTAAAAATTTGAAAATAGAAAAGAAACCCATGATGGTCAAGCTAATACAAGCATCAATGTTCATTTTCTTAAATCTAGCCCTGAAAAATAAAAACAACACAATAATAATAAGAATAGGACAACACTCAAAAAGGACACAGATTCATGAGTAATATTTAATAACCAATCACTAACACTCTAATTGTTGTCAAACTGAAATAGACAAAGAAAAAACAAACTCATAATTTTATGAGCAAATCTGTTTATCCACAAAACATTATATTAAGGACATGTTTAGGAACCTTGCTTTTTAATCACATCATTCTTTCTACTTTTCGGCACGTATTATATAAGGTAATCGTAGAACTTAACATATACATGGTAGGAACCATTACGATGAAGGAGAAACTGGGCACCTCAATCACTATTCCCCAAAAATAAAAAATTCCCATAATGCCCAAATAAGTAAAGATCCGTACAAATTACAAATCTTAAACTTTGTAAACTCATCACCCAAAATCCAACAAAAATTTTAAGCTTTTAGCTCACAAATATGACAAATATAAAAAATAACCAATTTTTTTAAAATAAAAAAAACGTAAACCAAAAACTTTCAATAATAAGTAGAGAGTAACCCTCAAAGGAAGAAGAGCTCATTGTTGTTATTTAATTACTTTGACCATCACATTACCACCAAAGCTCTTAACTTTTCGAAACCTGAACTAGAGAACTAACAGTATGTTGAACTTCATCTAGTTTCAACCATATTGATTTGCTTTGATCCAAGAAAAAAAATATATATGAGAGAGGCATGCAGAGGAGCCCAGGTTGATGGGAATACCCGCTTCTCTTTCCTTTCTAACATCTCCATCTCTGGCACAACTCTTGTCAAAAATGAAATGGTCATGGAAACCATTTCAAAAATCCGTTTTAGATTCAGAAAATATAAAATTATTTCAGACACCCATTCCAAAAAATAAAAACTATTTCAGAAACTTATTTCAATCAAAGAACATATGTTACAAAAATCAAAACATTTCAGAACCGAAATCAAATCATTTCAAAACTATTTCACACATAGAAACTATTTTAGAAAATAGAGAAAGAAATAAATCAACGACAAACTTGTTCTAGCCGAACCTAGCTTTGGCTGGTGACCTTCAATACAATATTTTGAAAAAATATAACAAAAGATCTCATTAAACAAGCTAAACAACAATAAAACAGATCTGCTAAATTACAAACCTTTAAAGTTGGGTTTGTCACCATCATCATTAGTTGCAGTATAATCACATAGCTCTATTATTTTATCTTCATTATTAACTCTAATCCAAAGCATCATCTCATAGTAAGCTAATCTTAATAGTGAATTCGGATTCTCCTCATAGATAGCTTCACAGAAATATACAAATTCTTGTACCATCTCCATGTCGATTAAAAGCATCTCAAAAATGAAGCATAAGTTTCCTCCTCTAGTCACCAACTCACTATCAAGGATATACCTAGAGCACATTCATTTCATTGCACAAATCCTAATTAAACTTGTAGTTTCTTGCTTAAAATTTCAATAACCAAACCGAGAGAGAAGGGAAGGAAGAGCTTGAGAGAGAGAGAGAAATCGATACCTCGCTGGTGCAAATGGTGGTGGCAGTGCAAATGGTGGTCGCGGTGGAGCTTCAAAATCGAGAGAGAACTTCAAAATCGAAATCACTCTGAGATTTCTGAGACCAATCTAAATCTCTGAATCTCAAAGATGAATCTCTGAGAAATCAAGCACAGCTAAAGATGAAATCAAATCTAGAGAGAGAAAGAGACGGTGGAGCTTCGAAATTGAGAGAGAGATCTTCAAAATCGAAATTGATATAAATCTCAAAGATGAACCGGTATGAATCTGAATCTCAAAGAAAATCGCTCTGAATTGAAACCGCTCTCAAGGGTTTACAAGCAATTGAGGGTGAGCAATAGAGATGTGCGATTTGAAGGCGTGAGGATTCAAAATAAGGGTTTACGAAAGGCTTTAACAATCATTCTCAGCTTCAAAATGGGCTCTGAGAATGAGAGGGTTGAGAGAGAGAGAGAGAGAGAGAGATTGCTCACTTGAGATCTGTGCGTATAACATCTCAGATTCAAAATAACGGTCTCAAAATAGAGGGAGAGAGGAGGCGTGTGAGGCTAACGGATTTGGAAGCGTTTTTAAACACAATGTCGTTTTGTTTAAAGCAATATGTGACGTTTAAAAAAACGTCATTAAAAAAATGCCACCATATCCCTTTTTCCTGTAGTGTACTAGCCATGATGATGTAATTTCTACATATGTGGAGTTGATCTCAATGTATATTTAAAGCAGAAAAACAGTTCAAATATGAATTTAAATACTTTAAACTGATAGACTATGATGAATTTGAAATAATAAAATAGTTATTTAAAACCTTTGGTACTAAAGATAATAGTTGTACAAATAATAAATAATAAAAAAAACAATTGTTTTTCCTTTCTTTAACTTTTATCTCAAACTGTATCATTCAAAATCTATCTATCCAAACCGATAGTGTGAGATAATATTTATGAAGCACAGGTATAGGTACGAGTATTAGTAATGATACAATACGGGTACGTCGATATAATAAAATTAAAAAAAAAAGTAGGATATGAATACAGTTTGATACGCTTGTAAATAAATATTTATTTTTAGTTTAGAATAATGCAAAAATTAATTAAATGGTTTAATATGTTAAGATTCAATCTATAATTAATATTTAATACCAAAAGTAAAGGCATAAATCAAAATTAAATGTCGATAAATTTTACAAACCATAGTTTAATTTTGAAAACATGCTAAGCTTAAAACTAAAAAAAAAAAAAAAAAAAGTCCAGTGAAAGGAGTTTTATCTCTATAGCAGAAGAAAATATTGTTTTAATTGAGATACGATATGGCTTAGATACATAATAAGTATGTCTGGGTACGCTAAAAATTAAGAAAAAAAAAATGATTATGTGTTTCGTATATCCGGTACATATGCAGAAGTACCATAAGAGATACCATATGCTGATAAGTACCCGGTACAGGTACGACATGTTTTTCAAAATACCCATACTTCATAGAATAATATCTACTTTTAGATTAGACTTGGCAGCCTTCACCAATGAACCCATCAATTTTACAAATTTAAACCCATTTAAATTTGTTTAAATCCATAAATAAATAAATTATAAATTGATTATATCTTGCAAACTTTTAGATTTAAATCAATTGAACAAAAAAATAAATAGTTAACACACTTTGGAGATGTTGATGCAATTTTTCTACCACCAACTCTTCCTCCACTACCACTACTTGAACCCCTTTTGACTCAGTCAAATTCGCTATTTGGATCAATAGTCATCTTCGAATAAACAGTTTAACACACTCTGAATGGCCATGGAGATGGGAGTCCGGATCCTCTGCCATACTTTCCTGCCATACTTTCCTGCCATGCCCCAAAACGACGTCGTTTTGGGGCAAAATTTTAAAAAAAAAAAATGAAAAAAAACAGAACCAGAGAAGGGGAAGAAGATGCCCCAAATTTGTTCGAGAGTGAGTTAGGCAGATCGGTTCGAGAAGGGGAGTCGATATCTTTCTTCTCTCTCTCTCTCTCTCTCTCTCTCTCTCTCTGCCACGATTCCAATACAAAACTCCAATCACAGCTCTTCCATAGATTTTCGCACCATATGCTCGTTTCTCCGATATTCCAAACCCAATCCCCCCAAATATTGAAGCTTCATCATAGAAAAATTTGAAAAAACCCATAAAATTGTGATGATTTTTATGTGTTTCTATATGTAAGTTAGGGTTTTCTATAAATGGGTTTGGAAGATTCGATCTTCTCGACGATGGCGATTGCGTGGACAAGGCTTCGCTTGTGTCGTGCTCAATTTGCCTTGACGCTGTGACCGATAATGGGGATAGATCCTGGGCAAAGCTTCAATGCAGACATCAATTTCATCTGGGTAAGTCAAAATTCAAGTTATTCGATGTTAGAATTGTGTGTTTGTATGAGATTGGTTGAGATCGATGGAATATTGTTATTTATTTGGTGATGTCTGGCAAGGTGAATTTAAGTTCTTGATATGTGCATCTCTGAAATTGGATTTCAAAACCATGTTTGTTACTCGATCTTCAACATCATGATTGAATATAAAGATATATATATATATATGTATTGTAGATTTGTATGGATATAAAGATATATATACATATATATATATAGGATGGTTTCATATATATAGTATAATTTTGATTTTTAACCTCATGGACTGCAGCTTCAACAATGGCGTCTTTTGATTTTTAACCTCATGGACTGCGGCTTCAACAATGGCGTCTTCCCAGTTCTTTTTGTTTTTTTTTTTTTTTTTTTGAAATTTTGCCCCAAAACGACGTCGTTTTGGGGCATGGCAGGAAAGTATGGCAGGAAAGTATGGCAGGGGATCCGGACTCATGGAGATGGTGATGCAATTTCTTACGTTATGTAGAGCTGATCTCTGTATATATATATTCACAACCACCATCCCACAAGAACCATAACTCCAATCTAAATAATTCATATATGCATAATAATAATCACTCCATGTCTTTGCCAATTTTGATCCTCTTTGTTCCTTTTGTCCTGTCATTCCCATCCTTCGCACTTTCAACAACACCATATAGATATAGTTTAAGTAAAGGCTCATCTCTCTCTCCGGAGAAGCAGGACGATGTTCTGATTTCACCAACTGGTGTTTTCTCAGCTGGCTTCTACTCCGTTGGTGATAATGCTTACTGCTTTGCAATATGGTTCAGTGAACCATTGTATGATGGGAGGAGTCACACCATAGTCTGGATGGCGAACCGAGACCAACCCATTAATGGAAGACTTTCAAAGCTCTCCCTCTTGAAAAATGGCGATCTTGTCTTGACAGATGACGACCAACTCAACGTTTGGGCTACCAACACCGAGTCAATCTCTTCAGTACAATTGCTATTTAATGACACTGATAACCTTGTTCTTCTTACTTCGGAGGGTTTAATTCTTTGGCAAAGTTTTGATTCGCCAACCGATACCCTTCTTCCTACCAACCACTCACCAGAAACACAAAGCTTGTGTCATCTCAAAGCCAAACCAATTATTCTTCTGGTTTCTACAAGCTCCTTTTCGATGATGATAACATCCTCCGTCTTGTCTTTGATGGCCCTAAAATGTCTAGCATTTATTGGCCAGACGCATGGCTAAAAAGTTGGGAAGTTTCAAGAACCAGTTACAACAGTAATAGAACTGCTGTATTCAACTCATCTGGCCATTTCAAGTCGAGCGATAAGTTTGGATTCACGGCTGCAGACTCTGGAATTGGGATTCATAGAAGATTAACCATGGATCATGATGGCAACATTCGACTATACAATCTGGACGAGAGAAAGGGAACTTGAAGTGTTTCATGGCAAGCCAAATCTCAACCGTGCAAGATCCATGGTATCTATAGACCCAACTGACATAGCGGAGTACACAGGGACTAGATATTGTTCTAGTAGACGGAAGGGGTTTTCGAATCCACAAGAATAATAGAATCTTGAATCCATAAGAAAGAGAAGATATCTTAATATTATTGATTAAATTAAAAGTTGAATCCGTTACATATGCTCGGAGACTTATTAATGCTAGAAATCATGAAAAAAAATATCATAAAGATGATCATGAAGAATTCTCCACCTTTGGATTACACATGCAATAAAACACCATACACTAATCAAATGATGAAAAATTTTCATGATGCATTTCATGATCCCTAATATTATTCAGATTATAATAAACTAAACCTAATACTTATAGGAAAAGTAATTCTAAAATAAATTAGGAAACTTAAATCAACACAAATTAGAAAACCTAAGATAATAGGAAACTAAAATTTTAAACTATTTAAAATCGTAGTCAAAATCTAATTCCAAAATAATAAAATTTAGGAAACCTAATAATTCTAAAATATTTATACTAAATTACAAGAATTCTAATAAAATAATATATCAAAAATATTAAAACTAAAAATATAAAAATTCTTAAAATCTTATCCTACATCAGACTCCTCTTCTTTGAAAGAACTTGTCCTCAAGTTCATATTAGAGATCTAACATATTCCATGCCACATAAAAAGATATTTTGAATATTTCAGTTGCTTGCCCCTCTTTCAAAAGTTGTATGTAGAAAAGTTTTCTTTCTGAAAGTTCTTCTCTATATGTCTTAACTGGTTGACAAAATTAATTAAACAAGCATTGAAAATCAAATTAAATTGCTACACACTAAGAAAACGAAGTGTATTTTATGTTGATGTTGGATACTCTCTAGATTTTGCTCTGTCTTAGATTCAGTTTGACATTCAATTAGCATTCTTAGAACATCAATTGTATCCTCAATCAACTTCTCTAGTGCACATGTCAACTTTATTACCTCATCTTTTATTTCTTCTTTTTCATTGATTTCAACTTGATCTCCTTTTGCGATCTCATAACCATCATAATAATCAAGAGATGATAGTTCGTCATTAGAAACTCTTGGCTAACTTCAACGTTTTTCTCTTGCTTTACCTCTTCATTGTCTTCTTCAAATTTCTTGATCAAAGTAATTTCAGTGACCTCTCTTTCATCAATTTCAACGTTCTCACCATTGTTGAAATCAACTTGATTTTCTACTTCAATTGAATGTCTGTTTGGGTCTTCAAAATTTTGAAACATTGTGATACTTAAAATCTTTTCTTCTTCAATGCGTGGTGGCGTGTAACAAATTTGTTGACCTACAAGACTTGATTGACCCAAACTTGGCAGAGCCATAGTCATGTTTCTCGAATAAAGATCTGTATCCACAATTGCGTAATAATTATTGAATTACGAAGAATATTGTCAATCAGAATTACCTTGGAACAATTGTTTCAATTCAAGCTTTCTTTGATATTGTTGATACAATATTTGCCCATGATTTGATTGAAGGAATCTAGAACTCATCAACTTCTTCATCTTATGCCACGTCCTAACGGGTTGTTTGTATTGTCGCCTTCAATCATATTGCAATTGTTTTCACCACGTAAAAACATAACTTTGTAACTTACGTGCGACATATTTGGCTTGCTTTTCTTCAGAGATTTTCACACACTCAAGGAATTTGTCAACTTTGTGAAACCAATAAATAAAATCCTCGGTATGACAAGAAGTATTAAAATAAAAATTTTTTGGTGGTACTCGATAATTTCAAAAGTCATGATTGATGCAATTATTACTATTGAACACATCACTGAATCTTCGTTGTCGCCTTATCGACTGTATTCACAATAATCCTTGAATAACTCATCTTCAAATTCATCCTCACTATCGTATTGATAACGAGAAGATCGTCTCAAGGCGTTGTGGTTAATAGGCTGGCCTTGGGCAAATCCCATAGGGCGGTTTCTATTAACGTTGTAACTAACAGGTTGGCCTTGGGCAAGTCCCTGGACTCGAATCCTATTAGATTTTTCTCTACGATCATCGTCAATAGAGCTTATGCTTCCCCTTTTGATGAATGGCATCGAGCTAGAAGAAACCTAGTTTTGATACCACTTGACGCAGCGGAATACACGAGAACTACATATCATTCTAGTAGATGAAAGGGGTTCTCGAATCCACAAGAAAATAGAATCTTGAATCCATAAGGAAGATAAAATATCTTAATATTATTGATTGAATTAAAAGTTGAATCCATTACGTATGCGTGTAGACTTATTTATAATAAACTAAACCTAATACTTGTAGGAAAAGTAATTCTAAAATAAACTAGGAAATTTAAATCACACAAATTAGGAAATCTAAGAGAATAGGAAACTAAAATTCTAAACTATTTAAAATCTTAGTCAAAATCTAATTCCAAAATAATAAAGTTTAGGAAACCTAATAATTCTAAAATATTTATACTAAACTACAAGAATCCTAATAAAATAATATATCAAGAATATTAAAATTAAAATATAAAAATTCTTAAAATCTTGTCCTACATCACCAATAGTTTGTGTACTTATGTTCCCCATGAGAAATCTGGTAAGAGATGCTCTTGTATGCCAGGATACAAGATTAAAAATCATACAGATCAATCTCTCGGATGTGAGCCAGATTTCACTCTCACTTGCAACCATGGTGGGAGGGTCGGTTTCATCCAACTTCCTCATGGTGAATTCTATGGCTATGATATTAACTTCTATATCAATCATACTTTCGAGAGTTGTGAGAAGCAATGCTTGCAGCTCTGTGACTGCTATGGATTTCAATACAAATTAATTAGGACGACAGTTTTTACAACTGTTTATCCCAATTCACTATTGTTGAATGGATATCGCTCGCCAAGTTTTCTAGATTCTATGTACATAAAATTGCCAAAAGACTCACTCTCATTGTATATGAAGCCTGTGAAAGAAATCAAGTCAGATTGCTCACATCCAATTAGTTTGCAGCTTGATAAAATTTACCAAAAACCCAAAGAACATGAGACATTGCAGTTCATGATTTGGTTAGTTAGTGCTATTGGAGGATTTGAGATTATTTGCTTTGTATTGTACTTACTGTACAGAACCTGTCAAGATTTATATGCAACCACACAAAGTAATCTTCAAGTCACAACTGGACTTAGAAAATTCTCCTACGATGAGCTAAAGAAAGCAACTCATAACTAGTAAAAAAAAAATTTAAAAAAAAAATTTAAAAAAAAAAAAAAAATTGTGATTGTTGGTGTAAGAGACTAAAAATTATGTATAAAAATGTAAAGCATAGAGTTCTATTGTTATTATTATTTTTGACACATTGAGAGTTTATTTAATTATATGTTTAGGAAAGAACATTACAATATAGAGATCAATGTTTGTTGAGGCTATTGAACCAGTGTTTTTGTAAGAAGGATTAATCTAAAGCAAAAAAGGAACAATTCTTCCAATGCTTGTGCTTTGCAAGAAACTTTCCAATACAGTGTTTGGATTAACCGTCTCGGGGAGAGTTTGGATTCACGATTTAATCCCATGAAATTGGGGTGAAAGTACCAGTTTACCCCATCTAAAAATAACAATGAAATCACATTTTATATGTTAAATGTTTTTAGATAATTTCATAAATTTAATCTTAGCTCACAAATACTATCACATCAGTATACAAACAAATGTAATTTATCTTAGATTTAATATTATCATACTAATAATTCTATTATTTAATTCCATTGCACCCATTATCTCACCTATACTACAGGAAATGTAGGTTTTAACGGCTAATGAGGTTTTTCTAAACGTCACTTTTTATAACATTTAACGGCGTTTTATGAATGTCGCCTCTTTTTTAATTAAAACGACATCATTTTGATGGTAGAAGGTGCTCAAAGCGCCTTCAAATCTCTAAACACTCTCTCCCTAATTGGGCTGGCTGCTGACTCACTCTTCTACACCCTCTTTAGACCCTAATCTCTCACTCACTCAACCCTCTCCTGATTTGGACGGCTCTCTCTCTCTCTCTCTCTCTCTCTCTCTCTCTCAAATACTTCCAATAGCAGTGATTCATTTCAGAATATCGATCGATCGATATCTTAACGGATTGCTCTCTTTCAACGGATCGATCAATCGATCGATCGATCGAATCTTGGTGATTCATCTCAGAATGACATCTCAGCGATTTCGATTTTGACTTCAAAGCTCTCTCTCCCCCTCTCTCTCTCTCTCCTTCTCTCTCTCTCTCTCTCTCGATTGCGAAGGTCTATCTGTTGATTTGGTTGTTGATTTTCGTTTGTGCAGATCAAGGCATTGAGAGAAGGCAGAAAGGTTCAGATCTACCCCTTCTCTCTCTCTCTATATATATATGACTATCATAAATCTAATTCAGTGATTCTATTTTGTTTGTGTTGTTTGTTGATTTTGTTTTGTTTGTGTTGTTTGTTGATTCTGTTTTGTTTGTGTTGGTTCAGTGATTCTATATATATATACACTATAACCCTCTTCTGTTTTGTTGATTTTGTTGTTGCTAAGTTTTGATTCTGTAATGCGATAGTATTGCTCTGTTTTAGTGACTGATGTTTTGTTTGTGTGAAATGTTTTGTTTGGTTATGAATTGATGTTTTAAATTGCTGTAATGTTGCGAATCTATCTCATGCTGTAGCCATGCTTTCGATGGACAACGACTTCTTGGTCCTCACTTAGAAGTGAGGTTTTGAAAATTTGGCATCTCACAATTTTATCACTAAAACCAATTTGTAGATGCATAGTGAATTTGAGGTAGTTTGCTATTTGAATAGCAAAATAACAAGTTATTTTAAGGTAAACAGTTAATATTTTCATGTTCTTGATGTAGCTAGTTGACTTGGTTTATCATGAATTTGCCAATGTTCAATGATCCACTAATCTAGTTATAGTTGGTAGTCAATAGTGTTGAATCAGTTTTGTAATTTGAGTTATTCAGACTTGAAATCTTGATGTCCAGCTTAATCCTAAGTTACCTGTGAACATATTGGTGATTTTGAAATATATTTGAATTAACAGCCTATGTTTCAATCAACTAACTAATCAGGTTGTTTGCTAAAACAGAAAACTAAGTAAAAAAATGTTTAAATGCTGACAAGTGAAATGAAACACTAAAGTAATGGACTTCTAAAATAAAACATAAATTAAATATTTAAAGATAAATCAGTTTGTCAAAACTAAAAAGACACATTCCATAAAGTATTTTCAGCATTTATGACATGTCTTTCTATTCCCACAGCACAAAACATCTTAGCTTTGATCTAACCCCTCCTTGGAGCAAATCTATCCTTTTTTCCCTTTCCCATTTTGATGCCTTTAGCTTCCACTGTTGTTGGTGAGTTGGACTCTTGAAGAAGCTTAATACAAGGAAGAGAGTAAGGCCTTGTTTGGCATGATCTAAAAAAGCCAAAAAGCCAAAAAGTCAAAAAGTCACTATCCTATTTAAGTCACATCATCTTATTTAAGTCACATCACTTCAAACCCAACCCATACCCAACCCATATTTTATAAAAAGTCAAAAAGTACACTTATTTAAATCATTCCAAACCACCCCTAAGAAAAAGAGAAGAAAATTCTTGTTTGTTTTCTTGGGAAAATAATGTGAAGGAAAACTTTTTCAAGGCTACTCTCTCCCTGTTGTTCACACACACACACACACACACACACACACATATACATATATATATATATATTGGGGGCTTGAAAGGGAAGAATAAGATTCTGTCAAAAGGATTCACACACAAAGTGTGAACATAGCTTGGTTAGAGGAAAATGTCAATGTGAATTGGTGTGAAAGTGTTATGAACTCTGATGTATAGCTGTCTTTCTTTCATTTAATTTGTTAAAAAAAAAAAAAAGACTTTTATTTATGACATAATAGACACCAATATTTTAGCATCAAAAGCTAAAATTGAATTTCATAGGAGTTAGCTAAGTCATGCAGCCTCTAGTTTAGTCAAAAGCTTGATTCAGTCAAATGCCAACTAACAACTTATTGAATTAAGAAGTGGGTTGGCTTTTTGGCTTTTTTGGCTATTTGAGCCTGGGGCTCAAAAGCCTGATTTTGGAAGGACTTTTTAGATTTTTTGGCTTTTTGGTGAGGTGTCATCCTGTTAAATTACCAAACTGCCCTTTTTGGCTTATGTTTTTTTATTTTTTTATTTTGGGTTTGGATTTCCCATATTTTGCTTAATTTATTTATTTATTTCTTTATTTTAATTTTGGGTTTGGATGTGGCGTTTTTTGCTTAATTTTTTTCAATTTTTTTTTTATTTATTTTGGGTTTCAGTTTGGCGTATTCTGCTTTTTTAATTTTTTTTTTGTTGGGTTTGGATTTGGCGTAGTTTTCGTAAATGTTTTTTTATTTTTATTTTGGAAATGGATTTGGCATTTTTTTCTTTCATTTTTTTAAAGTTTTAATTTTTGTTTTTTATTTTGGGTTTGGATTTGGCGTATTTTGCTAAAAAAAATTTTTAGCATTTTAAATTTATGTTTTTGTCTTTTTTTTTTTTCCACATGAATTAGTTCACATGAATTAGTTCTTGTTCTTTATTTTTATTGGTATAGAAGAACTTTTGTTATTATTTATGTGTTTCATTTATTTGTAAATTACGTGACGAATGGTGATTTATGTTTTCATGTTTTTTTTTTTTTTTAAATGTTTTTGAGTGAGGCGTATTTTTTTCATTTTTTTTAAATTTACGATTTTGTCCTTTTCTTATTCACTCACATTAACTTTTTTTTTTTTTTTAATTTTAAAAAAATGGATTTTCTTTTACAATCTTGTGAATTTTGGTTTTTCAAAGTCAGGCACGTCGCCAAGTGGAATGGGGTATATCCCCGTGTAAACACGTACATATTGTACATGATAATATATTTCAATACAGTCTGTTCCACGTGTGTCATTAGTAATGTTACAACCCTACGGAAATTAGGTCCACTACTATATATTTCCTAACACTCCGTTATTACACATGTAACATAATTTGTCGCGTATGTGAAGGCGCACCAATGCCATATGTAGGTCCTCATCCCCAACCATTAAACCATCCTCGTCATGTTCAACTTCTGGTATCGCATTTACTATTGTCATAGCCTCTTCCTCGTCACAGATTGGGTGAACAGTTGTTGGGTTACCTGTGTTGCACCGTATATAATTATGTAATGCCATTGACGCACCTACTAACTGAACTTGTTGTAGACACGCCCGTGGGCTTCACTCTACAGTTCGGACTCCCTTTTGTGTTACGGTTCTAAATCTGAACCAAAGAGTCTAACTCTGGCAAATCGTTTTGAGAAAAAAAATAGATTTTTGAAAAGAAGTGCCAAACATGGACTACTTTGCCAGATTACAGAGTCGCCACCTAAATATTTTTTAAATGGGAAATTTAGGAAACCCTGACTCGGTGCCGAAGGCCACGTGTCCATCATAATCAAAGTAGTCTTGGCTCGGGAGCTTGGGTACGATCGGGGAAGGTCAGCTATGAGCACCCCCTTTCGCCCGATCCGAAGATCGGCCTCTACTAACCGTGATATCCGATTTTAAAAACATTACATGCTCTTATACCGGTTATTAGCCTAGATTTAATACGTTATGCGCACATCAAACAAGTATAGACCAAATCGCCTAAGTTGGAACAAAACACTACATGTTTGTTTTGAAAACGGTATGCTACTCGCAAGTAGGCTAAAATACAGGTTTTGCCACCCTTAAGTGGGCTTTAGAAAAGATGATTTTGCCAGTAACTAGTGGGCTTAAAAACTCACGGTTTTTAATGCATTGTCCCAATTTAGGTAATTCAACCTCCATCCACAGGCATTCAAGCAGTTATATCACATAAGCACTTAGCCTCATGGTAGTCATGCTATTATGGCAACATTCACACGCATGTGTTATGCTTAAGCATAAAAACTTACCTAGTACTCCAAGCCAAACAGAAAACTAGTTAGTAATCATGCATGATCTTAGTTCATGTTGAGTGGCTAATGCAACACATGCAAAGGTGTAATCTAGACAGGCTCGGCTATCCTAAACATGGCATATGGAATGCTACAAATAACACGTATTCAATTTGGAATTGAAGTACAATGCAATTTGTATGATGTACCGAGCCCGGTGCATGTCAACAAATGCATGGATGCACGCATGCATTGCATAAGGTATGCTAAAATAAACGTGCCCTAATCTACCATCATAAGCAGGTAAATAAAAGGGAGAAAGAAATGGGGGTTGGAAGACATGCACACACTCACGCACACTTATTACAATTATGCCCTCTCTCGGAGGAACCAAAAGAATATACAGTCCAAAAATAATACAGTCCGAATACAGAATAAATAAATTATTACAGAAATTTCTATTTATCAAATTAAATCAAATGTAAAAAGAAGGGGGGCCTCAGCCCTACCTCGGGATATGCGAATGATGCATGCTCGAATCCGACTCGCCCGGAAAGTCCGCACCATGCCACTGTTGCCTCGGTTTTATTGCCTTTTCTTCTCTGAAAACTGTCAAAGTCCCAAAGAACCTTCTATGAGCATTGCAGAACATCATCGGCTGGGAGGGATGGCCACCGGCCGTGTACAATAGTCACCGGCTGTAAATGATGTTATCGGCCACCCATATAGTGCCGGTCGGCACTATATAATGCCGGTCGGCACAAAATTCCTGCAGGAGACAGTTTTGACAGCAGCAGCAGACAAGCAGTGCATGGCATGAATTTTTAGGCATATGTAAGCATGGCCAATGCTTCCCTATCATGTTTGGGACTCAAGGGAGCATGACCCTTGGTTCTTGGGCCATCAATTATGCATCTTGGTGCATGATAGCCTAAGGAACCAAGATTGCATTTCAATGTCAATATGCATGCAACACACAAATGAGAACTAAGTCCCTATCATGTCAAGATCAAGGGCCTTAGTGACCATGAGTTGAGACAAGTTGCATCACTTGTAGTATGAACTCATCTCAACCCTTACACTTGGTTTGACACCCCAAACCAAGTAATGCAATGCATGTTATGCAAACATGGTTCCATGATGCAACCTAATACTAAAATGCCAACATGCCAAATGTAATGCAACATGCAAGGTGCAAATGCAATGCAAACATGGGCAATTTAGGCGATAGGACTAACATGTAGCAACACTTAATGAATCAATTAAGCAAAGAACATGAGGCAAGCATGCAATGGTGGATTTAACTACAACGGGGCAGCCCTCAAACCAACCCAAAATAGTGGCAAAACACCCAAGATTGTGACCAATGTACATGCCAATATGCAAACCAAATGGGGCCAAGTCTAGGGCACCAAAAGGGAACACCCCTCCACCATTACCAAGACCACTCATGACATGAATTATGTAAGCAAAAACAGAGTTCCATCATGCATAAATACACCCAAAAACCTTGGTATGACAGCCCCAAAATGCTCTAAACATGCAAGCATGCACAACACCCTTTTTAAAGCATAAGAGACCAATACTTCAAAGCATGAAAGGCATGACAAATGGAGACATATAAACCTGGTATAGGGACTTAAATAACATATTAAATGATTCCAAATCATCTAAATAACCTATCCAACGCAT
This sequence comes from Camellia lanceoleosa, assembly GCA_025200525.1. Lineage (NCBI taxonomy): Eukaryota > Viridiplantae > Streptophyta > Magnoliopsida > Ericales > Theaceae > Camellia > Camellia lanceoleosa. Next base: position 181,732,068 of record CM045761.1, on the reverse strand, counting down.
ATACATGGATCACATCCTCAAGGCTTACAAGCAACAATGCAAAGCAACTACATTAAGCATGCCAAAAATGGTAAAACCAGTGGCCAACAGACCTAAAAAAAGACAAATCATGGCCAAAAGCTTCAATAAGTCAAGTCAAAACATGAGGATATACAAGGCTAAACCCATGACACATTTTTAGACAAAGTAGAGCATTACAAAGCAAGTGTAAGATGAAAAGCCCAAACAGAAAAAGACCCTTATACAAAACTTAAGAGGGACCAAAAATATGACTACTTTCAGTAGATGACAACCCCCAAATCAGTATACAAATATGCCAAAGATGCTATGCAAGAAATAGGCCAACAAAGGGCTATAACATGAAGTATACAAAAAATTCATCAAACAGCCAAAGACCCTTAATGAAACATGACAAGGGGGTCAAAATATGGCCACTCTCATTTCGGATAATGGCCGAAAAACAGAAGAAAGATAAGCTAAACAAACATGCAAAAATGGGGACCAAAGAGGGGTAATGAAGCAAGTCATACATGGAGGTCCCCAACAGTGTTGAGCCCTTCTTCAATGTTGAAGAAGGGCTCAAAACAAGCCTCTTTACAATTTACATCGAAGTCCAAAAATACTTGTAAATAAGGTTAACCAATGAAGCTAAAAAATGCAAGTTTACGGGAAATGGATGCTTACCCTTGAAGAACAGCAAACCAGCACCTCTTGGACCAAGTTTAGGTGCTCTTAAGCTCTGCAAATGGCCTCCCAAGTGCTGGAATGGAGGATGGAGGTGTTGTGCTAGGTGTTGTAGGGCAAATGGTGCAAGAACAAAGGTGTTTGGAGGCTTGGATAAGATAGATATAGAGAGGAAGGTGGGATATATGTGTATATATCAGATATATTAGTATATCTTCTGGTTTTCTTGCTCAAAATCTCCAACCCTAAACCATGGAGGAGGAGTGCTCCTTAAATAGGCAAAGGCAAAGGTTCTTGGCGTCTCCAAGAAGCCAAATGAAAGGGGCAAAGGGTGCAAAGGGTTTGTGGCTTCTAGAGGAAGCTAAAACAGCTGGCCAAGCTTCTCCAAGAAGCTTGGCCAAGGGTTCAACCTCTTAGAGGGAAAAAAGGGGTCAAAGGTGTAAAAAGGGCTCAAAATAGCAACATATATGCACGGGAGAGTGTGCTGGTGCATTCCAACTGGCACAGCTGGGATGCACCAGGCTTGGAGGGTGCAAAGGGTTCAAACCGGCCAAAAAAATTGGTCATCGGCCAAAATAAAGTGCCGGTCGGCACTATTTTCTGCCGGTCAGCAAAATAGATTGCCGATAGATGATTCCAAGGTGAAAAAAACGGCCAGTGGGTATGTAAATTGAAGCCCCGGAAGTTAGCTTTCCAATGACACAAACCTTGCATCAAAATTCCTCATGTGCAAAAAGTTATGCCCTTTTTGGTGAAGCCGCGCAGACTCGATCCAACCGGGATGATGCCCAGCTTCAACCAATCATATCTCCTCCACCTGGACTTGGCTTTGGGAGATTCTTGAGTACAAAGTGAAGCTCCGGAAGTCTTCTTTCCAACGATGGTGGCCTCATAGCTTAACTCCAAGTATGCAATTGAATAAGCTTTGATTCAATGAGGGCTCGACTTTCTTCTACCCGGATTCATGGCGAACTTCTTCTCCAACCTATTTTCTCCCCTCCTCTCCTCTTTTCTTCAACTCCAAACCCCTAAACAAAGTGTTTTGAAGGGTTTGCCTCTCTCCTTGCCGAAGGAATTGAATCTTTGGCCTGCACATCTCTCAACACCGAGCAAACCATCAGTAATGCCCAAGTCTTAAGGGCAGTCAAAAATAGGGTGTCTACAGTTGCCCCTCTTTGACAGAACTCGGAAGTCATAACAATGACGGGAGTGAATGTCAAAGCCCAGAGACGACCCATTTTTGACAAGGCCGAAGACTTGGACAAACAAACAAAATATAGATAGATAAATGGTTGTGCCCGCAGGCTGCCTACGTATCCCTTTGCAAGGAATCAAACCAGTGTAGTTCGGGGGCAAGATGCAAAGTGACGCACAATGCAAGTGCATAACTTATGATCATGCAAAGAGAGCTGTGATGAAGCAATTATGGAAAATAAATGCAACATTTTAAGTGAATGCTATACAAGCAAGTAAACGTGAACCAACCTACATCTCATGCATAAAGGATGTAAGAGAATTATGCAATTCTCACGAACATGTGCGTTAGATACACAAAAGTGAACGAAGTGTGATGGATACACTAAGTGGACAAACATGTGTGATGGATACACCAAAGTGAAGAGAGTGTGATGGATACACTATATGAATAAAGTGTGATTGATACACAAGGTGAGTGCAGTGTGATGGATACACTGTATGAAGCAAAGTGTGATGGATACACAAGATGAGCATAGTGTGATAGATGCATAAAGAGAAAGTCTGTGATTGATACACAAAGCGAGCGTGTGATTGATACACAAAGCGAAAGTGTGTGATTGATACACAAAGCGAGCGCGTGATTGATACACAAAGCGAAAGTGTGTGATTGATACACAAAGTAAAAGTGTGTGATGGATACACAAAAGGCAAACACAAAGTGTGATAGATGCACTAAGTGAACAAGTGTGATGGATACACAATAGGTGAACACGAAGTGTGATCGATGCACTTAGTGAACAAAGTATGATTGATATACTAAATGTGAACACGAAGTGTGATAGATGCACTTAGTGAACAAGTATGATGGATATACTAAAGGTGAACACGAAGTGTGATAGATGCACTTAGTGAACAAGTATGATTGATATACTGAATGTGAACACGAAGTGTGATAGATGCACTTAGTGAACAAGTATGATTGATATACTAAAGGTGAACACGAAGTGTGATAGATGCACTTAGTGAACAGGAGTATGATTGATATACTAAAAGGTGAACACGAAGTGTGATAGATGCACTTAGTGAACAAGTATGATGGATATACTGAAGGCGAACACGAAGTGTGATAGATGCACTTAGTGAACAAGTATGATGGATATACTGAATGTGAACACGAAGTGTGATAGATGCACTTAGTGAACAAGTATGATTGATATACTAAAAGTGAACACAAAGTGTGATAGATGCACTCAGTGAACAAGTATGATTGATATACTAAAGGTGAACACGAAGTGTGATAGATGCACTCAGTGAACAAGTATGATTGATATACTAAAGGTGAACACGAAGTGTGATAGATGCACTTAGTGAACAAGTGTGATGGATACACTAAAGGTGAACACGAAGTGTGATAGATGCAATCAGTGAACAAGTATGATTGATATACTAAGCGAATGAAGTGTGATTGATACACTAATGGAATAAAGTGAATATGTGCGTGATAGATACACAAAAGGTAATGAAGTGTGATGGATACAGAAAATGAGAATGTGTGTGGTAGATACACAAAATGAGAATGTGTGTGTTAGATACACAAAATGAGAATGTGTGTGTTAGATACACAAATTGGGAATGTATGCAATAGATACACAAAATGAGAATGTGTGTGGTAGATACACAAAATGAGAATGTGTGTGTTAGATACACAAATTGGGAATGTATGTGATAGATACACAAAATGAGAATATGTGTGGTAGATACACGAAATGAGAATGTGTGTGATAGATACACAAAATGAGAATGAAGTGTGATTGATACACAAAATGAGAATGAAGTGTGATTGATACACAAAATGAGAATGAAGGGTGATTGATACACCATTCTGGCTTGGTGCAGACTTGATCTTGAGCTTGAGGTAGAGGTACACTCATACTTCGGAGCATTGGCAAGGCCTGAAGAGGTATATCCCACGGAATTTGCTGGAGGTGAAACACACTCAGATGCTTCGATTTTCCCTCTTTTCTTTTGCTTTGCAATGTGGAACCTATATAGCTTCAGATAGATCCTGATTTTACTGTTCTCACATGACCTGGGTTAAACCCTGCAGTCTTTGAAAGAACAAATTCCTTTTTTGCACAAATGTGGAGAATGGCACAGCACTCTGAGCACACAACAAATCATTTTTGAAATTGAGAAAATGAGTTCTCGACCGGGTATTGAGCCTACAACTGAACACAGCGAAAAAGACTCAACAACGGAAAATAAAGGTAAACAACCTAAACACATCGAGACACGCTCGGAACGACTCAAAACAAGAATCGAGACAATACAAAAGACACGACATACAGACGTATTACAAAGACGAGAGACTTCTCAGTACACGAGGAGCCAGTTTCTGCGGGTATTATTTCCCACCCTTTCTCACTTGTGATTCTCACATCACTCGGCCCTCAAGCTCAGTTTTTCACAAAAAAAAAACCCTTTTCTCACTTTTTCTCTCAACGTACATCTCTCTATTCTTTAATCTCTCATTTTTTTATCCCTCCCCTGGGTGGTTGACGGATAATCAGGAAGTTGCGGGGTCTTGCCCCTAGTATTCTGCCAGATTCTTCTTCTTGTTCACAACAGTGAGTTTCTTCCACAGAGGGGCCGCGCTACAATTAGGTGTATAGTAGATCTGTGGCTGGCATCAGTTGACGATGCTCTGCCGGGGAGTTTGGACATGGTTAGATCTGTCCAGGTAAGGGAGTGGAATATTTGGCCCCATTCCAGTTCGTGCTTCGCACTTGGCTCGATACCTCGCTTCTTGGAGGATGTGAGAGCTCTCTGCCCTTTGCTGTTGACTTCTGTTGTGCCCTCTTCTGGTAGGTAGAGTGCCCTTCTGGCAAGTATGTTGAAAATGGGGGAAAGACAGGAAGCCCGACTCAACTGTGCCCCTAGTTCATCATTTCGACCATTTTTTGTTTTAAAACAATTTTGACCAACATCAAAGTCAGATTAACATGCTTATTCAATTTTTGATTTAAAATCATGCAAGTCAGGTTGTAAGCACTGAAAATTTTCCTTTTTGGGGTCCAAAAAAATGGTCCAGTTTTGCAAAAATGGAATGATTTTTGAGAGAATAATCAACCTCAGTAAAAATTCTCAAAAACTGTTTTTGCAAACGGCCACCGCTCAACAAGCAGGGAACCAACTCTTTGAGATGCACAACCTCGGACCCATAGCAATGGAAAATTGCCCCTTGTCTAAAGGACACTGCATGGCAACGGAAAGTTGCCCCTTGTTTGAAATGACACCGCAGTGCATTGAATGGCAACGGAAAGTTGCCCCTTGTCTAAATGGCACCGCAGCGTATTGAAACCAATCCTTCAGAGCAACAATCACAACCGAACTCTCAGATACAGAGAAGGCAAAGATGATCAAAACCATTTCATGGACACAACTGAATTTGAAGTGTTTTAGGGCTGGACTTTAGAATGAAGTTGCCTACGTATCCCAAAGATGGGAATCAAGCCTTACGTAGTTCGGGGTTAAGGTACACTCGAGTATTTAACCTCTCCTTTTTAGGCTCTAACTTTTGCCAAGGCGCCTATTGCAGGTTTTCGACCTTGCGAGCTTTGTTCTTCTTTCTTTTCTTTTTTTTTTTTAATATTTTTTTCATTCCTTTTTCTGCTTCTTTTTTTTTTTTGCATTTTTCTTTTATTTTCTTTTTTGCATTTTTTTCTTTGCTCTAACTTTTGCCTGGGCCGCCCTTCTAGTTTTTCGGCCCAGCGAGCCTCTCAAAGGGTAAAAGTATAACAAGTCCATACCAAATGGTTTTGAGATTGAAGCCCTCTGTATCCAGGAGAGTGGCTGTTGTATTGATTTGCAGAAAGATCCACCTTTGGTTCTTCGAGCACATCGGATATTTTTTTTTTTTTTGCCCCTAGTTCGAGGGGTGCTTCTAATCTAGCTTTGCAAGCTTCTTCTGATGAGGTCTAATCTTCTTGATCTGACTTTGGTGCCTCTTGTTCGAGGGTTGCTTCAAATCTGGCCACACAGGCCTCACGTTGTAGTTAACCGTTGAACATTCTGAGTTTGAGTCCAAGGTTCGAAAATGAGGGGTCGAGTTTGGAGGCTGAGAGCGATCCTAGGCTGCACAATCTCAAGAGCGATTCCACACATGTCTTCACAGGATCGCGCAAAACATTTTTTTGAAAGTTTTTAAGAAAGCGACAAATTGCTCGCGCTGAAGACAGTGTAGGACCAATCTGGATCAAAGCTAGGGTCCTTCTCAGTACTCACACTAACAAGCATGATTTCATTCATTAAGGGCTTAGCACGCCTCTCTTTCTCTCAATTGATCAAATTTTTGCAAATCCCAAGGAATTCCTTCCTCTTCGTTTTCACCACAGTGTTTGAAAAAGTTTTGAAAAACTTAGGCCAATGCAATGACTTCAAGGCACAGAAAAGACAGAGTTCTTAGTCAAATACTTGCATCTCATTTAGAATTTCTGGCACAATTGGCACACGGCAGAAGCAAACACAAGAGTGTAAAAATCACTTCTTGCTCCATTCAAAATCATTGGCATAACTCGATTCACGCAACAGACTCAAAACAAAAAGAAAAGACAGACGAAAACAAGCAAGTGATGTCGAGGTAATCGCCGAAATCACGACTCGACAAAACAGATCGACTCGATACAACAAGACAAACCCTTAATCAAAAAATGACTCAAGACAAAGAGAACTCAAAGCAAAAAGCAGCGAAGCCCGACTCAAGCGAGAACATACAAAACCAACATTCGCAAATTCTCAAAATAAAGGCGTGCCATCGCCACATTTGAAGTAAACCTTTGCCGGTGGTTTGTCCCCAATCACATACTTGTACTATCCCCAAGTTTGCGATCCAAAGGCGATAGACTTTCTTGAATTTGGTGCGGCGATGACGTTGTTGTCAAACAAATCTTGTACATCATGGCGCAGAAAGCATTATCGGTCTCATGACCGGTTTGTTGATGGTAGGCCTGATGCCTTAGTCGGTCATGCTTTGAAGAGGATCAGGTAAAGGCCGTTGTTCCATTGGTTTCAGATGTCCTTTCCGGATTAAGACCTCTAGAGCCTTTGACAAAGGCATATGAAGTGGGGTGAAAACCCTCTTGACTCGAGGTGGATATTTGGTTTTCTGTGAGCTACTTCCGGACGCACCGGTGAATGGGGTAGCTTTTTGTGATGTGGTGTTGGTGACCATGCCCACTTCAGAAGGTCTTGCAGTTGCATCACCACTGGTGGTCACATTCGAACTGCGGGTAAACGCCCTCCTGGGCTACTCCTTCTCCTGGTCAATGAGGCCCTGCTTTATAGCATCCTCGATTTGTACCCCAATCTCATGGAGGTTTGCAAAGATGGGTAGGGGGAGGACAATCATCTTCTGCATCAGCCTGGGTTGGAGATTGCGCACAATCATTCGTATCTGGTCCTTGTCGATCGGCCTGGTGGTCATCGAAGAAGCTTTGGCTTTCCAACGGGTTACAAAGTCAGAGAAGCCCTCTTTCGGCTCTTGCCTGGTTGTCTCAAGATCACGGGTTGTGATCTCGATCTGGGTATTGTATGAATATTGTGCGACGAAGGCCTCGGACATCTCCTCCCAGCTTCGTTTCACTGAGTCCTCTAATTTGGCATACCAGATGGCGCGATACTGGCGAGGTCTGCTAAAAAGGGAGAGCTTCTGTAATCTTGTCAAGCCCATCGGGCGCAGAACATCTGAAAACAAACTCAGGTAGACCATGGGATCTCCTGACCCGTCAAAACGATCGATGTGAGGCATCTTGAACCTGTCTGGCAATGTCACAGCTGTGTCCGTGTATCCATCTTCAATGTCAGGGATGGTCTTGTCTCCCTGGGATTTCTTGACCAGCTTTTCAAGCTTGCTCAACTTCAGTGCTGTGGGATCCGTCTTGAACTCAAAGGGAGAGTCCGGTAGGTTGGTGGGTGTTTTTGATAACTGGGGTAAAATTGGGGGCGGGCCGACCCCTACGGAATGTGTACCTTCTGGACATTTTGGCGTCTCCCAGTCTGCAGCTCTCTGGGGGAGGAACTTGTTATGAAGCAGACGCACCGCTTTGCTGTTGCAGCCTGGTGATGAGCTCAGCCTGTTGAGCCATGATTGTAGCTTGCTGCTTGGAAAATTTCTCTTGGCGGACAGCGTCTTGTTGCATGAGTTTCATAGTTTCCTGCATTTGACGCATCATTGCTTCCATCCCTGATGTATTCTACTGATCCATCTGACACATTCCTTTGGAGGGTGGATAAGGGCCAGATCCGTAGCTTCTTGAACTGGTGATCATGCTGACTAGCCTTCTCTAGCCCTGATTACCCTTGAACTGAGTCTCTGACCTGACAAAGTCTATCAGTACAAATCCAATGTACCCGGGAGATAGTGGAGCCTTCGGGCTATGGTTCCAAGACTACCTAGCAAAGGAAAACAAACAAGATCTCGGTTCAACTTCACCAAAAGCAGATCTGACGGTGAGCAGTATTCCATTCTTGATCCTTTGTTCCCGAAATCATTGCCCCAAATCTGAATATGATACCCGAGATATAAGCGATTCTCAAAATACTATCTTGGTGCCGTGGGCGGATGCCCGCATCAAGACCGGTATATGCGTTCTGTGAGATACACTCTAAAAGCACATAGCAAGTAAATGAGCCAATACACCCCTATGTTGGGGTAGGGTTTCCCTGTCCTATTTTTGTCGAGCTAGGGCTTCACTACGCTGGCAATGTTTCAAACAACCTATATCGTAAGCAACTTTGTCCTAGTTTGCAATGGTCACTATGGATCCGAATATGCACTAGGTCGAATGGTCAAAGGTGCCGGTAAAACCGGGGTTTGTGTTCCCATCTTGGCGAGAGCATAACCGGTCAGCCTTATGGTCATGCCTTGACAAGACAAGCCTCCAGCAAACCGCTCAAGAATAGCAGATGGCCAACACGGTGTTCTAGGCGCACCAATGCACATGCAATGCAAAAAAACACATAAGTGTAGTCAAAACAGGATATCACGAGTTCGAGTCAAGCTCTCTAAAATCCCCAGCGGAGTCGCCAGAAACTGTAGACGCGCCCGTGGGCTTCACTCTACAGTTCGGACTCCCTTTTGTGTTACGGTTCTAAATCTGAACCAAAGAGTCCAACTCTGGCAAAATCGTTTTGAGAAAAAAAATAGATTTTTGAAAAGAAGTGCCAAACATGGACTGCTTTGCCAGATTACAGAGTCGCCACCTAAACATTTTTTAAATGGGAAATTTAGGAAACCCTGACTCGGTGCCGAAGGCCACGTGTCCGTCATAACCAAAGTAGGCTTGGCTCGGGAGCTTGGGTACGATCGGGGAAGGTCAGCTATGAGCACCCCCGTTCGCCCGATCCGAAGACCGGCCTCTACTAACCGTGATATCCGATTTTGAAAACATTACATGCTCTTATACCGGTTATTAGCCTAGATTTACTACATTATGCACACATCAAACAAGTATAGACCAAATCGCCTAAGTTGGAACAAAACACTACATGTTTGTTTTGAAAACGGTATGCTACTCGCAAGTAGGCTAAAATACAGGTTTTGCCACCCTTAAGTGGGCTTTAGAAAAGATGATTTTGCCAGTAACTAGTGGGCTTAAAAACTCACGGTTTTTAATGCATTGTCCCAATTTAGGTAATTCAACCTCCATCCACAGGCATTCAAGCAGTTACATCACATAAGCACTTAACCTCATGGTAGTCATGCTATTATGGCAACATTCACACGCATGTGTTATGCTTAAGCATAAAAACTTACCTAGTACTCCGAGCCAAAACAGAAAACTAGTTAGTAATCATGCATGATCCTAGTTCATGTTGAGTGGCTAATGCAACACATGCAAAGGTGTAATCTAGACAGGCTCGGCTATCCTAAACATGGCATATGGAATGCTACAAATAACACGTATTCAATTTGGAATTGAAGTACAATGCAATTTGTATGATGTACCAGGCAGGTGCATGTCAACAAATGCATGGATACGCATGCATTGCATAAGGTATGCTAAAATAAACGTGCCTAATCTACCATCATAAGCGTGTAAATAAAGGGAGAAAGAAATGGGGTTGGAAGACATGCACACACTCACGCACACTTATTACAATTATGCCCTCTCGGAGGGACCAAAAGAATATCTGATCCAAAAATAATACAATCAATCTGTAATAAATAAATTATTACAGAAATTTCTATTTATCAAATTAAATCAAATGTAAAAAGAAGGGGGGCCTCAGCCCTGCCTCGGGATATGCGAATGATGCATGCTCGAATCCGACTCGCCCGGAAAGTCCGCACCATGCCACTGTTGCCTCTGTTTTACTGCCTTTTCTTCTCTGAAAACTGTCAAAGTCCCAGAGAACCTTCTATGAGCATTGCAGAACATCATCGGCTAGGAGGGATGGCCACCAGCCGTGTACAATAGTCACCAGCTGTAAATGATGTTATCGGCCACCCATATAGTGCCGGTCGGCACTATATAATGCCGGTCGGCACTATATAATGCCGGTCGGCACAAAATTCTAGGAGAGCAGTTTGGACAATGAGACAAGCGAAGCAAGCATGGCATGAATTTTTAGGCATATGTAAGCATGGCCAATGCTTCCCTATCATGTTTGGGACTCAAGGGAGCATGACCCTTGGTTCTTGGGCCATCAATTATGCATCTTGGTGCATGATAGCCTAAGGAACCAAGATTGCATTTCAAGGTCAATATGCATGCAACACACAAATGAGAACTAAGTCCCTATCATGTCAAGATCAAGGGCCTTAGTGACCATGAGTTGAGACAAGTTGCATCACTTGTAGTATGAACTCATCTCAACCCTTACACTTGGTTTGACACCCCAAACCAAGTAATGCAATGCATGTTATGCAAACATGGCTCCATGATGCAACCTAATACTAAAATGCCAACATGCCAAATGTAATGCAACATGCAAGGTGCAAATGCAATGCAAACATGGGCAATTTAGGCGATAGGACTAACATGTAGCAACACTTAATGAATCAATTAAGCAAAAAACATGAGGCAAGCATGCAATGGTGGATTTAACTACAACGGGGCAGCCCTCAAACCAACCCAAAACAGTGGCAAAACACCCAAGATTGTGACCAATGTACATGCCAATATGCAAACCAAATGGGGCCAAGTCTAGGGCACCAAAAGGGAACACTCCTCCACCATTACCAAGACCACTCATGACATGAATTATGTAAGCAAAAACAGAGTTCCATCATGCATAAATACACCCAAAAACCTTGGTATGACAGCCCCAAAATGCTCTAAACATGCAAGCATGCACAACACCCTTTTTAAAGCATAAGAGACCAATACTTCAAAGCATGAAAGGCATGACAAATGGAGACATATAAACCTGGTATAGGGACTGAAATAACATATTAAATGATTCCAAATCATCTAAATAACCTATCCAACGCATATACATGGATCACATCCTCAAGGCTTACAAGCAACAATGCAAAGCAACTACATTAAGCATGCCAAAAATGGTAAAAGCAGTGGCCAACAGACCTAAAACAAGACAAATCATGGCCAAAAGCTTCAATAAGTCATGTCAAAACATGAGGATATACAAGGCTAAACCCATGACACATTTCTAGACAAAGTAGAGCATTACAAAGCAAGTGTAAGATGAAAAGCCCAAATAGAAAAAGACCCTTCTACAAAACTGAAGAGGGACCAAAAATATGACTACTTTCAGTATATGACAACCCCCAAATCAGTATACAAATATGCCAAAGATGCTATGCAAGAAATAGGCCAACAAAGGGCTATAACATGAAGTATACAAAAAATTCATCAAACAGCCAAAGACCCTTAATGAAACATGACAAGGGGGTCAAAATATGGCCACTCTCAGTTCTGATAATGGCCGAAAAACAGAAGAAAGATAAGCTAAACAAACATGCAAAAATGGGGACCAAAGAGGGGTAATGAAGCAAGTCATACATGGAGGTCCCCAAAAGTGTTGAGCCCTCTTCAATGTTGAAGAAGGGCTCAAAACAAGCCTCTTTACAGTTTACATCGAAGCCCAAAAATACTTGTAAATAAGGTTAACCAATGAAGCTAAAAAATGCAAGTTTACGGGAAATGGATGCTTACCCTTGAAGAACAGCAAACTTGCACCTCTTGGACCAAGTTTAGGTGCTCCTAAGCTCTGCAAATGGCCTCCCAAGTGCTGCAATGGAGGATGGAGGTGTTGTGCTAGGTGTTGTAGGGCAAATGGTGCAAGAACAAAGGTGTTTGGAGGCTTGGATAAAATAGATATAGAGAGGGAGGTGGGATATATGTGTATATATTAGATATATCAGTATATCTTCTGGTTTTCTTGCTCAAAATCTCCAACCCTAAACCATGGAGGAGGAGTGCTCCTTAAATAGGCAAAGGCAAAGGTTCTTGGCTTCTCCAAGAAGCCAAATGAAAGGGGCAAAGGGTGCAAAGGGTTTGTGGCTTCTAGAGGAAGCTAAAACAGCTGGCCAAGCTTCTCCAAGAAGCTTGGCCAAGGGTTCAAACTCTTAGAGGGAAAAAAGGAGTCAAAGGTGTAAAAAGGGCTCAAAATAGCAACATATTTGCACGGGGGAGTGTGCTGGTGCATTCCAACTGGCACAGCTGGGATGCACCAGGCTTGGAGGGTGCAAAGGGTTCAAACCGGCAAGAAAAATTGGTCGTCGGCCAAAATAAAGTGCCGGTCGGCACTATTTTCTGCCGGTCGGCAAAATAGATTGCCGATAGATGATTCCAAGGTCAAAAAATGGCCGGTGGGTATGCAAATTGAAGCCCCGGAAGTTAGCTTTCCAATGGCACAAACCTTGCATCAAAATTCCTTTTGTGCAAAACGTTATGCCCTTTTTAGTGAAGCCGCGCAGAGTCGATCCAACCGGGATGATGCCCAGCTTCAACCAATCATATCTCCTCCACCCGGATTTGGCTTTGGGAGATTCTTGGGTACAAAGTGAAGCTCTGGAAGTCTTCTTTCCAACGATGGTGGCCTCATAGCTTAACTCCAAGTATGCAATTGAATAAGCCTGATTGAGCGAGGGCCGCTCGACTTTCTTCTACCCGGATTCATGGCGAACTTCTTCTCCAACCTATTTTCTCCCCTCCTCTCCTCTTTTCTTCAACTCCAAACCCCTAAACAAAGTGTTTTGAAGGGTTTGCCTCTCTCCTTGCCGAAGGAATTGAATCTTTGGCCTGCACATCTCTCAACACCGAGCAAACCATCAGTAATGCCCAAGTTTTAAGGGCAGTCAAAAATAGGGTGTCTACACTTGCACATTTGCAAAGTCATACCGAGGCATGTCTCGAATAAACCCGCATTGATTTTTCCAGGCACCGAAAGTGCGTTTTACCACACTGCGTAAGGACGAGTGCACTTTGTTAAATAATTCCCTTGGCATGTTTGCTGTTCTGTTCCGTGCAATACGTCGAAATTCTTGTTGGTGGTAACGGTGCCCTTTGAATGGTGCTAAGTAACCTGTCCGGTTTGGATAACCAGAATCGACAAGATAATATTTCCCTGTAGACATGACAACAATGTATGACACCAAAAATTTATATCTGTGCCCACTAAATCCACAACCATCGGCATGTGTTACCTTCATCAGGATGTGGGAATGGGACGTTGTCATTTATTAGTATCTCGTTGAATATGCGACTATCATGCATACTTCCTTCCCATCCGCACGAAATGAATATGAAACACATGTCGAAATCGACTGTGGCCATGATATTTTGCATGTGACAGTATTTCCTACCGAAATATGTTGCCGCATCTGGCCCGGTAACCCATGCACTTACATGTGTTCCGTCTATTGTGCCAATGTAGTCCTGCAAACAACCCAATTATTTTGTTGCTTATTAGGGTATAAGATGTTTTGTTTTTTCCATACGCCACGTCCAGTTAATAATAATAAAAAAATAACTGACACTCTTTATGTATATGTGAATAATGTATTTCGGTAGTACTTTGAACGGTAGGTATTTCCATCTAGACCGCACGTATGGATGTATACGATGCTGATTGTACATGAGCCGGCAATGAACAACAGTGAACTCCTTCATGGAAGTTAATACGTTTTGCACGTGCCGAGACACAGTCTCCCCCGAATGTTGGAACCATTCTTGGATTTCCCGATTTTGCTTCCCTTTCAACACATGGATAAACATTGCAACGCTTTCTTCAACAGCTAAACCATGTGGACGTTGCGGGACTTGTAACCCAAAATCATTTACTAATGTCTGACACAGGGCGACAAAACTTCCTTCGGCATGGACACGTTTTCCTCAAATCGGCCCATATGGCCCGCATATAGTTCAGATATCCATGCATTCCCGATCAGTATAGAAGTGCGACATGGCGTTTTAGCCATGTGTTTTTGGTACCACTCTATTGCATATTGGCATGCTTGTAGAAATGTACAGTTGTGTTCTTGTTGCACCTGGACCGCTATTTGATTAAGCATTTCCGTTATTCCGTCATTGTTGCTTCCATCCCAGGGATTCATTACGTCTTCGTTGATGTGAAACCTACAAGAGTCGCACTGTTTCAATCAGTTTGCTTCCCCTTCATCGAGTCAATAAATTTGAAAGTGTGCAATTACAAAATGCGAAATGTTGATAATAATTTAAGGACTGCTAAACTTGTAGATTTTTCACACATAACGATATGAAAAATGGAAAAAATGTAAACCTACTAAGCTTTAATTTATAGGGGGACCATGGTGGTGACAACCACAAAAGTTGACGTCAAATATGAAACTAACAAAGAACTTTGCAAAATATAAACATACACAAAGCTAGCAAGCAAATCCGTTGTTGCCTTTCTCGAAAATATCCATACATTAATTTGAACATAAGCATCCCATTCATTTCTCAGAAAGCGTGCACAACCATGCTTCCATTGTGTCAACCCATGCACTGAACTACAAGTTTTGGAAACCATAGGTAGCAAGAAAAAACAAAAATGAAGGAAAACAAAACAACATGCACACACAACCATCCTGTTTTAATACAGTGCCAACAAATTAATAAGTAGAATGCAAGAGAAGGAAAAGGCATCTTCAACACTCATAACACCGATACATCACATCCCATGAGCCGAATAGATTTGGCGAAGGCGCCGACGCAAAGATAATCGAGTCGCTTCGGGTAAGCCACGCTATGATAGAGTCGTCATCAGGCTGGCACATCATCACCTCCCGCAAATCGTTATCCATAAGTGTCGAGGCGGCGGAATAACGGCGTACCAACCAAATGATGTAATACACAGCGATGCATGCACTCCGAAATAGTAAACAACGATTCGTTGCCTATGAGGTGCCTCACTGTAACCTGCTGATTCTTCGTTCGTACCACATCTGTCAGAGTGTTCTTGCTTTCTGTAATAACTGATGCTCCACTTGTTACCTTCTTGGACTTTGAAACACTACTTGATGGCATCTTTCTCTTTTTCCCCTTTTCAATCGGAACATGCTTCAGTGAAGAATCTGAATCCACGTCCTGCACTCCTGCGGGTATCGTATCAAGAAATGGTTGGGCTCCAAACTGCGTAATCGAATCGATGAGTCATCGCCAGCCTTCAGAAGTTTCTCGCCCGGGGTCCAATGGTGCTTACCAGTAGCTGATGCCCCCATGAAGACAGTCTCCATCAACTCACGATGTTCCAAGGTTTTTTTTCCTAAACTTGGCACACTCCTTGTTTATCTGTTGAAATGGAGATATATGAAAGAGAATGACGTTACATTTCATATAATTAATTAAAATTTAACTACAAAAGCAAAAAATGTACTGGTAAATGACACATATGAAACGTAAGAGTACATGTACTTACCGATTCCATCTTGTCCCACCACTCCTCAGGTGTCTGAAACATACTGGTGTCACAGTCAAACCCTATCCCTGACACTCCTTTGCTTGAATCCATTAACTTTGTCCACACTTGCCAGTCTTTTTTCAAACGCATGTACTTATTCTTCAACTGTTTGAGTCCATGTTTTGCTTCCTGTTTTTCTCTCAAATTTTCGTGCCAAGGACTTGTACCCTGCTTGGCTGAGGACTATGAATGGGCGATTGCCTTTAGTTATCTCATTTGCAATCAACTGTAGGAAAACTCGGATTGAGGCACTGTCCCATGTGGCCTTGTGGCTTAAATGATTATGTGTATCTTCAAGACTGCTTGACTTGTCAGTGACAATGCCTTTGCTTTTGGATTGGGTATGCAGAGAAGTACGTATGGAAGCCATTACTAATGTACGGTTACAAAAGATTACCATCACACATACGGTTGTTATATACAAAGATGTAAGCCATTATACATTAATAACAAAGAAACAGAGAGATAGGATGCTAAATTACCCAGCATATAACCATTGCACATTAATTTTATACTACCACAGGTTCCATGGAAGTTAGTAGTGCACATAGTTATGATAGTCATTAATACGTCTACCATTTCGAAGTGAAGGAAGCCTGTGGCAGCTTAAAGGCATACTATTGTACATACTACCAATAAACAAGCAACATAGTAACGTGTTTGTACATACTGAAACATCGTAACGTTGCTTACATATGGAACAACAAAACGACAACGACAATGCATAGCACATACACGATGGTCTTAAGGACACGCAAGGATTGTTGAATGTCTATGACATCAGCCCGCAATTGCATGACAAATTCATCCCTGGGTGACACATAGTCTTGGTTATCTCGCCTGGGTTCATCGCACCAACTAATCCAACTGACACAGGGCTGATGAGTGCAAATTATGGAACTATTAGTTTTATAGGTTGTTAAAGAAGGACAGTTATGACCTAAAAGAATAGGTCACTCACCAAAGGGCGGGGACATGCAAAGTAGGCACGCCTTGGATTTTTGGTGGACCTGGAAATCTTAACAACACAGGGGCCATGTCCACAGGCACACATTCGTGGCCATGTACTGGAAGTTGCAGTAGAGGGAAACGAAGCCATGCTACGCCATGACAACAATAGGCATTTTTTATTAATTTACATGAATCAACAACAAAATGTACAAAGAGAAACGGTATTTAATTTTTGATTCCGATCATGGATATGGAATTATGATAAGGGTATTGTGCATCTTCAATCAGTAGTATATTGGTAGGAGTAGTTACCGACCCATATGCACTTGCACAGAGTTATGTTGTAACCATGGCATTTTATTATAATTATGCACATTATTATTACTATACTAGTAAAATATGTTTTATTATTGTCAGTTGTTTGACTCAAGTGTTTAACAATACTGAAAAAATATATATAACATGCAAGATTGAACTTAATTTTAAACACATTGGAGATGAAAGTATAACAGAATTGACATGCACATGAAAAATGGACACACTTGTTTGGTAATAAAATTACGTAACATAAACTCATGATTTCATGACAAGTCAATAGGTATTTCAAAGAATCAGACATGCATTCGCAGTGGTCATTCACAATACGAACAGCAACTGGGTAGAGACTAGCTGTGGAATTTATGTATACATGAATTTGATAAATAAGAATTCATTCAAGTACTGAATTTGTAACATTCGTAACATTTGACAATAATCAGAGTGTTTCATCAGAGTGTTTTAGCAAAATCAGATATGCATTAACCATAACACGGCCTTCTTCACAAAGTTATGTTGAGGATTGATTTGGAAAATGGGTTAGGAGTTAGCAGTGGAGCAATGTGTAAATATTTCATTCACCTAATGAATTCCTAACATTCTGAAATTTTCCATACATTTAATGATCATTGCAAAACCAAAAATCAAAGAGGAAGAACTTTCATGTTTAACGGATCTCAACCACCTATGAATGTATACCGGCCATCATTACTTACAGAAATATAAATTTATATATAAGAACAGATATATGTATATATATATCTGTGCCCAAAATGTGTGAACCCAAGCAAAACAAAATGCACTTCAACAGGTCGGTAATGAACCCAAATTGTAATGAACCCAGCTTGAACTCAAAAATTTGGAAATTTTTTAAAACAGAGAGTCCCCAAATATCCATACAAATTTTTTCAAATCGTAACCTTGTATACAGAGAAAGGGATTGTAGACATGAACCCTAAGCAGAGGCAACACACACTCACACAGATCTATGAAATCAGAAAGGTTTGGAAAAGTTACGAGTTAATCGGTGGTGTATCACAAAGGGTTCGTTCTTGTTCTCCGCCGCCAGATGCGTACTTCGGTGCCGATCGCCTCTGCGAAGCCGTATTTTGATGTCGTCGCCGCTGGTTGGGAGAGATCGCCTCGTTCGCTTCTTCCGTGCCCTAGGATGGTTCTGTTGTCTATGTGTGGTGAGGCGTTTTTTCGAAATGAATCAGAAGGAGATGTGAGGGTAATTTGGTCAATTTACCCGTAGAAGGGTTCCTCTCAAACCCTAGCAAGCATTTTTGGCGTCATGTGGCTAAATGAGGCTCTTTTGTCGCATGTGGCTCATATAGCCTGAAGAGGCCTTCCCAAACACACGCTAACTCACTTATCTGTTTTGGATTGAATTAACACAAATTTTATCAATCGATGAAAAACTTATGCTTCTTTTGGCTCCTTTTTCTTTCCTTTTTTTTTAATTTTTTTTTGGGACTTATTTTTGTAATAGATCCCAATATTCTATACATGTAAGAATTTTGGGCATTGTATTGGATTAATGACAAGTGATTTGGTGCTTCTAGTGATTTGGTTTTGGTTTTGGTTTGACAAAGGGTACACACAAAAGGTTTAACCAGTTTGAGACTTGGAAATGCTTTCATCAAGAAATACAGCTACTACTAATAGTAGTGGTATTGTTTATCTATTTCTTTGCCTTTTTCTTGCTAAAGTTGGCTGTTGTTTTTCTTTTAAGGTGTGTAATTAGGCTATGCTGTGATGTTTCATGAGCTTGGTGGATACTCTGATGAAAATTTGAAGTTCTTTCCCTTATCTCTTTAAAATTATATGCAAGTGTATGTCGTCTATATGGGAAGTAGAGACGGTCATGACCCAAATGATGCTTTGGGTAATGATGAAAGTTATGTCAAACACTCAAATGAACAGACAAAAATTGGTTCACCTTTATTAATGCACTAATCACTTCTTATGTAAGTTTGTTATCCGTGAACATCATAATTCTATGCTTTTTTGCAATACTTTGCAAAATTATCACTGTTGGTTTGTGTTATGATTGAAAAATGTCATGTTAGTTAAGAAACTCATTTTCCTATGCTGCTTTATGCTTGCAAAAAATGAAAAAAGGGAAAGGAAAAGAGTGGTGACTTGGCAATTAGCATGTTTTTTTGTGTTTGTCTGGGAAACTGATTTGATTATACTGAATAAATGTTTCATTAATAAAGCATGTTGTATCTTTTGTTTCTGTGTTTTAATTTTTTTATTATTTATTTTTGAAATTTATACTAAACTTAATGTTTTATTAGTTGATTTGCATAATTGAAATTGTACACCAACTATTTTATGTCTGTGTGTGTGTGGGTTTGGTGCTATATTGGCATGTTTCAGAATTAAGACAATGATGTTGATGTTTCCCACTCTGGTTATAGTTTGTGCAGGTTTGGTGTCAATGCAGTTATTTTGATTCATGTTTTTGTCCGCCACCATTCATGTCTTAATATGAACTTTATGGTTACTTGACTAGTATTTACCTTAGGCTATTGGCAGATGAAGCTTTTTTTGCTCATCCACTATAAACTTCAATTAAATGTTTAGGAGAAAAAAAAAAAAAAAGAGAAGAAGAAGAAGAAGAGAGAAAGAAAAAAAAGAAAGGCTTTCTTTCTTTGCAATTTGAGGTTTTTGCTGCTTTTGTCTGAAATCAAAAGAAGGTTGATATGTTTTCGTTATAATTTGGTTTTCAAGTGCAGTGTACTTTGTTATTATACAAAAAAATTGAGACTTAATTGGTTGACTAGGAAAATAGTTTTCACATTTCAAACCCTGTATTCCTGTTGAGGTGTTTCATGTTTATAAAAAAAATAAATAAATAAATAAATAAATTAAAAAAAAAAAAATTGGCCTTCATCTTGAATAGAGTGGATTTAGTCAAAAAATGATGTTTTACACCTAAACATATATATAAAACAAGCTAGATTATTATTGTCTTACTCCTTTGAACTATCATTTAATATCATTTTATTTCCTCTAACTAAAATATATTACATTTTGTCACATTGCACTATCAATTTGTATAAATTTAAAAATTATATTAATATTCCGTTACATAACTAGATCGAACACTGACATGTAACTTACACACGATATCTAAAATATAATGAAATAATTTATTATTTTCTCCATTTCTCTTTCTTAAGGGAACAACAAATGATTTGTGTTTCAGCGCACTATTGTGATGAAACTCCTCTACTATGAGGATGTCACGGTATGCATTTCACTTAATTAGATTTTTGTGTGCTTCATCTTTCAGTTTATTGGATATCCTTGATTTGCTAATCAAGGTATAGAAACTTCACAATTTGATACTGTTCCCATGAAAAGGCTGAGGAAATAATTAATGCAACTTATAAGCACTAGTATCTGCATATGATCTCCATAAATTTGCATATTTTGTGGTTTGTTCTATTAGTTGTCCAATGATATTATATAATTATAAATTATCTCTATGCTGTTAGAATTGTGTTCTTTTTAAAGTGCAGTTTTGTTGGAATGAGAAATTCTGGTAAAGATAGGGACATTCGAATCTTACAGATGTTGGGTGTTTTGGCTTGTCATTATCCCAATAATGCATCTCAAAATCCTTCTCCTCCCCCTGTATTATTTGACCACATAAAAGTATAGTCACTCACACATTGATCTTGCAGCCTATGGATTACGAGCCCCCATTCTTCAAAATCTGCTCAAAACAAGGAGCTCATAATCCATGGACAAAAAATCCTCTGAAAATGGAGGTTGGGAATGTCATTTTATCCTACATTTTAAGCTGTAGAATAAATTTAAAATTTCATTTTTTAACTAGTTTTCAGAAATTATGGACAAGCTAGTTAAGGAAGGTATTCTATCTGAGGACGGAACAGACAGTTACACCATTAACAAGCAAAAGGTAGTTCATTTCTTTTCATTCAGTTTGAATTTTGTGTCTTTGTGATACTGTAGTCTCAAGTGTTTTTTTGGGTAACAAAAGCACAATTGTAGAAATTCGACTATGATTTCAATCCTATAAAGGAAGAAATGGACGGCCAAGTTGTCCCAAGAAAGAAAGCTCAGCAGGATATTGGTGAAGATCACATGTACATGAAGGTAAGTGTAATAATTTTTTTCTTTTTAATGGAGTAAGTTTTAGGTCTCTAAGCTGACTTATTTGTTTAAGCAGTGTATGTGATAACCATGTCCTATACTACGTTAATTAATCATGCTTACGCTTGTAATTATGTGCTTAATTTGAATTTGGATGTTAATTGCATGATTATATGTGGTTTTGGCTTTGTATCTATTCACCGTAGGAAAATTTATTAGAATATGTGCTTTGAACTGAAAATTGAAGGCCTTATCGGCCACCAAAGCCAAAATTGACCACGCCATTGTGATTGGCGTAATTTTTAGAGCCTATGGTGAAATTTAATTGAAAATTGATTTGGGTCAAAATAATTAGATTCAGAATGATTAATTAAATGCTATTAATTAGCTATAATCAAATTGGATTAAGAGAGTGACTATATAAGGGCCTTATTACACTTAAGACCCTCATTTGGTGAACTCAAAATCTGAATTTGCTCTCTAGAGAGAGAGTGTGTCGATTCTAGAGAGAGAAAGAGGGAGAATTGTGCATTTTGACTCAAAGATTGTGGATTGGGAAGCTACACTCAAGTTCAACAAGAATTTGTGAAGATTGAAGCTCCTAGGTGAGTATTCGAGCATAAATTCAGAAGTTAAGTTTGTAATTTTGTGAATTCAAAGAGAGTATGTGATCAAGAACAAGAATTGTGTTATAATTGAAGAATTTAAAGCTTATATGTGCATGCAGTAAGAATTTGCCATGAAGTTGTGTAATTGAGCATGAAAAATATGATCCATGTAGAATTGTGGTTAAAGTTCATGCTTTTGATCATTATTTGTATCATCTAAGTTGGAAATGGAAGTTGTTACTCACATGCAAGTGCAATTCATAGAAACATGAGTGTTGGATGCATGAAATTGAA
Source organism: Camellia lanceoleosa (assembly GCA_025200525.1). NCBI lineage: Eukaryota > Viridiplantae > Streptophyta > Magnoliopsida > Ericales > Theaceae > Camellia > Camellia lanceoleosa. The sequence continues at coordinate 181,709,941 of CM045761.1, read as the reverse complement.
GTAATGATCATGGGTATGATATACATCATGTGTGTATGTAAGTAATTCATGGAAATTAAGCTTCATAATGTTGTAATCTAGCATTTGTATCATGTTAGAAGGGTTGCATGTGAAGTACAAGTCATGGTATGCAAGTTATTTGAGTTTGAATGCAAGATTGAGCCTCAAGAACAGTTTTGGAAAACCCAGAATTTGGCATGTCTGCTCGAGCGGGGAAAGTGCCGCTCGAGCGGGAAATACGAGCTCCCAGTATTTTTGTAGTCATTGATGTCCGCTCGAGCGAGGAAGTTCACACTCGAGCAGGGAGCTATGTAAGGTGACTTTCAGCTCGAACGTCCGAATTCACGCTCGAGCATAAAAACGAGGCGACCAGTACTTTTGCAGACCTAATGGGTCAGCTCGAGCGGGGAAGTCCACGCTCAAGCGGGGATCCTTGTTTCAGATATTTTGAAAAGTGGTTTTGTGATTTGTTTTCCGTTCTCTTTCACTTCTAAGCACTCTTAGGCATGCATTGAGCATTGTGAATGAGTTAAAATGATAAGAAATGAGCCTAAGAGGGATGTATGAATTAAGAACGGATTGGATAGTTTGTGACCCATATGTGCTATGTAATGTATAGGGTCGAACTCAAGGACGAATCCATCGGCAGAACACTGTGAGTAGTATCTTAGTAAAGATATTTTCAGGTATGTTACTTTCCGAATGCGACTTTTGTATAAGCTTCATGGATTTGTTGATTTGAAATATGAATGAGTATTCTATATGCCTAATTTTATATAAGGCCATTTGATACATTGATATATCTAAATTGGGCTTAAGGCTGTTCGCCGTTCACCATTTGTTCCCGTTTGTCATTGATGTGTTTGACATAACTGAATTGGGCCAAAGGCCATCTGCCATCGATGTGTTTGACATAAGTGAATTGGGCCAAAGGCCGTCTGACACAAATGATAGTCTGACATGAATGATAGTCTGACACGAATGATAGTCTAACATGAATGATAGTTGGACATGAATGAGTAGGCCAAAGTCCGTCAGACATAAATGATTAGGCCAAAGGCCGTTTGACATGAATGAGTAGGCCAAAGGCCGTCAGACATAAATGATTCGGCCAAAGGCCGTTGGACATGAATGATTAGGCCACAGGCTGTCGGATATGAACGATTAGGCCAAAGGCCGTTAGGCATGAATGCAAAGATGGGCCAAAGGCCGTTTGAATGTGTCATTTGATATGTTTTGAATATCGTGATGGGCCAAAGGCCCGTTTGAATAAAAGGGATCATGATCATGAATATGAAACGCATGGATATGAATATAAAGAGAACGGGCCCGAGGCCATTCGATACGCCTGATATGTCTGAATTGGGCCCGAGGCCGTTCGATGTGTTCGAATTGGACCAAAGGTCATTTTGAATGGAGAGTTGGTTGGACCAAGGGTCGTTCCGTATAGATGGACCTGAGGTCGCATTGTTTTATATAAGAATTGGACCTGAGGTCGTTTTGCATATGGATATGATGTGTTGGACCTAAGGTCGTTTTGCTTTGTTGAGATTTGTAACTCTGGTGTGAATGAGAATAGTGGTTCGAATATGTACATTATGAGTATGATCCATTTATGAATGAATCTCATTTATTAACCTTTTTATTTTGATATTATTCACTGGGCGTTAGCTCACTCTCATTTATATGTACGTAGGTGAGCAAAGGGACGTTCAACCCCAGCCTTAGTGGAATTTAAGAAAGGAACGCGAGTTTTGTGAAGTCAGCCCAGGTGCCTCACGCAAGGGGCTTGTTTATGATCTTTTGTACTTCTTTTGCTACTTCTATTGGTCTTGATAGACCCTTTATGTGTATAAGCTTTTAGCATGGCTGACTATGTATTTGAATGATCCTGAGGGTACAAGATGTTAATTACTGAAACGTGGCGTGAGTTATTATTAAGTATATGTGAAATGTTTTGATATGCCATGTAAGCATAGCTCATTGGAAAAAGTTTTAAATTTACTTCCATTTGGCCCCTTAACTCTGATGGAATATCTTTTGTTTTGTTTTGAGGCCATAGGTAATCCCTTGATTACTGGCCGGTTATGACCTTAATTCATAGGAGCGGGTTCGGGTCATGACAGTTTATCTCCTAATAAAAAATGTCACACTGATTACATTCCATGTTTTTTCTCTCTCCTATTTTTTGGTTATTATTTACATTTTAAGTTCTTATTTGCTGAGAATCTTACAACTTCCTGGGCCCTTTAAGTCCCCTCATTGTTCTTAACCATTTGCACTATGTAGAGAAACTATGACCAAGAATTTAGAGATACCTGCTTATAAGTGAACCTACTGATCTTATAGTTTATTTTCTCCAATTTGGCAATTAACTTCGGTATAAAAAAATAATAGCAGTGGCTTAAAGAATGAGATATAGGAAGTAAGTTTATCAGATGTTATCATCCAGGTTTCTTTTGGGTGATCAAAAACAGAGTCCACTACACCCTGCCAATGGATAGATACAAATATGATGTTAACTTCCTGCATTGTGTAACTATTATGAATGCTCTAATTTCAGGCTTTGTATCATGCTCTTCCGATGAGCTACGTTACTGTTACAAAGCTTCAGAGCAAGCTTGATGGAGAAATCAACCAGACTATTGTTGGTCATGAATGATATAATTCACTTGGTAAGGCTAAATGAATGAATTTACGGGGTGGAGAGGAACTCCAACCTTCTGTTTTGTTCTTCATTCTATCTGATATTTATGTTTTGGGGTTGTACTTAAATTTTAGGGCAGACCATGACACTAATGTTTGTTCACATAAGCCCTGAGCCTGATACTATTGAAGAAACATTAAGTACACTCAAATTTGCTGAGTGTGTTGCCACTGTTGAACTTGGTGCTACCCGAGTAAACAAAGATGGTGCAGATGTTAAGGAGCTCAAAGAGCCGGTTCTTACATTCTCTTTGTTTAGCTGTTTACCTCTGCATTACACTTAGAGATGAATATTTGTAAGTTCTTATTTCATTTCATTAATATACAAATTCTTATATCAGATTGCTTTTCTTAAAGCAGCATTGGCAAGGAAAGATAGGCAATCAGAGCCCATGCAACAAAAAATATATGCAGGAAACCAATGGGGGATGTAGGCAACATAGAGGACATAAACACACTGCATCCATGGTACATTGGCTTATCATAAAAGCCGCAGGAAACCAATGGGGGATGTAGGCAGCATAGAGGTAAACACGCTGCATCTATGGTATAATGAAACATATCGTTTTCTTATTGACCTTGCATGCTGAATTTGAATATTAACATCTTTAACATATATTAATTGGCATAATACTGATTTTCCAATAATAGAATAACCATTACTATGCAAAAGTATTTGATTGTATATACTGATTTTAAAATTTAAAATATCTAACTATAGATATCTCCAAGTAGTACTTTCATTGAAAAACTATTTCTATGACTGTCTAGATAAGCCACCCTGTTTTTGATAATTGTGAAATATCATTGAAAATGTGAAGTTTTTACAATTATTATTATCATATTTTTGTGTAACAATCATGAAAAATCTTTAGTTAGGTCAGATGAGGGTAGCTATATAATCATTAATTCTCATGTAGTCTTCTAGTTATTTTCATTGTTTTTCTATTTAGTCATTTTAATTATGATATTTGTAGATCTAGGGGGGTCATGTGTGATGTAATTTTTTTTGTAGGTATGGAACAACTCAAGATTGAGGCAAAAGCGGCAGAGTTTCGATCTTGATGTGCTATTAGAAGTTCATCTCCTTGGCCTCCTGTCACTGGTCCTGGTCAGAATTATAGGGAGGATGATAGAGAAATAGGCTTAGGTGAGTGGGTAGATCGCAACCCTTTAGGGCATTGGGAAGCAGAACAATGGACACGCGTCTGATGTATTTTGTGGGTAATGGTAAAATATCATTTGTGGATATGTTATTTTGTGAGTAATGGTGATTGGATATTAAATTGAATGGAAAAGTGAATTAATGTTGCATTTGCTATTTGAATGAGAGTTATTATTTCATATTAGTGCTATTCAGTTTTATCACCGGTATTTTTTTAGTTCAATCATATAAAATTATACAATTTCAAAAAAAAAAAAAAAAAAAAAAGAAGAAGAAATTACGGCATTTCTCAAAACGCCGCCTAATCCTTAAATCTAATGGCCAAATTTAAAAAAAAAAAGATATGAAGGCGTTTCAAAAACGTCGCTAAATATCATAGTGACATCATGGTAAACGCCGCCTAAAATAAAAGATATGACGGCATTTCAAAAATGTAGCTAAATATCATAGTGACGTCATGGTACCATTTGGGTAGGGCAAATGCCGCCTGTATTAATATAACAACGTTTTTTAAACGTCATAAAGCTATAATGACGGCAACATTGTCGACGTTTGGTACTAAACGTTACAGAAAGAATTAGCAAACATACCCTTAGACTTCTCTTCCAGAGATTTCTTTCTTTTTCTTTTTCTTTTTCTTTTTCTTTTTTTTAAGCTGATAATGTCAAAAGAAAACGGCAATTGTTTGCTGCCTTACATTGGATTTGGACTCATTTTATCTGATGAATTGACTTATATGATTTGATTAGGCCGAACACGTTCAAGACTTTTAAAGTTACAAATTTTTATAGAAGTTCAGATTTTTATAGTGAAAATTATTAATGATGAAACTATAGTATGCATCTTTAAAATTATTAATGACAAAGTTATATTTTTTATGATAAAAATTATAATTTTTTGTATAAAATGTATTCTAAAGAGGGTGCACATGATAACCTTTTCCTTAAGTTTAATTATAGGTTACAGCAATGCACCTGTAAAATGTATTTAAAATTAAGTGATCACAAAATCAAATGTAGTAGAATAAATTTATTTTTATGTGTGATTCATAACAAACTAATTTAAATTTGTAATAATAATTTTATTTTTATTAATACTTTAAAAAGTTTGGTATAGTTTATGCCTTCTGTTATGAGAATTTTTTTAAGATGATGACGAAGAAGAGGGAAATGTTGTGCGGCATTAGACTCAATAATCTGATTAATTGACTTGTATGACTCAATTAATTTGTTAATTATTTTCTTTTGAATATATTGAAAGTGAAAGAGTAATTGGACATGTGACCATTTAGTGAGGTACACGGTTCTAATTTCTTATATTAGCTTATGTGGTATTTGATAAAGTTGAAAATTAAAAATTAAGTATTAAAAATTGAATGTTGAATTTTTTAAGTTAAAAAATTATTTGATAAAAATTTAAGTGTTGAATTGAAACAAGTTGTTTGATATATATATATATATATATAAATTTGAAATTTATTATTTTTAAATTGTATCTTTCAATTTTATATTATGATATGGTAAGTTGGTGGTGGTAGAAGAGACGGCGGTGTTAGTTATGGTGCTGATGGCAATAATGGTGAAGATAGATGGATAGTGGTTGTAGTAATGGTGGAAAGGTAATGTCATGGAGATTAAAAAAAAAAAAAAGGGTGACAGCGGCGATGGTAGTGGTTGTTGCAATAGTTACAATAGTTGTGGAGGTGAAGGGTTGTTGTAATTGTTATAATCGTGGTAATAATGGCGATGTCGATTGTGGTTGCGATAATAAAATTATAATTGTTCTTATAGCAACAATGACAATAATGATGAAGGTGGTGGTGGCGGGTGGTGTGATGGTCAGGGTGGTGGTGGTCGTGGTATGTAAGTAAATTTCATATAACTTAAAATTTTCTTAACTAAAAGTTTACATTTTAAAAGACAAATTTTTAAGTAATATCAATTATTGTTATTAAACGAGCTTAATTGATTGTCATTTAACACATTCAATTTGAAGTGTTAAATCAGGTTAATTTGGATGACTAATTAGGCCTAACATGCCTATATGCCACCCCTAGGCCTTCACATCCATTCCTCTTCCCTTACACGCACTCAATCCCTCCCCTCTCACTCTTAACCCCATCCTTGTAGCTCCTCTCTTCCTTGTGCACACCCAGTTGCTCCTTAATTAACCACAACCCCTACCCATGTAGTCGTTCCCTCTCTTATGTGTACACCTAACCCTCTCCCTACTCTCGCCACCTCGACTCATATAACCCCCTTCCCTCGTGCACATTTAGTCTCTCATTATCTCTTGCAACATTCAACTCACAATCCCTTTATCTTTTCTTATGATACCTACACCCACAACCCCCACACTTGCACTCCCCTTCTTTATTTTTATCACCCTCTGTGTGTGTGTGTGTGTGTATGTGTGTTGCACTTTCATTACCATTGTTGGGAAATGAAAAAGAGGGGCTAGGGCCAGCTAGTGAGGATTATTCGAGTGGAGTAAGTTGGTGTAGGGTAAGAATAGACTGGAGGTGGTGGCCAGAGCTAGAGAGGGATAGGGGTGGGTGGCTAGAGTTGGGGGGAGGGGGGTGGCACTTAGAATTGGTAATGTGTAGACACAGTGCCTTTTTGGTTATTAGGCTCATTTTCATAAATTGCACCAAACTCTAAATCTCACATTAAATATGAATCACGTGATCTATAATGGTAATAAATCGTTTATCCCAAAAGTTATTAAAATAGATCAATTTGTAACAAAGAGTTGCCACTTAATTTTTATAAGAAAGTAAGAAATCTTTTGACTTTGAAAACATAATTTAGGCACTAATTCGTCATAACCAAATATCTTGGCTCGAAAACTTAAGTACAACAGAAGAAGGTCATTACATGAGCACCATTCTTGCTCAATCAAGTGATTTGCCTCTACTAATATTTTATTTTATGAGATTATATGATTGACTAAATCTATAAACTCAATTATTACCATAAATTCTTTACTAACCTAATCAACTAAGTGATTGAATAAACAAATATCATTCAAGTTAGATTAATGAACAAACCACATCAAGTCAAAGATTTTTATAAAATAATTTGATTTTTTAAATAAAAGATGGCTTTAATATCATATGGTTATGAACATAGCCCAACTCAAACAATATCATGAAAAACACTCAAAACAACCAATTGATCATTCAAAAACACATAGACTTGAATAATTGAAAAACAATGCATTAAATACAAACAATATGCTATGAAGTTTGAAGAAGTTACCCAAATTCCACCGCAAGACGTCAAGTATGTAAAATATATATTAAATAATGTACATATGATTCAAAATGTAACGCCCTCAAAATAAACCCATAAACCATACATTCTTGACATGCTTAGATAATAAAGAATGAAACATAATTACATATCATCAGAGTATTCATTACAGAATGTATTACATGTTGATAATAAAAGTAAATGCCCTATAGGCTTACAACTTTCCAAGTCAACACTTGGTTACAAAAGAGAGTACTAACTCTACACAAAACCAACCCTTGGCTTGATATACATGTAATACAACCAAAAATATCAAAAAGAGTCCAACAGCCTCAAGCCTCTCAAGCTACGTCCTTGGAGGTGGCATACTACCTGTATCTGAAAATGATGTCCCATATAGGGTGAGCCAATGCCCAGTAGAGATATGCTAAACATACTATGGGCAATAACTAAAACATTAGCATTTGACAGATGTTTAACTCACATGAATAAATTCATAATCCATTTCAATTACATGACAAATGTGTCCATGTTTCATTTCATTTTCATTACTTAACCAATTTCTCAATTTATATCCTGGCTTAGAACCTGGCCATATACTTTAAATGAGATTATATCTCATATCAATAACTCTTCCATTTCAACAATGTAAATGAGATAACAACTCTTATCAAAACACTTCCATAAGCCACAATAGATACACAGATTCACTGTATCAATAACACATAAAACACTTCCATACTTCACAAATGATACACAGATTTGCTGTACGAATAATTTAATAGGTATACGTATTTTATGTATCAATGGAGTGCATCCCCTATCTCCTCCCACATAACATCCGGTTTAGGAGTCCATCCCTTATCTTTCCCTAAACCGTGGAGTACATCCCCTATCTGCTCCCACATAATACATTGTATATAAACACATATCATATACACAATTAATCAATACATAAATTCAATGTATTATTCCAATCGTCATATTCGATGACATATTCAATAGATTAGTTTTAGTTTGCCTAATCATCATGCATTGTCTACAACAATCAAGACTATCCTCCACCGATAGCCCAAAGCAGTTATTTCTAAACAGATAATAAATCCCTCAACAGATATAAAATCTCAACAATTTCAAAGTGAGCGATTAATAAATCTAACTCCACCATTTTAACTCACAATGAACCAATTCCATTATTTCTAACTCAATTCCACATTTCTATAACATTTGTCATTAATTATACTAATGACCCAAATATACCCAAACATGGCATTTTTTCCCATTTTCTCAATATTGACCCAAAGGTTCAAATATTATCAACAATATCAAAACTATCATTTGAAGACCCAAAATACACACTTATGAGTCAAAATAACAAGACCCCTCTTTTGAAAATAACACATTTCAAACCCTAACTTTCCAAATCAACCTATCTATACAAATAACTCAATGTCTATGTTAAAGCACATAAAAATGAGTAGGAATCCCTACCTCAAAAGATGAAAGCCAATGGAGGAGATGAAGAAATCTCGAAGTGCTCCAAACCAAGAAATTTTTGGATCAAAAGATAGCCTTCGACAAACTCAACAACTTTTGCAAAGGCACCAATGGAGTGAATCACTCTAGCTAGATCACACCCTAGAGAGAAGGGAGATTCTAGAGAGAGGAGCTCTCAAAATCGGTTTTGGGAAAGTAAGAGAGAGAAAGGGAAATGAAAAAGTGATCCAAAAAGGTGAAATCCCGAAGTTATACCAGTCGCCCCGCTCGAGTGTCAGACACAGACTCACACTCGAGCGTCAAAAGCGACGCTCGAGCGCAGATTGGACACTTCCAGAAGTTTTGCAGACATGGTCCCCGTTCGAGCGGAGGAACAAAAACAAAGGGTCACGTTCGAGCGTCAAAACTCCCGCTCGAGCGTCAGAAGACCTGCAGACAAAAGTACTGGGAGGTGGAAAATTATGCTCGAGTGTCAAAACTCTCGCTCGAGCGAAGAAGCAACAACGAAGGGCCCGCTCGAGCGTTAAAAGCCCCGCTTGAGCGTGAAGCCCAAAATCTGGGCATCAACTCTAGGTTTCAAAACATAACCAACCTGTTTCAAACCTACCCAACACAACCCAAGACTCAAATACAAAGAGTAAGGGAAGGAAATGAGAATGAGACAACAACACAATCATGGAACCAAGTGCATAATATAATATACAAAGGAAAGGAAAACCAAGATCGCTATAACCTTCCCCCCTTAAAGAATTTCGTCCCCGAAACTAAGTACAAGTTTTCAAAAACAAGTTTTTCTCAATTCTCAACACATTACAATTCATTTCCCAACAACTTGACCCATTACCGGTCATTCCATCTCTATTCAAGAGGCATTTCATAATATATACACAATATGCATTATTAGCATGCTTTTCCTTGAAATCTACCAATTCCAACACAATTTTCACAATTCTATATCATATTCAATATTCATGATATACTTCCATAAATCCAAAACATATACGATGCTTTATAACTCAAGACATGTTTAATGCTCTTAAAGTTCATTAATATTACAAAATCCCAATACATGGTTAAACAATTACAAACAAGTCCGGATATTTCTGACAGACATCCACCTCACGTTCCCAAGTGGCTTCCTCCACTCCGTGATGTTTCCACAAAACCTTTACCAAGGGAATGGTCTTGCCTCGCAAGACTTGATCCCGCCTATCCAAGACCCAAACCAGTCTCTCCTCATACGAGATATCCTCGTCAACCTCTAAGTCAGCCCAATTCAACACATGGGATGGATCCGGCTCATACTTCTGAAGCATGCTAACATGAAACACATCATGTACCCCGGATAACTGCGGCGGCAAGGCCAAACGGAAAGCAACCTCCCCAATCCTCTCAAGGATCTCGAAGGGACTGATAAACCGAGGGGATAACTTCCCACTCTTCCCAAACCTTATCAAACCCCGTCTAGGTGATATTTTCAGAAAAACATGATCACCACTCTCAAATGCCAAAGGCCTCCTCCTACGGTCGGCATAACTCTTTTGGCGACTCTGGGCTGTAACAAGCCTCATACGGATAAGCTCAACTTTCTCCGTCGTTTCCCTCACCACCGCTAGGCCCAACAATGGTGCATCACCCACCTCAGCCCAACAAACCGGAGACCTATAAGGTCGGCCATACAAGGCCTCAAACAGTGCCATACCGATACTCGACTGAAAACTGTTGTTGTAGGCAAACTCCACCAAGGGCAAGTGCCTCTCCCACGTCCCACTAAAGTCAAGGACACAACCTCGAAGCATATCCTCAAGGATTTGAATAGTACGCTCAGACTGCCCGTCAGTCTGAGGATGATAAGCTGTGCTAAAGGTCAATCTAGTACCCAAGGCACTCTGTAAACTCTGCCACAACCTAGCAGCAAAATGAGGGTCTCTATCTGAAACGATCGACACTGGGACCCCGTGTAACCTCACTATGTCCCGAATATACAAATCTGCAAGATGATCTACCGAATCTCTTACGCGCATAGGGATGAAGTGCGCCGACTTAGTCAACCGGTCTACAACCACCCAAATAGCATCACTACCCCGCTGAGTCCTCAGAAGACCTACAACGAAGTCCATAGTGACATGCTTCCACTTCCACTCGGCAATAGGCAAGGGTTGCAACAAACCTACTGGCCTCTGATGCTCGGCCTTCACTTGCTGACAAGTAAGGCACTTCGATATGAAAACTGCCACATCTCTCTTCATACCATGCCACCAAAACTGGCGACCCAAATCACGATACATCTTGGTGCCTCTTGGATGCACCATAAGGCGTGAATGGTGAAACTCCCGGAGTACCTCCTCTCGGCAAGACTCCGGCACAAACAAGCAGTCTCAGTATCTCACACTCAGGTCGGGATACACAGACAAACCTTTCTCAACCTTTCCACTGGAGATCTTCTCTCGGACGGATTCTACCTAAAGGTCACCTCTCTGTGCCTCTAACACCCGATTTACAAGTGTAGACTGCGCAACAATAGAAAACAAGGCCGCAGCCTCAACAGATTCACCCAGAAGCAAATCAAACTCTCCATGTGCACCCAACATCTCCTACTCTCGGATGGCTATACAAGCTACATCACCAATGGATTTCCTACTAAGGGCATCGACCACAACATTGGCCTTTCTCGGGTGATAGTGCAACTCGAAGTTGTAGTCCTCAATGAACTCCATCCACCTTCTCTGCCTCAAATTCAAGTCCCTCTGTGTAAACAGATACTTCAAACTCTTATGATCCGAGAATACCTCGAATCTCTCACCATAAAGGTAGTGCCTCCAAATCTTCAAGGCGAAGATCACTGCTGCTAATTCTAGGTCATGTGTAGGGTAATTCCTCTCGTGTATCTTCAACTGATGTAAGCCATAAGCTACCACTTTCCCCTCTTGCATCAACATACAACCCAAACCCTCTCGTGAGGCATCACAATAAACCGCATAGCCCAAACCTCTCTCCGGAATAATCAAAACCGGAGCGGTGGTCAATCTAACTTTCAACTCTTGGAACGACTTTTCCCAAGTCTCACTCCATACAAATTTAACCCCTTTCCGCATCAATCTAGTCAATGGTGAAGCTAACCTGGAGAAGTCTTTCACCAACCGACGGTAATACCCAGCTAATCGAAGCGCAAATCTCAAAAAACACTCTTAAGGTCAGGCCTAATCACGCCTTGCCTCAATCTTGGATGTATCAACAGACACCCCTTTCCCGGAAACCACATGGCCTAAGAATTTAACCTCTCTTAGCCAGAACTCACACTTCCCAAACTTGGCATACAGCCTATGGGCTCTAAGCAACTCAAGCACCACTCTAAAGTGTTCCTCGTGCTCCTCCTCCGAAGGTGAATAAATCAGAATGTCGTCCACGAAAACGACCACAAAACGATCTAAGAATTCCTGGAATATTCAGTTCATCAAATCCATAAACACTGCCAGTGCATTGGTGAGCCCAAATGGCATCACCAGAAACTCATAATGGCCATACCGCATACAGAATGCCGTCTTCGGAATATCCTCCTCCCTGACCCTCAACTGGTAGTAACCCGATCTCAGGTCTATCTTAGAGAAACAACGGGAACCCTTCAACTGGTCAAACAAATCATCTATACGGGGCATAGAGTATTTATTCTTAACCGTAGCCCGATTCAATTTCTGGTAATCGATACATAGTCTCAAGGAACCATCTTTCTTTTTAGCAAAGAGGGCCAGTGCTCCCCATGGAGAAACACTAGGGCGAATGAAGCCCTTATCCAGCAACTCCTGGAGTTGAATCTTCAACTCACTCAACTTGGCTGGGGCAAAACGGTAAGGTGCCATAGAAATCGGCGCTGTGCCGGGCACTAAATCAATAGAGAACTCTATCTCTTGATGAGGTGGCAAACTGACAAGATCCTCGGAAAAAACATCCAAATACTCGCAAACCACTCTCGGCAACTCAACCCTAGTCTCATCATACTCACTACTCATAAGGCTAGCAAGAAGACCACTTAGCTCACTCTATCCTCACGGATCATACACCGGTGGCAACACACTACCAACCCGATCCCCCAGAAAATGGAAACAATCCCCGCTTAAGGTACATACTGTGACTCTCTGGCGATAACAATCAATAATAGCCCGATATGATGATAGCCAGTCCATACCCAAAATAACATCGAAACCTGACATGGGCATAACTACAAAAGAAAACGGAAGCCGATGATCTGCGACCTCTATATCACAACCTCTACACCCTTGTTTCAAAATCAACTCACTCCCAACAGGTGATACAACACAAATAGGAGATGCTAACTGTGCCAACTCCAAACCCAAAACAGATGCAAATGTAGCAGATATAAAAGAATGGGATGCACCCGTATCTATCAACACATTGGCAACCGAGTTGCAAAACAAGAAGGCACCTCTCACAACCGATGGAGCCGGTACAAGATCCTGCACGGTAAAAGCATATAGCACCCTGAAGGCCCCTGATCTACCTGCTCACCTCTAAGAGCAAAAGACTGTTGCACAGACTTGGACGACGAAGCTCCCTGATTGGCCCTCGAGGCATGAACTGACTGAGCTGGCTGAAAACTCTGCCTCTGCCCAGGTGCACCAGAAGTGCCACTTAACTGCGGGCAAAACCTCTTCAGGTGCCCCGCCTGACCACACTGGTAACAAGAGAGCGGCTGGCCTCTGCCCTGACTCTGGCTCTGAGGTCGAGCCGAAGATGAAGCTGCTCTCTGCTCTCTGCCCTTCTGCGGGCAAGCTGGAGACTTGTGGCCCAGCTAATCACATTTGTAACAAGTCACGTCTCCTTGACTGCTTCTCCCAGGGCCTGCACTCGACATTAGAAAGGTAGATCTAACAAAACCACCCCGAGACTGCTGAGGGTTAGAACCCTTCTGTCTCCTGCCATCACCCTAGCCATCTTGACTCCTCTTGGAGACCCTCTACCTCTCCTCCTGCATCATACTCTCCATATGGGCCGCAGCATCCACAAGACGCCCATAGTCTCGGGTCATGGAACCCCCAACTCTCATCTTGAGGCCATGCCTCAGCTTCCTTTCAAACTCGATACAACGGCGATCTTCAGCCGCCACAAGCTCAGGTGCAAACCTGGATAAGCTGGTAAATGCGACCTCAAACTCGGCCACTGAAGAACTCAGCTGCTTAAGCTGGCAGAGCTGATCCCTTAACTTCTCCCTGACAGCTGGAGATAAATACTTCTCCTGGAAAGCATCCACAAAGGCCTCCCATGTGCCACCAATACGACCCCTCATAAACTTCCACCACTGACCCGTATCCCCCTTAAGCTGGAAAGATGCCAAGGTCACCTTCAATGCTCTGTCTTTGATGCCAAGCATCTCAAACGTCTTAGTTATCTGCTCCAACCACTCATTTGCCTTAAGTGGCTCCTTAGGATCCACAACAAACTCATCCAGGTTAGACCGGAAGAACTCCCTCTTCAGAAAGGAAGGCCCTGCATCAACAACCTGGGCCTGGGCTTGATTCTTAGCCCTAAGAATGCCCATGGACTCCCTCAATGCTCCTGCCATCTCGCGGGCTAAGGTGCCCATGGCTTGCTGACCTACTAGCTCGGCCATATTGGCCTGGCCAACACCCTCCTGTTGCGCCAGAATCTCATCTGGTATAGGCATCTCCTGCCTCCTAGGCCTACCTCGCCTACCACCATGTCCTCGTCCTGACATCCTAATAAAGGTAATGAAGAACATTAGCACATTCACAAACGTGCCGAAGCTATAACACTCACGTCCTAATGCATGGACACTGTAATTCATTCCACGTAAGTACATAATCACATAAGCACTTACGAATTTCATTTTCGGATAATGATAGTGCCGAGGCGTTACAAGAGTTCCGGTTAGAAACAGCATTGATCAAGTGCTTTTCCAACCAGACTCAAAGAAACCCAAGTATCCAATCAACATCCTAGAAATTAAATCCCATACCCAAATAGTCACATAAAAATGTTATCAGATAAACACATAACATTACACATAAGTCCCTAAAAAGCGAGACAAACCCATTGTGATACTAATCACTTTCCACGTACCCAAAGTATTCAAACCCGGTACGCTCTGATACCAAGTTGTAACGCCCTCAAAATAAACCCATAAATCATACATTCTTGACATGCTTAGATAATAAAGAATGAAACATAATTACATATCATCAGAGTATTCATTACAGAATGTATTACATGTTGACAACAAAAGTAAATGCCCTATAGGCTTACAACTTTCCAAGTCAACACTTGGTTACAAAAGAGAGTACTAACTCTACACAAAACCAGCCCTTGGCTTGATATACATGTAATACAACCAAAAATATCAAAAAGAGTCCAACAGCCTCAAGCCTCCCAAGCTACGTCCTTCGAGGTGGATACTACCTGTACCTGAAAATGATGTCCCATATAGGGTGAGTCAATGCCCAGTAAGGATATGCTAAATATACTATGGGCAATAACTAAAACATTAGCATTTGACAGATGTTTAACTCACATGAATAAATTCGTAATCCATTTCAATTACATGACAAATGTGTCCATGTTTCATTTCATTTTCATTACTTAACCAATTTCTCAATTTATATCCTGGCTCAGAACCGGGACATATACTTTAAATGAGATTATATCTCATATCAATAACTCTTCCATTTCAACAACGTAAATAAGGTAATAACTCATGTCAAAACACTTCCATAAGCCACAATAGATACACAGATTCGCTGTATGAATAACACATAAAACACTTCCATACTTCACAAATGATACACAGATTTGTTGTATGAATAATTTAATAGATATACGTATTTTCTGTATCAATGGAGTCCATCCCCTATCTCCTCCCACATAACATCCGGTTTAGGAGTCCATCTCCTATCTTCCCCTAAACCATGGAGCACAACCCCTATCTCCTCCCACATAACACATGTATATAAACACATATCATATACACAATTAATCAATACATAAATTCAATGTATTATTCCAACTGTCATATTCAATGACATATTCAATTGATTAGTTTTAGTTTGCCTAATCATCACGCATTGTCTATAACAATCAAGACTATCCTCCACCGATAGCCCAAAGCAGTTATTTCTAAACAGATAATAAATGCCTCAACAGATATAAAATCACAACAATTTCAAAGTGAGCGATTAATAAATCCAACTCTACCATTTTAACTCATAATGAACCAATTCCATTATTTCCAACTCAATTCCACATTTCTATAACATTTGTCATTAATTACGCTAGTGACCCAAATATACCCAAACATGGCATTTCTCTCCCTTTTCTCAATATTGACCCAAAGGTCCAAATATTATCAACAATATCAAAACTATCATTTTAAGACCCAAAATACACACTTATGAGTCAAAATAACGAGACCCATCTTTTGAAAATAACACATTTCAAACCCTAACTTTCCAAATCAACCCATCTATACAAATAACTCAATGTCTATGTTAAAGCACATAAAAATGAGTAGAAATCCCTACCTCAAAAGATGAAACCCAATAGAGGAGATGAAGAAATCTCGAAGTGCTCCAAACCAAGAAATTTTTGGATCAAAAGATAGCCTTCGACAAACTCAACAACTTTTGCAAAGGCACCAAGGAAGTGAATCACTCTAGCTAGATCAAACCCTAGAGAGAAGGGAGATTCTAGAGAGAGGAGCTCTCAAAATCGGCTTTGGGAAAGTAAGAGAGAGAAAGGGAAATGAAAAAGTGATCCAAAAAGGTGAAATCCCGAAGTTATACCAGTCACCCGCTCGGCGTGAAACCCGCCGGCGTCAGACATGAACTCACGCCGGCGTCGGCGCCCGCTCGAGCATAGATTGCACACTTCCAGAAGTTTTGTAGACATGGTCCCCGCTCAAGCGTCAAACTCCCTGCTCGAGCGGAGGAACAAAAACAAAGGGTCACGTTCGAGCGTCAAAACTCCCACTCGAGCATCTGAAGACCTGCAGACAAAAGTACTAGAAGGTGGAAAATTATGCTCGAGCATCAAAACTCCCGCTCGAGCGGAGAAGCAACAACGAAGGGCCCGCTCGAGCGTCAAAAGCCCCGCTCGAGCGTGAAGGCCAAAATCTGGGCATCAACTCTAGGTTTTAAAACATAACCAACCTGTTTCAAACCTGCCCAACACAACCCAAGACTCAAATACAAAGAGTAAGGGAAGGAAATGAGAATGAAACAACAACACAATCATGGAACCAAGTCCAGAACACAATATACAAAGGAAAGGAAAACCAGGATCGCTATAACCTTCCCCCCTTAAAGAATTTCGTCCCCGAAACTAAGTACAAGTTTTCAAAAACAAGTTTTTCTCAATTCTCAACACATTACAATTCATTTCCCAACAACTAGACCCATTATCGGTCATTCCATCTCTATTCAAGAGGCATTTCACAATATATACACAATATGCATTATTAGCATGCTTTTCCTTGAAATCTACCAATTCCAACACAATTTTCACAATTCTATATCATATTCAATATTCATGATATACTTCCATAAATCCAAAACATATACGATGCTTTACAACTCAAGACATGTTTAATGCTCTTAAAGTTCATTAATATTACAAAATCCTAATACATGGTTAAACAATTACAAACAAGTCCAGATATTTCTGACAGACATCCACCTCACGTTCCCAAGTGGCTTCCTCCACTCCGTGATGTTTCCACAAAACCTTTACCAAGGGAATGGTCTTGCCTCGCAAGACTTGATCCCGCCTATCCAAGACCCAAACCAGTCTCTCCTCATACGAGATATCCTCGTCAACCTCTAAGTCGGTCCAATCCAACACATGGGATGGATCCGGCTCATACTTCCGAAGCATGCTAACATGAAACACGTCATGTACCTCGGATAACTGCGGCGGCAAGGCCAAATAGTAAGCAACCTCCCCATTCCTCTCAAGGATCTCGAAGGGACCGATAAACCGAGGGGATAACTTCCCACTCTTCCCAAACCTCATCAAACCCCGTCTAGGTGATATTTTCAGAAAAACATGATCACTCGTCTCAAATGCCAGAGGCCTCCTCCTACGGTCGGCATAACTCTTTTGGCGACTCTGGGCTATAACAAGCCTCATACGGATAAGCTCAACTTTCTCCATCGTTTCCCTCACTACCTCTGGGCCCAACAAAGGTGCATCACCCACCTCGGCCCAACAAACCGGAGACCTACAAGGTCGGCCATACAAGGCCTCAAACGGTGCCATACCGTTACTCGACTGAAAACTGTTGTTGTAGGCAAACTCCACCAAGGGCAAGTGCCTCTCCCATGTCCCACTAAAGTCAAGGACACAACCTCGAAGCTTATCCTCAAGGATCTGAATAGTATGCTCGAACTACCCGTCAGTCTGAGGATGATAAGCCGTGCTAAAGGTCAATCTAGCACCCAAGGCACTTTGTAAACTCTGCCACAACCTAGCAGCAAAACGAGGGTCTCTATCTGACATGATTGACACTGGGACCCCGTGTAACCTCACTATGTCCCGAATATACAAATCAGCAAGATGATCTGCTGAATCTCTTACGCGCATAGGGATGAAGTGCGCCGACTTAGTCAACTGGTCTACAACCACCCAAATAGCATCACTACCCCGTTGAGTCCTCGGAATACCTACAACGAAGTCCATAGTGACATGCTCCCACTTCCACTCGGCAATAGGCAAGGGTTGCAACAAACCCGTTGGCCTCTGATGCTCAGCCTTCACATGTTGATAAGTAAGGCACTTCGATACGAAACTGGCGACCCAAATTAGGATACATCTTGGTGCCTCCCGGATGCACCGCAAGGCGTGAATGGTGAAACTCCCGGAGTACCTCCTCTCGGCAAGACTCCGGCACAAACAAGCAGTCTCGGTATCTCACACTCAGGTCGGGATACACAGACAAACCCTTCTCAACCTTTCCACTAGAGTGCACAGACTTCTCCTCCATACACGTGTATGGAGGGCTTGCACCTTTTGCACCCTTTTGACCCAAGCTTCTTGGAGAAGCTTGCGCCCTTTGTCTTGGCTTCTTGAGGAAGCTTGACCCTTTGTGTTAGCTTCCTCAAGAAGCTTGCACCTTGGGGTTAAGCTTCCTTGAGAAGCTTGACCCCCTTGACCCTTTTGTATTAGCTTCCCTTAGAAGCTTTGAGCCTTTATCTTGCTCTATATAAGGAAGCCTTGCTTCTCCTTTGAAGGGGGTTGAACAAATCAGACATATACATCTAATATATCTCATATATCACTCTCTCTCTCTCTCTCTATGTCTCCCTCTTTCTCCTCATTTGTGTGTGTTTGAGGGTTCAAAAGGGTGTTTTGTTCTTAATTTTGCACTAAGGCACCTAGTATTACACCATATTTCAGTTTTGGCGGTGTTGGGAGGTTGTTCTTAGAGCTTTGAGTTGGTTTTGATCAGAAGAAAAGGGCTGGACTTGCTGTTCTTCAAGTGTTCTTCAAGGGTGAGCTAGTTACTTTATATTCCCCATTCTTGCACTAGCTTTTAACCCACTTTGCATGCTATTTTGAGCTTTGTGTATAACTAATAAAAACTCTAATTTTTCATGCTTAAGATGTTTCATTAAGGTCTCATTTGTGTTTGGGGTCGACCTCCCCCTCTTAGGCCTTGTTTGGCCCCTTTTGTGCTTTCTTTGGTTGAGCTTTGAATATTTTTGTGCATTGGCCTTCTCACCACTGAAATCCAGAGGATTTTCAGTGGTGAAGAAGAGGTTTTGAGGTCTTGCATCGGGGAGGGGCACCCCTCTCCCTTTGTGTCTTATTTGTTCATGTTTTTCGCTCATAAGGGTAGCATGCATGCCTAGTTGTTCTTAGCTTCATTTCAGAGGTTTTTGGGTGTTATTTTGTCATATTATACCTCAATTTTTGGTAGGATTTATTGTCCACTACATGCATCGCATACTTGCTTAGTAATCCCCTTTATTGTCATAACATGTGCCATGCATTTGCCCCTCCATGCTTGCATGTTCTAGCTTAACTTCATGAAGTTTTTTGTCATATTTTGCCATGCTTAAGGTCTGTTGGGTACTGATTTGATCATGTTTTCCATGTTTCGTATAGCCTCTTTGCATTTTGGCTTGTGAGCCTTGAGTATGTGAGTCATTAGCATGCTTTAGTTGGGTTATTTCAGTGATTTGAAATGAGCCTTGGTGTATGCCCTTTTGTTTAAGACCTTGGGCTGCCATATCAGTGGGTTTTGGGGTGTATTTTCATGCATTGAAACTCTATTTTTGGTTGCATAATACATATCATGCGTGGTCATAATAGTTGTAGTGGAATACCCCCTTCTTGGCCTCAAGTTTTGGGCCCTATTGCGTGCCTTGTTTGCATGTTTTGTTTGACTTGGCATCATCCCCTTTGCATGTATTTCAGAGCTTAATATGTTGGTTGAAATGTCCATGTTTGCCTCTTTTATGTATGCTTAGAGTTGCCTCTTTTATGCCTTAAGTGATGGGCCTTGTGCATGCATGCATGCATATGTGATTTGTGCTCTTGTTATGCCACTTTGGCCACTGTTTTTGGGTTGTGGCTGAGGCTCATCCATCTTAGTATAAGTCCATAGGTCTTGCATTTGTGCATTGGTGCATGCCTATCACTTTGTATAGTTGCTTATCTAGGTTGCATCGTTGTATATCTATTGTATTACCATGTTTGCATTACATGTTAGGTTGCATTGCATTGCATCTTGCATGCTTAGCACATTGTACATTTGCATGTTTATCTTGCATTACATTTGCCATGTTTTGTTAACTTAGCCATTTTGCATACTTGAGTCACTTTGCATACATGCATTGCATTTTGCTTGGTTTGGCGTGTCAAACCAAGCATGAGGGGTGAGGTGTGTTCGTACTCAAAGTGACGAAACACGCCTCAACCCTCGGTCGCCGATGCCCTTGACCTCAACATGATAGGACGTGTAGCACTCATGAGTTTTGTTGCATGCATTTACATTGATTTTCGAACTTGGTGCCTTTGGCCATCATGCATCAAAATGCGTGATTAGTGGCCTGAGGACCGAGGGCCATACTTCCTTGAGTCCATAGCATGATAGGGGGAGTGGCCATGCACACATTGCTTTGAAAATTACATGCCATGCACTGTCTGTCCTCTACTGCTGTCAAAATAGGGCTCTACAGGAAAAATGGCCGGTCGACCACTTTTGAGGCCGATCGACCATCAGTGTCTAGCCGATGGTTCAATATTTGGCCGATAAGCATATTCTCTTGGCCGGTGGATTTTAATTATGGCCAGTGGTACCCCACAACAATCTGGGAGTGATTCAGAAGGATTCTGGAAACTTTCATAAATTTCAGAGGGACAAGGTAGTGTAAACAGAGACAGCTTTTGACATGGCAGTGAGTTTCTGAGCAAGGCGAGTCAAGCATGCATCATCCACGCATTCCGAGGCAGGGCTGCGGCCATTTTCTTTCCTAGTTAATTTGTTAATTAATTAAGGTTTTGTAATATTTAATTAGCTAGAGTAGTTAATTATTTATTCGGTCTGTATTATTTATTCGGACCCTTCGAGAGAGGGCCAACTGTTGTAATAAGTGTGCGTATGTGTGTTGTATGTCTTTCAACCCCACATCTTTCTCCTTTTCATTTACCAGCTTATGATGGTTAGTTTTAGGGCATGTTTCAATTAGCGTCTATATGTTCGCATGTTTGCATTCATTCATCCGTCTTGCATGCACCGGGCTCGGTGCATCATACTAACTGCATTGTATTTCAATTACAAGTTGAATACTTGTTATCTGTTACATTTTATACGCCATGTATAGAATAGCCGAGCCTATCTTAGTTGCATTTTGCATGTGTTGCATTAGCCATCTTAACATGAACTAGGATCATGCATTGATTACTAACTAGTTTCTGTTTTGGCTTGGAGTACTCGGTGAGTGTTTTTGCTTTAACATACTTGCATGCGTGTGAGTGACTGCCATGATAGCGTGCTTACCATGAGGCTATTTGCTTATGTGATATAACTGCCTGAATTCCTGTGAGTGAAGGTTGGATTATCTGAATTGGAACAATTCATTGATTGCGCGTTTTAAGCCCACTAGATAGTGGCAAATCACCATGTTTTCTAAGCCCACCCGAGGGTGGCAAAATCCACGTCTTAGCCTACTTGCGAGTAGCACCTTCAAACCGTTTTTCAAAAACAAACATGAAATGTTTTGTTCCAACTCAGGCGATTCCGTCTATACTTGTATGCTGCGCGCATCACATAGTAATTCTAGGCTAATAAACCGGAATAAGAGCGCATAATGTTTTTAAAACTTGATATCATGGTTAGTAGAGGCTGATCTTTGATCGGGCGAGCGGGGGTGCTCATGAAGTGACCTTCCCCAATCGTACCCAAGTTCCCGAGCTGAGGCAACTTTGGTGATGACGAACACGTGGCCTTAGGCAACGAGTCTGGGTTTCCTAAATTGCCCAAAATAAATATTTAGGTGGCGACTCTGTATTTGGCAAAGCAGTCCATGTTTGGCACTTCTTTCAAAAAATCTATTTTTAAAAACGATTTGCCAGATTTGGACTCTTTGATGATTCATCGGTCTTACATTGCACTCTGCGAGATTAGATACAGGACTGTGACATTGAGTCCTGAACTGTAGTGAGCCCAATGAACAAAACGGGGGATTTCCTCCCTGGACGTTCGAGGACGTCTACAGTTTCTGGCGACTCTGCTGGGGATTTAGAGAACTTGACTCGAACTCATGATATCTTGTTTTGTTTGCACTTATGTGTTTCTTTGCATTTCATTTGCAATGGTGCGCCTAGGACACCGTGTTTGCCATCTACTATTCCTGAACGGTTTGTCGGAGGCTGCGTGCTATAAGGCTGACCGGTTATAGGCTCTGCCACAATGGGAACACCAACCCCGGTTTTACCAGGGCAACCTTTTAGACCATTTGACCTAGTGCATATTTGGAATCCATAGGGACCATTCTAAGCTAGGACAGGTGGCTTACCCGATAATAGGTTGTTTGAAACCGTTGCGTGCATAGTGAAACCCTAGCTCCTGACAAAATAGGACAAGGAAACCCTACCCCAACATAGGGGTGTTTTGGCTCTCACTTGTTTGCTATGTGCTTTTAAAGTTGGCCTCTACAGGGAATGCATGTATCAGTTCACAAGTTCAGGCATCAGGCCTACGAGCACTAGTGTTTTGAGGATCAGTTATCAGCGGGTATCAGATTCGGTTTTGGGGGCAGTAATTTAGGAATGATGATCAGCGATTGAGAATAGTCTATTCAGCTTATCAACTGCGTGTTGTGTGTTTATTTACGCTGTTATGCTGTCAGTTGGTCTGGTTGTGTATTCCCTTATAATTTCTTTATTTATCTTTTTGCCAGGTAGTTTAGCACAATTGCTTCAGACCAAGCAGATATTCCCCAAGCACTCTGGATAAGAGGTCGTCGACTCCATCGATCTGAGGATCTGGTAGACGGACAACCAGTGTATCATTCTCTACCCCTGGTTACCAGACGGAGGGCAGTCAAGCAGAGGATATCAGTTCAACAGTCAGTTCAGAGGGCTTCGTCCACCCCGCCTAGGTATAGTAGGAATTAGAGTCCTGTTTCTCCCGCAAAGAGGGAACATATACCGGTAGTACAGCTAGATCAGAGCAGTATGGCAGGGATCGAAGAAATTATGCGCCAGCTCCAGGAGAGCATGAGAACCATGCAGCAAGACATTGTTCGTCGAGATGAATTTGTCAAGCAACTGGCCGAGATCATGGCCCAATAGGCAGAGTTAATTACCAAGTTGCAACAATAGACCGGGGCGTCTGCTTCACACCAGGTCCCTTCCCCACCAGGAGTTCCAGCACCTGGGGAGGCACCAAACGCCCAGAATGTCCAAGAGGATATAGACATCCCAATGGGGCCACCTCTGCCCCTGATTCTACCCCAACTATCCAAGGCACCTACGCTTATCAATCAACCGGACTTTCCCTTTGAGTTCGAGGTGGACCCTACAACGTTGAAGTTGAGCAAGCTTGAGAAGATGTTCAAGAAATCCCAAGGGGTAAAGTCCATCCCGGACATTGAGGACGGGTATACCGACGCTATGACGCTGCCGGACCGGTTCAAGATGCCACAGAACGAACGTTTCGACGGGTCCAGGGATCCCATGGTGCATCTGCATTTGTTTTCAAATATACTAAGGCCAATGGGCCTCACCCGACAACAGAAGCTTTCATTATTTGGCCAGACCCTGTCCGGTGTGCCGGCCATCTGGTACGCAAAATTGGAAGATGATGTCAAGCGGAACTGGGATGCGATGGCCGAGGCCTTCATTGCACAGTACTCCTATAACACGCAAATTGAGATTACCACTCGTGATCTCAAGACAACAAGGCAGGAGCCTAAGGAGACTTTCTCTGAATTCGTAACCCGCTGGAGGGCCAAGGCCTCAATGATGACCACTAGGCCCACTGACAAGGATCAGATTCGGATGATTGTGCGCAATCTCCAACCCAAACTGATGTAGAAAATGATCGTGCTCTCTTTCCCTACCTTTTCAGATCTGCATGAGATGGGGGTACAAATTGAGGATGCGATGAAATAGGATCTGATTGACCAAGACAGAGAGCAACCCAGGAGAACTTTCAACCGCAACACCAATGTAGGCCCGAGCGGCGCTACCACTACAAGAGCCTCAGAAGTGAGCATGGTCACCACCATTCCCCCTCCAAGAACCATGGTAGCTACACCATTCTCCGGTGCATCCGGAAGCAATACATAAACAACCAACTACCCGCCTAAAAACAAAAGAACCTTCGCTCCACTATATATGCCCCTGTCCAAAGCTCTGGGGGTTTTAGTCAGAAAAAGGCACCTGAAGCCCCTAGAGCCGCGGCCATTGCCGGAAAAACGTCCCCCTACCCACAACCCAACCAAATATTACGCATTTCACCAACAGCACGGTCATGACATCGACCAATGCTTCCGATTACGTCATGAGATTCAAGATCTCATTGATAATGGGTGATTGTGCCTCCCGAAAAACCCAATGTCACAACAAACCCTCTCCTACCGCACCACCAAGATCCACCTCCCAAAAGAATCAACTTTATCCAGACTGGGGTCGTGTATTACGATCCTAGCATATATATCACCCCATCCCACCTACCCGAGCCGGAGGTGCTCCTTCTTGACTGCACTGGCTTGTGCATGTTGGACATCTTCAAAACCCAACCCGAACCAACGGTGGTGACTGTCAAAGACAGAACATGGGAGATTTCATAGGAGAATAGGATTGTTGAGTCAGAATTTGAGGAATTTGGGAGTTTTGCTGAGAAGGTATACAGTCCGAGTGACTACATTCTGTCAGTAGGCCAGGTTAGGCAAAGTGTGGATTTGCCAGAAAGAGCAGAGCTTTGTATGGTACAGAGGGATGGATTTGATCAGGGGTCAGATGATTTAGTAGCATTGGAAGGGGACTTCGCTAACCTCCAATTTTTCAGTGAACAAAATCCAGTGGACGTGGCGGTCAATTGGTCGAATCTCAAGGAATCGGTAGAGGTTACCGGGTGGCTGGATGATTAACCGGATGTTATGAAAGAATGCCAGCCAGAACAAGGCCCGTCAGGGGCGAGGACATCAGTTGTGGCCGAAAGGGTTGAGAATCGGAGTGCATCGCCGGAGAGCGTCGGTGTTAAGAATTTTGCTCGGGATCTGGGCACTTTAAATTACGAGAATTATTGAACAGACAGCTATACTGACGTAGTTGGAACAAGAAAGGTTTGAGGATTCTGAGAGAATCAGAAAAGCTAAAGCCCATGAGGGGACTGAAAATACTGTGAGTACAAGGACAGTAGAAACAGAGCCGGATAGGTGTCTGTTGGTTGTCGGTGGAATGTGGTGAGAGGACGGTGATCTATGTCTGGCCCACACGGATGAGGATTGGGGGAGCAATCGACCAGACGATACCTGGTACATTGGTGAAGTTGACCATCTGACTAGGAGTGGACGGTATTTCAAGCCTCCACACCAAGATCAGCCAGAGGCATCTGGGAAAGATAAGGAGGCGGAGAAGCAGAAAGAGAAGCAACTCGAAGAAGAGGCTGTACTGAAGAAGTTGAAAAAGATACAGGCAGACATCTCCATCTAGGGACTGCTTATGGCATCGTGAGTGCATAGACAAGCTGTCTTATCGGCCATGGACAAGGCCAAGCTCTCAATAGACACCACACTCGAACAGCTGGCGGGCTTAGTTTTTTCGGGAGGGGCTACCCCGTTGTTGACTTTCTCTGAGAAATAATTGCCACCTGAGGGTGCGAACCATAACAAGCCACTCTACATCTCTGTGGAGTGCAGGAACAAATGGATACCTGTGGTGCTTGTCGACACAGGGTCCGCCATTAATGTGTGCCCGGCAAGAACTACATACGCAATCGGTTTAAAGACCGCAGACTTTGTGCCGACAGCCCAGGTGATTCGGGCATATCATAACATAAGCAGAGAAGTAATGGGGATAGTGAAAATTCAGACCAAGGTTGGGCCGGGACAGCATGAAGTAGACTTTCACGTCCTAGAAGTTCCTGCGACCTTCAATCTACTTTTGGGGCGGTCGTGGTTGCACCAAGTAAAGGCAGTTTCATCCACCTTGCATCAAATGGTGAAATACCCCCATGGGAAGGGAGTAGCCATCGTTTTTGGAAATTTGTCGATCCATCCACTGCCAGAAGTATCTATGCTAGTTTTGGAAATTGAGCACGGTATAGAGGATGTGTTCATATCGAGTTTTACCCTGGCTGAGGCCCGGGTCGTACAGAACATCTTAGTTGTTAATGAGGGGGTGTATGTTAGCGCACAATCAGTATACCTCATGAACAAGCTTCAACACATCCCCATGGGAATGGGAAAGAGTGGCCAGAAGGGCATTGCAGCGTTGGCCGAAGTGCCACACAACCCACACACCTTTGGATTGGGTCATCTGCCCACCAAAGAGGATTGGATAAGGAAAGGTAAGGAGATGGCTGTGAGAGCCAAAGCGAAGCAGGCGGGGAAGCCTTTTGAGCTAATGCAATGACCCATCCAAGGTACCCTAAACGGACGCTTTGTCAGGGAAGGAGAGGACTTTCCATTTTATGGCTTCCCAGAGCCGTAGCTGAATGCTGAGAAGAGGCGCTTGCCGGGGTTTGAGATCTTCTTTGACCTACAATTATCTGGGGATGACGTTGCCGAAGAGCGGACGGACCCATTAGCTGAGGCTAAGCAGAGCAAGAAAGTGGAGTCTGAGGACGCCGAAAGTGAAATGGGGGTAGCGCTGGCGTGTCTACTTTCAGATCCTCCGATCGAACAGAAGTGCTTGGAGGATAACTTCTCGATATGCGTGATCAGGAATGAAACGGCTGCAGGCCTACCAGCAAACATTTTGGATGCATCTATCACACCCTCTCTCATTTGGCAGTACGAAGAGGGATTTTTGTCAAGCAGCACCGCGTCAGGTAGTGAGCCAGAATTTGATTCCACCGAGTCTGTTGAGTCGGAATCAAGTTCCAGCTCGACTAAGTCTGAGTCCGGTATTCCTAGGAGTGATAACCTGGATGCCACAGTCCTGTCTAGGTCGTCTTTTTCTTTCTCTTTTGAGTCTGTTATAACAGAAGAATCGGACGATTTGGATATGCTTAATGAGAATGATGTGGATGTGGTTTCTGAGTACTTTTCTATGCCTTTGATTTATTGCCTGAATCATGACTTTCAAAATTTTGATAACAACGACGAGGAAGAAATTCCTCCGGTTTTGCAACGATTAATTGATCAAGAACAAGAAAGATTTGTCAAACCCTTAATGGATGAAATCACTACTATGAATATTGGTACTAAGGAGGACCCACGGCTAGTCCAGATCGGGTCCACGTTGTCTTCGGAGGAACGCGAGCGCTTAGTCGCTTTATTAAAAGATTTCAAAGATGTTTTTGCGTGGTCCTACGAAGACATGCCTAGAATCGATCCTGAGATTGTACAGCACTGGATCCCTCTTGACCCCGAGGTCCGACCCGTTAAACAAAAACTTAGATGAATCCGCCCGGATTGGGCCCTCAAGATTAAAGAAGAGGCCACCAAGCAAATTGACGTAGGGCTCCTGCTGGTATCCGAATACCCGACTTGGTTGGCCAACATTGTTCCAGTGTCGAAGAAGGATGGTAGGATCCAAGTATGCGTGGATTTCAGGGATTTGAACAGAGCTAGTCCGAAGGACGACTTTCCCTTGCCGCATATCGATGAGTTTGTGGACTTCACTGCGAGGCATGCTTTGCTTTCGTTCATGGATGGCTTTTCGGGCTACAATCAGATAGTGATGGCACCTGAAGACCGAGAGAAGACTGCTTTCACCACCCCATGGGGGACATACTGCTACAGAGTGATGCCGTTTGGGTTGAAGAATGTTGGAGCTACATATCAACGGGCCACAACCACGATATTGCATGACATGACCCACAAAGAGGTTGAGGTGTACGTGGACGACATGATTGTCAACTCCAAAGAAAGATAGGGCCACTACACCGCCTTGCAAAAGTTCTTTCAAAGGATCAGAGAATTTCAGTTGTGACTGAATCCTCAGAAGTGTACGTTTGGTGTTACAGCGGGAAAAATACTAGGGTTTCTGATTACACAGAGAGGTATCGAAGTCGACCATTTCAAAATCGAGGCAATCTTAGAAATGCCACCACCAAGGACTGAAAATGAGGTGCGAGGCTTTCTGGGTAAAGTGCAATTCATAAGACGGTTTATCTCAAAATTAACCTTGACTTGTGAACCACTTTTTGGTCTCCTGAAAAAAAGGAACTAAGTTCCAATGGGACGGCCGATGCCAAGCTGCTTTTGAACAAATGAAGGAATACTTACAGAACCCACCCGTGTTGTCACCGCTTGAACCGGGGAAGCCGTTAATATTGTATGTTTCGGTAACTGAGACTACAATAGGCTGCATGCTCGCGCAAGAATCAGAGGACAAGGTGGAGAGAGCCATCTACTATCTGAGCAAGAAGATGCCAGAATATGAAACTTGCTACACACCGTTGGAGAAGGCTTGCTTAGCCTTGGTATGGGCTACCAGGAAGCTGCAGCACTACCTGTTAGCTCACTCCGTAATGCTGGTTTCATGACTGGATCCCATCAAATATCTTTTTGAGAAACCGGCACTTACGGGTAGGCTAGCTCATTGGTTGTTGTTGCTTTCCGAATTCGATCTGAAATATGTGACGCGCAAGTCAGTCAAGGGAAGGGCAGTAGCAGAATTCTTAGCCGATCATCCAGTGGAAGGGCGTGAAGCAGTTGAGTACTTATTCCCAGATGAGGCCATTTTGCATATCGACGATGAAACTTGGACGATGTACTTTGACGGAGCGTCAAACCAGTATGGGTATGGAATAGGGGTGTTACTGATAGCACTCGACAATTCCCATATCCCTCTAGCCTTCAAACTCTGGCTCAAAGTCTTGAATAACGAAGTAGAATATAAGGCATGCATTGCCGGTCTAGAAACAACCATGGAACAAGGGGAAAAACGGTTGGACGTCATCGGGGACTCGAACCTTGTTGTATCTCAAGCGAAAGGAGATTGGAAAGTCAAAGAAGAAAAGATGATAATGTATCACCAGACCTTGGATTTGTTAATTCCTTGGTTTGAGAAGCTGAACTTTGCTCATCTAGTAAGGCAGAACAACAGGTTTGCAGATTCACTAGCAACTCTATCTTCCATGATAGACATCCCATTTGGAGTCCGGATGCGTCTAGTCATTATCGACCAAAAATTTATGCTGGCTTACGAGTCGATTGCTGCTATAGATGAGGTTCAAGATGAGAACCCCTGGTATTACGATATTTGGAATTTCTTGGAGAAAGAAGCATATCCACCAGGGGTAAATGCCAAGGGTAAAAGGGCAATCAGAAGAATGGCCATTCAGTTCATCATCTGCGGAGGTAAATTGTATAAGAGAGGTCATCTGGGAATGCATAAGCTGTGCGTTGAAGCTGAAGAATCAGAACGCCTGATGGAAGCCATCCATGGAGGGGAATGTGGTGCGTATATGAACGGGATAATGCTAGTGCAGAAGATCCTCAAATAGGGTTACTACTGGTCCACCATGGAGGAGGATTGTATCAGCTTTGTTCGGCGATGCCACAAATGTCAGATCCATGCAAACCACATGAACATTCCGCCGTCGAAGCTGTACAATATGACTTCGCCATGGCCATTTTCAATTTGGGGAATCGATGTGATCGGGGTTGTCACTCCGAAGGGGTCGAATGGGCATGAGTTCATCCTAGTTGCGATAGATTATTTCACAAAGTGGGTTGAGGCCCAATCCTATACGGTGTTGAAGGCTTCACATGTTGCGAAGTTCATCAGAAACAACATCATCTGTCGTTATGGGGTCCCGAACGAGATCATTTTAGATAACGGATCCCACTTCAAGAAGGTAGTGATTGATTTGTTGGAAAAATACAACGTGGATTTTCACAAGTCATCCACCTATCGGCTGTAGACCAATGGTGCGGTCAAGGCTGCTAACAAGAATATCAAACACATATTGCAGAAGATGGTGGAAACCTACTGAGATTGGCCAGATAAGCTGCTGTTTGCTCTGTGGGGCTACCGAACTTCAATTAGAACGTCCACTGGGGTGACTCCATATTCATTAGTCTATGGGATGGAGGTTGTTCTACCTATCGAGATTCAAGTTCCATCTTTGAGAGTGCTGGCTGAGTGTCAGATAGCCGAAGCAGATTGGCAGCAGAGCAGATTTGAAGAACTCATGCTCTTTGATGAGCGCAGACTGAAAGCACTGTACCATGTTCAAGGTTATCAGCGTAGAATTGCCAGGGCTTTTAACAAAAAAGTTACGTCCAGGAATCTTAAAGAAGGAGATTTGGTGCTCAAGGACAACCGAGCTCCCATCCACGACCCTAGGGGCAAGTTCAGACCTAATTGGACTGGTCCTTACATCATTAAATCTATTTGGTTAGGTGGAGCTGTCGTTTTGATAGACCTAGATGGCCTAGAGTTCTCACAGCCAATCAACATGGACAAGTTGAAGAAATATTACCCCTGAGAGGCTCGCTAGGCCGAAAACCCAAGAGGGCGACCTAGGCAAAAGTTAGAGGATGAAAAATTATAAAAACTAAGCTCACAAGGTTGAAAACCTGCAAAGGGCGGCCTTAGCAAAAGTTAGAGCGCAAAAGGAGAGTGAAAATACTTGAGTGAACCCAAGCCTAAACTACGTAAGGCTTGATTCTCATCTTTGGGATACGTAGGCAACTTCATCCTGAAGTTCAGCCAGAAACTTTTCCCCGATCAACTTTGTCCATTTGATCATCTCAGTCATCTTTGTCTATTCAGCATACAAGAGTTCGTTTGTGATCTCTGGTACAGTGCTATTCAGACTAGGGGCAACTTTTCAGTTGCTGGGGATCCAAGGTTGTGCATCTCAGTGACAGATCTTAGGTGTGTCCAGTTCTGATCCATATCGAAAATGGTTTTGAAAAGTTTTGATAAAAGTTGACTTTGTTCAAATTAATCTTTTTACAACTTAGATCATTTTTGGACCAAAGCAGAAATTTTTAGTACCCACAACCTTCAATTTCATTGATTTCAATATAGAGTTCTCCTGCTCTTACATACAAATTGAAGTTGTTTTTTATTACATTCATAAAGAAAATTTGAAAGTACTAATAAAGCAATAAATTCGGGGCATAGATGAGTCAGGTGTTCCTGCGCCCCCTCCCAGAGCTAGTCGAAGCCTTTGATACCAAGCTGGGCCCAATCTGGGCCTCTTCATGGAGCCAATCTATGCACTTAACAAACAAAGTGCAACTGAAAGTGAGAGCGGGGGCCAGGAGCTCTCTAGTCCTCTCTGCTGTAGCATGTCGGGCAAGCTGTGCGCCTCGGACTGGGAATGCAACTGGGTACTCTATCCCCTCTAGTGGGCAAGTTTGATCATGGCCGACCTGGCGCTAGAACCGAAATGGGAAATAGAACACACAGTGAGTGAAGCCAATCAACTGAATCCCAGTCTGCCAGGACATGCTGTAACTCATTGCCAGTAGGTTGAGCCAAGGGCACCGCCAATCAATACGGTCTCCGGACAAACTGCACATCCAGTCGAACCACCAGAAACACTTCCATTTGGAGCAAATCAGTGTTGAATGGAGAAAAAACTACAAAGTTGAGGCACTTGTAGGGGATAAGGTGTGAGTGGGAGACAGCTGTCAGCATTCAAGTGGTTCTTGCCATCCATGGCTGGCCGACCAAAAGTAGTGCCAACCGACCACCACTTTTGGTCGATGGGTCAAAGCTGTTGGCCGATGGCCATTTCTTGAGGCTGATGGCTTTCCTTTGTGGCCGGTGGTCTTCCTTCTTGTTCCCTGAGCTATTCATGTGTTGAACATGCTGAGAGTTTGGGGACTGGCACCACTTCCAATGCCCTCCGATGATGATTTTTATGGAGTCACGCCCATTTGCTTATCGAGTTGTTGTACATTTTCTCATTGAGTTGTATTTCATTTCTTCGATTTTTTGTTTTGCTTATCGAGTTATACTCGCACTTGGTTAGCTCATCAAGTTTCTTTGTTTTGCTTATCGAGTTGTTAGTCGGTTCACTACCTGATTATTCCGATGCAAGCCCTTAATTTTCAAACAAAGTTCAATTTCATTCACATTGTTATGTGATGCCATGCGATGCGATGCATGAAAAGTGCAAGTGTAACACCTTTTTGAACAAAATAGCTGTTTCATTTCCATCATGTCTTTTGCAAAAATATATACAGTCCTGAAAAAGTAAAACCTGCCTGAGGCAGTGCAATGTGCTTAAAACTAACGGTAAAAAAGGAAAGTAAAGCAAAAAGAGGGCAGGGCAGCAGAGTATCGGGATTGATACCGGTTACCTCCCCTTGCGGTCGATGCATCCCGCACCCTTGTTCGAGTCAATGATGTGGTTTGGCACCTTCATTACTCAAGACAGTGCAAGGAAGCACACTTTTGGAACATTAGTAGACCTTCGAGTTGACCTCAAGCTATGTCTTCTATGAGCAATGCTCGGTGCGTGTGAGGAGCATCCTCTCATGTATCTTTTTTGTATATTGCGAGTGCCACAAATTGTTTCAATCATGTTGTATTACGTTGTTTCGTTTTGGCTTTAAAAGCACGCTCGTTACGCGTCTCGCATTACACAATGCCTCGTCTTGTTCTGAATTTGCATCTCAACATCATGAATAACATGCCTTTACCATGCTTTAGTTGAATATGCCCCCTTTTTCCTCTCATACACATTGCATTCGTTGTCACATTATCCTTTACTTATATGTGTTCAAGTTCCTACACACATTGCATGCGTTGTCACATTATGCTTTACTCACATGTGTTCAAGTTCCTATACACATTGCATGCATTGTCGCGTTATGCTTTACTTATATGTGTTCAAGTTCCCATACACATTGCATGCGTTGTCGCGTTATGCTTTACTTATATGTGTTCAAGTTCCCATACACATTGCATGCGTTGTGTAGACACCTCATTTTTGACCGTAGACAACCCATTCCCAAAGAGGGGCAACTGTAGACACCCTATTTTTTACTGTCCTCAAGACTTGGACGTCGTTGTTGGAACACTCGATGATTATCCATGTTCGTATTCATCCTGAGTTCCTGGAGGTTTCGGACACGCGCCTTGACTCAAGATCTCTTAACTTACCTGTTTTGTGCTTGGTTTTGCACCAAGAACTTGTTTGTTTTTGCACCTGAGGGTAGAGAGTAGCTTGTTAGCTATCCCTGATACACACCGGCCTTGGCTTGAGGCCACCGGCCCAATTTTAATGCTACCGGCCATTGGTGATGGCCGGTCGGCATTTTGTGTGGTCGGATGACCATTTATTTGGCCGATTGCCTCCTTCTTTGGCCTATACCTTTAATGCTACCCCTTTTTTGCCTTTTTCAGGCATGGTGCATGCCAGCTGTGCCAGCTGGAGTGCACGGACTTGTCCTCCATACGCGTACATGGAGGACTTGTAGCTTTTGCACCCTTTTGACCCAAGCTTCTTGGAGAAGCTTGCACCCTTTGCCTTGGCTTCTTGAGGAAGCTTGACCCTTTGTCTTAGCTTCCTCAAGAAGCTTGCACCTTTGGGTTAGCTTCCTTGAGAAGTTTGACCCCCTTGACCCTTTTGTATTAGCTTCCCTTAGAAGCTTTGAGCCTTTATCCTGCCCTATATAAGGAAGCCTTGCTTCTCCTTTGAATGGGGTTGAACAAATCAGACATATACATCTGATATATCTCATATATCACTCTATATATATATATATATCCCTCTCTCTCTCTCTTCATTTGTGTGTGTTTGAGGGTTCAAAAGGGTGTTTTGTTCTTAGTTTTGCATTAAGGCACCTAGTATTACACCATACTTCGGTTTTGGGGGTGTTGGGAGGTTTTTCTTAGAGTTTTGAGTTGGTTTTGATCAGAAGAAAGGGGCTAGACTTGCTGTTCTTCAAGTGTTCTTCAAGGGTGAGCTAGTCACTTTATATTCCCCATTCTTGAACTAGTTTTTAACCCACTTTTAATGTTGTTTTGAGCTCTGTGTATAATTGACAAAACTCTGATTTTTCATGCTTAAGATGTTTCATTAAGGTCTCATTTGTGTTTGGGGTCGACCTCCCCCTCTTAGGCCTTGTTTGGCCCCTTTTGTGCTTTCTTTGGTTGAGCTTTGAATATTTTTGTGCATTGGCCTTCTCACCACTGAAATCCAGAGGATTTTCTGTGGTGAAGAAGAGGTTTTGAGGTCTTGCATAGGGGAGGGACACCCCTCTCCCTTTGTGTCTCATTTGTTCATGTTTTTGGCTCATAAGGGTAGCATGTATGCCTAGTTGTTCTTAGCTTCATTTCAGAGGTTTTTGGGTGTTATTTGGTCATATTATACCTCTTTTTTTGGTCAGTTTTATTGTCCATTACATACATCGCATACTTGCTTAGTAATCCCCTTTATTGTCATAACGTGTGCCATGCATTTGCCCCTCCATGCTTGCATGTTCAAGCGTAACTTCATGAAGTTTTTGGTCATATTTTTCCATGCTTAAGATCTGTTGGGTACTAATTTGATCATGTTTGCCATGTTTGGTATAGCCTCTTTGCATTTTGGCTTGCGAGCCTTGAGTATGTGAGTCATTCGCATGCTTTAGTTGGGTTGTTTCAGTGATTTGGAATCACTTCTCATGTTATTTCAGTGCATAATCCATGCTTGTATGCTTGCATTCATCATCCTTTTCATGCCTTGAAGAGTTGTTCATTTATGCCTTGAAATGGGCCTTGGTGTATGCCCTTTTGTTTAAGACCTTGGGCTGCCATATCAGTGGGTTTTGGGGTGTATTTTGATACATTGAAACCCTGTTTTTGGTTGCATAATCCATACCATGCGTGGTCATAATAGTTGTAGTGGAATACCCCCTTCTTGGCCTCAAGTTTTGAGCCCTATTACGCGCCTTGTTTTCATGTTTTGTTTGACTTGGCATCATCCCCTTTGCATGTATTTCAGAGCTTAATATGTTGGTTGAAATGTCCATGTTTGCCTCTTTTATGTATGCTTAGAGTTGCCTCTTTTATGCCTTAAGTGATGGGCCTTGGTGCATGCATGCGTGCATATGTGATTTGTGCTCATGTTATGCCACTTTGGCCACTGCTTTTGGGTTGTGGCTGAGGCTCCTCCATCTTAGTATAAGTCCATAGGTCTTGCAATTGTGCATTGGTGCATGCCTATCACTTTGTATAGTTGCTTATCAAGGTTGCATCATTGTAAATCTATTGTATTACCATGTTTGCATTACATGTTAGGTTGCATTGCATTGCATCTTGCATGCTTAGCACATTGTACATTTGCATGTTTAGCTTGCATTACATTTGGCATGTTTTGTTAACTTAGCCATTTTGCATACTTGAGTCACTTTGCATACATGCATTGCATTTTGCTTGGTTTGGGGTGTCAAACCAAGCATGAGGGGTGAGGTGTGTTCGTACTCAAAGTGACGAAACACGCCTCAACCCTCGGTCGCCGATGCCCTTCATCTCAACATGATAGGGCGTGTAGCACTCATGAGTTTTGTTGCATGCATTTACATTGATTTGCAAACTTGGTGCCTTTGGCCATCATGCATCAAAATGCGTGATTGGTGGCCCGAGGACCGAGGGCCATACTCCCTTGAGTCCATAGCATGATAGGGGGAGTGGCCATGCACACATTGCTTTGAAAATTACATGCCATACACTGTCTGTCCTCTGCTGTTGTCAAAATAGGGCTCTGCAGGAAGAAATGGCCGGTTGACCACTTTTGATGCCGACCGACTATCAGTGTCCAGCCGATGGTTCAATGTTTGGCCGATAAGCATATTCTCATGGCCGGTGGATTTTAATTGTGGCCGGTGGCACTCCACAACAATCATGGAGTGATTCAGAAGGATTCTGGAAACTTTCATAAATTTCAGAGGGACAAGGTAGTGTAAACAGAGGCAACTTTTGACATGGCAGTGAGTTTTCAAGCAAGGCGAGTCAAGCATGCATCATCAACGCATTCCGAGGCCGGGCTGTGGCCATTTTCTTTCCTAGCTAATTTTGTTAATTAATTAGGGTTTTGTAATATTTAATTAGTTAGAGTAGCTAATTATTTATTCGGTCTGTATTATTTATTCGGACCCTCTGACAGAGGGCCAACTGTTGTAATAAGTGTGCGTATGTGTGTTGTATGTCTTCTAACCCCACGTCTTTCTCCCTTTTATTTACCAGCTTATGATGGTTAGTTTTAGGGCATGTTTCAATTAGCATCTATATGTTCATATGTTTGCATTCATTTATCTGTCTTGCATGCACCGGGCTCGGCGCATCATACTAACTGCATTGTATTTCAATTCCAAGTTGAATACATGTTATCTGTTGCATTTCATATGCCATGTATAAAATAGCCGAGCCTATCTTAGTTGCATTTTGCATGTGTTGCATTAGACATCTCAACATGAACTAGGATCATGCGATGATTACTAACTAGTTTCTGTTTTGGCTTGGAGTACTCGGTGAGTGTTTTTGCTTTAGCATACTTGCATGCGTGTGAGTGACTACCATGAGGCTATTTGCTTATGTGATATAACTACCTGAATGCCTGTCGGTGAAGGTTGGATTATCTGAATTGGAACAATTCAGTGATTGCGACTTTTAAGCCCACTAGATAGTGACAAATCACCATATTTTCTAAGCCCACCCGAGGGTGGCAAAATCCACGTCTTAGCCTACTTGCGAGTAGCACCTTTGCATCGTTTTTCAAAAACAAACATGAAATGTTTTGTTCCAACTCAGGCGATCCCATCTATACTTCTATGCTGCGCGCATTACATACTAATTCTTGGCTAATAAACTGGAATAAGACCGCATAATGTTTTCAAAACTCGATATCATGGTTAGTAGGGGCCGATCTTTGATCGGGCGAGTGGGGGTGCTCACGAAGTGACCTTCCCCAATCGTACCCAAGTTCCCGAGCCGAGGCAACTTTGGGGATGACGGACACGTGGCCTTAGGCAACGAGTCAGGGTTTTCTAAATTCCCCAAAATAAATATTTAGGTGGCGACTCTGTATTTGGCAAAGCAGTCCATGTTTGGCACTTCTTTCTAAAAATCTATTTTTCAAAACAATTTGTCAGGTTTGGATTCTTTGATGATTCATCGGTCTTCCATTGCACTCTGTGAGATTAGGTACAGAACTGTGACATTGAGTCCAGAACTGTAGTGAGCCCAATGAACAAAACGAGGGATTCCCTCCCTGGACGTTCGGGGACGTCTACAGTTTCTGGCGACTCTGCTGGGGATTTAGAGAACTTGACTCGAACTCATGATATCTTGTTTTGTTTGCACTTATGTGTTTCTTTGCATTGCATTTGCATTGGTGCGCCTAGGACACCGTGTTTGCCATCTGCTATTCCTGAACGGTTTCTTGGGAGGTCTGCGTGCCATATGGTGACGATTCACGAACTCTGCCACGATAGGAACACAAACCCCGGTTTTACCGGGGCATCCTTTTTGACCATTCGACCTAGTGCATATTCAGAATCCATAGTGACCATTCCAAGCTAGGATAGGTTCCTTACCGGATAATAGGTTGTTTGAAACCGCTGCGTGCGTAGTGAAACCGTAGCTCCTGACAAAATAGGACAGGGAAACCCTATCCCAACATAGGGGTGTTTTGGCTCTCACTTGTTTGCTATGTCCTTTTAGAGCTGATCTCTACAGGGAATGCATGTATCAGTTCACAAGTTTGGGCATCAGGCCTGTGGGTACCAGTGTTTTGAGGATCAGTTATTTGCGGGTATCAGATTCGATTTTGGGGGCAGTAATTTGGAAACGATGATCATCGATTTAGAACAGTCTATTCAACTTATCAACTACGTGTTGTGATACTCAACTGCGTGTTGTGTGTTTATTTACACTGTTATGCTGTCCGTTGGTCTGGTTGTGTATTCCCTTATTATTGCTTTATTTATCTTTTTGCTAGGTAGTTTAGCAGAATTGCTTCAAACCAAGCAGATATTCCCCAAGCACTCTGGACAAGAGGTCGTCGACTCCATCGATCTGAGGATCTGGTAGACGGACAACCAGTGTATCATTCTCTACCCCCGGTTACCAGACGGAGGGCAGTCAGGCAGAGGATATCAGTTCAGAGGGCTTCGTCCACCCTGCCTAGGTATAGTAGGAATCAGAGTCCTATTTCTCCTGCAGGGAGGGAACGTATACCGGCAGTATAGCTAGATCAGAGCAGTATGACAGGGATCGAAGAAATGATGCGCTAGCTCCAGGAGAGCATGAGAATCATGCAGCAAGACGCTGTTCGTCGAGATGAATTTGCCAAGCAACAGGCCGAGATCATGGCCCAGCAGGCAAAGTTAATTACCAGGCTGCAACAACAGATCGGGGTGTCTGCTTTACACCAGGTCCCTCCCCCACCAGGAGTTCCTGCACCCGAGGAGGCACCAAATGCCCCGAATGTTGAAGAGGATACAGACATCCCAAAGGGGCCACCTCCGCCCCCGATTCTACCCCAACTATCCAAGGCACCTACGCCTATCAATCAACCGGACTCTCCCTTTGAGTTCGAGGTGGACCCTACAGCGTTGAAGTTGAGCAAGCTTGAGAAGATGTTCAAGAAATCCCAAGGGGTAAAGTCCATCCCGGACATTGAGGACGGGTATACCGACGCGGCTGTGACGCTGCCGGACCGATTCAAGATGACGCAGATCGACCGTTTCGACGGGTCCGGGGATCCCATGGTGCATCTACGTTTGTTTCTAGATATACTAAGGTCGATGGGCCTCACCTGACTACAGAAGCTTTCATTATTTGGCCGGACCCTGTCGGGTGTGGCGGCCATCTGGTACGCAAAATTGGAAGACAATGTCAAGTGGAACTGGGATGGGATGGCCGAGGCCTTCATTGCACTGTACTCTTATAACACGCAAATTGAGATTACCACCCGTGATCTCAAGACAACAAGGCAGGAGCCTAAGAAGACTTTCTCTGAATTCGTAACCCGCTGGAGGGCCAAGGCCTCAATGATGACCACTAGGCCCACTGACAAGGATCAGATTCGGATGATTGTGTGCAATCTCCAACCCAAACTGATGCAGAAAATGATCGTGCTCCCTTTCCCTACCTTTTCAGATCTGCACGACATGGGCATTACAAATTGAGGATGCAATGAAACAGGATCTGATTGACCAAGACAGAGAGCAACCCAGGAGAACTTTCAACCGCAACACCAATGCAGGCCCAAGCGGCGTTGCCACTACAAGAGCCTCAGAAGTGAGCATGGTCACCACCATTTCCCCTCCAAGAACCATGGCAGCTACGCCATTCTCCGGTGCGTCTGGAAGTAATACACAAACAGCCAAATACCCGCCCAAAAACCAAAGAACCTTCGCTCCACTATATATGCCCCTGTCCAAAGCTCTGGGGGTTTTAGTCAGAAAAGGGCACTTGAAGCCCCTAGAGCCGCAGCCATTGCCGGAAAAACTTCCTCCTACCCACAACCCAACCAAATATTGCACATTTCACCAACAGCACGATCGTGACACCGACCAATGCTTCCGATTACGTCATGAGATTCAAGATCTCATTGATAATGCAGTGATTATGGCTCCCGAAAAAGCCAATGTCACAACAAGCCCTCTCCCACCGCACCACCAAGATCCACCTCCCAAAAGAATCAACTTTATCCAGACTAGGGTCGTGTATTATGATCCTTGCATATATATCACCCCATCCCACCTACCCAAGCCGGAGGTGCTCCATCCTGTCAGCATTGGTTCTTGCCATCCATGGCCGGCCAGCCAAAAGTAGTGCCGACCAACCACCACTTTTCGTCGATGCGTCAAAGCTATTGGCTGATGGCCATTTCTTGAGGCCGATCGCTTTCCCTTGTGGCCGGTGGTCTTCCTTCTTGTTCCCTGAGCTGTTCATGTGCTGAACACGCTAAGGGTTTGGGGACTGGCACCACTTCCAATGCCCTTCGATGATGATTTTTGCGGAGTCACGCCTATTTTCTTATCGAGTTGTTGTACATTTTCTTATCTAGTTGTATTTCATTTCTTCGACTTTTTGTTTTGCTTATCGAGTTGTACTCGTACTTGGTTAGCTCATCGAGTTTCTTTGTTTTGCTTATCGAGTTGTTAGTCGGTTCATTACCTGATTATTACGATACAAGCGCTTAATTTTCAAACAAAGTTCAATTTCATTCACATTGTTATGTGATGCCATGCGATGCGATGCATGAAAAGTGCAAGTGTAACACCTTTTTGAACAAAATAGCTGTTTCATTTCCATCATGTCTTTTGCAAAAATATATACAGTGCTAAAAAAGTAAAACCTGTCTAAGGTAGTCCAATGTGCTTAAAACTAACGGTAAAAAAAGGAAAGTAAAGCAAAAGGAGGGCAGGGCAGCAGAGTATCGGGATTGATACCAGTAACCTCCCCTTGCAGCCAATGCATCCCGCACCCTTGTTCGAGTCAATGATGTCGTTTGGCACCTTCATTACTCATGACAGTGCAAAGAAGCACACTTTTGGAAAATTAGTAGACCTTCGAGTTGACCTCAAGTTATGTCTTCTATGAGCGATGCTTGGTGCGTGCGAGGAGCATCCCTTCCCATATCCTTTTTGTATATTGCGAGTGCCACAAATCGTTTCAATCATGTCGGATTTCGTTGTTTCATTTTGGCTTTAAAAGAACGCTCGTTACGCATCTCGCATTGCACAATGCCTCGTCATGTTCTAAATTTGCATCTCAACATCATGAATAACATGCCTTTACCATGCTTCAGTTGAATATGCCCCCTTTTTCCTCTTATACACACTGCATGTGTTGTTGCGTTATGCTTTACTTATATGTGTTCAAGTTCCTATACACATTGGATGCGTTGTCGCGTTCTACTTCACTCATATGTGTTCAAGTTCCTATACACAATGCATGCGTTGTTGCATTATGCTTTACTTATATGTGTTCAAGTACCCATACACGTTGCATGCATTGTCGCGTTATGCTTTACTTATATGTGTTCAAGTTCCCATACACATTGCATGCGTTGTCGCGTTATACTTTGCTTAGATGTGTTCAAGTTCCCATACACATTGCATGCGCTGTCACATTATGCTTTACTCACATGTGTTCAAGTTCCCATACACATTGCATGCCTTGTCGCGTTATGCTTTACTCACTTGTGTTCAAGTTCATATACACATTGCGTGCGTTGTTGCGTTATGCTTTACTTATATGTGTTCAAGTTCCTATATACATTGCATGCGTTGTTGCGTTATGCTTCACTTATATGTGTTCAAGTTCCTATACACGTTGCATGCATGGTCGCGTTATGCATATATGTGTTCAAGTTCTTTTTATACACATTGCATGCGTTGTCACGTATCGCTTTAC
Source organism: Camellia lanceoleosa (assembly GCA_025200525.1). Classification (NCBI taxonomy): domain Eukaryota; kingdom Viridiplantae; phylum Streptophyta; class Magnoliopsida; order Ericales; family Theaceae; genus Camellia; species Camellia lanceoleosa. The sequence goes on along the minus strand of CM045761.1, from coordinate 181,668,292 downwards.
TCACATGTGTTCAAGTTCCTTTTTATACACATTGCATGCATTGTCATGTATACTTTACTCACATGTGTTGAAGTTCCTTTTATACACATTGTATGTGTTGTCGCGTGTCCCTTACTTACATGTGTCTACATCTTCACACATTGTGCACGTTGTCGCGTGTCTTTTACTTACATGTGTTTGTGCCTTCATAGCGTTGTTACGCTTGCCCCAAGTCGCATTGTTATGCTTCCCACTCGGTTTGCATTGTCACACACTTTCAATTGCATTGTTATGCATGTCGTTAACGATGTTGTACCTGTTAAGTTCTATTCTTTTTCAGGCACGATATTGTATGTACGGTTCATTTGAAGTTGGAGCGACCAGACGAACCGCACAGGTATTGTATCCTCCATGTGAGACGTAGCGAGAATTGAATGATTCTCCTACACCCTCTCTGCATTGTAGTGTAGTTTGGTTTATGCTAGCTTAAAACTGTTGCATGTTATGCTTCGTTACAGCTTTCTTTGCATGATCATAAGTTCTGTACGGCTTTGTGCATTGTCTTGCATTTTCCTCTTACCCTCGGGCGCATATCTTTATCTGTAGCTTGTATGCTTTGTCTAAGTCTTCGGCCTTGTCAAAAATGGGTCGTCTCTGGACTTTGACATTCACTCCCGTCATTGTTATGACTTCCGAGTTCTGTCAAAGAGAGGCAACTGTAGAAACCCCATTTTTTACCGTCCTCAAGACTTGGACGTCGTCGTTTGAACACTCGATGATTATCCATGTTCGTGTTCGTCCTGAGTTCCCAGAGGTTTCGGCCACGCGCCTTGAGTCAGGATCTCTTAACTTACCTGTTCTGTGCTTGGTTTTGCACCAAGAACTTGTTTGTTTTTGCACCTGAAGGTAGGGAGTAGCTTCTTAGCTATCCCTGATACCCACCGGCCCTATTTTAATGCTACCGGCCATTGGTGATGGCCGGTCGGCATTTTGTGTGGTCGGCCGACCATTTATTTGGCCGATTGCCTCCTTCTCTGACCGATACCCCCTTTTTGCCTTTTTAAGGCATGGTCCATGCCAGCTGTGCCAGCTGGAGTGCATGGACTTGTCCTCCATACACGTGTATGGAGGACTTGCACCTTTTGCACACTTTTGACCCAAGCTTCTTGGAGAAGCTTGCACCCTTTGCCTTGGCTTCTTGAGGAAACTTGACCCTTTGTCTTAGCTTCCTCAAGAAGCTTGCACCTTTGGGTTAGCTTCCTTGAGAAGCTTGATCCCCTTGACCCTTTTGTATTAGCTTCGCTTAGAAGCTTTGAGCCTTTATCTTGCTCTATATAAGGCAGCCTTGCTTCTCCTTTGAAAGGGGTTGAACAAATCAGACATATACATCCGATATATCTCATATATCACTCTCTCTCTCTCTCTATCTCGCTGTCTCTCTTCATTTGTGTGTGTTTGAGGGTTCAAAAGGGTGTTTTGTTCTTAGTTTTGCCCTAAGGCACCTAGTATTACACCATACTTCGGTTTTGGGGGTGTTAGGAGGTTGTTCTTAGAGTTTTGAGTTGGTTTTGATCAGAACAAAGGGGTTGGACTTGCTATTCTTCAAGTGTTCTTCAAGGGTGAGCTAGTTACTTTATATTCTCCATTCTTGCGCTAGCTTTTAACCCACTTTGCATGCTATTTTGAGCTTTGTGTATGAGTAATAAAAACTCTGATTTTTCATGCTTAAGATGTTTCATTAAGGTCTCATTTGTGTTTTGGGTCGACCTCCCCCTCTTAGGCCTTGTTTGGCCCTTTTTGTGCTTTCTTTGGTTGAGCTTTGAATATTTTTGTGCATTGGCCTTCTCACCACTTGGATTTCAGTGGTGAAGAAGAGGTTTTGAAATCTTGCATAGGGGAGGGACACCCCTCTCCCTTTGTGTCTCATTTGTTCATGTTTTTGGCTCATAAGGGTAGCATGCATGCCTAGTTGTTCTTAGCTTCATTTCAGAGGTTTTTGGGTGTTATTTGGTCATATTATACCTCTGTTTTTGGTCGGATTTATTGTCCATTACATGCATCATATACTTGCTTAGTAATCCCCTTTATTGTTATAACATGTGCCATGCATTTGCCCCTACATGCTTGCATGTTCTAGCTTAACTTCATGAAGTTTTTGGTCATATTTTTCCATGCTTAAGGTATGTTGGGTAATGATTTGATCATGTTTGCCATGTTTGGTATAGCCTCTTTGCATTTTGGCTTGCGAGCCTTGACTATGTGAGTCATTAGCATGCTTTAGTTGGGTTGTTTCAGTGATTTGGAATCACTTCTCACGCTATTTCAGTCCATAATCCATGCTTGTATGCTTGCATTCATCATCCCTTTCATGCCTTGAAAAGTTGTTTTTTTATGTCTTGAAATGGGCCTTGGTGTATGCCTTTTTGTTTAAGACCTTGGGCTGCCATATCAGTGGGTTTTGGGGTGTATTTTCATGCATTGAAACTCTATTTTTGGTTGCATAATCCATACCATGCGTGGTCATAGTAGTTGTAGTGGAATACCCCCTTGTTTGCCTCAAGTTTTAGGCCTTATTGCACGCTTTCTTTGCATGTTTTGTTTGGCTTGGCATCATCCCCTTTGCATGTATTTCAAAGCTTAATATGTTGGTTGAAATGTCCATGTTTGCCACTTTTAAGTATGCTTAGAGTTGCCTCTTTTATGCCTTAAGTGATCGGCCTTGGTGTATGCATGCGCGCATATGTGATTTGTGCTCTTGTTATGCCACTTTGGCCACTATTTTTGGGTTGTGGCTGAGGCTCCTCCATCTTAGTATAAGTCCATAGGTCTTGTATTTGTGCATTGGTGCATGCCTATCACTTTGTATAGTTGCTTATCTAGGTTGCATCATTGTATATCTATTGTATTACCATGTTTGCATTACATGTTAGGTTGCATTGCATTGCATCTTGCATGCTTAGCACATTGTACATTTGCATGTTTAGCTTGCATTACATTTGGCATGTTTTGTTAACTTAGCCATTTTGCATACTTGAGTCACTTTGCATACATGCATTGCATTTTGCTTGGTTTGGGGTGTCAAACCAAGCATGAGGGGTGAGGTGTGTTCGTACTCAAAGTGACGAAACACGCCTCAACCCTCGGTCGCCGATGCCCTTCATCTCAACATGATAGGGCGTGTAGCACTCATGAGTTTTGTTGCATGCATTTACATTGATTTGCAAACTTGGTGCCTTTGGCCATCATGCATCAAAATGCGTGATTGGTGGCCCGAGGACCGAGGGCCATACTCCCTTGAGTCCATAGCATGATAGGGGGAGTGGCCATGCACACATTGCTTTGAAAATTACATGCCATGCACTATCTGTCCTCTGCTGCTGTCAAAACAGGGCTCTGTAGGAAGAAATGGCCGGTCGACCACTTTTGCTGCCGACCGACTATCAGTGTCCAGCCGATGGTTCAATGTTTGGCCGATAAGCATATTCTCATGGCCGGTGGATTTTAATTGTGGCCGGTGGCACTCCACAACAATCATGGAGTGATTCAGAAGGATTCTGGAAACTTTCATAAATTTCAGAGGGACAAGGCAGTGTGAACAGAGGCAGCTTTTGACATGGCAGTGAGTTTCCGAGCAAGGTGAGTCAAGCATGCATCATCCACGCATTCCGAGGCAGGGCTGTGACCATTTTCTTTCCTAGTTAATTTGTTAATTAATTAGGATTTTGTAATATTTAATTAGCTGGAGTAGTTAATTATTTATTCGGTCTGTATTATTTATTCGGACCCTCCGAGAGAGGGCCAACTGTTGTAATAAGTGTGTGTGTATGTGTTGTATGTCTTCCAACCCCACGTCTTTCTCCCTTTCATTTACCAGCTTATGATGGTTAGTTTTAGGGCATGTTTCAATTAGCATCTATATGTTCCCATGTTTGCATTCATTCATTTGTCTTGCATGCACTGGGCTCGGCGCATCATACTAACTGCATTGTATTTCAATTCCAAGTTGAATACATGTTATCTGTTGCATTTCATATGCCATGTATAAAATAGCCGAGCCTATCTTAGTTGGATTTTGCATGTGTTGCATTAGCCATCTTAACATGAACTAGGATCATGCAATGATTACTAACTAGTTTCTGTTTTGGCTTGGAGTACTCGGTGAGTGTTTTTGCTTTAGCATACTTGCATGCGTGTGAGTGACTGCCATGATAGCATTCTTACCATGAGGCTATTTGCTTATGCGATATAACTGCTTGAATGCCTGTGGGTGAAGGTTGGATTATCTGAATTGGAACAATTCATTGATTACGAGTTTTAAGCCCACTAGATAGTGGCAAATCACCATGTTTTCTAAGCCCACCCGGGGGTGGCAAAATCCACATCTTGGCCTACTTGCGAGTAGCACCTTCAAACTATTTTTCAAAAACAAACATAAAATGTTTTGTTCCAACTCAGGCAATCCCGTCTATACTTGTATGTTGCGCGCATCACATAGTAATTCTAGGCTAATAAACTGGAATAAGAGCGCATAATGTTTTCAAAACTCGATATCATGGTTTGTAGAGGCTGATCTTTGATCGGGCGAGTGGAGGTGCTCACGAAGTGACCTTCCCCAATCGTACCCAAGTTCCCGAGCTGAGGCAACTTTGGTGATGACGGGCACGTGGCCTTAGGCAACGAGTCAGGGTTTCCTAAATATTCCAAAATAAATATTTAGGTGGCGACTCTGTATTTGGCAAAGCAGTCCTTGTTTGCCACTTTTTTCTAAAAATCTGTTTTTCAAAACGATTTGCCGGATTTGGACTCTTTGATGATTCATCGGTCTTGCATTGCACTCTGCAAGATTAGGTACAGGACCGTGGCATTGAGTCCTGAACTATAGTGAGCCCAATGAACAAAACGGGAATTCCCTCCCGGGACGTTCGGGGACGTCTACAGTTTCTAGCGACTCTGCTGGGGATTTAAAGAACTTGACTCGAACTCATGATATCTTGTTTTGTTTACACTTATGTGTTTCTTTGCATTGCATTTGCATTGGTGCACCTAGGACACAGTGTTTCCCATCTGCTATTCCTGAATGGTTTGTCGGAGGCTCCGTGCCATGAGGTTGACCGGTTTCGAGCTCTGCCACAATGGGAACACAAACCCCGATTTTACCGGGGCACCCTTTTTGACCATTCGACCTAGTGCATATTCGGAATCCATAGCGACCATTCCAAGCTAAGACAGGTTGCTTACCTGATAATAGGTTGTTTGAAACCGCTGCGTGCATAGTGAAACTCTAGCTCCTGACAAAATAGGACAAGGAAACCCTACCCCAACATAGGAGTGTTTTGGCTCTCACTTGTTTACTATGTGCTTTTAGAGTTGGCCTCTACAGGGAATGCATGTATCAGTTCACAACTTTAGGCATCAGGCCTGTGGGCACCAGTGTTTTGAGGATCAGTTATCTGCGGGTATCAGATTCGGTTTTGGAGGCAGTAATTTGGGAACGATGATCAGCAATTGAGAACAGTCTATTCAGCTTATCAACTGCGTGTTGTGATACTCAACTGCGTGTTGTGTGTTTATTTACGCTGTTATGCTGTCCGTTGGTCTGGTTGTGTATTCCGTTATTATTACTTTAGTTATCTTTTTGCTAGGTAGTTTAGCACAATTGCTTCAGACCAAGCAGATATTCCCCAAGCACTCTGGACAAGAGGTCGTCGACTCCATCTATCTAAGGATCTGGTAGACAGACAACCAGTGTATCATTCTCTACCCCCGGTTACCAGACGGAGGGTAGTCAGGCAGAGGATCTCAGTTTGACAGTCAATTCAGAGGGCTTCGTCCACCCCGCCTAGGTATAGTAGGAATCAGAGTCCTATTTCTCCCGCAGAGAGGGAACATATACCGGCAGTACAGCTAGATCAGAGCAGTATGGCGGGGATCGAAGAAATGATGTGCCAGCTCGAGGAGAGCATGAGAACCATGCAGCAAGACACTGTTCGTCGAGATGAATATGCCAAGCAACAGGCCGAGATCATGGCCCAGGAAGCAGAGTTAATTACCAGGCTACAACAATAGACCGGGGCATCTACTTCACACCAGGTCCCTCCCCCACCAGGAGTTCCAGCACCCGGGGAGGCACCAAATGTCCAGAATGTCCAAGAGGATACAGACATCCCAACGGGGCCACCTCCGCCCCCGATTCTACCCCAACTATCCAAGGCACCTATGTCTATCATTCAATTGGACTCTCCCTTTGAGTTCGACGTGGACCCTACATTGTTGAAGTTGAGCAAGCTTGAGAAGATGTTCAAGAAATCCCAAGGGTAAAGTCCATCCCGGACAGTGAGGACGGGTATACCGACGCGGCTGTGACGCTGTCGGACCGGTTCAAGATGCCACAGATCGACCATTTCGATGGGTCTGGGGATCCGGTGGTGCATCTACATTTGTTTTCAGATATACTAAGGCCGATGGGCCTCACCCGACTACAGAAGCTTTCATTATTTGGCCGGACCCTGTCGGGTGTGGCGGCCATCTGGTACGCAAAATTGGAAGACGATGTCAAGCGGAACTGGGATGGGATGGCTGAGGCCTTCATTGCACAGTACTCCTATAACACACAAATTGAGATTACCACCCGTGATCTCGAGACAACAAGGCAGGAGCCTAAGGAGACTTTCTTTGAATTCGTAACCCGCTGGAGGGCCAAGGCCTCAATGATGACCACTAGGCCCACTGACAAGGATTAGATTCGGATGATTGTGTCCAATCTCCAACCTAAACTGATGCAGAAAATGACCGTGCTCCCTTTCCCGACCTTTTCAGAAATGCATGAGATGGGGTACAAATTGAGGATGCAATGAAACATGATCTGATTGACCGAGACAGAGAGCAACCCAGGAGAACTTTCAACCGCGACACCAATGCAGGCCCGAGCGACGCTGCCACTACAAGAGCCTCAGAAGTGAGCATGGTCACCACCATTCCCCCTCCAAGAACCATGGTAGCTATGCCATTCTCCGGTGCATCCAAATGCAATACACAAACAGCCAAATACCCGCCCAAAAACCAAAGAACCTTCGCTCCACTATATATGCCCCTGTCTAAAGCTCTGGGGGTTTTAGTCAGAAAAGGGCACTTGAAACCCCTAGAGCCACGGCCATTGCCGGAAAAACTTCCCCCTACCCACAACCCAGCCAAATATTGCGCATTTCACCAACAACACAGTCATGACACCGACCAATGCTTCCGATTACGTCATGAGATTCAAGATCTCATTGATAATGGGGTGATTGTGCCTCCCGAAAAACCCAATGTCACAACAAACCCTCTCCTACCACACCACCAAGCTCCACCTCCCAAAAGAATCAACTTTATCCAGACTGGGGTCGTGTATTACGATCCTAGCATATATATCACCCCATCCCACCTACCCAAGCCGGAGGTGCTCCTTCCTGACTGTACTGACTTGTGCATGTTGGACATCCCCAGAACCCAACCCGAACCAATGGTGGTGATTGTCAAAGACAGAACAGGGGAGATTTCAGAGGAGAATAGGTTTATTGAGTCAGAATCTGAGGAATCTGGGAGTTTTCTTTGAGAAGGTATCTGATCCGAGTGACTACATTCTCGATGAGCGAGTTAGGCCAAGTGTGGAGTTGCCCAAAAGGGCAGAGCTTTGTATGGTATAGAGGGATGGATTTGATCAGGGGTCAGATGACTTAGCAGCTTTGGAAGGGGACTTCGCTAACCTCCAGTTTTTCAGTGAACAAGATCCAGCGGACATGGCGGTCAACTGTTCGAATCTCGAGGAATCGGCAGAGGTTACCAGGTGGCTGCATGATCAACCAGATGTTATGGAAGAATGCGGCCCGAACAAAGGCCCGTCGAAGCGAGGACATCGATTAATGGCGGAAGGTCGAGAATCGAGTGTGCATCACGGAGAGCGCCAGTGTTAAGAATTTCACTCGGGACCTGGGCACTTTGAATACGAGAATTATTGAACAGACAGTTGTACTGGTGCAGTTGGAACAGGAAAGGTTTGAGGATTCTGAGAGAATTAGAAAAGCTAAAGCCCATAAGGGGACTGAAAATACTGTGAATACAATGACAGTAGAAGCAGAGCTGGACAGGTGTCTATCGGTTGCGGGTGGAATGTGGTGGGAGGACGATGATCTATGTCTGCCCCACACGGACGAGGATTGGGGGAGCAATCGACCAGACGATACCTGGTACATTGGTGAAGTCGACCATATGACTAAGAGTGGACGGTATTTCAAGCCTCTACACCTAGATCAACTAGAGACGTCTGGGAAAGATAAGGAGGCGGAGAAGCAAAAAGAGAAGCAACTCGAAGAAGAGGTCATCTTGAGCAGTTGAAAAAGATCTGATGAGACATCTCCATCTGGGGACTGCTTATGGCATCGCGAGTGCATCGACAACCTGTCTTATCGGCCATGGACAAGGCCAAGCTCTCAATAGACACCACGCCCGAACAATTGGCGGGCTTAGTTTTTTCGGGAGGGGCTACCCCAATGTTGACTTTCTCCGACAAAGAATTGCGACCTGAGGGTGCGAACCATAACAAGCCACTCTATATCTCTGTGGAGTGCAGGAACAAATGGATACTTGTGGTGCTTGACGACACAAGGTCCGCCATTAATTTGTGCCCGGCAAGGACTGCATACGCAATCGGTTTAAAGACCGCGGACTTTGTGCCGACAGCCCTGGTGATTCGGGCATATGATAACACAAGTAGAGAAGTAATGGGGACAGTGAAAATTCAGACCAAGGTTGGCCGGGACAGCATGAAGTAGACTTTCACGTCTTAGAAGTTCCTACGACCTTCAATCTACTTTTGGGGCGGCCGTGGTTGCACCAAGTAAAGGCAATTTCGTCCACCTTGCATCAAATGGTGAAATACCCCCATGAGAAGGGAGTAGCCATCGTTTTTGGAAATTCGTCGATCCATCCACCGCCAGAAGTATCTACGCCAGTTTTGGAAATTGAGCACGGTATGGAGGATGTGTTCATATCAGGTTTTACCCTGGCTGAGGCCCGAGCTGTGCAGAACATCTTAGCTTTTAATGAAGGGGTGTATGTTAGCGCACAATCAATATACCTCATGAACAAGCTTCAACACATCCCCAGCATGGGAGTGGGAAAGAGCGGCCGAAAGGGCATTGCAGCGTTGGCCGAAGTGCCACACAACCCACACACCTTTGGCTTGGGTTATCTGCGTACCAAAGAGGACTGGATAAGAAAAGGTAAGGAGATGGCTGGGAGAGCCAGAGCGAAGCAGGCGGGGAAGCTTTTTGAGCTAATGCACCGACCCATCCAAGGTACCCTAAACAGACGCTTTGTCCAGGAAGGGGAGGACTTTCCATTTTGTGGCTTCCAGAGCCGTGGCTGAATACCGAGAAAAGGCGCTTGCCGAGGTTTGATATCTTCTTCAACCTACAATTATCCAGGGATGACGTTGCCGAAGAGCAGACGGACCCATTAGTTGAGCCTAAGCAGAGCAAGAAAGTGGAGTCTGAGGATGCCGAAAGTGAAATGGGGGTAATGCTGGTGTGTCTACTTTCAGATCCTCTGATCGAACAGAAGTGTTTGGGGGATAACTTCTCGATATGCGTGATCAGGAATGAAACGGCTGCAGGCGTACCAGCAAACATTTTGGATGCATCTATCGCACCCTCTCTCATTTGGTAGTATGAAGAGGGATTTTTGTCAAGCAACACCGGGTCAGTTAGTGAGCCAGAATCTGATTCCACTGAGTCTGTTGAGTCGGAATCAGGTTCTAGCATGACTGAGTCTGAGTCCGATATTCCTAGGGGTGATAACTCGGATGCCACAGTCCTGTCTAGGTTGTCTTTTTCTTTCTCTTTTGAGTTTGTTGTAACAGAAGAATCGGATGATTTGGTTGTGCTTAATGAGAATGATGTGGATGTGGTTTCTGAGTACTTTTCTGTGCCTTTGATTTATTGCCTGAATCAAGACTTTCAAAATTTTGATCAAAACGACGAGGAAGAAATTCCTCTTGTTTTGCAACAATTAATTGATCAAGAGCAGGAAAGATTTGTTAAACCCTTAATGGATGAAATCACTACTGTGAATATTAGTACTGAAGAGGACCCGTGGCTGCTCCAGATCGGGTCCACGTTGTCTTCGGAGGAACACGAGTGCTTAGTCACTTTATTAAAAGACTTCAAAGATGTTTTCGCATGGTCCTATGAAGACATGCCTACAATTGATCTTGAGATTGTACAGCACCGGATCCCTCTTGAACCCGAGGCCTGGCCCGTTAAACAGAAACTTAGAAGGATCCGCCCAGACTGGGCCCTCAAGATTAAAGAAGTGGCCACCAAGCAAATTGACGCAGGGTTCCTGCTGGTATCCGAATACCCGACTTGGTTAGCCAACATTGTTCCAGTGTCGAAGAATGATGGCAGGATCTGGGTATGCGTGGAGTTCAGGGATTTGAACAGAGCTTTTCCGAAGGATGACTTTCCCTTTTCGCATATCGATGAGTTAGTGGACTTCACAGCGGGGCATGCTTTGCTTTCGTTCATGGATGGCTTTTCGGGCTACAATTAGATAGTGATGGCACCTAAAGACCGAGAGAAGACTGCTTTCACCACCCTATGGGGGACATCTTTCTGGTGATTTGCCGTTTGGGTTGAAGAATCTTTGGAGCTACATATCAGCGAGCATGACCACGATATTGCATGACATGATCCACAAAGAGGTTGACGTGTATGTGGATGACATGATTGTCAAGTCCAAAGAAAGAGAGGGCCACTACACTGCCTTGCAAAAGTTCTTGCAAAGGATCAGGGAATTTCGGTTGCGACTGAATCCTCAGAAGTGTCCGTTTGGTGTTACAGTGGGAAAAATGCTAGGGTTTCCGATTACACAGAGAGGTATCGAAGTCGACCCTTTCAAAATCAAGGCCATCTTAGAAATGCCACCACCAAGGATTGAAAAGGAGATGCGAGGCTTTCTGGGTAAAGTGTAATTCATAAGACGGTTTATCTCAAAATTAACCTTGACTTATGAACTACTTTTTGGTCTCCTTAAAAAAGGAACGAAGTTCTAATGGGACGGCCGATGCCAAGCTGCTTTTGAACAAATCAAGGAATACTTACAAAACCCACCCGTGTTGTCACTGCCTGAACCAGGGAAGCCGTTGATATTGTACGTTTCGGTAACTAAGACTACAATGGGCTGCATGCTCGCGCAAGAATCAGAGGACAAGGTGGAGAGAGCCATCTACTATCTAAGCAAGAAGGTGCTAGAATATGAAACTCGCTACAGACCGTTGGAGAAGGCTTGCTCAGCCTTGGTATGGGCTACCAGGAAGCTGCAGTACTACCTGTTAGCTCACTCCGTAATGTTGGTTTCACGACTGGATCCCATCAAATATCTTTTCGAGAAACCGACACTTACGAGTAGGCTAGCTCATTGGTTGCTGTTGCTTTCCGAATTCGATCTGAAATATGTGGCCATAAGTCGGTCAAGGAAGAGCGATGGCGAAATTCTTAGCCGATCATCCAGTGGAAGAGGGTGAAGCAGTTGAGTACTTATTTCCAGATGAGGCCATTTTGCATATCGACGATGAAACTTGGACAATGTACTTTGACGGAGCGTCAAACCAGTATGGGTATGGAATAGGGGTGTTGCTGGTAGCACCCAACAATTCTCGTATCCCTTTAGCCTTCAAACTCCGGTTCAAAGTCTCGAACAACGAAGCAGAATATGAGGCATGCATTGCCGATCTAGAAGCAGCCCTAGAACTAGGGGCAAAACGGTTGGACGTCATCGGGGACTCGAACCTTGTTGTATCTCAAGCGAAAGGAGATTGGAAAGTCAAAGAATAAAAGATGATAATGTATCACTAGACCTTGGATTTGTTAATTCCTCGGTTTGAGAAGCTGAACTTTGCTCATCTAGTAAGGGAGAACAACAGGTTCACAGATTCACTAGCAACTCTATCTTCCATGATAGACATCCCGTTTGGAGTCTGGATGCGTCCAGTCATTATCGACCAAAAATTTGTGCCGGCATACGAGTCGATTGCTGCTATAGATGAGGTTCAAGATGAGAACCCCTAGTATTACGATATTTGGAATTTCTTGGAGAATGGAGCATATCCACCAGGGGTAAATGCCAAGGATAAAAGGGCAATCAGAAGAATGGTCATTTAGTTCATCATCTGCGGAGGTAAATTGTATAAGAGAGGTCATATGGGAATGCATAAGCTGTGCGTTGAAGCTGAAGAATCAGAACGCCTGATAGAGGCCATCCATAGAGGGGAATGCGGTGCGCATATGAACGGGGTAATGCTAGCGCGGAAGATCCTCAGACAAGGTTACTACTGGTCCACCATGGAGGAGGATTGTATCAGCTTTGTTCGGCGATGCCACAAATGTCAGATCCATGCAAACTGCATGAACATTCCGCCGTCGAAGCTATACAATATGACTTCGCCATGACCATTTTCAATTTGGGGAATCGATGTGATCGGGGCTGTCACTCCGAAGGGGTCGAATGGGCATGAGTTCATCCTGGTTGCAATATATTATTTCACAAAGTGGGTTGAGGCCCAATCCTATGCAGTGTTGAAGGCTTCACATGTTGTGAAGTTCATCAGAAACAACATTATCTGTCGCTATGGGGTCCCGAACGAGATCATTTCAGATAATGGATCCCACTTCAAGAAGGAAGTGATTGATTTGTTGGAAAAATACAACGTGGCTTTTTACAAGTCATCCACCTATCGGCCGCAGACCAATGGAGCGGTCGAGGCCACCAACAAGAATATCAAACACATATTACAGAAGATGGTAGAAACCTACCGAGATTGGCCAGATAAGCTGTCGTTTGCTCTATGGGGCTATCGGACTTCAATTAGAACGTCTACTGGGCCGACTCCGTATTCATTAGTCTATGGGATGGAGGCCGTTCTACCTATCGAGATTGAAGTTCCATCTTTGAGAGTCTTTGGTAGTATCGAATAGCAAAGCGATTAGCGTGAAGCAGATTTGAAGAACTCATGCTCTTTGACGAGCGCAGACTAAAAGCACTGTACCATATTCAAGGTTATCAGCACAGAATTGCCAAGGCTTTTAACAAAAAAGTTAAGTCCAGGAATCTAAAAGAAGGAGATTTGGTGCTCAAGGACAACCGAGCTCCCATCCACGACCCTAGGGGCAAGTTCAGACCTAATTGGACTAGCCCTTACATCATTAAATCTATTTGGTCAGGTGGAGCTATCGTTCTGATGGACCTAGATGGCCTGGAGTTCTCACAGCCAATCAACATGGACAAGTTGAAGAAACATTACCCCTGAGAGGCTCACTAGGCCGAAACCCGAAAGGGCGACCTAGCCAAAAGTTAGAGCGTGAAAAATTTGAAAAATTATAAAAACTGAGCTCGCAAGGTTGAAAACCCGCAAAGGGCGGCCTTGGCAAAAGTTAGGGCGCAAAAGAAGAGTGAATATACTCGAGTGAACCCAAGCCTGAACTACGTAAGGCTTGATTCCCATCTTTGGGATACGTAGGCAACTTCATCCTGAAGTTCAGCCATAAACTTTTCCCCGATCAACTTTGTCCATTTGATCATCTCGGTCATCTTTGTCTATTCAGCATTCAAGAGTTCATTTGTGATCTCCGGTACAGTGCTATTCAGACGAGGGGCAACTTTTCAGTTGCTGGGGATCCAGGGTTGTGCATCTTAGTGACAGATCTCAGGCGTGTCCAGTTCTGATCCATATCAAAAATGGTTTTGAAAAGTTTTGATAAAAGTTGACTTTGTTCAAATTAATCTTTTTACAACCTAGACCATTTTTGGACCAAAGCGGAAAATTTTCAGTACCCACAACCTTCAATTTCATTGATTTCAATACAGAGTTCTCCTGCTCTTGCATACAAATTGAAGTTGCTTTTTATTACATTCATAAAGAAAACTTGAAAGTACTAATAAAGCAATAAATTCGGGGCATAGATGAGTCAGGTGTTCCTGCGCCCCCTCCCAGAGCTGGTGAAAGCCTCTGATACCAAGCTGGGCCCAATCTGTGCCTCTTCATTGAGCCAATCTATGCACTCATCAGACAAAGTGCAACTGAAAGTGGGAGCAAGGGCCAGGAGCTCTCTAGTCCTCTATGCTGTAGCATGCCGGGCAAGCTGTGCGCCTCGGACTAGGAATGCAGTTGGGTACTCTATCCCCTCTTGGGGACAAGTTTGATCATGGCTGAACTGGCACTAGAACCGAAATGGGAAATAGAACACACAGTGAGTGAAGCAAATCAACTGAATCCCAGTCTGCCAGGACATGCTATAACTCATTGCCAGTAGGTTGAGGAAAGGGCACCGCCAAGCAATACGGTTTGCGGACAAACTGCACATCCAGTCGAACCACCAGCCCTCATCAAGGGCATCGACTAGACGTTGTCGGAAGAAGTAGCCGCGAGCTGAGTATGCCGGGCAAGAGTCCACAACCTGCAACTTGTCCATTAACCACACCTAGGAAGGGATAAAAAATGAGAGAATAAAGAATAGAGAGATGTATAATGAGAGAAAAGTGAGAAAAGGGTTTTGTGAGAAAAATCGAGCCTGAGGGCTGAGTGGTGTGAGCAATGTATACGTGAGAAAGGGTGGGAAACATTACCTGCAGCAGTAGTGGGCTCCTCGCAAATCAGGTCGTCTCTCGGCGGTAAAAGGCGTCCAAGCCCATCAACGTCTTAGCCAGACTCATGGCAATGAAGCTCTTGCCCTCCTTCAAACCTTGAGCAACCTCGACCAACTGGACACTAGATCCTCCAGAGCCTGAGGCAAGCAAGAAATGAGATAGCATGCACAAACAAACAGCGTGTCGCCGAAAGCCTTGCCAATGATGGTCACCACGGTCGCCGGCATCAGAAAACCAGCAAATCAAACTCGGAATATCCAACATCCTGTCACCAATCAAAGATCGAGTGTCATACATCGTGAGCCCACACATTCGCCCTAAAGCTTGGCCGTGGCCGAAGCGAAGCTGAGGCAAGACTTCTTCGTTGCGCTCAGATTCCATCAAAGCTTGGAAATCTTCAAAGGTGGGACATACCTCTTGCCCGCCAAAGCTAAAGACAAGTGTTACTGGATTCTAAAACTTCGCTGCGGCATGGAGGAACAGAAAGTGCAGTGGAGTACGACTCAGAGTGAATAGTGCGTTTATGCCGATGCCTTGGAAATTCAGCCTTTTCGAGCCGTCCAAATTGGCAATCCAATTCGCAAGATTTTGGGCAAGAAACTCTTCCATTTGGAGCAAATCAGTGAAGAATGGAGAAAAAACTACGAAGTTGAGGCTCTTGTAGGGGATAAGGTGTGAGTGGGAGACAGCTGTCAGCATTCGGGTGGTTCTTGCCATCCATGGCCGGCCGGCCAAAAGTAGTGCCGACCGACCACCACTTTTGATCGATGCGTCAAAGCTGTTGGCCGATGGCTTTCCCCTGTAGCCGGTGGTCTTCCTTCTTGTTCCCTGAGCTGTTCATGTGTTGAACACGCTGAGAGTTTGGGGACTAGCACCACTTCCAATGCCCTCCGATGATGATTTTTGCGGAGTCACACCCATTTTCTTATCGAGTTGGTGTATATTTGCTTATCGAGTTGTATATCATTTCTTCGAGTTTTTGTTTTGCTTATCGAGTTGTACTCGCACTTGGTTAGCTCATCGAGTTTTTTTCTTTTGCTTATCGAGTTGTTAGTCGGTTCACTACTTGATTATTACGATGCAAGTGCTTAATTTTCAAACAAAGTTCAATTTCATTCACATTGTTATGTGATGCCATGCGATGCCATGCATGAAAAGTGCAAGTGTAACACCTTTCTGAACAAAATAGCGGTTTCATTTCCATCATGTCTTTTGCAAAAATATATACAGTGCTGAAAAAGTAAAACCTGCCTAAGGCAGTGCAATGTGCTTAAAACTAACAGTAAAAAAGGAAAGTTAAGCAAAAGGAGGGCAGGGCAGCAGAGTATCGGGATTGATACCGGTAACCTCCCCTTGCGGCCAATGCATCCCACACCCTTGTTCGAGTCAATCATGTGGTTTGGCACCTTCATTACTCAAGACAGTGCAAGGAAGCACACTTTTGGAAAATTAGTAGACCTTCGAGTTGACCTCAAGTTATGTCTTCTATGAGTGATGCTTGGAGCATGCGAGGAGCATCCCTTCCCGTATCCTTTTTGTATATTGCGAGTGCCACAAATCGTTTCAATCATGTCAGATTTCGTTGTTTCGTTTTAGCTTTAAAAGAACGCTCGTTACGTGTCTCGCATTACACAATGCCTCGCCTTGTTCTGAATTTGCATCTCAACATCATGAATAACATGCCTTTACCATGCTCCAGTTGAATATGCCCCCTTTTTTCTCTTATACACATTGCATGCGGTGTCGCATTATGCTTTACTTATATGTGTTCAAGTTCCTATACACATTGCATGCGTTGTCGCATTCTACATTACTCACATGTGTTCAAGTTCCTATACACATTGCATGCGTTGTCACATTATGCTTTACTTATATGTGTTCAAGTTCCCATACACATTGCATGCATTGTCACGTTATGCTTTACTTATATGTGTTCAAATTCCCATACACATTGCATGCGTTGTCGCGTTATGCTTTACTTATATGTGTTCAAGTTCCCATACACATTGCACGCGTTGTTGTGTTATGCCTTACTTAGATGTGTTCAAGTTCCCATACACATTGCATGCGTTGTCGCGTTATGCTTTACTCACATGTGTTCAAGTTCCCATACACATTGCATGCCTTGTCGCGTTATGCTTTACTCACATGTGTTCAAGTTCCTATACACATTGTGTGCGTTGTTGCATTATCCTTTACTTATATGTGTTCAAGTTCCTATATACATTGCATGCGTTGTCGTGTTATGCTTCACTTATATGTGTTCAAGTTCCTATACACATTGCATGTGTGGTCGCGTTATGCATGTATGTGTTTGAGTTCTTTTTATACACATTGCATGCGTTGTCACGTATCGCTTTACTCACATGTGTTCAAGTTCCTTTTTATACACATTGCATGCGTTGTCATGTATACTTTACTCACATGTGTTGAAGTTCCTTTTATACACATTGTATGCGTTGTCTCGTGTCCCTTACTTACATGTGTCTACATCTTCACACATTGTGCACATTATCGCGTGTCTTTTACTTACATGTGTTTGTGCCTTCATAGCATTGTTACGCTTGCCTCAAGTCGCATTGTTATGCTTCCCACTCGGTTTGCATTGTCACGCACTTTCAACTGCATTGTTATGCATGTCGTTAACGATGTTGTACCTGTTAAGTTCCTTTCTTTTTCAGGCATGATATTGTATGTACGGTTCATTTGAAACTGGAGCGACCAGACGAACCGCACAGGTATTGTATCCTCCGTGTGAGACGTAGCAATAATTGAATGACTCTCTTACACCCTCTTTGTATTGTAGTGTAGTTTGGTTTATGCTAGCTTAAAACTGTTGCATGTTATGCTTCGTTACAACTTTCTTTGCATAATCATAAGTTATGTACGGCTTTGTGCATTGTCTTGCATTTTCCCCTTACCCTCGAGCGCGTATCTTTATATGTAGCTTGTATGCTTTGTCTGGACTTTGACATTCACTCCCGTCATTGTTATGACTTCTGAGTTCTGTCAAAGAGAGGCGACTGTAGACACCCCATTTTTGACCGTCCTCAAGACTTGGACGTCGTCGTTTGAACACTCGATGATTATCCATGTTCGTGTTCGCCCTGAGTTCCCGGAGGTTTCGGCCACGCACCTTGACTCAGGATCTCTTAACTTATCTGTTCTGTGCTTGGTTTTGCACCAAGTACTTGGACAGGTTGGTTACCCGATATTCGGAATCCATAGTGACCATTCCAAGCTAGGATAGGTTGCTTACCCGATAATAGGTTGTTTGAAACCGCTGCGTGCGTAGTGAAACCCTAGCTCCTGACAAAATAGGACAGGGAAACCCTACCCCAAAATAGGGGTGTTTTGGCTCTCACTTGTTTGCTATGTGCTTTTAGAGTTGGCCTCTACAGGGAATGCATTTATCAGTTCACAAGTTTAGGCATCAGGCCTGCGGGCACCAGTGCTTTGAGGATCAGTTATCTGCGGGTATCAGATTCGATTTTGGGGGCAGTAATTTGGTAACGATGATCAGCGATTGAGAACAGTCTATTCAACTTATCAACTGCATATTGTGATACTCAACTGCGTGTTGTGTGTTTATTTACGTTGTTATGCTATCCGTTGGTCTGGTTGTGTATTCCCTTATTATTACTTTATTTATCTTTTTGCTAGGTAGCTTAGCACAATTGCTTCAGACCAAGCAGATATTCCCCAAGCACTCTGGGCAAGAGGTCGTCGACTCCATCGATCTGAGGATCTGGTAGACGGACAACCAGTGTATCATTATCTACCCCGGTACTGCATCGGAGGGTAATCGAATGAAGGATATCGGTTTGTGATCGATTCGGAGGGCTTTGTCCACCCCACCTAGGTATAGTAGGAATCAGAGTCCTGTTTCTCTTGCAGAGAGGGAACATATACCGGCAGTACAGCTAGATCAGAGCAATATGGCAGGGATCGAAGAAATGATGTGCCAGCTCGAGGAGAGCATGAGTACCATGCAACAAGACGCTGTTCGTCGAGATGAATTTGCCAAGCAACAGGCCAAGATCATGGCCTAGCAGGTAGAGTTAATTACCAGGCTGCAACAACAGACCGGGGCGTCTGCTTCACACCAGGTCCCTCCCCCACCAGGAGTTCCAGCACCCAGGGAGGCACCAAATGCCCAGAATGTCCAAGAGGATACAGACATCCCAACAGGGCCACCTCCGCCCCCGATTCTACCCCAACTATCCAAGGCACCTACGCCTATCAATCAAGCAGACTCTCCCTTTCAGTTCAAAGTAGACCCTACAGCGTTGAAGTTGAGCAAGCTTGAGAAGATGTTCAAGAAATCCCAAGGGTAAAGTCCATCCCGGACATTGAGGACGGGTATACCGAGGCGGGTGTGACGCTGTCGGACCGGTTCAAGATGCCACAAATCAACCATTTCGACGGGTCCGGGGATCCCATGGTGCATCTATGTTTGTTTTCAGATATACTAAGGCCGATGGGCCTCACCCGACTACAGAAGCTTTCATTATTTGGCCGGACCCTGTCGGGTGTGGCGGCCATCTAGTACGTAAAATTGGAAGACGATGTCAAGCAGAACTGGGATGGGATGGCCGAGGCCTTCATTGCACAATACTCCTATAACACGCAAATTGAGATTACTACCCGTGATCTCGAGACAACAAGGTAGGAGCCTAAGGAGACTTTCTCTGAATTCGTAACGCGCTGGAGGGCCAAGGCCTCAATGATGACCACTAGGCCCACTGACAAGGATCAGATTCAGATGATTGTGTGCAATCTCCAACCCAAACTGATGCAGAAAATGATCGTGCTTCCTTTCCCTACCTTCTCAGATCTGCATGAGATGGGGGTACAAATTGAAGATGCGATAAAACAGGATCTGATTGACCAAGACAGAGAGCAACCCAGGAGAACTTTCAACCGCAACACCAATGCAGGCCCGAGCGGCGCTGCCACTACAAGAGCCTCAGAAGTGAGCATGGTCACCACCATTCCCCCTCCAAGAACCATGGTGGCTACGCCATTCTCCAGTGCGTCCGGAAGCAATACACAAACAGCCAAATACCCGCCCAAAAACCAATGTACCTTCGCTCCACTATATATGCCCCTGTCTAAAGCTCTGGGGGTTTTAGTCAGAAAAGGGCACTTGAAACCCCTAGAGCCGCGACCATTGCCGAAAAAACTTCTCCCTACACACAACGCAACCAAATATTGCGCATTTCACCAACAGCACGGTCGTGACACCGACCAATCCTTCCGATTACGTCATGAGATTCAAGATCTCATTGATAATGGGGTGATTGTGCCTCCCGAAAAACCCAATGTCACAACAAACCCTCTCCCACCGCACCACCAAGCTCCACCTCCCAAAAGAATCAACTTTATCCAAACAGGGGTCGTGTATTACGATCCTAGCATATATATCACCCCATCCCACCTACCCAAGCCGGAGGTGCTCCTTCTTGACTGCACTGACTTGTGCATATTGGACATCTGCAGAACCCAACCCGAACCAACGGTGGTGACTGTAAAAGACAGAACAGGGGAGATTTCAGAGGAGAAAAGGATTGTTAAGTCAGAATCTGAGGAATCTGGGAGTTTTGCTGAGAAGGTATATAGTCTGAGTGACTACATTCTGTCAGTAGGCCAGGTTAGGCCAAGTGTGGAGTTGCCAGAAAGGGCAAAGCTTTGTATGGTACAGAGGGATGGATTTGATCAGGGGTCAGATGACTTAGCAATTTTGAAAGGGGACTTCACTAACCTCCAGTTTTTCGATGAACAAGATCCAGTGGACATGGCGGTCAACTGGTCGAATCTCGACGAATCGGTAGAGGTTACCGGGTGGCTGGATGATCAACCGGATGTTATAGAAGAATGCCAGTCAGAACAGTGCTCGTCAGGGGTGAGGACATCAGTTGTGGCCGGAAGGGTCGAGAATCGGAGTGCATCGCCAGAGAGCGCCGGTGTTAAGAATTTCACTCAGGATTTGGGCACTTTGAATACAAGAATTATCAAACAGACAGCTGTACTGACACAGTTGGAACAGGAAAGGTTTGAGGATTCTGAGAGAATCAGAAAAGCTAAAGCCCATAAGGGGACTGAAAATACTGTGAGCACAACGACAGTAGAAGCGGAGCTGGACAGGTGTCTGTCGATTGCCGGTGGAATGTGGTGGGAGGACAATGATCTATGTCTGGCCCACACGGAGGAGGATTGGGGGAGCAATCGACCAGACGATACCTGGTACATTGGTGAAGTCGACCATATGACTAGGAGTGGACGGTATTTCAAGCCTCCACACCTAGATCAGCCAGAGGCATCTGGGAAAGATAAGGAGGCGAAGAAGCAGAAAGAGAAAAAACTCGAAGAAGAGGCTATACTGAATGAGTTGAAAAAGATATAGGCAGACATCTCCATCTGGGGACTGCTTATGGCATCGCAAGTGCATCGAGAAGCTGTCTTATCGGCCATGGACAAGGCCAAGCTCTCAATAGACACTACGCCCGAACAGCTGGCGAGCTTAGTTTTTCTGGGAGGGGCTACCCCGATGTTGACTTTCTTCGACAAAGAATTGCCACCTGAGGGTGCGAACCATAACAAGCCACTCTACATCTCTGTGGAGTGCAGGAACAAATGGATACCTGTGGTACTTGTCGACACAGGGTCCGCCATTAATGTGTGCCCGGCAAGAACTGCATAAGCGATCAGTTTAAACACCCCGGACTTTGTGCTGACAGCCCAGGTGATTCGGGCATATGATAACACAAGCAGAGAAGTAATGGGGACAGTGAAAATTCAGACCAAGGTTGGCCCGGGACAGCATAAAGTAGACTTTCATGTCTTAAAAGTTCCTGCGACCTTCAATCTACTTTTGGGGCGGTCGTGGTTGCACCAAGTAAAGGCAGTTTCATCCACCTTGCATCAAATGGCGAAATACCCCCATGGGAAGGGAGTAGCCATCGTTTTTGGAATTCGTCGATCCATCCACCGCCAGAAGTATCTACGCCAGTTTTGGAAATTAAGCACGGTATGGAGGATGTGTTCATATCGGGTTTTATCCTGGCTGAGGCCTGGGTCGTACAGAACATCTTAGCTGTTAATGAGGGGGTGTATGTTAGCGCACAATCAGTGTACCTCATGAACAAGCTTCAATACATCCCCGGGATGGGATTGGGAAAGAGTGGCCAAAAGGGCGTTGCAGCGTTGGCCGAAGTGCCACACAACCCACATACCTTTGGCTTGGGTTATCTGCCCACTAAAGAGGAGCGGATAAGGAAAGGTAAGGAGATGGCTCAGAGAGCTAGAGCGAAGCAGGCGGGGAAGCCTTTTGAGCCTATGCACCGACCCATCCAAGGTACCCTAAACGGATGCTCTGTCAGGGAAGGGGAGGACTTTCCATTTTGTGGTTTCCCAGAGCCGTGGCTGAATGTAGAGAAGAGGCGCTTGCCGGGGTTTGAGATCTTCTTTGACCTACAATTATCCGGGAATGACGTTACCGAAGAGCAGACGGACCCATTAGCTGAGGCTAAGCAGAGCAAGAAAGTGGAGTCTGAGGACGCCGAAAGTGAAATGGGGGTAACGCTGGCGTGTCTACTTTCAGATCCTCCGATCGAACAGAAGTGCTTGGGGGATAACTTCTCGGTATGCGTGATCGGGAATGAAACGGCTGAGGGCCTACCAGCAAACATTTTGGATGCATCTTTCCACCCTCTCTCATTTGGCAGTATGAAGAGGGATCTTTGTCAAGCAGCACCGGGCCAGGTAGTGAGCCGGAATCTGATTCCACCGAGTCTGTTGAGTCGGAAGCAGGTTCCAACTCGACTGAGTCTGAGTCCGGTATCCCTGGGGGTGATAACCCGGATGCCACAGTCATGTCTAGGTCGTCTTTTTCTTTCTCTTTTGAGTCTGTTGTAATAGAAGAATCAGACGATTTGGATATGTGTAACATGCCCGGGGGGTACCCGCGCGCGTTAAACAGTTTGGACTCCCGAGATCTCTTTGATCTAGCCTCACGAGTGTAATGTGAAACGTAGATGAGAGTCCAGATTTGGCAACTTTTATTGAAAATCCATTTTATTGCAATTTTGTCAAAAATGGA
Source organism: Camellia lanceoleosa (assembly GCA_025200525.1). NCBI lineage: Eukaryota > Viridiplantae > Streptophyta > Magnoliopsida > Ericales > Theaceae > Camellia > Camellia lanceoleosa. The sequence continues at coordinate 181,645,533 of CM045761.1, read as the reverse complement.
CTGCATCATCAGATCTCAGGGTCGCCATCTAATATTTTTTGAAATTAGGAAACCCATGACTCGTGCCAAGGCCACTGTTCGTCGTAACCAAGGATGCTTGGCTCGGAACTTTTGGTATGAGAGGGGAAGGTCAATAATGAGCACCCCCACCCACCTGATCAAAGATCGGCCTTTACTAACCATGATATGAATTTTATTTTATTTATATGTTCATGTTCTGATTAGTTAATAAATCCTAAAATTTACTATGTGAAGCATACAAGTATAGACTATGCCATTCATTTTGGAACAATTTGATATCATACATTTTGAAAGAGTTTTGACGATGTACAACCCAAATAAATTGAGTTTACAAGCACGAAAAATCAACATCATTCCAAATTAAGCGACACAACCTCCATCCACTGGCATTCATACACTACAAGAAATTGCACTTTTGGCGACGACGCCAATTTTTCATCGCCAAAAGTATATTTTTGGCAACACAGTGATCAATTTCGTTGGTAAAAGTGTACCTTTACCAATGCAATTTGCTACCGTCGCTAAAAAAGCATAACATTCATTTGGCACCAAAATTTTTGGTTGGTGCCAAAATTTCAAAACTTTTAGCTACGATGCCTGTGTTTTAGCAACACAATGAGCGTTGCTATTAGTGTGCTTACTTTTGGCAACAACAAGTTGACGTGGGCAAAGAGTTAATCATTTAGCGACGATAACATTATTCGTCAGTAAAAGTTTTGCTAGTGAAATGATGTGATTCAGTTATTTGTGTTTTTATTATAACTTTTTAAAGAGTTTTAAATATTCTAGTTAATGAATTGTAAAATTAAAATGATCATTGAATTAGATCACAAAATGAACCCATTAAGTCCAAACACACTCTTAAGTTGAGATGACTAATTTAAGATAATTTAAACTTTTTCAAAGAATGTGGTTAGATTATCAATTTCAATATGTTTGGTTTTATTTTCAAAAATTAGTTTCAAAATTTTTTTTCCTAAAAAATAAAAAATAAAAATTGGGTTAAAAAAAATACTTATTATTTTTGTATAATTTTATCTTTTAGGTCATAAATACTTTTTAAAATTTTAGAAATATAATTTTGATTTTTATTGCTCTCAAATTATTTTTAATTTAAAAAAAAAACCTAAAAATTGTACTGAATTGTTTTTTTTTGTTTTTTTTTTTTTTTTTTTTGGTGATCTGCCTGTACAAACATATGAGGCGGTGAAAATTTCCCTCCCAAAATTCCCTCTTTTTTTTCCAGGATAGGTAAATCCCCTCACCAATCTCTCCTCATCAATCTGCACGGTTTTCACTCTTACACAGGTTTGTCTCACAATTCGTAGTTCTCTCCCCCAACCAAATCGCACACCCGCATATAGGTTTGTTGATCGTTGGGATTGAGCCGTTTGCTGCTGTGTGCGAGACCATCGGTGCATCAGTCTGCCCCTATAGGTTTGTTTCCTTTTTGCTTTGTATCTCACTTCCCCTGCTTCTCTCTCTCAATTTCTGTTTCGAAAAATTGATACTTGCCTTCTTTCCCAAATTCTTCTACTTTTGGTTTACTTTAAAATTATTCTTTTGATTTGGATTTCTTTCACAGACAAGAATGTTCCATGATGGTGAAATTGGATTTTTGTGGCAATAAACATAACATCCAATAATGCATGCTACAGAGGGAGCATTATTTATTTATTTATTTTCCAGAAAGTTACATCAATTGTTTCTTTGGGTTTTTTTTTTTAATATACCAATGATTTGGAACAGTTGATATTTGTGATATATTAAGGGATGAATAAGGGCAATTTCCCATTTTTTATCATTAAAAAAAAAGATCAAGAAAAGAAACCAACAACTACAGTTAATTGATTTTGTTGGAAAAAAACAGGTTGATAATTAGCTGACTTCTATTGTTATAAATTTCAGTGTTTTCTTGGGAGTGATAACAAGATGATCTTCTGCATGTTTTCTTACATTTTACCTCTAAAGATATAAAATGGAATCCACAATTTCCAATATCGTCCGTCATTCTTTGGACCTTCTAAAATCATAAACCTAGACTTTGCTTTTTATTTTTAGGATTTTTCACTATTCCTTGAGTCCAATAGTCTTATTCATTGCTATATCTAATCTTGGTTTTGAACTATATAAATTATGTAAATATTCATGAAGTGCTTATGAATTTTAATGGATGTTTGTCTCCCACCATAGGGGTGCAGTTATCATTTCATAATAGAAATCAAAGCATAAATTGCAAAAGAGTCCTTTTTTTATAAGACTACATAAGTTTCATTTCCAACAAGTCCGAGGTCATGAACCAGAATTCTAGGGTTATTACCTTTTCAATGTGCATGACGTTAATGTAAATGGGAACAAATGCCTACTCTATACCGATATGGTTTTTTTTATGCATATTTAGTGGAGGAACTTGTTTGGGAGCAACATGTTAAATTTCCTGTTACTTGTGATTGCAGTCCTTAACTCCATGTAGTGTAGCATGGATCTGGTTCTTTTTAGATGATTAACTTTGACAATCAATAATAAATCATATACATATATAAATATATATATATATATATATATATTATATTCTATGCAATTTTTTTATGGATGGGCCCTAATGTTTTCTCATGCATTTTCTTTGCAGATATAGAAACAAACGAGTGTCTAACAAACAATGGTGGATGCTGGCAGGATAAGGATGCTAACATCACTGCATGCCAGGTATGGAACCATTTCAGTTGAATGCTTCAGAGAAAAATAAAATAAAATTTCTTGTGTTTTTAGAGTTGAATATGGTTGGATCTCTTCTAGTTTTTTTCTCTGATTTTAAGAGACTTCTTGTAGGATACTTTTCAAGGAAGAGTGTGTGAATGTCCTATTGTGCAAGTTGTAAACTTTGTTGGTGATGGTTATACTCATTGTGAAGGTATGTGTTTATTCAAATTATGAGTGTAAGTTTTGCTCCTTTTGGTATATTGCTCAAGAGACAATAGACCAACAAATCTAGCTAGGAAAATCATTTCTTGAAAAGTTGTGGCAATAGTTTCCCCCCCTTTTTTTAGTTAAATCAAGTAAAAATGCCCCCTTTTTAGTTTCATCCTTCTTTTTTTTTCAGTGCCATCAGCATAAAAAAATTATCACCATGCCTGATATCTCACAGGATACTCCATTAAGGAATTTTGATTTTCATGTCTTCTCACTTTTGATGAAACAAGAGAATATTTGGTTAAAAATGTCTAGCAAAATAGATTTGATTGTTAAGTTCTTTGATTTTTGTGATTGTCTTTGTTATAAGCAGATCTCGTAACATCGGTTTGATTCATTGTGGTTCGATGTCATTAATAACAATGTAACTCTTAAATTTTTGTGGTAACCTTTTTTTTTTTTTTTTTTTCTTTTTTGATTGAATTGAAATCTCAACTTACACTTACACGAAGAATAGTATCTTTGGTGAGGTGTACCCAAAGGATATTGAAATCATAAGATACAAGGACTTGGTCGAATTCTTTAAATGCGTAGTTTTTCTATTTTTATATCTAAAATAAGTATCAAATAGATAAGATACCGTCTCCAGCGTGATTCATAGTCTTACTTTGAAATATTGTAACTAGGTGTTCATCTTCCTTTATTGTATTGGAACCTTAAGGCTGTGTTTGGATTATGGATTTGAATAGGGATTTGGAAAGGGAAAGGGAAAGGAAGAAGGTGAAGGAAATGTGAATGGAAATATAAGCTAAATTTGTTCTCCATTTCCCCCGCCTTTTCCTTTTCATTTCCCTTTCCCTTTCCAAATTCTTACCCATTCCATGATCTTAACACAACCTAATGGTCTCTTCCAATAGACATGTTTAACTAATATCCTGCAGCCGTAGACAAAGTGCCATTAGCTTAGAAAGATAATGTTAACTCTGATCAAGCTGGTATCTTACACTTTGAACAAGCTGTTGAACTAATACACACAACATTCAGAAATTTATATTTACATCATATTTTGGCATATTTGGTTTAACAGCTTCAGGTGCTTTATGGTGTGAATTAAATAATGGAGGCTGTTGGAAGAAGACCCAAGAAGGCAGGACCTATTCTGCTTGCATTGTAAGTGGTTCAAACTCAACTCATCTGTCAGAGTTGATTATTATTAGGACACTTTCTCAATTCTTTTTAACTGCCCACTGACCATTGAGCGGTTCTTGATGAACTTTTAGGATAACTATACAAAAGGCTGCAAGTGTCCACCAGGATTCGAGGGTGATGGAGTGCACACTTGTGAAGGTAATGTATTTCCACTTCTTGGTTTTACTGATTAATGTCGTGGAACATTACAAAGATGACTGGGATTTACGAGGCTTGTTGGGCCCATTATTTTGCTATGGCTATATCAAATTAGGCGATGACTCTTTTCAAGCATACTGTCTTTAAACATTTAGTAGGTTTGTAGGCTGATACCCTGTAGATTTCAGTCTCTTTCTATTGACCGTTCTCTGTCTTCCAGATATTGACGAATGCAGAGAAAGGTCAGCCTGCCAATGCCCGCAGTGCAAATGCATGAATACCTGGGGTAGTTATGAGTGCCGCTGCGGCAGCAATTTATTATACATGCGAGAACAGGACACATGCATAAGTATGAGCATGTCTATGACTATTTGCTGAAATGAAAGAACTAGTAATTAATTTATTTTTATTGTGTTGGCCATAGTTATACAGCTGACCATATTAAATTTAGTTGCTACTCTTCAGCTCCGTTTGTATATATGGATTTCAAATGAATGGATTTGAGATTTATTTATTTATTTATTAATATGAGGTAAGTGGATTGAAAAACTAAATGAGAAGATGGATTAAAGATAGAAGGAAAATATTTTATTAGGATCTTTAACTAGAACCTTTATTTAGCATATATAAAGGATTTCAAGTAACTACTTTTATGTTGTTATTTCAAATCAATCATGAAAAGCTATCAAATTCAATCTTGAAATCCATATATAAATTTGAGCAATTCTTCAATCTGAATAGTGTCAAATTATTTCCTTTCAAATTCATAAATCCAAATACAACCTTAAATAATAACAATCTGAATTCCTTCTAGGAAAAAGGTGTCCCTTGGGACCCCGCCTATAACACTCCGCACTTTCTCATCAAAGATGAAATGTCCTGCATTATGATCATTCTCGTGGCTTTCTTCAACTAAGATGCTCTGCCTTTGTTTCATCTGCATTAATCTATTTTTCATGCTGACTTGGATTTATTTTTCCTTGAAAATTTATTTTGGTGTCAAGAAAGTAAAAACTCAAGTCGCATTGATTGCAAACAATTAGTATTCTGTCAAGTTGCTTTTTTTCTTTTGTTGCAATATTTTGTATACCTTGTTCAGTAATACTCTCATTCATGTATTGGTAATACTCATGTATATATCGTAACATATACACTCGCAAATAGCTTTGAAGAGATGTTTTTCTGTCATCTATAATTTATATTAAAAATAACCCACGATAGTGTGCTCTCATTTCTATATGCTATGAAACACTCCATTTTTGTTGCCGTAGTAGTGTGCAACACATGTCGGACAAGACACTACTCAGATATGTGTTGGACATGCCATGTGGCATTTATATTAATTTTTTTGGTGGACATGTTGGAGGACACGTCGAGGACACATGTCGTATTTCTGGACACACCACAGGACATGTTTTGGGATTTATTATAATTCTGGAAAGGTGGTTTGGTAGAGTGATGTACTAATTTGAAAACAAGTGTGTGGGATATGAAAAAAGGAAAAGAAAAGAAGAGAATGATCATAAGGCTGGGCATTTCATCCTGTTCACTTCTTGTGTCTTTAATCTGACCCCTGTTTAGTTCATACTTATTTTTTCCCCTCATATATGCTCGTTCATACTTAGTTCTTGGGACGTAAAATCTGGGTGTTTTTTTCATGTTAAAGTAGTGTTATCAGTGTTTGTGTTCGTGTCCGTGCTTTTTAGTCAATGTGGTTATCTCATAAACAAATGCTTATCATTTCATTTTCATGCATTTGAATTGTTCCAGTCAAGAGAGTACACAACAACAGCAACATGTAGACCAGAACAATGCTTCCATGGAATTGATCAATAGTGTGACTGGCACTGATGAGGAGGGTCGGCCTCGACAAGCAGTTCTTACATTTGCTGCCAGGAGGTAGTCATTGATTTTGAATTATGAATTATCAGCTTGTTTGGCATTACTTGTACCTTTGTTTCTTTTCAAATTTTATAATAAGATGTTGAGTTGTATGCTTCTAGAATATCACACAAAAATTATGGCAAAGAAGTAAATTATTACAAAAATACATGTTTATAAGCAAAGCCTATTGAACTCTCTGTACCGTGATAAAATATTTTTTCTACTTTTCAAGTGGTTGAAGGTTCATAAAATTCTGAACTCGTCAAAAATAGTGGATCTACTGTTATTGAAGGTGGTAAGCTTTTTACTTCTAACTTTTAAAATGTAGCTGTTCAGTGTTGATCTTTGCTTCCAAACACAATCTCAAACCTTAACCCGATTGTTTTTGTTGCACTGGATGTGTTTCGCAGAGCCTCGTCTTCTGTTGAATTTTTTAATACGCCTTCAGTCATTGTTGTTTTCAAGATTAACGAGTGGGGGATTGTTGCCCAACTATCTTTTTGGAAAGATACATCGGCATACCGTTTTCTTTCTTTTCGGCTTTTCTCTGTCGCTTCTTTTTCTTCTTCTTCCTCCTTATAATATGAAACCTTAATTTGGTATATTACTTGGGCTTAAGCTTTTAGGCCATGTTGGTAACTTGGTATACCCACTCTGTTCAATTTGTTTGGCCAGTAGGTTACTTGGGGTGTGACATTAAAATTCTTCAAACTGGACTTGACATGTACAGTGGCAGCACTCTCTTCATTTTGGAGACAAAAAGTTAAATCTCTTCAATGGAAATATTGACTAATAAATTACTTTTATTTCAAGCTCTATGTTCTTAGTGCTTATACTTACAGCTTTGTAACCTAGAAAGCCAGAATTTTTTCCTTTGTTAACTGTAGTCTATACTTAGTAACCTATAGTTAGTAACCTATAAAGCCAGAATTTTTCCCTCTAGTTAGTAATCTATAAAGCCAGAATTTTACTCAAATTGTGCTGAAGGTCAGAGGAAGACACAAATCTTGGTTGTGTGAAAGTTATTGTGTTGGGTGGTTTTGATGATGAAACTCGATTTGGGATATAAATTTCAAGGAATGGTGTAGGGCATTACAAATTGGGAATAAGATTTGGAAACGCGAGAGGTTTGTTTAATCCTTGTCTACTTTGTTAAACAAGGTTTTTAATTAAATAAATCATCTAGAAAACTTCCCCCCTTTCTCTTTCTCTATCTTCCCATGTTTAAGTAGGCAAAGCATATAGAGTAATAAAATTGAAACAAAGGTATGGGAAGATTGTAACTGTCTTGGCATTTGATTATCGAAAATATTATTTCTGCTATCTCTGCATATGATTTAATTTTGTCTGACATCATCACTTGTTGGATTAAGGGTTGTTAATGTCTCTAGTTCTCAACCTTTTCTTTTCACTTATGTCTGCTAGTTATTATTATTTTTTGCTTTGTTAGCTATAGTCTCCTACTTTTGCATTTATTAGGGGGGAAAAAAAGAAGGTATTCTTCATTTTTTTTCAGCAGTTTGGTTGCAATATATCCCATCCTGGCAAATTATCAGCATTGCCTTTTATTTTTTGACTACTCATATACCTTAAAATTGTTCTGTTTCAACTGGTGTCAAATCAAAGCTATTCGTGGTTCCACCCCAACTTGAGCATCTGCTTGAGTAACTCATTATGGTAAGTACATAAATGACAAATCTTTGCAGCTAGGCCTATCAGTCTATGACTAAGAGTGTAAATCTTATGATCAACTTGCATGATAGGAAGTAAATGCATAGGTTCATTAGTAGAAAACTTAGATGCAGTGGCTGGATGTAATTTGTGCCAGAGCTTTTTAGGAGAGCTGAAAACCCCTTTTAGATAAACATAGAAGTTTGATCAAAGAGGGGGTATTATTAGTCATTGCAATATAGTTCATTGTTTCGTTTTGAACTTGATGTTTGTTTTGTGCTCTCTTCTTTACAAACTTTGTTAGTGTATATTTCTTTCCTTGGTTGACATAACATATTTTGTGTATCTCCCAATTTCAGGTGTCGTTTTTGCTTGGAATCATCACAATATTTCACCCTGAACTCAGATAATTCTTGTGATCTTAACTGCAGTAACAGAATTCATGAAGTGTTCTAATTCATGACATGGACAATGTGATTACTATTGACAATGTGATAAAATTTTGTTATTTATTTATTTATTTATTTATTTAATAGGCCCTATTTGGTATTGTTTTCATCATTTAAAAAATTCAATAAATAGATTTAAAGTGTTTCATAAAAAATAGGTGCTTACCATTTTTTTTTTTCCAAATGTTTGGACGATCAATTTATTATTATTATTATAGCAAAGTTATTTTTGCATTGTTAGTTGTTTGTATAATTGTTCAAATCAATTTGTTGGAAATTGTTAAATTCACAGTTCTTTTTATGAATTCACAGCCTTGTCTCTGACACAACCCTCTCTCTCATATAACAGGCTCCACCATGTGAGAGAGAGGTGCTATGGATCTAATTTTCCAAAGAAGAGTGAATTTATCAATATCCCAATTTATAGTATCTTGGCGTTTAGATAGTTGTTTGAAAATACTTAGGGCATTCTAATATCAGCTTGGTTGAGTTGGCAAATGAAATAGTTAAAGAAGATGACAGAGCTGTTTTATTGGAGGGGGGAGGTCTCCAGTCATCTTCTCCTAAAGCTTGAAGTTCACCTGTCACATCTCACGTTGTCAGTTTAGAAAAAATAGCTTTTCCATCTTTGATTATTTGTGAGGAATATGAACGGGTTAATTTAACATTCTTTATGTTCTTTAACTTTTCAGATTTCTTCTAATGGATGAGACTTTCTTGCTACAAAATCGATTGACACTCAGAGCCATGTAAGTCTCTCATCGTCACAATTTAAAACCATAAGTTTTGGAGCTTTGTAAGTTTGAAGGACATGGTTAGAAAGCTGACTCTCATTTTTCTTCTTATTGTTCTCTCTCCCTACAAATCTGAATTTGGTGTCCTTTTGATCTACTTTTACTTATGTGACCGTACAATTCTCTTCAGTGAATCAAAAAAGGTTTTGCCAATGCTCTCATCTTATAATTTATACTTTTCATTCCGCAAGTTCGTTATTTTCTTCAGTGAAGTATGTGTCAGACCAATTTTAAATCTTAAAAAGAAAAGTTCAATGTGAAAAATATAGAAAGAGGAATGGGTGGATATCACATTCTTTAACAACTTTGAAATGTTATTTTAAAATATATATATCCCAGAACTTTATGAGGAAGTGAAAGGATTAGTGAGGTCATAACCTGATCCACTTATATGGGCATAACCTAATGAACCAACACTAATAGAAAGGAGAGATAACAAAAGCAAAATTACACGTCAATGGACTAGCTGCTATCAAATGCTTCAGTCTCTCTTCTGCTTCCTTGGATGTGTAACCAAACAATTAAGGAGGACTTCACCTCTCCACATAAAATTCACAATGGCCAAGATATACAGTTATTGTTTTCTGTATCTATTTCACTTATAATTTGGTCCATCTGAGCTTTTCTTTTAACCATCATTTGTTTTTGCAGAGTTACAATCGGGATCTTTTCTTATTTCTCTACTTCCTTCTCATCATAGTTTCAGCAATTACTTCTTTCAAGAATCATCATGAGAAGTCACCAATCTCAGGAAAATCCATACTGTATATGAACAGGCATCAAACTAAAGAGTGGAAAGGTTGGATGCAGGTTAGTTAGTTTTTAAGATGACATGTCTATTTCTTAGAATTGTCTAATTTATTGTTACTTGTTTTCAGTGTAAAAGAAACAATTTATTTCCTTTGTGTTTGTTTCTAGTCTCCTGTGATTTGTTTGGAAGTTTGAGCTCTAATCAATATAATTCCCTCCCATTCCTTTCAGTGTTTCTCTACCTGGAAACACTTCCTGTCTTGTCTGCATCTTGTAGTCAATCCATAGAAAATATATTGGTAGTTGATAAAGAGAAGTAACTTTGAGATGGGAAATTGCAGTTGGAAATGGTTAGAGAGAGAGAGAGTCAACAAGTTGCTGAAAGTTTATTTATTACCCTGCTCTATAATTGGAACTAGGAGCAGTTTGTGAGGGGCCCGAGAATGTTGCCTTCAAGTTTAATTGAGGTGGGATGCTGATCAAATCTTTTGGTTATAGGACCTCCAAACTACACGCTGTCTGAGGTCATTAATCATGTGAATAAATTAAAGCTCTTTTCATCCATAAGAATTTTGTTTTCACTTCATAATCAAATGAAACATCTAGAATAACTTCTCCATGCTTAAATTCAGCATTAACTTGCCATTCCTTGATGTCCATTTTGTTGTCAATAAGAATCTTTTGGCACCTAAGTTCGTTGGCCGGGTTGAATTGGCTCTGTTTTCTTATTGGACAAATATAAAATTGACTTGGACTTGCATCTCTTGGAACTTTTCAAAGAGAAAAACACATTTTGCATCTACTCATTTTGTTAATCATCCAAAATTTTAAGAGAGGCATATTTGAAATATTCATCGGGGCACTGCTTGTTGTAATTTTGCATCAACAGCGTGTAGTGCATTGATGAGTTGGGCACTGTTTACATCTGCCTGCTTTTATATAATATAATATTAAGACATTTGATTTTCTTATGGTTAGTTCTTTTCTTTTCTGCTTTGTTCAGTCAAGTGATCCCGCAGATAACGATGCATGGAAAGATAAAGGCACTGGTCAGCTTGCTATGAAATGTAAAGAGGGTGTTAACAAAGGCACAAGAGAATCCAAGCCAACAATTCTCGTTCGAAATGACGTATGTTTCTTCTTACTGTTTTTGCTTTTCCCAAGTTGAATTCAGCTTGAAATCTTGTTAAGAAGCCGAATCTAATAGTTCGAAATGTCGCCCTTGTGGTGGATGCTTGCTGGGCTACTGCTGCTGCAATGTTGCTGTGAGGCGGTTGCTACAAGATGTTGGTCTACTGGATAAGTTTGTGGATACTTTTTGCGTCGTTTTGCCTGTCTTTGTTAGTTTCACGTTTTCATTTTGTTATCTGTTGTTTGTAATGTGGGTTCACAATTTGGATGTATTTGGATATTTTAGTGAGTTTACCCTTTTAGGTTTTATACACTGCTTCTAAAAGCAGTATCAACAGTGTTTTTTTTTGCTTGCACATCAACTTTAGGTGATTTCGTATCAATGTTATTAGTTTGTAATAGTGGTGCCTGAGGGATGCCTCTTGTAAATCTATAAATCTTATAAAAATATATAAATTATTTTCAATTATTTTTGTTGGTAAATGTGTCGCCAAAAGTTTATTTTTGCCCACTCAAATTGTGTTGCTAGAAGTGTATTTTTAGCCAATGCTAATTTGTCGTTGCCAAAAGTAAACCTTTATCGACAAACAAATCGTAGGCAAATGGCAATATTTACCGACGTAATTTTGTTACTAAAAGTTTACTTTTGCCCACTCATATTGTGTTGCTAAAAGTGTATTTTTTGCCAATGCTAATTTGTCATTGCCAAAAGTGAACCTTTATTGACAAACAAATCGTAGGCAAATGGAAACATTTACCGACGTAAATGTGTCGCCAAAAGCTTACTTTTGCCGACCCATATTTTGTTGCTAAAAGTATTTTTTTACCCATGCAAATTTGTGTCGCGAAAAGTGTCACACAATCATCATATTTCAATGACTTTTACCAACGCAAGGTAAATTGCCGACGATGGATGAAGGCTTTTAACAACGACTATGTTCGTCGCTGAAGGCATTACTTTTACCAACGCAATGATAATTTCATCGGTAAAAACTTTTGCCGACTCACTTTTGCCTACGGGTTGCCAATGTAGCTTTGTGTGTCGGCAAAACTCTTTGCCGACGAATTTTCCCTTTTAGCAACATATTTTGTTGTGTTGCAAAAAATGCAATTTCTTGAAGTGATAGAGTTATATCACATAAGCAAATAGCCTCATGGTAGAATGCTAGACATAGTAAGAAAAACACACACAAACGGGATGCTAAAGCATAAAAAACTTACATGTTTGACGTCCTACGAATAAGCTACAAAACAAAGTTAGTAAAATATCCATAATCTTATATACAAAATCCTAATGCAATTCACTCATGAGATGCAACTAAAAATTTGGCTTCTAAAATATGATATGTGAATCATCTTAAGAACATGAGGTAGTGCACATAATCACGTAGAAATTGATTAAATCCACAAATGCAAACTTAGCCGAATCAAGATGCATGAAACATGGATGCAAAGCATAACTATGATGAAAAATAAATATGATGTTTATGTACAAATAAAGAAAGCAAGTAAAAGAACGGGATAGAAAGAAGTGGGGCAGGGAATTATTACAACATTTTAAAGAATAATTACAAATCAAATCAGAGAGAGATGAGGAGAGTATTACAACAAAATAAAAACCTCACAATACACTCAAAATAATAAATAAAATAAAATAAAAGTTTCATGTTATTTAGAACCACCGGCGGAAATTTGTCAATATTGGGAGATTACGCCATCTTGTTCGGAAGAAGCTAACCGGCCGGCCAACTAGGCCAAGCAAAACCTGTCTTGTTGCGAAACCAAGAAAATGAACAAACAAAAAATATGTAGGTGGCTCAACTAACCACTACCGATTAGATTAAAAAAAAAAAACAATAAAACAAATATAAAATAAAATAAAAAAGTGCAAACCCAAAACATAAACCTAAAGCAATCAAACAACTATAAGATATAACATGCAAGATTACAACAGAACTAATATAAGACTAAGATTAAAAATAAAAAAAAACAATAAAATAAATATAAAAATAAAATAATAAGTGCAAATTCACAACATAAACCTAAAGCAATAAAACAAATATAAGATAGAACATGCAAGATTACAACAGAACTAATATGAGACTAATACACAAAAAATAAATAAATATGAGATAGAACATGCAAGATTACAACAAAACTAATATGAAATTAAAGCATGCAAATAAAAATAAATAAATAAATATGAGCAAAACAAACCACTAGGATTATAATAACACACTATGAAATATAAAGTAAGAAAATAAATATGAGATAAACAAACCACTTAGATTATAACAAAACACAATGAAATAAGAAGCATGAAAATAAATATAAGATATAAAATATAAGAAAATGAAATACTAACAATTCACCTTCCAAAGAAAGATTGAACTTCTTGATTTCCAAACTTCCTCTTGATCACCCTCAAGTGTAGGAAGTGTGTCATCAAATCCTCAATTCGAAATTATGGAGTTTATGGAGTTTGTGGTATAGAAAGTGGCTAACTCTCTAGTTTTTCTCACTTTCAAACACTAAACACTGTTCTTATGATCAAGGCAATTGATCTTTGGCTATATCAGAATTTTTGGAGTGGTTTTGGTGTATGGAAATGGGGAATTTCAGTAGCTATGGAAGGTATGGGGTGTATATGGAAGATAGGAATATTTTTAGCTCAAAAACTCAATTTTTCTTTTTTTTCCACTCTTTTCTCACTCATTTCTCTTCAATTTCATGGTCTCCTTTTCTCTCTTACAATATGATCATTCTATATAGGCAATGACAGAGAGTAAAGGTCAAAAATAAGGTGGGAGACAAGGTGGGAGACAAGAATATGATCGGAGGGCAAATTTTCAAGGTGGTTGCATGGGATACTCCTTTATGAATGCAAACAAAACCTCTCTTTGACAATGGGGGATGATTGGGTATAATGGAGGATGAGTGGATCCACTTGAATGGCTTAGAAAATAGGTAAATGGGTTGTCCCAACGGAACCAAAACAAAAAAAAAAAAAAAAATGGGCTATTGTTGTTTTGGGCCGAGTCAACAAAATCTGCTTTTAAGCCCAATTTCAAATGGGCATATCTCCCCCATATGGACTTGGTTTTAGGCGGTTCTTGGGTCCAAATTGAAGCCCCAGAAGTCTACTTTCCAATGGTGGTGGCCTCAAATTTAAATTCCAAGTGTACAAAGAGATATGCCTAAGTTAGTAAAGGCTATCTCACGCTGGGTCAACAAAATCTGCTCTGAAGCCCAACTTCAAATGGGTATATCTCCCTTATTTGGACTTGGTCTAAGGTGTTTCTTGTGTCTAAATTGAAGCCCCAGAAGTCTACTTTCCAATGGTGGTAGCCTCACATTCAATTTCCAAGTGTACAAATTTAGTTAAGGCTGTTCATTTCCTTTTTAATGATTTGATACTCATTCTTTTCCTAAACCAGTTTTCTTTCATCCCCTCCTATTTCCTTCAACTCCAAACCTATAAAGAAGATGTTTTTAAATATTTTTTAAAAAAGTTCACCTCTCTTCCATTTATTTTCCACTTTGTCCTTACTCGGTTTACTAAAAAGTGCAATATTTTAATCGAAAATGGGAGCCTCGAGACATTATAGAAACATTTAAAAAAAAACATATTTTGAAAAGAGGGTTTTAAGGTCTAAAATAGTTTGCCCAAAAAATAAGTGAAGGTTGAGATTAAAACTTAAATTCCATCTTTCTTACTGAGAATTTTTTGAGAAACACATTCTAATTGTCATTATCGGATAATCAAAAGAAAGCGCCCAAGTCTTAGGGCCGGTCAAAATGGGTGTCTACAGTTGCCCCTCTTTGACAAAGCTCAAAGTCATTTCATGACGTGAGTGAATGTCAAAGCCCAAAGACGACCCTTTTGACAAGACCGTAGACTTGGGCAAACAAACAAGATGTAATGCAAGTGGTTGAACCAGAAGGTTGCCTACGTATCCCTTTGCAAGGAATCAAACCAGCGTAGTTCAGGGGCAGAATGCAAGTGACATACTCAAAATGCAGTTTGAAAGTTGGATTTACACGCTTCGCGAAGCCGGTTGTTTTTGAAAAACTTATGATCATGCAAGAGAGGGATGACCTCAACTAAGAGTAATCAACAACCTAACACCTCTCACGCGAAAGGAGGAAAGATGGTGTAAACAAGAAGCGCACCTAATGTTTTTAATCGAGTGAATCAACAACCTAACGCGTCTCACGCGCAAGGAGCAAAGATGGTGTAAACAACAGGCGCACTTGATGTTTTTAACTGAGTGATTCAACAATCTAACGCGTCTCACGCGAGAGGAGAAGGGGTGGTGCAAACAGACAGGCGCACTTGCTATTTTTAACTGATTTGCAATCCTAAAGCGTCTCATGCGAAAGGAGAAGGGGTGGTGTAAACAGGCAGGCTCACCTACTATTTTTAACCAGTTTACAATCCTAACGCGTCTCACGTGAGAGGAGAAGGGGTGGTGTAAACAGACAAGCGCACTTGCTATTTTTATCCGATTTGCAATCCTAATGCATCTCACGCGAGAGGAGGAATAGTGCCCTTGAGATCCAAACACGTCTCACGCGAGAGGAGTATTTGAAATCCAAACGCGTTTCACGCGAAAGGAGGAAAGTGAACTTGAGATCCAAGCGTGTCTCACGCGAGATGAGTATTTGAGATCCAAATGCGTCTTACGCGAGTGGAGAAATAGTGAACGAATCCAAACGCGTCTCACGCGATAGGATAAATGGTGGCATAAACCAACAGATGTACCCAACTGTATCTCATACAAAAAAAAAGGGGTTGTAACCGGGGTAAATGTTACATCCTAACATGTTTAACGTGAAAGGAACAGAGGCATATTCGAAGTCCAAACGCGTCTCACGCGAGTGAAAGAATGGTAGAATGATTTCTTGCTGACAAGGGAGCCACAGATGCCTCTTTCTTCTTCCTGATCATATTCACAACTTTCCCTATTCTCCAACGAGGTGACTGACTAGGTTGGTTTAGTATCCAGAATTGAGGCGCATACACGCTACATCAACCTATGGGGCTGCCATAAAGATTTCAAGCTGGGGATACACCCCTGGGTATTTTAACCAAACTTTAGTCTCGGAAATTCCAAACCTTCTGCGTTCTAGGCATCGCCATTCGAACTCTAGTTTCCACCGTCGCAATTGGTCTCCTAGGAACTCATTGCAATCACAGGCAGGTGGCTACACCAGACCACCTGAAGTCGTTTAGGCACGACAAACACCAAAGGAATTGCACCTTTAGAGGATTTAAGGTCTCCTAGACCACGAAAGAAGAGGGTGCATCACATACAAATGTGAATACCACACAAATGAGAGAAAGTGCATCGCATTCAAATGTGCATACCACACAAATCAGAGAAGGGGTTGCATCGCATTCAAATGTGCATACCACACAAATGAGAGAGGGGGTTGCATCGCATTCAAATGTGCATACCACACAAATGAGAGAAGGGGTTGCATCGCATTCAAATGTGCATACCACACAAATGAGAGAAAAGTGCATCGCATTCAAATGTGCATACCACATAAATGAGAGAAGGGGTTGCATCGCATTCAAATGTGCATACCACACAAATGAGAGAGAAGTGCATCGCATTCAAATGTGCATACCACACAAATGAGAGAAGGGGTTGCATCGCATTCAAATGTGCATACCACACAAATGAGAGAAAAGTGCATCGCATTCAAATGTGCATACCACACAAATGAGAGAGCGGGTTGCATCACATTCAAATCTGCATACCACACAAATGAGAGAAAAGTGCATCGCATTCAAATGTGCATACCACACAAATGAGAAAAGGGGTTGCATCGCATTCAAATGTGCATACCACACAAATGAGAAAAGAGGTTGCATCGCATTCAAATGTACATACCACACAAATGAAAGAAAAGTGCATCGCATTCAAATGTGCATACCACACAAATGAGAGAAGGGGTCGCATGAACAAACAGGCACACCTAATTATATTTGATACACAATTTTCCCTATTCTCCAACAGGGTGACAAACTAAGTTGATTCAGTATCCAGAATTGAGGCGCATACATGCTACCTCAACCTATGGGGCTACCATACAGATTTCAAGCTGGGGATACACCCCTGGGTATTTAAACCAGACTTTAGTCTCGGAAATCCTGAACCTTTTGCGTTCTAGGCATCGCCATTCGAACTCTAGTTTCCACCGTTTCAGTTGATCTCCTAGGAACTCATTGCAAACACAGCCAAGTGGCTACACCAGACCGCTTGAAGCCGTTCGGGCATGACAAACACCAAAGAAATTGCACCTTTGGAGGATTTGAGGTCTCCTAGACCACGAGAGTGCACAAGATAATGCGATGGAATTGAATTTGCACAAGACAGTGCGATAGAATTGAAATTGCACAAGATAGTGCGATGGAAGTAAAAGTGCAACTATGCGTGAGATAGCGCGGTTGAATTGATGCACAAGACAGTGTGATGGAATTGAAATTGTGCGGTAGGTGCTTTATTGGCGATAGATGCACAATATGGTTATGATCGTGCGATAGATGCACGGTGTGGATGTGATCGTGCGATATAAACAAAATATGCACAAATATCTACATACGGTATATATATATTCATATACAGTCGTATACACAGACAGAGGCGGATATATACACAAATATATACGGATATATCTTTTCTGGGCTTGCTATTTTCTCTCTTTTCTTTTTCTTTTTTTCTTTTGTTTTTGGAGTCTCTGTAATCGGGGATATCATCCCCTGGCTGTAACAAAATCAGTTTCTTTTTTGCTCATCAATGGCATGACTGGCATATCACTTTGAGTTTGAAAATAATTTTGTTTTGATTGAATTTGAGAATGATTGAAATTTGAATTTTGAATTACACATTGATCCATACTGACCTGAATAAAAATAAAACTAACTTAACGCCAGAAAAACGAAGCCAAAATAATCCAAACACACTTCTATACGCTGACTGGTATGAATACCGTAACTGGTATAAATACACTGACTAGTATAAAAGGAACACACTTATATACACTGACTAGTATGAATACCCTGACTGGTATAAATACACTGATCGGTATGAATACACACTTATATACACTAATGAGTTGACTCGAGCGGAGGGAGAAGACAGAATCACTTACTCAACTATGCCCCTAATTCATTGCCTTGCCTTTTTTCTTTTTCTTTTTCTCTTGATTCTTTGTAAAAATGTTTTGATCAACATGAGAGTTAGATTAGCATACTTATTCCATTTTTTGTTTCAAATTATGTAAGCTAAACTATGAGCACTGAAAATTTTCCCTTTTCAAATCCAAAGAATGGTCCAAGTTTTGCAAAAATGGAACAATTTTTGGAAAAAATTAGTCAGCTTTGTTCAAATTAATCAAAACCTATTTTTGCAAATGGCCACTACTTAACTAACATGGAATCAACGATCAGGGTGCATAGCCCCAAGCCAGATAATCAATGGGGATAACTAAACCGAGCCGATCTGAACCAAGCCAATCTGAACTGAATGAAGCCAAGCCGAACTAGACCGAACCGAACCGAACTGAACCAAGTTGACTCGAACCAACTGAACTGAACTAAATGAAAACACACCAATCAAATACGGATAGGACAACCAAGTCGACTATAGATACACAAATCAAACATGGACGAAATGAATAAGTTGAAAAATTATTGGTGCCGAACTTCAAGATGAAGCTACCTACGTATCCTCAAGATAGGAATCAGGCCATCGTAGTTCTAGCAAAGGTTTACTCGGGTATTGACACTCTCCTTTTGTGCTCTAACTTTTGCTAAAGCCGACCTTTTGGGTTTTCAACCTTGCGAGCTTTTTATCATTTTTTATTTTTGTTTTTCATTTTGTTCATTTTTTTTTTATTTCTTTTGAGTTTTATTTTTTTTTTTGTTTTTTTTTTTTGCTCTAACTTTTGCCTGGGTCGCCCTTCCGGGTTTTCAGCCCAACGAGCCTCTCAAGGGTTACTTTTATTCTAACTTGTCCATGTTGATTGGGTGTGAAATCTCTAGGCCATCTATAAGAACGACTGCTACACTTGAACAGTAGATATGATGATGTAGGGACTAGGCAAATTAGGTCTGAATTTGCCCCTAGTGTAGTGGATAGGAACTCGACTGTCCTTCAATAATAAAATTCATTCTCTCAAATTCTGGGTTTGGCCTTTCTGGGCGGTCTTCATTGGGAAACGGTTTAGTTTTAACTCTTTGATCACATCCAACCTTTTGCCCGTAGTTCAAGGGCTGCTTCCAATCTAAATCACATCCGACCTTCTTGCCCCTCGTTCAAGGGTTGCTTCCAATCTGAATCACAGGCCCTACATAGTTCTGGCTAAGGTTCACTCGGGTATTGACACTTTCTTTTTACGCTCTAACTTTTGCCAAAGCCACCCTTTCGGGTTTTCAACCTTGCGAGCTTTTCATTTTTCTTTTTTTTTTTTTATTTATTTATTTATTTTTTTTTATTTTTTTTTTTTGTGCTCTAGCTTTTGCCTGGGTCGCCCTTCCGGGTTTTCAACCCAGCGAGCCTCTCAACGGTGGTACCTTATTGCCCCTAGTTCAAGGGCTGCCTCTATTTCAGCTATGCAAGCCTTACACTTTTGCCCCTAGTTCAAGGGCTGTTTCAAATCGAAATCACATTCTCTATCCTAAGTTCAAGGTCTGTTTCCAATCTGGATCATATCATTGCCCCTAGTTCAAGGGCTATTTCCAATCTAAATCATATTCGACCTTATTGCCCCTAGTTGAAGGGCTGCCTCCATTTGAATCACATCATGGCCCCTAGTTCAAGGGCTATTTCCAATTCGGCTATGCAAGCCTTACACTTTGAATGATCATTGAATACTTCGAATCAAGGTTTGAAAGCTAAGGAGCTAAAGAGGTCGGACCACGAGTCAAGAGGGATCCTATGTTGTATAACTAATTCTAGACATGTTTTCGTAGCACCACGCAAAAACAGTTTTTCAAATCTTTTCACGAAGTGACTAATCACTCATACTCTTATGAAGACAAGATAGAACCAATTTGGACCAAGCCAGGATCCTTTTCAGTACCCATATTAACAAAAATGATTTTATTCATCAAAGGCTTAGCACACCTCTCTTCCTCTCAGTTGATCAAAATTTGCAAATCCCGAGGAAATTCTTCCTCTTTGTTTTTATCAGAGTTTTGGAAAAAGTTTTGAAAAACTTTGGTCAATGCTATGATTTACAGGCACAGAGAAGTAGGCAGACTCTATGGCATTATTATTTTATTTTTTATTTTTTATTTTTTGAAACTATGACTCAGCAATGTCAACAGACTCAAAAGAAAATGACAAAGAAGACCTAGACAAGACAGAAATGTCTAGGTTAGCACTCTCGAAATCAACAAACTCTGACTCACTAGAATGACTCGAGCTTAATCCCAACTCTACAAACTTGGTGGAATCACACTTAGACTCAATACTCAATTCAGAACTCAGAGTAAAACCATTCTCAAATTCACAATCAAAGTGTGGGCCATCCACAATATTCAAAATAAAGCCCGTGCAATCAACAGGTGATCACTCCCCAATTACAGAAACAAAATCGAACTTCCAATTATGCCCTCATTAAAAACACGCTGAACCCCACAAACTGAAATGCCTAAACCACTCACTTGAATTTGAGAACCCCTGTATAGATCCAATACATTGCACATAAAGCAGGAAAGAGAACAAACACCCCTAAAGAGGGTAGAGTTATCTTGTCCTAGCTTGAAATCATCTAGGGGTTCACTATTCAGACAAATGGTATCATACATCCTAGAAATGGGAGAGTATCATGTCCTAAGTTTGAAAGGTACTATAGCTCACTATATGTACAAGGTTGACTCTACTCTAAGGGTTAAAGTCAAGGTGACATTACCAAAGAGTCATTTGGGTCATAACCAATGAAGATCTTAAGAACTCAGAAGAGTCAATATTAGCCTCTCTTCAAAGTCTGAGAACTTTCAGATCTCAAAAGATTAAAACACAAGGTCCCCAAAGTAACGCAGAGATAGGTGTAGTGTCACAAAAAGTATGCCTGTTTTCCCACCAGTATCTAGGCAACACAGGAACTTTAAGTGCACCAATGCATGCAATGCAATAAACATATAATTGAAAATAAAAGTCATATCATGGAGTTCGAGTCAAGGTTTCATAAAATCCCCAGCAGCGTCGCCAGAAACTGTAACATACCCGGGGGGTACCTGCGTGCGTTAAACAGTTCGGACTCCCGAGATCTCTTTCATTTAGCCTCACGAGTGCAATGTGAAACGTAGATGAGAGTCCAGATTTGGCAACTTTTATTGAAAATCCATTTTATTGCAATTTTGTCAAAAATGGACTACGTCATCAGATCTCAGAGTCGCCACCTAATATTTTGGGAAATTAGGAAACCCATGACTCGTGCCAAGGCCACTGTTCGTCATAACCAAGGATGCTTGGCCCGGAACCTTTGGTATGAGAGGGGAAGGTCAATAATGAGCACCCCTGCCCACCCGATCAAAGATCGGCCTTTACTAACCATGATATGAATTATATTTTATTTATATGTTCATGTTCTGATTAGTTAATAAATCCTAAAATTTACTATGTGAAGCATACAAGTATAGACTATGCCATTCATTTTGGAACAATTTGATATCATACATTTTGAAAGAGTTTTGACGATGTACAACCCAAATAAATTGAGTTTACAAGCACGAAAAATCAACATCATTCCAAATTAAGCGACATAACCTCCATTTACTGGCATTCATAGAGTTATATCACATAAGCAAATAGCCTCATGGTAGAATGCTAGACATAGTAAGAAAAACACACACAAACGGGATGCTAAAGTATAAAAAAACTTACATGTTTGACGTCCTACGAACAAGCTACAAAACAAAGTTAGTAAAATACGTATGATCTTATATACAAAATCCTAATGCAATTCACTCATGAGATGCAACTAAAAATTCGGCTTCTAAAATATGATATGTGAATCATCTCAAGAACATGAGGTAGTGCACATAATCACATAGGAATTGATAAAATCCACAAATGCAAACTTAGCCAAATCAAGATGCATGAAACATGGATGCAAAGCATAACTATGATGAAAAATAAATATGATGTTTATGTACAAATAAAGAAAGCAAGTAAAAGAACAGGATATAAAAAAAGTGGGGTAGGGAATTATTATAACATTTTAAAGAATAATTACAAATCAAATTAGAGAGAGATGAGGAGAATATTACAACAAAATAAAAACCTCACAATACACTCAAAATAAAAAATAAATAAAATAAAAGCTTCATGTTCTTTAGAACCACCGGCGGAAATTGGTCAATATTGGGAGATTACGCCATCTTGTTCGGAAGAAACTAACCGGCCGGCCAACTAGGCCAAGCAAAACCTGTCTTATTGCGAAACCAAGAAAATGAACAAACAAAAAATATGTAGGTGGCTCAACTAACCACTACCGGTTAGATTAAAAAAAAACAATAAAACAAATATAAAATAAAATAAAAAAGTGCAAACCCACAACATAAACCTAAAGCAATAAAACAAATATAAGATAGAACATGCAAGATTACAACAGAACTAATATGAAACTAAGATTAAAAAAAAAAACAAATATAAAATAAAATAAAAAGTGCAAACTCACAACATAAACTTAAAGCAATAAAACAAATATAAGATAGAACATGCAAGATTACAACAGAACTAATATGAGACAATTACACAAAAAATAAATAAATATGAGGCAGAACATGCAAGATTACAACAAAACTAAATAAATAAATAAATAAATAATTATGAGCTAAACAAACCACTAGGATTATAACAACACACTATGAAATATAAAATAAGAAAATAAATATAAGATAAACAAACCACTAGGATTATAACAACACACTATGAAATATAAAGTAAGAAAATAAATATGAGATAAACAAACCACTTAGATTATAACAAAACACAATGAAAATAAATATGAGCTAAACAAACCACTAGGATTATAACAACACACTATGAAATATAAAGTAAGAAAATAAATATGAGATAAACAAACCACTTAGATTATAACAAAACACAATGAAATAAGAAGCATGAAAATAAATATAAGATATAAAATATAAGAAAATGAAAGACTAACAATTCACCTTCCAAAGAATGATTGAACTTCTTGATTTCCAAACTTCCTCTTGATCACCCTCAAGTGTAGGAAGTGTGTTATCAAATCCTCAATTCGAAATTATGGAGTTCATGGAGTTTGTGGTATAGAAAGTGGCTAACTCTCTAGTTTTTCTCACTTTCAATCACTAAACACTCTTCCTTATGATCAAGGCAATTGATCTTTGGCTATATCAGAATTTTTGGAGTGGTTTTGGTGTATGAAAATGAGGAATTTCAGTAGCTATGGAAGGTATGGGGTGTATATGGAAGATAGGAATATTTTTGGCTCAAAAACTCAACTTTTCTCTTTTTTTTTCACTCTTTTCTCACTCCTTTCTCTTCAATTTCATGGTCTCCTTTTCTCTCTTACAATATGATCATTCTATATAGGCAATTAGGGAGAATAAAGGTCAAAAAAAAAGGTGGGAGACAAGGTGGGAGACAAGAATGTGATAGGAGGGCAAATTTTCAAGGTGGTTGCATGGGATACTCCTTTATGAATGCAAACAAAACCTCTTTTTGACAATGGGGGATGATTAGGTATAATGGAGGATGAGTGGATCCACTTGAATGGCTTAGAAAATAGGTAAATGGGTTGTCCCAACGGAACCAAAACAAAAAAAAAAATGGGCTATTGTTGTTTTGGGCCGAGTCAACAAAATCTGCTTTTAAGCCCAATTTCAAATGGGCATATCTCCCCCACATGGACTTGGTTTTAGGCGGTTCTTGGGTCCAAATTGAAGCCCCAGAAGTCTACTTTCTAATGGTGGTGGCCTCAAATTTAAATTCCAAGTGTACAAAGAGATATGCCTAATTTAGTAAAGGCTATCTCACGCTGGGTCAACAAAATCTGCTCTGAAGCCCAACTTCAAATGGGTATATCTCCCTTATTTGGACTTGGTCTAAGGTGTTTCTTGTATCTAAATTGAAGCCCCAGAAGTCTACTTTCCAATGGTGGTGGCCTCACATTTAAATTCAAAGTGTACCAAGAGAATTTCCTAATTTAGTTAAGGCTGCTCATTTCCTTCTTAATGATTTGATACTCATTCTTTTTCTAAACCAATTTTCTTTCATCCCCTCCTATTTCCTTCAACTCCAAACCTATAAAGAAGATATTTTTAAATATTTTTCAAAAAAGTTCACCTCTCTTCCATTTATTTCCACTTTGTCCTTACTCGGTTTACTAAAAAGTGCAATATTTTGATCGAAATGGGAGCCTCGGGACATTATAGAAACATTTTAAAAAAACAAATTTTGAAAAGTGGGTTTTAAAGTCTAAAATAGTTTGGCCAAAAAATGGGTGAAGGTTGGGATTAAAACTTAAATTCCATCTTTCTTACTGAGAATTTTTTGAGAAACACATTCTAATTGTCATCATCGGGTAATCAAAAGAAAGCGCCCAAGTCTTAGGGCCGGTCAAAATGGGGTGTCTACAATGTGCTTAATGAGAAGGATGTGGATGTGCTTTCTGAGTACTTTTCTGTGCCTTTGATTTATTGCCTGAATTAGGACTTTCAAAATTTTGATAAAAACGACGAGGAAGAAATTCCTCCATTTTTGCAACGATTAATTGATCAAGAGCATGAAAGATTTGTTAAACCCTTAATGGATGAAATCACTACTGTGAATATTGGTACTGAGAAGGACCCGCGACTGGTCCAAATCGGGTCCACGTTGTCTTTGGAGGAACGCGAGCGCTTAGTCGCTTTATTAAAAGATTTCAAAGATGTTTTTGCGTGCTTCTACGAAGACATGCCTGGAATCGATCCTGAGATTGTACAGCACCGGATCCCTCTTGACCCTGAGGCCCAACCAGTTAAACAAAAACTCAGAAGGATCCGCCCGGACTGGGCCCTCAAGATTAAAGAAGAGGCCACCAAGCAAATTGACACAGGGTTCCTGCTGGTATCCAAATACCCGACTTGGTTGGCCAACATTGTTCCAGTACAGAAGAAGGATGGCAGGATCCAGGTATGCATGGATTTTAGGGATTTGAACAGAGCTAGTCCGAAGGATGACTTTCCCTTGCCGCATATCGATGAGTTAGTGGACTTCACAGGGGGGCATGCTTTGCTTTCGTTCATGGATGGCTTTTCGGGCTACAATCAGATAGTGATGGCACCTAAAAACCGAGAGAAGACTGCTTTCACCACCCCGTGGGGGACATACTGCTACAGAGTGATGCCTTTTGGGTTGAAGAATGCTAGAGCTACATATCAACGGGCCGCAACCACGATATTGCATGACATGATCCACAAAGAGGTTGAGGTGTACGTGGATGACATGATTGTCAAGTCCAAAGAAAGAGAGGGCCCACTACACCGCCTTGTAAAAGTTCTTTCAAAGGATCAGAGAATTTCGGTTGCGACCGAATCCTCAGAAGTGTTCGTTTGGTGTTACAGCGGGAAAAATGCTTGGGTTTCTAATTACACAGAGAGATATCGAAGTTGACCCTTTCAAAATCAAGGCCATCTTAGAAATGCCACCATCAAGGACTGGAAATGAGGTGCGAGGCTTTCTGGGTAAAGTGCAATTCATAAGATGGTTTCTCTCAAAATTAACCTTGACTTGTGAACCACTTTTTGGTCTCCTGAAAAAAGGAATGAAGTTCCAATGGGACGATCGATGCCAAGCTGCTTTTGAACAAATCAAGGAATACTTACAGAACCCACCCATGTTGTCATCGCCTGAACCGGAGAAGCCGTTGATATTGTACCTTTCGGTAACTGAGACTACAATGGGCTGCATGCTCGCGCAAGAATCGGAGGACAAGCTGGAGAGAGCCATCTACTATCTGAAAAAGAAGATGCCAGAATATGAAACTCGCTACACACCGTTGGAGAAGGCTTGCTTAGCCTTGGTATGGGCTACCAGGAAGCTGCGGCACTACCTGTTAGCTCACTCCGTAATGTTGGTTTCACGACTGGATCCCATCAAATATCTTTTCGAGAAACTGGCACTTATGAGTAGGCTAGCTTGTTGGTTGCTGTTGCTTTCCGAATTCGATCTAAAATATGTGACGCGCAAGTCAGTCAAGGGAAGAGCAGTAGCAGAATTCATAGCCGATCATCCAGTGGAAGGGTGTGAAGCAGTTGAGTACTTATTCCCAGATGAGGCCATTTTGCATATCGACGATGAAACTTGGACGATGTACTTTGACGGAGCGTCAAACCAGTATGGGTATGGAATAGGGGTGTTGCTGATAGCACCTGACAATTCCTGTATCTCTCTAGCCTTCAAACTCCTGTTCAAAGTCTCGAACAACGAAGCAAAATATGAGGCATGCATTGCCGGTCTAGAAGTAGCCCTGGAACTAGGGGCAAAATGGTTGGACGTCATCGGGGACTCGAACCATGTTGTATCTCAAGCGAAAGGAGATTGGAAAGTCAAAGAAGAAAAGATGATAATGTATTGGATTTGTTAATTCCTCGGTTTGTGAAGCTGAACTTTGCTCATCTAGTAAGGGAAAACTACAAGTTCGCAGAATCACTAGCAACTCTATCTTCCATGATAAACATCCCGTTTGGAGTCCGGATGCATCCAGTCATTATCGACCAAAAATTTGTGCTGGCTTACGAGTCGATTGCTGCTATAGATGAGGTTCAAGATGAGAAACCCTGGTATAACGTTATTTGGAATTTCTTGTAGAAGGAAGCATATCCACCAGGGGTAAATGCCAAGGATAAAAGGGCAATCAGA
This sequence comes from Camellia lanceoleosa, assembly GCA_025200525.1. Classification (NCBI taxonomy): domain Eukaryota; kingdom Viridiplantae; phylum Streptophyta; class Magnoliopsida; order Ericales; family Theaceae; genus Camellia; species Camellia lanceoleosa. The sequence continues at coordinate 181,618,665 of CM045761.1, read as the reverse complement.
AGAATGGTCGTTCAGTTCATCATCTGCGGAGGTAAATTGTATACGAGAGGTCATCTGGGAATGCATAAGCTGTGCGTTGAAGCTGAAGAATCAGAATGCCTGATGGAGGCCATCCATGGAGGGGAATGCGGTGCGCATATGAATAGGGTAATGCTAGTGCAAAAGATCCTCAGACAAGGTTACTACTGGTCCACCATGGAGGAGGATTGTATCGGCTTTATTCGGCGATGCCACAAATGTCAGATCCATGCAAACAGCATGAACATTCTGCCGTCGAAGCTGTACAATATGACTTCGCCATAGCCATTTCCAGTTTGGGGAATCGATGTGATCGGGGCTGTCACTCCGAAGGGGTCGAATGGGCATGAGTTCATCCTGGTTGCAATAGATTATTTCACAAAGTGGGTTGAGGCCCAATCCTATGCAGTGTTGAAGGCTTCACATGTTGCGAAGTTCATCAGAAACAACATCATCTGTCGCTATAGGGTCCCGAATGAGATCATTTTAAATAATGGATCCCACTTCAAGAAGGAAGTGATTGATTTGTTGGAAAAATACAGCGTGGCTTTTCACAAGTCATCCACCTATCGGCCGCAGACCAATGGAGCGATCGAGGCCGCCAACAAGAATATCAAACACATATTGCAGAAGATGGTGGAAACCTATCGAGATTGGCCAGATAAGCTGCCGTTTGCTCTGTGGGGCTATCGGACTTCAATTAGAACGTCTGCTGGGGCAACTCTGTATTCATTAGTCTATGGTATGGAGGCCGTTCTACCTATTGATATTGAAGTTCCATCTTTGAGAGTGCTGGCTGAGTGTCAGATAGCCGAAGCATATTGGCAGCAGAGCAGATTTGAAGAACTCATGCTCTTTGACGACCGCAGACTGAAAGCACTGTACCATGTTCAAGGTCATCAGCGCAGAATTGTCAAGGCTTTTAACAAAAAAAGTTAAGTCCAGGAATCTAAAAGAATAAGATTTGGTGCTCAAGGACAACCGAGCTCCCATCCACAACCCTAGGGCAAGTTCAGACCTAATTGGACTGGCCCTCACATCATTAAATCTATTTGGTCAGATGGAGCTGTCGTTCTGATGGACCTAGATGGCATGGAGTTCTCACAACCAATCAACATGGACAAGTTGAAGAAATATTACCCCTGAGAGGCTTGCTAGGCCGAAAACCTGAAAGGGCGACCTAGGCAAAAGGTAGAGCATGAAAATTTTGAAAAATTATAAAAACTGAGCTCGCAAGGTTGAAAACCCGCAAAGGGCGGCCTTGGCAAAAGTTAGAGCGCAAAATGAGAGTGAAAATACTCGAGTGAACCCAAGCCTGAACTACGTAAGGCTTGATTCCCATCTTTGGGATACGTAGGCAACTTCATCGTGAAGTTCAGCCATAAACTTTTCCCCGATCAACTTTGTCCATTTGATCATCTCTGTCAACTTTGTCTATTCAGCATTCAAGAGTTTGTTTGTGATCTCTGGTACAGTGCTATTTAGACTAGGGGCAACTTTCCGATTCTTTGGGGATCGAGGTTGTGCATCTCGGATGGATCTCGGCGTGTCGATTCGATCCATATCGAAAATGGTTTTGAAAAGTTTTGATAAAAGTTGACTTTGTTCAAATTAATCTTTTTACAACCTAGACCATTTTTGGACCAAAGCGAAAAATTTTCAGTACCCACAACCTTCAATTTCATTGATTTCAATACAGAGTTCTCCTGCTCTTGCATACAAATTGAAGTTGCTTTTTATTACATTCATAAAGAAAAGTTAAAAGTACTAATAAAGCAATAAATCCGGGGCATAGATGAGTCAGATGTTCCTGCGCCCCCTCCCAGAGCTGGTCAAAGCCTCTGATACCAAGCTAGGCCCAATTTGTGCCTCTTCATTGAGCCAATCTATGCACTCATCTGACAAAGTGCAACTGAAAGTGGGAGCGGGGGCCATGAGCTCTCTAGTCCTCCATGTTGTAGCATGCCGAGCAAGCTGTGCGCCTCGGACTGGGAATACAGCTGGGTACTCTATCCCCTCTGGCGAGCAAGTTTGATCATGGCCGAACTGGCGATGGATCCGGAATGGGAAATAGAACACACAGTGAGTGAAGCCAATCAACTGAATCCCAGTCTGCCAGGACATGCTGTAACTCATTGCCGGTAAGTTGAGCCAAGGGCACCGCCAAGCAATACGGTATGCGGACAAACTACACATCTAGTCGAACCACCAGCCCTCATCAAGGGCATCGACTAGACATTGTCAGAAGAAGTAGCCGCGAGCTGAGTATGCTGGGCAAGAGCCCACAACCTGCAACTTGTCCATTAACCACACCTAGGAAGGGATGAAAAATGAGAGAATAAAGAATAGGGAGATGTACGATGAGAGAAAAGTGAGAAAAGGGTTTTGTGAGAAAAACCGAGCCTGAGGGCCGAGTGGTGTGAGTAATGTATACGTGAGAAAGGGTGGGAAACATTACCTGCAGCAGTAGTGGACTCCCCGCAAATCTGGTCGTCTCTCGATGGTAAAAGGCATCCAAGCCCATCAACGTCTTAGCCAGACTCATGGCAATGCAGCTCTTGCCCTCCTTCAAACCTTGAGCAACCTCAACCAACCGGATGCTAGATCCTCCAGTGCTTGAGGCAAGCAAGAATTGAGATAGCATGCACAAACAAAGGACGTGTCGCTAAAAGCCTTGCCAATGATGGTCACCACGGTTGCCGGCATCAAAAAACCGGCAAATCAAACTCGGAATATCCAGCATCCCGTCACCAATCAAAGATTGAGCGTCATGCATCGTGAGCCCACACATTCGCCCTAAACCTTGGGCATGGCCAAAGCGAAGCTGAGGCAAGACTTCTTCATTGTGCTCAGATTCCATCGAAGCTTGGAAATCTTTAAAGGTGGGACATACCTCTTGCCCGCCAAAGCTAAAGACATGTGTTACTGGATTCCAAAGCTTACACGGCATGGAGAGGAACGAAGTGCAGCAATCTGGCTCAGAGTGAATAGTGCGTTTACGCCGATGCCTCGGAAATTCAGCCTTTTCGAGCCATCCAAATTGGCAATCCAATTCGCAAGATTTTGGGCAAGAAACTCTTCCATTTGGAGCAAATCAGTGTTGAATGGAGAAAAAACTACGAAGTTGAGGCTCTTGTAGGGGATAAGGTGTGAGTGGAAGACAGCTATCAGCATTCTGGTGGTTCTTGCCATCCATGGCCGGCCGGCCGGCCAAAAGTAGTGCCGACCGACCACCACTTTTGGTCGATGGGTCAAAGCTGTTGGCCGATGGCCATTTCTGAAGGCCGATGGCTTTCCCTTGTGGCTGGTGGTCTTCCTTCTTATTCCCTGAGCTGTTCATGTGTTGAACATGCTGAGAGTTTGGGGATTGGCACCACTTCCAATGCCCTCCGATGATGATTTTTGCGGAGTCACGCCCATTTGCTTATCGAGTTGTTGTACATTTGCTTATCGAGTTGTATTTCATTTCTTTGAGTTTTTGTTTTGCTTATCGAGTTGTACTCGCACTTGGTTAGCTCATCGAGTTTCTTTGTTTTGCTTATCGAGTTGTTAGTTGGTTCACTACCTGATTATTACGATGCAAGCACTTAATTTTCAAACAAAGTTCAATTTCATTCACATTGTTATGTGATGCCATGCGATGCGATGCATGAAAAGTGCAAGTGTAACACCTTTTTGAACAAAATAGTTGTTTCATTTCCATCATGTCTTTTGCAAAAATATATACAGTCCTGAAAAAGTAAAACCTGCCTGAGGTAGTGCAATGTGCTTAAAACTAACGGTAAAAAAAGGAAAGTAAAGCAAAAGGAGGGCAGGGCAGCAGAGTATCGGGATTGATACCGGTAACCTCCCCTTGCAGTCGATGCATCCCGCACCCTTGTTCGAGTCAATGATGTGGTTTGGCACCTTCATTACTCAAGACAGTGCAAGGAAGCACACTTTTGGAACATTAGTAGACCTTTGAGTTGACCTCAAGCTATGTCTTCTATGAGCGATGCTCGGTGCATGTGAGAAGCATCACTTCCCGTATCCTTTTTGTATATTGCAAGTGCCACAAATCGTTTCAATCATGTCGTATTACGTTGTTTTGTTTTGGCTTTAAAAGCACGCTCATTACACGGCTCGCATTACAAAATGCCTCGTCTTGTTCTAAATTTGCATCCCAACATCATGAATAACATGCCTTTACCATGCTTCAGTTGAATATGCCCCCTTTTTCCTCTTATACACATTGCATGCGTTGTCGCGTTATGCTTTATTTATATGTGTTCAAGTTCCTATACACATTGCATGCGTTGTCGCATTATGCTTTACTCATATGTGTTCAAGTTCCTATACACATTGCATGCGTTGTCGCGTTATGCTTTACTCACATGTGTTCAAGTTCCTATACACATCGCATGTGTTGTCGCGTTATGCTTTACTTATATGTGTTCAAGTTCCCATACACATTGTATGCGTTGTCACGTTACGCTTTACTTATATGTGTTCAAGTTCCCATACACATTGCATGCGTTGTCACGTTGTGCTTTACTTATATGTGTTCAAGTTCCCATACACATTGCATGCGTTGTCGCCTTATGTTTTACTTATATGTGTTCAAGTTCCCATACACATTGCATGCGTTGTCGCGTTATGCTTTACTCACATGTGTTCAAGTTCCGATACACAGTGCATGCGTTTTCGCGTTATGCTTTACTTATATGTGTTCAAGTTCCCATACACATTGCATGCGTTGTCACGTTGTGCTTTACTTATATGTGTTCAAGTTGCCATACACATTGCATGCGTTGTCGCCTTATGTTTTACTTATACGTGTTCAAGTTCCCATACACATTGCATGCGTTGTCGCGTTATGCTTTACTCACATGTGTTCAAGTTTCGATACACAGTGCATGCGTTTTCGCGTTATGCTTTACTTATATGTGTTCAAGTTCCCGTACACATTGCATGCGTTGTCGCGTTATGCTTTACTCACATGTGTTCAAGTTCCCATACACATTGCATTCATTGTCGCGTTATGCTTTACTCACATGTGTTCAAGTTCCTATACACATTGCATGCGTTGTTGCCTTATGCTTTACTTATATATGTTCAATTTCCTATACACATTGCATGCGTTCTCGCGTTATGCTTCACTTATATGTGTTCAAGTTCCTATACACATTGCATGCGTGGTCACGTTATGCTTATATGTGTTCGAGTTCTTTTTATACACATTGCATGCGTTGTCGCGTATCGCTTTACTCACATGTGTTCAAGTTCATTTTTATACACATTGCATGCGTTGTCATGTATACTTTACTCACATGTGTTGTTACGCCCCAAACCCGCCCCTAAAAGCTTCGGGCATGACTTATTCAGAAACGGACACTTAACCTGATATACGTAATATATGGGGCCCGAACGGAAGTATTAATAATATAAAATAACATAAAACATCATCCATTGAGCTACCACTACCATGCCAGGACCATAAACATTGCATTAGGTAAGTAATATACAGGAGACATACACCTGAGCTTCAATTACAGTTATTTATATTCTTACAGAAGTATTACAGAAGAAGGGGTTATTTACATTCAATCATAGGTAGACAACCAAAGTATGAGCCAAAACTTAGTAAGACTTTGCAAAATGCACGGGTTTCATCTTAAGTGCCTGGACACACTGAGGTTGACAAGAGAGGGACAAGCCTTAAGGGTTAGGACTGGCCTCCCGGTTGATTACCTACAGAAATAGACAAAATACAAAGTGTGTAAAACTCAGTGAATAATAGCACACAAATAATGTAATGGTTAACTTAAACAGCAAAGTATATCACTGTAGAGGCATATGATGAATTATATTCTGTAGAACGGCCGTGGGTCCAATTTCCTGAACAGAGTGGCTTTAAGCCCGATAATATCTGAAGCGGCCATAGGCCCTATGAGATCTGAGAATGGCCATAGGCCCAGAATTATCAGAATGGCCATCGGCCCAGAAATAACAGAACGGCTTATCGGCCCAGAAATAACAGAACGGCTTATCGGCCCAGAAATAATAGAACAGTTATCGGCCCAAATCACATATGTATGGATTCAAGAGGTGGCTCGTACGGATTCTAGAGGTGACTCGCATTACAGCACTTAGTTCCATACAACACTTCGTTCCATACCAGAAATAATAGGTCTTATCATGTCATGGCATAGACGGAACAAACAACAAAACAGAATAACCTCATATATCATCAGAACAAACTAGTTTCAGAGTTATACAGAGGCACACAGATTCTTACAATCATTCACATGAGTTAACGTAGTTAATTTACATTTAACCGAATACTAATGATAATTATCAGCAATAAGGATAGCGTATCCCACAGATTATACACGTGCCATCACAATACTATTTGTAGGGACAGAATAATTTACCTCAGAACAGTCTTGATTCATCATTGACAAAACAGAATAATTCGGGATACACAAGCATCATTGTTCCACTTGATCATTATGAATCATTAAGGTTAATTTACGGATAACAGAACATTAATCAAATGTCTTTTAATGGTAAGCAAAATGCACTACTATAGTATTATCCAATTATGCTAATCCTCTTTAGCAGATATCTATGTCACAAGACATCTATTGAACCAAACAGATGATAGGAGTTCCTGACAGAACATTCGGGGTATTACGTTCCCATTCAAATGCGAAATCATAGGTAATTTATAGATTATTGCACATTACCGATAACCGTTAACCGTGGTTGGAATGCAGAATAATTTCAGAGTCATATCAATGTATGCCAACCTTTCAATGTTTATACCAATTCCCAATCAACATACACGTTAACATAGTTGCCCACGGAGAACAGAATGTTAATAACAATAATTATTAACAGTACTAGATGTACATTGATAGTACTATTACTCACAGTGGTAGGTCTCTGAAGCGGTGGAACGATGTCCTCGTCTTGACCTACAACATAATGCACATAACAGAATATGAGAATAAAATCAATCTCTTTCTTATTCTTTAATCAATAGCCATGGTGGTTCTAGACTCATTATTCCTCGATAGGTTATAATCCATGCCTCAAAATAAGAGGAAGGGATAGAAGAAAGGTTCAGACGAAGAAACGGCACAAAATCGATAGACAGAAAGTGAGCAACTCTCACTAATTTGGGCATAACTATTTCTGTATTTAGAATTTGGGAATGAGACCACCACTATTGGAAACTAGACTTCCAGGGCTTCATTTTAGGCTCAAGAATCACTCAAAACGGAGTCCAGATGCAAAAGATATGCTTGTTCAAAGTTGACGGAACAGAGCTGTCTCCCCACACGTGCGGGAAGGGGGCCGCACGTGCGGGAGAATGTGCTTTTTTAGCAGATTCAATTTTGGTTTTGGTACTGTAGCGCCGCACGTGCGGCTCTGGACAGCTTGGAGTCCGAAAATGGCTCTTTTTGCTCCAACACTTGGTTCTTCCATTCTTAAGCTTGGTTTCTAATATAAATCACTTAAAAACATGTAAAATTGCCCCATAACATAATAATTTAACATTAACCAAATGTATTTTCATTCAAACAAATCAATCTTTGCTTCAAGGTTCAAGATTCATGCTTAATCTTTCATGATCTTCAAGGGTCTTAGAACACAACCCACAACCCACAAATTTACTTAATTCTTGCTTGATTTCAAGTCTAATTACTCAAAAACATGTATAATTCCTTCCAAAACATAATCAACTAACATCATCAAATAGAATCTCATCTTTTCTATAACTTAGATTTAAGGAAAGCATAGATCAATTCCTTCTATTCAACCCAATCCATTCCTAATTCAACATACTTAATCATTTACATATCAAACTTCTAAATTAAACCTTGATTTCATGTAGTAGATGGATTCTCTACAAGGATGGTAGTTAGAGCCACATACCTTACCCCAAATCTTTATTCTTCCCTTTAAACTCTTCAACTTTCCCAAGCTTCTTAGTTGATCTCTTCCCTCTCTCTTCTATTTTCTTCAATAATCTTCAAATCCCCCATAGGTGTTGAGTTGCCTCTCCTTCTCTCTCTCACGGTTCACTATTTCTCTCCCTTAGATATTTTTTGACCCAAAGTGATGAGTTCAACAACTTATATATCTATGCATATATAATACACACATAAGTTCACTATAAATGAGGAAACCAAATGTGCCCCTACGAATCGCACAAAATCAATTTTCAATTAAACTTCCCTGATGACTCTAAAAATTATGTTGATCATAACTATGTTCTCTGTTCCGGTTTCTGAAGCCTCTAAGGCCTTCAATTTGCGGTATAAGGTTAACCACCCAAATGTGCATTAACGAATCAGACAAATTAGATTTCCAATTAATTTTCCCAAATAGTTCCAAAAACTCCCGTCAACATATCCAAGTACTCAATTTTGATTTCTGAACCCATATAGGTCGGTAATTTCAATTTTAAATCCGTAACTCAACAGATAATGCTTTAATTCCAAAAGATATAATTAAATTAAAACACCTCATCCTATAGTTAAATACATATTATTTCTTATATGCATTTTGGGGTCATTACATGTGTTCAAGTTCCTTTTATACACATTGTATGCATTGTCGCGTGTGCTTTGCTTACATGTGTCTACATCTTCACACATTGTGCACGTTGTCGCGTGTCTTTTAATTACATGTGTTTGTGCCTTCATAGCATTGTTACGCTTGCCCCAAGTCACATTGTTATGCTTCCCACTTGGTTTGCATTGTCACGCACTTTCAATTGCATTGTTATGCATGTTACTAATGATGTTGTACCTGTTAAGTTCCTTTCTTTTTCAGGCACGATATTATATGTACAGTTCATTTGAAGCTGGAGCGACCAGATAAACCGCACAGGTATTGTATCCTCTGTGTGAGACGTAGCGATAATTGAATGATTCTCCTACTCCCTCGCTGCATTGTAGTGTAGTTTGGTTTATGCTAGCTTAAAACTGTTGCATGTTATGCTTCGTTACAGCTTTCTTTGCATGATCTAAGTTATGTACGGCTTTGTGCATTGTCTTGCATTTTGCCCTTACCCTCGGGCGCATATCTTTGTATGTAGCTTGTATGCTTTTTCTAAGTCATCGGCCTTGTCAAAAATGGGTCGTCTCTTGACTTTGACATTCACTCCTGTCATTGTTATGACTTCTGAGTTCTGTCAAAGAGGGGCAACTGTAGACACCCAATTTTTGACCATCCTCAAGACTTGGACGTCATCGTTTGAACACTCGATGATTATCCATGTTCGTGTTCGTCCTGAGTTTCCGGAGGTTTCGGCCACGCGCCTTGACTCAGGATCTCTTAACTTACCTGTTCTATGCTTAGTTTTCCACCAAAAACTTGTTTGTTTTTGCACCTGAGGGTAAAGAGTAGCTTGTTAGCTATCCCTGATACCCACCGGCCTTGGCTTGAGGCCATCGGCCGTATTTTAATGCTACCGGCCATTGGTGATGGCCGGTCGGCATTTTGTGCGGTCGGCCGACCATTTATTTGGCCGATTGCCTCCTTCTCTGGCCGATACCCCATTTTTGCCTTTTTCAGGCATGGTGCATGCCAGCTGTGCCAGCTGGAGTGCACGGACTTGCACCTTTTGCACCCTTTTGATCCAAGCTTCTTGGAGGAGCTTGCACCATTTGCCTTCGCTTCTTGACGAAGCTTGACCCTTTGCCTTAGCTTCCTCAAGAAGCTTGCACCTTTGGGTTAGCTTCCTTGAGAAGCTTGACCCCCTTAAACCTTTTGTATTAGCTTCCCTTAGATGCTTTGAGCCTTTATCTTGCTTTATATAAGGAAGCCTCGCTTCTCCTTTGAAGGGGGTTGAACAAATTAGACATATACATCTCATATATCTCATATATCACTCTCTCTATCTATATCTCCCTCTCTCTCTTCATTTGTGTGTGTTTGAGGGTTCAAAAGGGTGTTTTGTTCTTAGTTTTGCACTAAGGCACCAAGTATTACACCATACTTTAGTTTTGGTGGTGTTGGGAGGTTGTTCTTAGAGTTTTGAGTTGGTTTTGATTAGAAGAAAGGGGCTGGACTTGCTGTTCTTCAAGAGTTCTTCAAGGGTGAGCTAGTTACTTTATATTCCCCATTCTTGCACTAGCTTTTAACCCACTTTGCATGCTGTTTTGAGCTTTGTGTATAACTAATAAAAACTCTGATTTTTCATGCTTTAGATGTTTCATTAAGGTCTCATTTGTGTTTGGGGTCGACCTCCCCCTCTTAGGCCTTGTTTGGCCCCTTTTGTGCTTTCTTTGGTTGAGCTTTGAATATTTTTGTGCATCGGCCATCTCACCACTGAAATCTAGGGGATTTTTAGTGGTGAAGAAGAGGTTTTGAGGTCTTGCATAAGGGAGGGACACCCCTCTCCCTTTGTGTCTCATTTGTTCATGTTTTTGGCTCATAAGGGTAACATGCATGCCTATTTGTTCTTAGCTTCATTTCAAAGGTTTTTGGGTGTTATTTGGTCATATTATACCTCTATTTTTGGTTGGATTTATTGTCCATGACATGCATCGCATACTTGCTTAGTAATCCCCTTTATTGTCATAACATGTGCCATGCATTTGCCCCTCCATGCTTACATGTTCTAGCTTAACTTCATGAAGTTTTTGGTCATATTTTGCCATGCTTAAGGTCTGTTGGATACTGATTTGATCGTGTGTGCCATGTTTGGTATAGCCTCTTTGCATTTTGGCTTGCGAGCCTTGAGATGCGTGTCATTAGCATGCTTTAGTTGGGTTGTTTCAGTGATTTGGAATCACTTCTCATGCTATAATCCATGCTTGTATGCTTGCATTCATCATCCCTTTCATGCCTTGAAGAGTTGTTCTTTTATGTCTTGAAATGGGCCTTTGTGTATGCCCTTTTGTTTAAGACCTTGGGCTGCCATATCAGTGGGTTTTGGGGTGTATTTTGATGCATTGAAACTCTATTTTTGGTTGCATAATCCATACTATGCGTGGTCATAATAGTTGTAATGGAATACCCCCTTGTTGGCCTCAAGTTTTGGGCCCTATTGGGCGCCTTGTTTGCATGTTTTGTTTGACTTGGCATCATCCCCTTTGCATGTATTTCAGAGCTTAATATGTTGGTTGAAATGTCCATGTTTGCCTCTTTTAAGTATGCTTAGAGTTGCCTTTTTTATGCCTTAAGTGCTGGGCCTTTGTGCATGCATGCGTGCATATGTGATTTGTGCTCTTGTTATGCCACTTTGGCCACTGTTTTTGGGTTGTGGCTGAGGCTCCTCCATCTTAGTATAAGTCCATAGGTCTTGCATTTGTGCATTGGTGCATGCCTATCACTTTGTATAGTTGCTTATCTAGGTTGCATCATTGTATATCTATTGTATTACCATGTTTGCATTACATGTTAGGTTGCATTGCATTGCATCGCATCTTGCATGCTTAGCACATTGTACATTTGCATGTTTAGCTCGCATTGCATTTGGCATGTTTTGTTAACTTAGCCATTTTGCATACTTGAGTCACTTTGCATACATGCATTGCATTTTGCTTGGTTTGGGGTGTCAAACCAAGCATGAGGGGTGAGGTGTGTTCGTACTCAAAGTGACGAAACACGCCTCAACCCTTGGTCGCCGATGCCCTTGATCTCAACATGATAGGGCGTGTAGCACTCATGAGTTTTGTTGCATGCATTTACATTGATTTGCAAACTTGGCGCCTTTGGCCATCATGCATCAAAATGCGTGATTAGTGGCCCGAGGACCGAGGGTCGTACTCCCTTGAGTCCATAACATGATAGGGTGAGTGGCCATGCACACATTGCTTTGAAAATTACATGCCATGCACTGTCTGTCCTCTGCTGCTGTCAAAACAGGGCTCTGCAGGAAGAAATGGCCGGTCGACCACTTTTGATGCCGACCGACTATCAGTGTCCAGCCGATGGTTCAATATTTGGCCGATAAGCATATTCTCATGGCCGGTGGATTTTAATTGTGGCCGGTGGCACTCCACAACAATCAGGGAGTGATTCAGAAGGATTCTGGAAACTTTCATAAATTTCAGAGGGACAAAGCAGTGTAAACAGAGGTAGCTTTTGGCATGGCAGTGCGTTTCCGTGCAAGGCGAGTCAAGCATGCATCATACACGCATTCCAAGGCAGGGCTGCGGCCATTTTCTTTCCTAGTTAATTTGTTAATTAATTAGGGTTTTGTAATATTTAATTAGCTAGAGTAGTTAATTATTTATTCGGTCTGTATTATTTATTCGGACCCTCTGAGAGTGGGCCAACTGTTGTAATAAGTGTGCGTGTGTGTGTTGTACGTCTTCCAACCCCACGTCTTTCTCCCATTCATTTACCAGCTTATGATGGTTACTTTTAGGGCATGTTTCAATTAGCATCTATATGTTCGCATGTTTGCATTCATTCATCTGTCTTGCATGCACCGGGCTCGGCGCATCATACTAACTGCATTGTATTTCAATTCCAAGTTGAATACAAGTTATCTGTTGCATTTCATATGCCATTTATAAAATAGCCGAGCCTATCTTAGTTGCATTTTGCATGTGTTGCATTAGCCATCTTAACATGAACTAGGATCATGCATTGATTACTAACTAGTTTCTGTTTCATCTTGGAGTACTCGGTGAGTGTTTTTGCTTTAGCATACTTGCATGCATGTGAGTGACTGCCATGATAGCATGCTTACCATGAGGGTATTTGCTTATGTGATATAACTGCCTGAATGCCTGTGGGTGAAGGTTAGATTATTTGAATTGGAACAATTCGTTGATTGCGAGTTTTAAGCCCACTAGATAGTGGCAAATCACCATGTTTTCTAAGCCCACCCGAGGGTGGCAAAATCCATGTCTTAGCTTACTTGCGAGTGGCACATTCAAACCGTTTTTCAAAAACAAACAAGAAATGTTTTGTTCTAACTCAGGTGATCCCGTCTATATTTATATGCTGCGCGCATCACATAGTAATTCTAGGCTAATAAACCGGAATAAGAGCGCATAATGTTTTCAAAAATCAATACCATGGTTAGTAGAGGCCGATCTTTGATCAGGCGAGCCGGGGTGCTCACGAAGTGACCTTTCCCAATTGTACCCAAGTTCCCGAGCCGAGGCAACTTTGGTGATGACGGACACGTGGCCTTAGGCAATGAGTCAGGGTTTCCTAAATGCCCCAAAATAAATATTTAGGTGGCGACTCTGTATTTGGCAAAGCAGTCCATGTTTGGCACTTCTTTCTAAAAATCTGTTTTTCAAAACAATTTGCCGGATTTGGACTCTTTGATGATTCATCGGTCTTGCATTGCACTCTGCGAGATTAGATACAGGATCGTGACATTGAGTCCTGAACTGTAGTGAGCCCAATGAACAAAATGGGGGATTCCCTCCCGAGACGTTCAGGGACGTCTACAGTTTCTAGCGACTCTGCTGGGGATTTAGAGAACTTGACTCGAACTCATGATATCTTGTTTTGTTTGCACTTATGTGTTTCTTTGCATTGCATTTGCATTGGTGCGCCTAGGACACCGTTTTTGCCATCGGCTATTCCTGAACAGTTTGCCAGAGGCTGCGTGCCATAATGCTGACCGATTACGGGCTCTACCACGATGGGAACACAAACCCCGATTTTACCGAGGCACCCTTTTTGACCATTCGACCTAGTGCATATTCGGAATCCATAATGACCATTCCAAGCTAGGACAGGTTGCTTACTCGATAATAGGTTGTTTGAAACCGCTGCGTGCATAGTGAAACCCTAGCTCTAAACAAAATAGGATAGGGAAACCCTACCCCAACATAAGGGTGTTTTAGCTTTCACTTGTTTGCTATGTGCTTTTAGAGTTGGCCTCTACAGGGAATGCATGTATCAGTTCACAAGTTTGGGCATCAGGCCTGCGGACACCAGTGTTTTGAGGATTAGTTATCTGCGGGTATCAAATTCGGTTTTGGGGGCAGTAATTTGGGAACAATGATCAGCAATTGAGAACAGTCTATTCAGTTTATCAACTGTGTGTTGTGTGTTTATTTACGCTGTTATGCTGTCCGTTGGTCTGGTTGTGTATTCCCTTATTATTGCTTTATTTATCTTTTTGCTAAGTAGTTTAGCACAATTGCTTCAGACCAAGCAGATATTTCCCAAGCACTCTAGACAAGAGGTCGTTGAATCCATCAATCTGAGGATCTAGTAGACGGACAACCAGTGTATCATTCTCTACCCCCGGTTACCAGACGGAGGGCAGTCAGGTAGAGGATATCAGTTCAACAGTCAGTTTAGAGGGCTTCGTCCACCCCGCCTGGGTATAGTAGGAATCAAAGTCTTGTTTCTCCCGCAGAGAGGGAACATATACTGGCAGTACAGCTAGATCAGAGCAGTATGGCAGGGATCGAAGAAATGATGTGCCAGCTCCAGGAGAGCATGAGAACCATGCAGCAAGACGCTGTTCGTCGAGATGAATTTGCCAAGCAACAAGCCGAGATCATGGCCTAGCAGGTAGAGTTAATTACTAGGCTGCAACAACAGACCGGGGCGTCTGCTTCACACCAGATCCCTCCCTCACCAGGAGTTCTAGCACCCGGGGAGGCACCAAATGCCCAGAATGTCCAAGAGGATACAGACATCCCAACGGGGCCACCTTCGCCCCCAATTCTACCCCAACTATCCAAGGCACCTACGCTTATCAATCAACCGGACTCTCCCTTTGAGTTTGAGGTGGACCCTACAGCATTGAAGTTGAGCAAGCTTGAGAAGATGTTCAAGAAATCCCAAGGGGTAAAGTCCATCCCAAACATTGAGGACGGGTATACCGACGCGGCTGTGACGCTGCCGGACCAGTTCAAGATGCCACAGATCGACCATTTCCATGGGACCGGGGATCCCATGTTGCATCTACGTTTGTTTTTAGATGTACTAAGGCCGATGGGCCTCACCCGACTACAGAAGCTTTTATTGTTTGGCCGAACCCTGTTGGGTGTGGCGGCCATCTGGTACGCAAAATTGGAAGATGATGTCAAGCGGAACTGGGATGGGATGGCTGAGGCCTTCATTGCACAGTACTCCTATAACACGCAAATTGAGATTACCACCCGTGATCTCGAGACAACAAGGCAGGAGCCTAAGGAGACTTTCTCTAAATTCATAACCCGCTGGAGGGCCAAGGCCTCAATGATGACCACTAGGCCCACTGACAAGGATCAGATTCGAATGATTGTGCGCAATCTCCAACCCAAACTGATGCAGAAAATGATCGTGCTCCCTTTCCCTACCTTTTCAGATCTGCATGAGATGGGGGTACAAATTGAGGATGCGATGAAACAGGATCTGATTGACCAAGACAGAGAGCAACCCAGGAGAACTTTCAACCGCAACACCAATGCAGGCCCGAGCGGCGCTACCACTACAAAAGCCTCAGAAGTGAGCATGGTCACCACCATTCCCCCTCCAAGAACCATGGCAGCTATGCCATTCTCCAGTGCGTTCGGAAGCAATACACAAACAGCCAATATACCCGCCCAAAAACCAAAGAACCTTCGCTCCACTATATATGCCCCTGTCCAAAGCTCTGGGAGTTTTAGTTAGAAAAGGGCACTTGAAGCCCCTAGAGCCGCGGCCATTTCCGGAAAAACTTTCCCTACCCACAACCCAACCAAATATTGCGCATTTCACCAACAGCACGGTCATGACACCGACCAATGCTTCCGATTACGTCATGAGATTCAAGATCTCATTGATAATGGGGTGATTGTGCCTCCCGAAAAACCTAATGTCACAACAAACCCTCTCCCGCCGCACCACCAAGCTCCACCTCCCAAAAGAATCAAGTTTATCCAGACTGGCGTCGTGTATTACGATCCTAGCATATATATCACCCCATCCCACCTACCCAAGCCGGAGGTGCTCCTCCCTGACTGCACTGACTTGTGCATATTGGACATCTCCAGAACCCAATATGAACCAACGATGGTGACTGTCAAAGACAGAACATGGGAGATTTCAGAGGAGAATAGGATTGTTGAGTTAGAATCTGAGGAATCTGGGAGTTTTGCTGAGAAGGTATACAGTCCGAGTGACTACATTCTGTTAGTAGGCCAGGTTAGGCCAAGTATGGAGTTGCCAGAAAGGGCAGAGCTTTGTATGGTACAGAGGGATGAATTTGATCAGGGGTCAGATGACTTAGCATCTTTGCAAAGGGACTTCGCTAACCTCTAGTTTTTCGGTGAACAAGATCCAGCGGACATGGCGGTCAACTGGTCGAATCTCGAGGAATCGGCAGAGGTTACCTGGTGGCTGCATGATCAACCAGATGTTATGGAAGAATGCCAGCCAGAACAAGGCCCGTCAGGGGCGAGGACATCAGTTGTGGCCGGAAGGGTCGAGAATCAGAGTGCATCGCCGGAGAGCGCCAGTGTTAAGAATTTCACTCGGGACCTGGGCACTTTGAATACGAGAATTATTGAACAGACAGTTGTACTGATGCAGTTAGAACAGGAAAGCTTTGAGGATTCTGAGAGAATCAGAAAAGCTAAAGCCCATGAGGGGCCGAAAATCTTGAGTACAAGGATGAGAGAAGTTTTGACAGTGTCCTCGGTTGCGTGGAATGTGGTGGGAGGACGATGATCTATGCCAGCCACACGGATGAGGATTGGGGAGCAATCGACGGGCGATACAGTACATTGGTGAAGTCGACCATATGACTAGGAGTGGGCGGTATTTCAAGCCTCCACATCTAGATCAACAACCAGAGGGTGCAGGAAAGATAAGGAGGCGAAAGCGAAGAAGCAACTCGAAGAAGAGGTCATCAAGCGGTTGAAAAAGATACAGGCAGACATCTCCATCTGGGGACTGCTTATGGCATTGCGAGTGCATCGACAAGCTGTCTTATCGGCCATGGACAAGACCAAGCTCTCAATAGACACCATGCCCGAACAGCTGGCGGGCTTATTTTTTCTGGGAGGGGCTACCTCGATGTTGACTTTCTCCGACAAAGAATTGCCACCTGAGGGTACGAACCATAACAAGCCACTCTACATCTCTGTGGAGTGCAGGAACAAATGGATACCTGTGGTGCTTGTCGACACAGGGTCCGCCATTAATGTGTGCCCGGCAAGAACTGCATACACAATCGGTTTAAAGATCGCGGACTTTGTGCCGACAGCCCAAATGATTCAGGCATATGATAACACAAGCAGAGAAGTAATGGGGACAGTGAAAATTCAGACCAAGGTTGGGCCGGGACAGCATGAAGTAAACTTTCACATCTTAGAAGTTCCTGTGACCTTCAATCTACTTTTGGGGCGGCCGTGGTTACACCAAGTAAAGGCAGTTTCATCCACCTTGCATCAAATGGTGAAATACCCCCATGGGAAGGGAGTAGCCATCGTTTTTGGAAATTCGTCTATCCATCCACCGCCAGAAGTATCTACGCCAGTTTTGGAAATTGAGCACGGTATGGAGGATGTGTTCATATCGGGTTTTACCCTGGCTGAGGCCCGAGTCATGCAGAACATCTTAGCTGTTAATGAGGGGGTATATGTTAGCGCACAATTACTGTACCTCATGAACAAGCATCAACACATCCCCGGGATGGGATTGGGAAGGAGCGGCCGAAAGGGCGTTGCAGCGTTGGCCGAAGTGCCACACAACCCACACACCTTTGGCTTGGGTTATCTGCCCACCAAAAAGGATTGGATAAGGAAAGGTAAGGAGATAGCTGGGAGAGCCAGAGCAAAGCAGGCGGAGAAGCCTTTTGAGCTAATGCACCGACCCATCTAAGGTACCCTAAACGGACGCTTTGTCTGGGAAGGAGAGGACTTTGCATTTTTTGGCTTCCCAGAGCCGTGGCTAAATGCCGAGAAGAGGCGCTTGCTGGGGTTTGAGATCTTCTTCGACCTACAATTATCCGGCGATGACGTTGCTGAAGAGCAGACGGACCCATTAGCTGAGGCTAAGCAGAGCAAGAAAGTGGAGTCTGAGGACGCTGAAAGTGAGATGGGGGTAGCGCTGGCGTGTCTACTTTCAGATCCTCCGATCGAATAGAAGTGCTTGGGGGATAACTTCTCGATATGCGTGATCGGGAATGAAATAGCTGCAGGCCTACCAGCAAACATTTTGGATGCATCTATCGCACCTTCTCTCATTTGGCAGTATGAAGAGGGATTTTTGTCAAGCAGCACTGGGTCAGGTAGTGAGCCAGAATCTGATTCCACCGAGTCTGTTGGGTCGGAATCAGGTTCTAGCTCGACTGAGTCTGAGTCCGGTATTCCTGGGGGCGATAACCCAGATGCCACAGTCCTGTCTAGGGCATCTTTTTCTTTTTCTTTTGAGTCTGTTGTAACAGAAGAATCGGACTATTTGGATGTGTTTAATGAGAATGATGTGGATGTGATTTCTGAGTACTTTTCTATGCCTTTGATTTATTGCCTAAATCAGGACTTTCAAAATTTTGATAAAAACGACGAGGAAGAAATTCCTCTGGTTTTGCAACGATTAATTGATCAAGAGCAGGAAAGATTTGTTAAACCCTTAATGGATGAAATCATTACTGTAAATATTGGTACTGAGGAGGACCCACAGCTGGTCCAGATCGGGTCCACGTTGTCTTCGGAGGAACGCAAGCGCTTAGTCGCTTTATTAAAAGATTTCAAAGATGTTTTCGTGTGGCCCTACGAAGACATGTTTGGAATCGATCTTGAGATTATACAGTACCGGATCCCTCTTGACCCTGAGGCCCGACCCGTTAAACAAAAACTCAGAAGGATCCGCCTGGACTGGGCCCTCAAGATTAAAGAAGAGGTCACCAAGCAAATTGATGCAGGGTTCCTGCTGCTATCCGAATACCCGACTTGGTTGGCCAACATTGTTCCAGTGCCAAAGAAGGATGGCAGGATTCGGGTATGCGTGGATTTCAGGGATTTGAACAAAGCTAGTCCGAAGGACGACTTTCCCTTATCGCATATCAATGAGTTAGTGGACTTCACAGCGGGGCATGCTTTGCTTTCGTTCATGGATGGCTTTTCGAGCTACAATCAGATAGTGATGGCACCTGAAGACCGAGAGAAGACTGCTTTCACCACCCCATGTGGGACATACTACTACAAAGTGATGCCGTTTGGGTTGAAGAATGCTGGAGCTACATATCAACGGGCCACAACCATGATATTGCATGACATGATCCACAAAGAGGTTGAGGTGTACGTGGACGACATGATTGTCAAGTCCAAAGAAAGAGAGGGCCACTACACTGCCTTGCAAAAGTTCTTTCAAAGGATCAGAGAATTTCGGTTGCGACTGAATCCTCAGAAGTGTACGTTTGGTGTTACAGCGGGAAAAATGCTAGGGTTTCTGATAACACTGAGAGATATCGAAGTCGACCCTTTCAAAATCAAGGCCATCTTAGAAATGCCACCACCAAGGACTGAAAAGGAGGTGCGAGGCTTTCTGGGTAAAGTGCAATTCATAAGACGGTTTATCTCAAAATTAACCTTGACTTGTGAACCACTTTTTGGTCTCCTAAAAAAAGGAACGAAGTTCCAATGGGACAGCCGACGCCAAGCTGCTTTTGAACAAATCAAGGAATACTTACAGAACCTACCCGTGCAGTCACCGCCTGAATCGGGAAAGCCATTGATATTGTACCTTTCGGTAACTGAGACTACAATGGGCTGCATGCTCGCGCAAGAATCAAAGGACAAGCTGGAGAGAGCCATCTACTATCTGAGCAAGAAGATGCCAGAATATGAAACTCGCTACACACCATTGGAGAACGCTTGCTTAGCCTTGGTATGGGCTACTAGGAAGCTGCGGCACTACCTGTTAGCTTACTCCGTAATGTTGGTTTCACGACTGGATCCCATCAAATATCTTTTCGAGAAACCGGCACTTACGGGTAGGCTAGCTCGTTGGTTACTGTTGCTTTCCGAATTTGATCTAAAATATGTGACGCGCAAGTCAGTCAAGGGAAGAGCAGTAGCAGAATTCTTAGCCGATCATCTAGTGGAAGGGGGTGAAGCAGTTGAGTACTTATTCCCAGATGAGGCCATTTTGCATATCGACGATGAAACTTGGACGATGTACTTTGACGGAGCGTCAAACCAGTATGGGTATGGAATAGGGGTGTTGCTGATAGCACCCGACAATTCCCGTATCCCTCTAGCCTTCAAACTCCAGTTCAAAGTCTCGAACAACGAAGCAGAATATGAGACATGCATTGCCAGTCTAGAAGCAGCCCTGGAACTAGGGGCAAAACGGTTGGACGTCATCGGGGACTCGAACCATGTTGTATCTCAAGCGAAAGGAGATTGGAAAGTCAAAGAAGAAAAGATGATAATGTATCACCAGACCTTGGATTTGTTAATTCCTCGGTTTGAGAAGCTGAACTTTGCTCATCTAGTAAGGGAGAACAATAGGTTCGCAGATTCACTAGCAACTCTATCTTCCATGATAGACATCCCGTTTGGAGTCCGGATGCGTCCAGTCATTATCGACCAAAAATTTGTGCCGGCTTACGAGTCGATTGCTGCTATAGATGAGGTTCAAGATGAGAACCCCTGGTATTACAATATTTGGAATTTCTTGGAGAATGAAGCATATCCACCAGGGGTAAATGCCAAGGATAAAAGGGCAATCAGAAGAATGGCCGTTCAGTTCATCATCTGCGGAGGTAAATTGTATAAGAGAGGTCATCTAGGAATGCATAAGCTATGCGTTGACGCTGAAGAATCAGAACACCTGATGGAGGCCATCCATGGAGGGGAATGCGGTGCGCATATGAACGGGGTAATGCTAGCACGGAAGATCCTCAGACAAGGTTACTACTGGTCCACCCTGGAGGAGGATTGTATCAACTTTGTTCGGTGATGCCACAAATGTTCGATCCATGCAAACTGCATGAACATTCCGCCGTCAAAGCTGTAAAATATGAATTCGCCATGGCCATTTTCAGTTTGGGGAATCGATGTGATCGGGGCTGTCACTCCGAAGGGGTCAAATGGGCATGAGTTCATCCTGGTTGCGGTAGATTATTTCGCAAAGTAGGTTGAGGCCCAATCCTGTGCGGTGTTGAAGGCTTCACATGTTGCGAAGTTCATCAAAAACAACATCATCTGTCGCTATGGGGTCCCGAACGAGATCATTTCAGATAATGGATCCCACTTCAAGAAGGAAGTGATTGATTTGTTGGAAAAATACAACATGGCTTTTCACAAGTCATCCACCTATCAGCCGCAGACCAATGGAGCGGTCGAGGTCGCCAACAAGAATATCAAACATATATTGCAGAAGATGGTGGAAACCTACCGAGATTGGCCAGATAAGCTGTCGTTTGCTCTGTGGGGCTACCGAACTTCAATTAGAACGTCTACTGGGGCGACTCTGTATTCATTAGTCTGTGGAATGGAGGCCGTTCTACCTATTGAGATTGAAGTTCCATCTTTGAGAGTGTTGGCTGAGTGTCAGATAGCCGAAGCAGATTGGCAGCAGAGTAGATTGGAAGAACTCATGCTCTTTGGACGTGGTGAAAAACACTTGCATGTTCAAGTTTATCGTATGAAATTGCGTGGCTTTTAACAAAAAAGTTAAGTCCAGGAATCTAAAAGAAGGAGATTTGGTGCTCAAGGACAACCGAGCTCCCATCCACAACCCTAGAGGCAAGTTCAGACCTAATTGGACTGGCCCTTACGTCATTAAATCTATTTGGTCAGGTGGAGCTGTCGTTCTGATGGACCTAGATGGCCTGGAGTTCTCACAGCCAATCAACATAGACAAGTTGAAGAAATATTACCCCTGAGAGGCTCGCTACGCTGAAAACCCGAAAGGGCGACCTAGGCAAAAGTTAGAGCATGAAAATTTTGAAAAATTATAAAAACTGAGCTCGCAAGGTTGAAAACCCGCAAAGGGCGGCCTGGGCAAAAGTTAGAGCGCAAAATGAGAGTGAAAATACTCGAGTGAACCTAAGCCTGAACTACGTAAGGCTTGATTCCCATCTTTGGGATACGTAGGCAACTTCATCCTGAATTTCAGCCATAAACTTTTCCCTGATCAACTTTGTCCATTTGATCATCTCGGTCATCTTTGTCTATTCAGCATTCAAGAGTTCATTTGTGATCTCCGGTACAGTGCTATTCAGACTAGGGGCAACTTTCCAGTTGCTGGGGATTCAGGGTTGTGCATCTCAGTGACAGATCTCAGGCGTGTCTAGTTCTGATCCATATCGAAAATGGTTTTGAAAAGTTTTGATAAAAGTTGACTTTGTTCAAATTAATCTTTTTACAACCTAGATCATTTTTGGACCAAAGCGGAAAATTTTCAGTACCCACAACCTTCAATTTAATTGATTTCAATACAGAGTTCTCCTGCTCTTGCATACAAATTGAAGTTACTTTTTATTACATTCATAAAGAAAACTTGAAAGTACTAATAAAGCAATAAATGTGGGGCATAGATGAGTCAGGTGTTCCTGCGCCCCCTCCAAGAGCTAGTCGAAGTCTCTGATACCAAGCTGGGCCAATCTGTGCCTCTTCATTAAGCCAATCTATGCACTCATCAGACAAAGTGCAACTAAAAGTGGGAACGGGGGCCAGGAGCTCTCTAGTCCTCCATCTGTAGCATGCCGGGCAAGCTGTGTGCCTCGGACTGGGAATGCAGCTGGGTACTCTATCCCCTCTGGCAGGCAAGTTTGATCATGGCCGAACTAGCGCTGGAGCCGGAATGGGAAATAGAACACATAGTGAGTAAAGCCAATCAA
Organism: Camellia lanceoleosa; assembly: GCA_025200525.1. Lineage (NCBI taxonomy): Eukaryota > Viridiplantae > Streptophyta > Magnoliopsida > Ericales > Theaceae > Camellia > Camellia lanceoleosa. The sequence goes on along the minus strand of CM045761.1, from coordinate 181,595,903 downwards.
CTGAATCCCAGTCTGCCAGGACATGCTGTAACTCATTGCCTGTAGGTTGAGGCAAGGGCACCGCCAAGCAATACGGTCTGTGGACAAACTGCACATCCAGTCGAACCACCAGCCCTCATCAAGGGCATCGGCTAGACGTTGTTGGAAGAAGTATCCGCGAGCTGAGTATGCTGGGCAAGAGTCCATAACCTGCAACTTGTCCATTAACCACACCTGGGAAGGGATAAAAAATGAGAGAATAAAGAATAGAGAGATGTACGATGAGAGAAAAGTGAGAAAAAGGTTTTGTGAGAAAAACCGAGCCTGAGGGCCGAGTGGTGTGAGCAATGTATACGTGAGAAAGGGTGGGAAACATTACCTACAGCAGTAGTGGACTTCTCGCAAATCTGGTCGTCTCTCGGTGGTAAAAGGCGTCCAAGCCCATCAACGTCTTAGCCAGACTCATGGCAATGCAGCTCTTGCCCTCCTTCAAACCTTGAGCAACCTCGACCAACCGGACGCTAGATCCTCCAGAGCCTGAGGCAAGCAAAAAATGAGATAGCATGCACAAACAAAGGGCATGTCGCCGAAAGCCTTCCCAATAATGGTCACCACAGTCGCCGATATCAAAAAACTGGCAAATCAAACTCGGAATATCCAGCATCCCATCACCAATCAAAGATCGAGCATCATGCATCGTGAGCCCACACATTCGCCCTAAAGCTTGGGCGTGGCCGAAGCGAAACTGAGGCAAGACTTCTTCGTTGCGCTCAGATTCCATCAGAGCTTGGAAATCTTCAATGGTAGGACATACCTCTTGCCCGCCAAAGCTAAAGACATGTGTTACCGGATTCCAAAACTTCGCTGCAGCATGGAGGAGCAGAAAGTGCAGCAGAGTACGACTCAGAGTGAATAGTACGTTTATGCCGAAGCCTCGGAAATTTAGCCTTTCCGAGCCATCCAAATTGGCAATCCAATTCGCAAGATTTTGGGTAAGAAACTCTTCCATTTGGAGCAAATCAGTGTTGAATGGAGAAAAAACTACGAAGTTAAGGCTCTTATAGACGATAAGGTATGAGTGGGAGACAGCTGTCAGCATTTTGGTGGTTCTTGCCATCCATGGTCGGCCGGCCAAAAGTAGTGCCGACCGACCACCACTTTTGGTCTATGCGTCAAAGCTGTTGGCCGATGGCCATTTCTTGAGGCCGATGGCTTTCTCTTGTGGCCGATGGTCTTCCCTCTTATTCCCTGAGCTGTTCATGTATTGAACATGCTGAGAGTTTGGGGACTGGCACCACTTCCAATGCCCTCCGATGATGATTTTTGCGGAGTCACGCCCATTTGCTTATCGAGTTGTTGTACATTTGCTTATCGAGTTGTATTTCATTTCTTCGAGTTTTTGTTTTGCTTATCGAGTTGTACTCGCACTTGGTTAGCTCATCGAGTTTCTTTGTTTTGCTTATTGAGTTGTTAGTCGGTTCACTACCTGATTATTACGATGCAAGCGCTTAATTTTCAAACAAAGTTCAATTTCATTCACATTGTTATGTGATGCCATGCGATGCGATGGATGAAAAGTGCAAGTGTAACACCTTTTTGAACAAAATAGTTGTTTCATTTCCATCATGTCTTTTGCAAAAATATATATAGTCCTGAAAAAGTAAAACCTGCCTGAGGCAGTGCAATGTGCTTAAAACTAACGATAAAAAAGGAAAGTAAAGCAAAAGGAGGGTAGGGCAGCAGAGTATCGGGATTGATACCGGTAACCTCCCCTTGCGGTCGATGCATCCCGCACCCTTGTTCAAGTCAATGATGTGGTTTGGCACCTTCATTACTCAAGACAGTGCAAGGAAGCACACTTTTGGAACATTAGTAGACCTTCGAGTTGACCTCAAGGTATGTCTTCTATGAGCGATGCTCGGTGCGTGCGAGGAGCATCCCTTCCCGTATCCTTTTTGTATATTGCGAGTGCCACAAATCGTGTCAATCATGTCGTATTACGTTGTTTCGTTTTGGCTTTCAAAGCACGCTCATTATGCGTCTTGCATTACACAATGCCTCGTCTTGTTTTGAATTTGCATCTCAACATCATGAGTAACATGCCTTTACCATGCTTCAGTTGAATATGCCCCCTTTTTCCTCTTATACACATTGCATTCGTTGTCACGTTATGCTTTACTTATATGTGTTCAAGTTCCTACACACATTGCATGCGTTGTTGCATTATGCTTTACTCACATGTGTTCAAGTTCTTATACACATTGCATGCGTTGTCGCGTTATGCTTTACTTATATGTGTTCAAGTTCCCATACACATTGCATGTGTTGTCGCGTTATGCTTTACTTATATGTGTTCAAGTTCCCATACACATTGCATGCGTTGTCGCGTTATGCTTTACTTATATGTGTTCAAGTTCCCTTACACATTGCATGCGTTGTCGCGTTATGCTTTACTTATATGTGTTAAAGTTCCCATATACATTGCATGTGTTGTCACGTTATTCTTTACTTATATGTGTTCAAGTTCCCATACACATTGCATGCGTTGTCGCGTTATGCTTTACTTATATGTGTTCAAGTTTCCATACACATTGCATGTGTTGTCGCGTTATGCTTTACTCACATGTGTTCAAGTTCCTATATGCATTGCATACGTTGTTACGCTATGCTTTACTTATATGTGTTCAAGTTCCTATACACATTGCATGCGTTGTCGCGTTATGCTTTACTCACATGTGTTCAAGTTCCTATACGCATTGCATGCGTTGTTGCGTTATGCTTTACTTATATGTGTTCGAGTTCTTTTTATACACATTGCATGCATTGTCGCGTATCGCTTTACTTACATGTGTTCAAGTTCCTTTTTATACACATTGCATGCATTGTCATGTATACTTTACTCATATGTGTTCAAGTTCCTTTTATACACATTGTATGCGTTGTGGGTGTGCTTTACTTACATGTGTCTACATCTTCATACATTGTGCACGTTGGCGCGTGTCTTTTACTTGCATGTGTTTGTGCCTTCATAGCATTGTTACGCTTGCCCCAAGTCGCATTGTTATGCTTCCCACTCGGTTTGCGTTGTCGCGCACTTTCAATTGCATTGTTATGCATGTATCTAACGATGTTGTACCTATTAAGTTCCTTTTTTTTTCAAGCACGATATTGTATGTACGGTTCATTTGAAGCTGGAGCGACCTAACGAACCGCATAAGTATTGTATCCTCCGTGTGGGACGTAGCGAGAATTGAATGATTCTCCTACACCCTCTCTGCATTGTAGTGTAGTTTGATTTATGCTAGCTTAAAACTATTGCATGTTATGATTCGTTACAGCTTTCTTTGCATGATCTAAGTTATGTACGGCTTTGTGCATTGTCTTGCATTTTGCCCTTCCCCTCGGGCGCATATCTTTATCTGTAGCTTGTACGCTTTGTCTAAGTCTTCAGCCTTGTCAAAAATAAGTCATCTCTTGACTTTGACATTCACTCCCGTCATTGTTATGACTTCCGAGTTCTGTCAAAGAGAGGCAACTATAGACACCCCATTTTTGACCGTCCTCAAGACTTGGACGTCGTCATTTGAACACTCGATGATTATCCATGTTCGTGTTCGTCCTAAGTTCCCGGAGGTTTCGGCCACGCGCCTTGACTCAGGATCTCTTAACTTACCTATTCTGTGCTTGGTTTTGCACCAGGAACTTGTTTGTTTTTGCACCTGAGGGTAGAGAGTAGCTTGTTAGCTATCCCTGATACCCACCGGCCTTGGCTGGAGGCCACCAACCCTATTTTAATGCTACCGGCCATTAGTGATAGCAGGTCGGCATTTGTGTGGTCGGCTGACCATTTATTTGGCCGATTCCCTCCTTCTCTAGCCGATACCCCCTTTTTGCCCTTTTCAGGCATGGTGCATGCCAGCTGTGCCAGCTGGAGTGCACGGACTTGTCCTCCATACATGTGTATAGAGGACTTGCACCTTTTGCACCCTTTTGACCCAAGCTTCTTGGAGAAGCTTGCACCCTTTGCCTTGGCTTCATGAGGAAGCTTGACCCTTTGTCTTAGTTTCCTCAAGAAGCTTGCACCTTTGGGTTAGCTTACTTGAGAAGCTTGACCCCCTTGACCCTTTTGTATTAGCTTCCCTTAGAAGCTTTGAGCCTTTATCTTGCTCTATATAAGGAAGGCTTACTTCTCCTTTGAAGGGGGTTGAACAAATTAGACATATACATCTGATATATCTCATATATCACTCCCTCTCTATATATCTCCCTCTCTCTCTTCATTTGTGTGTGTTTGAGGGTTCAAAAGGGTGTTTTGTTCTTAGTTTTGCACTAAGGCACCTAGTATTACACCATACTTCGGTTTTGGGGGTGTTGGGAGGTTGTTCTTAGAGTTTTGAGTTGGTTTTGATCAGAAGAAAGGGGCTGGACTTGTTGTTCTTCAAGTGTTCTTCAAGAGTGAGCTAGTTACTTTATATTCCCCATTCTTGCACTAGCTTTTAACCCACTTTGCATGCTGTTTTGAGCTTTGTATATAACTGATAAAAACTCTGATTTTTCATGCTTAAGATGTTTCATTAAGGTCTCATTTGTGTTTGGGGTCGACCTCCCCCTCTTAGGCCTTGTTTGGCCCCTTTTGTGCTTTCTTTGGTTGAGCTTTGAATATTTTTGTGCATTGGCCTTCTCACCACTAAAATCCAGAGGATTTTCAGTGGTGAAGAAGAGGTTTTGAGGTCTTGATAGGGGACGGACACCCCTCTCCCTTTGTGTCTCATTTGTTCATGTTTTTGGCTCATAAGGGTAGCATGCATGCCTAGTTGTTCTTAGCTTCATTTCACAGGTTTTTGGGTGTTATTTGGTCATATTATACCTCTATTTTTGGTCGGATTTATTGTCCATTACATGCATCGCATACTTGCATAGTAATACCCTTTGTTGTCATAACATGTGCCATGCATTTGCCCCTCCATGCTTGCATGTTCTAGCTTAACTTCATGAAGTTTTTAGTCATATTTTGCCATGCTTAAGGTCTGTTGGGTACTGATTTGATCATGTTTGCCATGTTTGGTATAGCCTCTTTGCATTTTGGCTTGCGAGCCTTGAGATGTGAGTCATTAGCATGCTTTAGTTGGGTTGTTTCAGTGATTTGGAATCACTTCTCATGCTATAATCCATGCTTGTATGCTTGCATTCATCATCCCTTTCATGCATTGAAGAGTTGTTCTTTTATGCCTTGAAATAGGCCTTTGTGTATGCCTTTTTGTTTAAGACCTTGGGCTGCCATATCAGTGGATTTTGGGGTGTATTTTGATGCATTGAAACTCTATTTTTGGTTGCATAATCCATACCATGCGTGGTCATAATAGTTGTAGTGGAATACCCCCGTGTTGGCCTCAAGTTTTGGCCCTATTGCGCGCCTTGTTTGCATGTTTTGTTTGACTTGGCATCATCCCCTTTGCATGTATTTCAGAGCTTAATATGTTGGTTGAAATGTCCATGTTTGCCTCTTTTAAGTATGCTTAGAGTTGCCTCTTTTATGCCTTAAGTGATGGGCCTTGGTACATGCAAGCGTACATATGTGATTTGTGCTCTTGTTATGCCACTTTGGCCACTGTTTTTGGGTTGTGGCTGAGGCTCCTCCATCTTAGTATAAGTCCATAGGTCTTACATTTGTGCATTGGTTCATGCTTATCACTTTGTATAGTTGCTTATCTAGGTTGCATCATTGTATATCTATTGTATTACCATGTTTGCATTACATGTTAGGTTGCATTGCATTGCATCTTGCATGCTTAGCACATTGTACATTTGCATGTTTAGGTTGCATTACATTTGGCATGTTTTGTTAACTTAGCCATTTTGCGTACTTGAGTCACTTTGCATACATGCATTGCATTTTGCTTGGTTTGGGGTGTCAAACCAAGCATGAGGGGTGAGGTGTGTTCGTACTCAAAGTGACGAAACACGCCTCAACCCTCGGTCGCCAATGCCCTTGATCTCAACATGATAGGGCGTGTAGCACTCATGAGTTTTGTTGCATGCATTTACATTGATTTGCAAACTTGGTGCCTTTGGCCATCATGCATCAAAATGCGTGATTTGTGGCCCGAGGACCGAGGGCCATACTCCCTTGAGTCCATAGCATGATAGGGAGAGTGGCTATGCACACATTGCTTTGAAAATTACATGCCATGCACTGTCTGTCCTCTACTGCTGTCAAAACAAGGCTCTGCAAGAAGAAATGGCCGGTCAACCACTTTTGATGCCGACCGACCATCAGTGTCCAGCCGATGGTTCAATATTTGGCCGATAAGCATATTCTCATGGCCGGTGGATTTTAATTGTGGCCGGTGGCACTCCACAACAATCAGGGATTGATTCAAAAGGATTCTAGAAACTTTCATAAATTTCAGAGGGACAAGGCAGTGTAAACAGAGGCAGCTTTTGACATGGCAGTGAGTTCCCGAGCATGGCGAGTCAAGCATGCATCATCCATGCATTCCAAGGCAGGGCTGCGGCCATTTTCTTTCCTAGTTAATTTGTTAATTAATTAGGGTTTTGTAATATTTAATTAGCTAGAGTAGTTAATTATTTATTCGGTCTGTATTATTTATTCGGACCCTTCGAGAGAGGGCCAACTGTTGTAATAAGTGTGCGTGTGTGTGTTGTATGTCTTCCAACCCCACGTCTTTCTCCCTTTCATTTACCAGCTTATGATGGTTAGTTTTAGGGCATGTTTCAATTAGCATCTATATGTTCGCATGTTTGCATTCATTTATCTATCTTGCATGCACCGGGCTCGGCGCATCATACTAACTGCATTGTATTTCAATTCGAAGTTGAATACATGTTATCTATTGCATTTCGTATGCCATGTATAGAATAGCCGAGCCTATCTTAGTTGCATTTTGCATGTGTTGCATTAGCCATCTTAACATGAACTAGGATCATGCATTGATTACTAACTAGTTTCTGTTTTGGCTTGGAATACTCGGTGAGTGTTTTTGCTTTAGCATACTTGCATGCGTATGAGTGACTGCCATGATAGCATGCTTACCATGAGGCTATTTGCTTATGTGATATAACTGCCTGAATGCCTGTGGGTGAAGGTTAGATTATCTGAATTGGAACAATTCAGTGATTGCGAGTTTTAAGCCCACTAGATAGTGGCAAATCACCATGTTTTCTAAGCCCACCCGAGGGTGGCGAAATCCACGTCTTAGCCCACTTGCGAGTAGCACCTTCAAACCATTTTTCAAAAACAAACATGAAATGTTTTGTTCCAACTCAGGCGATCCCGTCTATACTTGTATGCTGCGCGCATCACATAGTAATTCCAGGCTAATAAACCGGAATAAGAGCACATAATGTCTTCAAAACTTGATATCATGGTTAGTAGAGGCCGATCTTTGATCAGGCGAGCGGGGGTGCTCACGAAGTGACCTTCCCCAATCGTACCCAAGTTCCCGAGCCAAGGCAACTTTGGTGATGACGGACACGTGGCCTTAGGCAACGAGTCAGGGTTTCCTAAATTCTCCAAAATAAATATTTAGGTGCTGACTTTGTATTTGGCAAAGCAGTCCATGTTTGACACTTCTTTCTAAAAATCTATTTTTCAAAAGGATTTGCTGGATTTGGAATCTTTGATGATTCATCGGTCTTGTATTGAACTCTGCGAGATTAGATATAGGACCGTGACATTGAGTCCTGAACTGTAGTGAGCTCAATGAAGAAAACGGGGATTCCCTCCCAGGACGTTCGGGGACGTCTACACTCACGCTCGAGCGTCAAAAGCGCCGCTCGAGCGTAGATTGCACACTTCCAGAAGTTTTGCAGACATGGTCCTTTCGGCGTCAAACTCCCGCCGGCGAAGGAACAAAAACAAAAGGTCACGCTCGAGCATCAAAACTCCCGCTCGAGCGTCTGAAGACCTGCAAACAAAAGTACTGGGATGTGGAAAATTACGCTCGAGCGTCAAAACTCCCGCTCAAGCGGAGACGCAACAACAAAGGGCCCGCTCGAGCATCAAAAGCCCCGCTCGAACGCGAAGGCCAAAATTTGGACATCAACTCTAGGTTTCAAAACACAACCAACCTGTTTCAAACCTGCCCAACACAACCCAAGACTCAAATACAAAGAGTAAGGGAAGGAAATGAGAATGAGACAACAACACAACCACGGAACCAAGTCCGGAACACAATATACAAAGGAAAGGAAAACTGGGATCGCTATAACCTTCCCCCCTTAAAGAATTTCGTCCTCGAAATTAAGTACAAGTTTTCAAAAACAAGCTTTTCTCAATTCTCAACACATTACAATTCATTTCCCAACAACTTGACCCATTACCGGTCATTCCATCTCTATTCAAGAGGCATTTCACAATATATACACAATATGCATTATTAGCATGCTTTTCCTTGAAATCTACCAATTCCAACACATTTTTCATAATTCTATATCATATTCAATATTCATGATATACTTCCATAAATCCAAAACATATACAATGTTTTATAACTCAAGACATGTTTAATGCTCTTAAAGTTCATTAATATTACAAAATCCCAATACATGGTTAAAAAATTACGAACAAGTCCGGATATTTCTCACGGACATCCACCTCACGTTCCCAAGTGGCTTCCTCCACTCCTTGATGTTTCCACAAAACCTTTACCAAGGGAATGGTCTTGCCTCGCAAGACTTGATCCCGTCTATCCAAGACCTGAACTGGTCTCTCCTCATACAAGATATCCTTGTCAACATCTAAGTCGGCCCAATCCAACACATGGGATGGATCCGGCTCATACTTCCGAAGCATACTAACATGAAATACGTCATGTACCCTGAATAACTGCAGCGGCAAGGCCAAACGGTAAGCAACCTCCCCAATCCTCTCAAGGATCTCGAAGGGACCGATAAACCGAGGGGATAACTTCCCACTCTTCCCAAACCTCATCAAACCCCGTCTAGGTGATATTTTCAGAAAAACATGATCACCCATCTAAAATGCCAAAGGCCTCCTCCTACGGTCGGCATAACTCTTTTGGCGACTCTGGGCTGTAATAAGCCTCCTACGGATATGCTCAACTTTCTCCGTCGTTTCTCTCACCACCTCCGGGCCCAACAAAGGTGCATCACCCACCTCGGCCTAACAAACTGGAGACCTATAAGGTCGGCCATACAAGGCCTCAAACGGTGCCACACCAATACTCGACTGAAAACTGTTGTTGTAGGCAAACTCCACTAAGGGCAAGTGTCTCTCCCACGTCCCACTAAAGTCAAGGACACAACCTCGAAGCATATCCTCAAGGATATGAATAGTACGCTCGGACTGCCTGTCAGTCTGAGGATGATAAGCCGTGCTAAAGGTCAATCTAGTACCCAAGGCACTCTGTAAACTCTGCCACAACCTAGCAGTAAAACGAGGGTCTCTATCTGAGACGATCGACACTGGGACCCCGTGCAACCTCACTATGTCCCGAATATATAAATCGACAAGATGATCTACCGAATCTCTTACGCGCATAGGGATAAAGTGCGCTGACTTAGTCAACCGGTCTACAACCACCCAAATAGCATCACTACCCCGCTGAGTCCTCGGAAGACCTGCAACGAAGTCTATAGTGACATGCTCCCACTTTCACTCAGCAATAGGCAAAGGTTGCAACAAACCCGCTGGCCTCTGATGCTCGGCCTTCACTTGTTGACAAGTAAGGCACTTCGATACGAAAACTGCCACATCTCTCTTCATACCACGCCACCAAAACTGGTGACCCAAATCACGATACATCTTGGTGCCTCCCGGATGCACCGCAAGGCGTGAATGGTGAAACTCCCGGAGTACCTCCTCTCGGCAAGACTCCGGCAGAAACAAGCGGTCTCGGTATCTCACACTCAGGTCGGGATACACAGACAAACCCTTCTCAACCTTCCCACTGGAGATCTTCTCTCGGAGGGATTCTACCTCAAGGTCACCTCTTTGTGCCTCTAACACCCGATTCACAAGTGTGGGCTGCGCAACAACAGAAAACAAGGCCGCAGCCTCAACAGATTCGCCCAGAAGCAAATCAAACTCCCTAACTGCACCCAACATCTCCCACTCCCGGATGGCTATACAAGCTACATCACCAATGGATTTCCTACTAAGGGCATCGGCCACAACAATGGCCTTTCCTGGGTGATAGTGCAACTCGAAGTCGTAGTCCTCAATGAACTCTATCCACCTTCTCTGCCTCAAATTCAAGTCCCTCTGTGTAAACAGATACTTCAAACTCTTATGATCCAAGAATACCTCGAATCTCTCACCATAAAGGTAGTGCCTCTAAATCTTCAAGGCAAAGATCACTGCTGCTAATTCTAGGTCATGTGTAGGGTAATTCCTCTCGTGTATCTTCAACTGACGTGAGCCATAAGCTACCACTTTCCCCTCTTGCATCAATACACAACCCAAACCCTCTCGTGAGGCATCACAATAAACCGCATAACCCAAACCTCTCTCCGGAATAATAAAAATCGGAGTGGTGGTCAATCTAACTTTCAACTCTTGGAATAACTTTTCACAAGTCCCACTCCATACAAATTTGACCCCTTTCCACGTCAATCTAGTTAACGGTGAAGCTAACCTGAAGAAGTCTTTCACAAACCAGCGGTAATACCCAGCTAATCCCAGAAAACTACGGATCTCAAAAACACTCTTAGGCTGTGCCCAATCCTGCACTGCCTCAATCTTGGATGTATCAACAAACACCCCTTCCCTGGAAACCACATGGCCTAAGAATTTAACCTCTCTTAGCCAGAACTCACACTTCCCAAACTTGGCGTACAGCCTATGGGCTCTAAGCAACTCAAGCACCACTCTCAAGTGTTCCTCGTGCTCCTCCTCCGAAGGTGAATAAATCAGAATGTCGTCCATGAAAATGACCACAAAGCGATCTAAGAATTCCCAGAATATCCGGTTCATCAAATCCATAAACACTGCCGGTGCATTGGTGAGCCCAAATGGCATCACCAGAAACTCATGATGACCATACCACGTACGGAATGCCGTCTTCGGAATATCCTCCTTCCTGACCCTCAACTGGTGGTAACTCAATCTCAGTGTCTATCTTAGAGAAACAACGGGAACCCTTCAACTAGTCAAACAAATCATTTATACGGGGCATAGGGTATTTATTCTTAACCGTAGCCCGATTCAATTTTCGGTAATTGATACATAGTCTAAAGGCACCATCTTTCTTTTTAGCAAAGAGGGCCGGTGCTCCCCATGGCGAAACACTAGGGCAAATGAAGCCCTTATCCAGCAACTCATGGAGTTGAATCTTCAACTCACTCAACTCGGCTGGGGCAAAATGGTAAGGTGCCATAGAAATTGGCGCTGTGCCGGGCACTAAATCAATAGAGAACTCTATCTCTCGATGAGGTGGCAAACCGACGATCTGCGACCTCTATATCACAACCTCTACACCCTTGTTTCAAAATCAACTCACCCCCAACAGGTGATACAACACAAATAGGAGATGCTAACTGTGCCAACCCCAAACCCAAAACAGATGCAAATATAACAGATATAAAAGAATGGGATGCACCCGTATCTATCAATACATTGGCAACCGAGTTACAAAACAAGAAGGTACCTCTCACAACCGATGGAGCCAGTACAAGATCCTGCGCGGTAACAACATACACGCGCCCTGAAGGCCCTTGATCTACCTGCCCACCTCTAGGAGCAAAAGACTACTACATAGACTAGGACGACGAAGCTCCCTGATTGGCCCTCGAGGCCTAAAGTGACTGAGCTGGCTGAAAACTCTACCTCTGCCTAGGTACACCAGAAGTGCCACTCAACTGCGGGCAAAACCTCTTCAGGTGCCCCGCCTGACCACACTAGTAACAAGAGAGCAGCTGGCCTCTGCCCTAACTCTGGCTCTGAGGTCGAGCTGAAGATGAAGCTGCTCTCTGCCCTCCGCCCTTCTGTGGGCATGCTGGAGACTTGTGGCCCAGCTGACCACATTTATAACAAGTCACGTCTCACTGACTGCCTCTCCCAAGGCCTGCACTCGACACTAGAAAGGTAGATCTAACAAAACCATCCTGAGACTGCTGAGGGTTAGAACCCCTCTGTCTCCTGCCATCACCCTGCCATCCTGACTCCTCTTGGAGCAACTCTGCCTCTCCTCCTCCTCCTGCATCATACTCTCCATATGGGCCGCAGCATCCACAAGATGCCCATAATCTCGGTTCATAGAACCCCCAACTCTAATCTTGAGGCCATGCCTCAGCTTCCTTTCAAACTCGATACAACGGCGCTCCTCAAACGCCACAAGCTCATGTGCAAACCTGGATAAGCTGGTAAATGCGGCCTCAAACTCGACCACTGAAGAACTCAGCTGCTTAAGCTGGCAGAACTGATCCCTTAACTTCTCCCTGACAGCTGGAGATAAATACTTCTTGTGGAAAGCATCCACAAAGGCCTCCCATGTGCTACCAATACAACCCCTCATAAACTTCCACCACTGACCCGCATCCCCCTTAAGCTGGAAAGATGCCAAGGTCACGTTCAATGCTCCATATTTGATGCCAAGCATCTCAAACGTCTTAGTTATCTGCTCCAACCACGCATCTGCCTTAAGTGGCTCCTTAGGATCCCCAACAAACTCATCCGGGTTAGACCGGAAGAACTTCCTTTTCAGAAAGGAAGGCCCTGCATCAACAACCTGGGCCTGGGCTTGATTCTCAGCCTTGAGAATGCCCATGGACTCCCTCAATGCTCCTTCCATCTCGCGAGCTAAGATGCCCATAGCCTGCTGACCTACTGGCTCGGCCATATTGGCCTGGCCAACACCCTCCTACTGCGCCGAAATCTCATCCGGTATAGGCATCTCCTACCTCCTAGGCCTACCTCGCCTACCACCACATCCTCGTCCTGACATCCTAATGAAGGTAACGAAGAACATTAGCACATTCACAAACGTGCCGAAGCTATAACACTCACGTCCTAATGCATGGACAACTGTAATTTATTCTACATAAGCACATAATCACATAAGCACTTATGAATTTCATTTCCAGATAATGATAGTCCCGAGGCATTACTAGAGTTCTGGTTAGAAACAGCATTGATCAAGTGCTTTTCCAACCAGACTCACAGAAACCCAAGGATCCAATCAACATCCTAGAAATTAAATCTCATACCCAAATAGTCACATAAACATGTTATCACATAAGCACATAACATTACACATAAGTCTCTAACAAGCGAGACAAACCCATTGTGATACTAATCACTTCCCACGTACCCAAAGTATTCAAACCCGGTACGCTCTGATACCAAGTTGTAACGCCCTCAAAATAAACCCATAAATCATACATTCTTGACATGCTTAGATAATAAAGAATGAAACATAATTACATATCATCAGAATATTCATTACAAAATGTATTACATGTTGACAACAAAAGTAAATGTCCTATAGGCTTACAATTTTCCAAGTCAACACTTGGTTACAAAAGAGAGTACTAACTCTATACAAAACAAGCCCTTGGCTTGATATACATGTAATACAACCAAAAATATCAAAAAGAGTCCAACTGCCTCAAGCCTCCCAAGCTACGTCCTTGAAGGTGGCATACTACCTGTACCTGAAAATGATGTCCCATATAGGGTGAGCCAACACCCAGTAGAGATATGCTAAACATACTATGGGCAATAACTAAAACATTAGCATTTGACAGATGTTTAACTCACATGAATAAATTCGTAATCCATTTCAATTACATAACAAATGTGTCCATGTTTCATTTCATTTTCATTACTTAACCAATTTCTCAATTTATATCCTGGCTCAGAACCTGGCCATATACTTTAAATGAGATTATATCTCATATCAATAACTCTTCCATTTCAACAATGTAAATGAGATAACAACTCATATCAAAACACTTCCATAAGCCACAATAGATACATAGATTCGCTGTATCAATAACACATAAAACACTTCCATACTTATTTGATGTATCAATAATTTAATAGATACACGTATTTGCTGTATCAATGGAGTCCATCCCCTATCTCCTCCCACATAACACAATGTATATAAACACATATCATATACACAATTAATCAATACATAAATTCAATGTATTATTTCAACCGTCATATTCAATGACATATTCAATTGATTAGTTTTAGTTTGTCTAATCATCATGCATTGTCTACAACAATCAAGACTATCCTCCACCGATAGCCCAAAGCAGTTATTTCTAAACAAAAAATAAATGCCTCAACAGATATAAAATCTCAACAATTTCAAAGTAAACGATTAATAAATCCAACTCCACCATTTTAACTCATAATGAACCAATTCCATTATTTCCAACTCAATTCCACATTTCTATAACATTTGTCATTAATTACACTAATGACCCAAGTATACCCAAACATGACATTTTTCCCCCTTTTTCTCAATATTGACCCAAAGGTCCAAATATTATCAACAATATCAAAACTATCATTTTAAGACCCAAAATACACACTTATGAGTCAAAATAACAAAACCCCTCTTTTGAAAATAACACATTTCAAACCCTGACTTTCCAAATCAACCCATCTATACAAATAACTCAATGTCTATGTTAAAGCACATAAAAATGAGTAGGAATCCCTACCTCAAAAGATGAAACCCAATGGAAGAGATGAAGAAATCTCGAACTGCTCTAAACCAAGAAATTTTAGGATCAAAAGATAGCCCTCGACAAACTCAACAACTTTTGCAAAGGCACCAAGGGAGTGAATCACTCTAGCTAGATCAAACCCTAGAGAGAAGGGAGATTCTAGAGAGAGGAGCTCTCAAAATCGGTTTTTGGAAAGTAAGAGAGAGAAAGGGAAATGAAAAAGTTATCCAAAAAGGTGAAATCCCGAAGTTATACTAGTCGCCCCGCTCGAGCGTCAAACACAGACTTACGCTCGAGCGTCAAAAGCGCCGCTCGAGCGTAGATTGCACACTTCCAGAAGTTTTGCAAACATGGTCCCCGCTCGAGTGTTAAACTCCCCGCTTGAGCGGAGGAACAAAAACAAAGGGTCATGCTCGAGCGTCAAAACTCCCGCTCGAGTGCTTGAAGACCTGCAAACAAAAGTACTGGGAGGTGGAAAATTATGCTCGAGCATCAAAACTCTCGCTCGAGTGGAGAAGCAACAACGAAGGGCCCGCTCGAGCGTCAAAAGCCCCGCTCGAGCGTGAAGGCCAAAATCTGGGCATCAACTCTAGGTTTCAAAACACAACCAACCTATTTCAAACCTGCCCAACACAACCCAAGACTCAAATACAAAGAGTAAGGGAAGGAAATGAGAATGAGACAACAACACAACCACGGAACCAAGTCCAGAACACAATATACAAAGGAAAGGAAAACTGGGATCGCTGTACTAAACATGCTACTAATGCAAGCAACATGAACCCTAGACCCAGTTTAATAGCTATTAACATTATATAAAGCAAACAAAGCAAGTAACATATACAATCTAACATGTTGAACATTATATGATGATTAAATTGGGCTATATGTATGATAATATCAAGATTAAACTAACCAACATATGTTGCGAATATACACAACCTAAAACATGCAAAATAAAGGTTAAAAAAATGCAAAAAAAGCTAACCTACATGATCATGCATGCTAACTAATACCACAACCATTATCATCTATGTAAAACATTATTAAAGGAGCTGTATTTAAACTAAAATCAAAGGACTTACCCGTTGGTTTAAGACGAACACAAGAACGCAACTGAAAATGTAAGAAAGTTCGCTCGAAAGCTTCCATCAAGCTTTGGCCTTGCTTTGATGCTTCTACTTCAACCCTAGATCTACTCTTAGTTGCTAGAGCTGTTGTATTAGGGTAGGAATTTTGGAATTAGTGCTAGAGTTTCAAGGTTGCACACATGCAAAACAAAGCAAAAAAATATGAAAAGGCTAATCTGCATGATCGTGCATGCTGACTAACACCCTAACCATTATCGTCTATGTAAAACATGATTAAAGGAGTTGTATTTGAACCAAAATCAAATGACTTACCCACTAGTTTAAGACAAACCGAAAAACACAACCGAAAAGGTGAGAAAGGTCGCTTGAAAGCTTCTCTCAAGCTTTGGCCTTGCTTCGATACTTCAACCCTAGATCTACTCTTAGTTAATAGAGATGCTGTATTAGGGTAGGAATTTCAAAATTAAGGCTAAGGTTTCAAGGTTGCTGATGCAGCAGAATAAATCACACGAGATTAGATATCGTTCTAATGGACAAGAATTCTTAAATCCACAAGAACACCCTTGAATCCACAAGGAAGATAGAAAAAAAACTCTTTAAAATATTATTGATTGAATGAGTCCATTATATATGCTCGTAGGCTTATTTAATAAACTAAACCTAATACTTGTAGGAAAAGTAATTCTAAAATAAACTAGGAAACTTAAATCAACACAAATTAGAAAACCTAAGAGAATAGGAAACTAAAATTCTAAATTATTTAAAATCCTTGTCAAAATCTAATTCCAAAATAATAAAATTAAGAAAAATAAAAACTGTAGAATTTTGTTCTACATCGTACTCCTCTTCTTTGAAAGAACTAGCCCTCGAGTTCCAACTAGAGATCTGCCATTTTCCATGCCAAATGAAGAGATATTTTGAATACTTCAGTTGCTTGCCCCTCTTCCAAAAGTTGTATATAGAAAAGTTTTCTTTCTGAAAGTTCTTCTCTATATGCTTCAATTGGTTGACAAGATTAATTAGACAAGCATTGAAAATCAAATTAAATTGCTCCACGCCAAGAAAATCAACGAAGTGTATTTTATGTTGATGTTGGATACTCTCTAGACTTTGTTTTGTCTTAAATTCAATTGGACATTCAATTATCATCTTCCGAACATCAATTGCATCCTCAATCAACTTCTCTGGTGCACATGTCAACTTTATTACCTTATCTGCATGATCATGCATGCTGACTAACACCCTAACCATTATCGTCTATGTAAAACATGATTAAAGGAGTTGTATTTGAACCAAAATCAGATGACTTACCCACTAGTTTAAGACAAACCGAAAAACATAACCGAAAAGATGAGAAAGTTCGCTTGAAACCTTCTCTTAAGCTTTGGCCTTGCTTCAATGCTTCTAGTTCAACCCTAGATCTACTCTTACTTAATAGAGATGTTATATTAGGGTAGGAATTTTGAAATTAAGGCTAGGGTTTCAAGGTTGCTGACGCAACGGAATAAATCACATGAGATTAGATATCGTTCTAATAGACGAGAATTCTTAAATCCACAAGAACACCCTTGAATCCATAAGAAAGATAGAAGAAAAACTCTTTAAAATATTATTGATTGAATGAGTCCATTACATATGCTCGTAGGCTTATTTAATAAACTAAACCTAATACTTGTAGGAAAAGTAATTCTAAAATAAACTCGGAAACTTAAATCAACACAAATTAGGAAACCTAAGAGAATAGAAAATTAAAATTCTAAACTATTTAAAATCCTTATCAAAATCTAATTCCAAAATAATAAAAGTAAGAAAAATAAAAACTATAGAATTTTGTTTTACATTGTACTCCACTTCTTTAAAAGAACTCGCCCTTGAGTTCCAACTAGAGATCTGCCATCTTCTATGCCAAATAAAGAGATATTTTGAATACTTCAGTTGCTTGCCCTTCTTCCAAAAGTTGTATATAGAAAAGTTTTCTTTCTGAAAGTTCTTCTCTATATGCTTCAATTGGTTGACAAGATTAATTAGACAAGCATTGAAAATCAAATTAAATTGCTCCACACCAAGAAAATCAACGAAGTGTATTTTATGTTGATGTTGGATACTCTCTAGACTTTGCTTTGTCTTAAATTCAATTGGACATTCAATTATCATCTTCCGAATATTAATTGCATCCTCAATCAACTTCTCTGGTGCACGTGTCAACTTTATTACCTTATTTGCATGATCATGCATGCTGACTAACACCCTAACCATTATCGTCTATGTAAAACATGATTAAAGGAGTTGTATTTGAACCAAAATTAGATGACTTACCCACTAGTTTAAGACAAACCGAAAAACACAACCGAAAAGGTGAGAAAGTTCGCTTGGAAGCTTCTCTCAAGCTTTGGCCTTGCTTCGATGCTTCTACTTCAACCCTAGATCTACTCTTAGTTAATAGAGATGTTATATTAGGGTAGGAATTTCAAAATTAAGGCAAGGTGCCTAATGCAGCGGAATAAATCACACGAGATTAGATATCATTCTAATAGACGAGAATTCTTGAATCCACAGGATCACCCTTGGATCCATAAAGAGGATAGAAGAAAAACTCTTTAAAATATTATTGATTGAATGAATCCATTACATATGCTCGTAGGCTTATTTATAATAAACTAAACCTAATACTTGTAGGAAAAATAATTCTAAAATAAACTAGGAAGCTTAAATCAACACAAATTAAGAAACCTAAGAGAATAGGAAACTAAAATTCTAAACTATTTAAAATCCTTATCAAAAACTAATTCCAAAATAATAAAATTAATAAATATAAAAATTATAGAATTT
Organism: Camellia lanceoleosa; assembly: GCA_025200525.1. NCBI lineage: Eukaryota > Viridiplantae > Streptophyta > Magnoliopsida > Ericales > Theaceae > Camellia > Camellia lanceoleosa. The sequence continues at coordinate 181,577,337 of CM045761.1, read as the reverse complement.
CGTTCTACGTTAGTTGCACACTTCAAGCTCAACTAAACAACTCAAACTTACTTCAATTCTTGGTCTCCTTCAAAGAGGAGGCGAGGGGTCCTTTTTATAGGCAAGGAGAGCCTTGGGGGTTAAGAAAGAAACTGCTAGGGTTTCCCCATCGCTTCTTCATTGTGCCTCTAGTCCAAAACGGAACACAGTCCAAAGAGAAACAAGATTCTAGTCTGATTACCCACATGTATAGCCACCCATTTCACGTGCGAACGCACATAGCTAGCTTAGGGATAGGTCTAGCTTTATGCAAATGTGTGGAATTTCCATGCAGACATGCGGATTTTCCATGCAATGCGCAAATTGACTCTTTTCGTATGACCATGTATTGGTTTATGCATTAGCACACAAGGTTCCAAGTCAACTTTTCAATTCCCAAGGTTGGTTTGTCATGACCCAAACCCGCCCCTATGGGTTTAGCGATGCAACCAGCTAATAATCCTTGGATTACCAAAGGCCTCTTAACAAAATAACTTACAAGTAGGGGCAGCAGAAGCACAAACAGAAACATATATAGTCCAATGAACTGTGGAGACATATATGGGACAAAAATTTAATACTTTATGCACATATACAAGACATCATAAATACATTAGTCTTATGTCACCCAAGCCACTTATACAAAACTTCCAAAACATGTTCAGACTAGATATAAACATTTAGAAGGTACAAAAGTTCCAAGGATATAAAAACTTGAGTGTAGACACCCCATTTTTGACCGACCTTAAGACTCAGACGTCACCGATTGAGCATTCGGTGATGTTGCATATTGTGCTCGTTCAGAAGTCTCAGAGTCGCCCGCCTCCCAAGCCTAACCTTCTTCATGCCTTGTCTCGGTTTGCGAACGGACTCGGTTTCTTTGTTTTCTTTCTTGAGGGAAGGAGTGGTCCGTGGACTATCTCTCGATGGTCAGGCTACGTTTACGTGCCGTAGGCCATTTTGCCCATTCGAACGGTTCGGTTTGCGGACCCGTCGGCGTGTGCCTCGGTTCAGACCGCCCAACCATCTCCGATTTCTCCGATTTTGGCAAGTGCCTCTGTTTTATCATACCGAGGACACTTTGGGGTCTCGAATACCCACTTCGTGGTGAACACCACTTTCATGACCTATTTTCGGGACCCCGAACCTCGCGGTTTGCACCCCGAGCATTCATTTTGCATCGGTTTTTGTTCAATTTTGGAAAGTGCCTCTATTTTATCATTTCGAGGAACACTGGGGCCTCTGATGCCCACTTCGTGGCCGAATGCCACTTTCGGTGCTTAACAGCCTATTTTCGGGACCCCGAACTGCGTGTTTTGGCCCCCGAGCCTTCATTTTGCATCGGTTTGGGCTCATTTTTGGTGGAGGCCTTATTTTCATGGTTAGGAAGCTTGTAGGAGGGTGGGAGGCCAGCAATTATTTTGACAACCAACTTTCTGCTTGGTCAAAGGTGGTTCAGCATGAATCCGGGAAGGAGAAAAGTCTGCGCGGCTTCACCGAAACGGGCGTAACTCTTTGCACAAGAGGAATTAAAGTATGAGACGACCACCATTGGAAATCTTACTTCCGGGGCTTCATTTTTCACTTAAGAATCTCCTAAGTTCAATTCCGGATGGAGGAGATATGGTTGATTGAATAGGGCATCACTCCGGTTGGACCGAAATCTGCGTGGCTTTACGGAAACTGGCATAACTTTTTCTACAGGAGGAATTTTGATGCAACGTTTGTGGCATTGGAAAGCTAACTTCAAGGGCTACATGGTCGACCAGTCCTATGCCTTGGACCTTTTGAACCTAGCTGGCCGGCCACCATTTCCAGCCGGCCAGCCACCTACAACTAAAGCACTTTTTGCCCACCTTTTCTCCAATTTTCTTGCCTATATAGCTGGCCTCCCAGATCTTTTTGAAGGGTTGGAAAATATCTCTCAAGGATATACAAGCATATCTCTCTCTATCTCTCAAAAACTCTCAAGTTTTGGTCTCATTTGTTCATCAACACCAAGCCTCACCATCACCACCTCCATTCCAGCAGCAAGGGAAGCTTTTTCAAAGGCTAATAACCAGAAAATTGAAGCCAAGAAGCAACAAAAGCTTGATCTTCAAGGGTAAGTCTCAAATTCCCTTTTTCTAGCTTATTTTTGCTTCAATTTTCTACCCTATTTGCTCACTGTTTTGGGCTCCGACCCCTACTAATTTTAGGCTTATTTTGAGCCCCTATACAACATTGTAGAAGGGCTCAACCTTGTTTGGCATCTCTATCATGCTCTTCCTTCAAAATCATCTTTTATGCCAATATTTTGCATGCTTTGTTTAGCTTATGAATGATCCATTTCCGAGCATGCAATAAACTGTGAGTGGGCCTATTTTGAGCTCCTCTTCAACATTTAAGAAGGGCTCAACCATGTTTGGCCTCTCTATCATGCACTTGCTTTGTAATTCTTCCATTTTACCGTAAAATTGCATGATTGTTTTGGCCTATTTGTAATCTGAGTTGGAGCATGCAACATACTGATATTGTGCTTATTTTGAGCCCCTGTTCAACATTGAAGAAGGGCTCAACCTGGTTTTCTTGATCTACATATCACTTGCTTTGAATTCTTGTTCCACTCCCATTTTGCATGCTTTTTTAAGCTCACCATGCTTCGGATTTCAGCCTTCATCAGGCCTAGAGAGTGCCTTATTTTGGTCCATTCTTCATGCTTTGTTAAGGGTCTTAGGCCATTTGATGATTGGTTTTGGTACTTGTTTTGTAATCCTCCATATTTTCCGTAAAATTGCATGCTTTTTTAGGCTTGCTTAGCTTCGGATTTCAGCCTTCATCAGGCTTAGAAAATGTCTTGTTTTGGTCCATTCTTCAAGTTTTATTAAAGGTCTTAAGTTGTTTGGTCATTGCTTATGATACCTCTCTTTATAGCCCTCTTTTGGCCCAAATTTTGCATGCTATATTTAGTATATCTACACACTGAATTGGAGGCTGTCATATATTGTAAATGTACATATTTTTGGTCCCTCTTTAGTTTTGTAGAACTGATTTTTTGGGTTTGAGCATTGTAAATACCACTGGCTTTGTAATTCCCCTCTTTTCCCGTATTTTTGCATGCCATTGTCGCCATATCTATGCTCACAATTTGGCCATGTTTTGTACTGAGAAGATGCTATTTTTGGGGCTTCCTTGCTACTGCTTTTGCTTTCATGTACCAATTTTGCATGCTTAGCATAGCCGTAGGCCATTTCGGGTACTTAAAATCACATTTCGGGATGATTTCATGCATTGATTGTCATTTCGTATCATTTCGGGGCTGTTTTCCCCTTCATTTAGCTGCTGAAATTTGGTTTGCATGCTTGCATATCATTTTCCATGCCATTTCATACATTCCTCAGTTTGCGTGCCCGTGTGCGCGCATTTCGAGGCACTTCTTTTTATCTGACGGCAGCCTATGTGAGTGCGACTGAGGCTCTCTCATGTTGGCGTAAGCCCATCATTGCATTCCGTATGCCATTTCATACATTCCTCGGTTTGCGTGCCCGTGTGCGCGCATTTCGAGGCGCATCTTTTTATCCGACGGCAGCCTATGTGAGTGCGGCTGAGGCTCTCTCATGTTAGCGTAAGCCCATCATTGCATTCCGTATGCATTTCACATCATCGCCTCAGTTTGCGTCCCTGTGTGCACGCATTTCGAGGCACTTCAGTTTTATCCGATTTCCATTTCATCATTGCCTCGGTTTGCGTGCCTGTGTGCACGCATTTCGAGGCACTTCGGTTTTATCCGATTTGCATTTCACATCATCGCCTCGGTTTGCGTCCCTGTATGCACGCATTTCGAGGCACTTCGGTTTTATCCGATTTCCATTTCATCATCGTCTCGGTTTGCGTGCCTGTGGGCACGCATTTCGAGGCACTTCGGTTTTATCCGATTTCCATGTCATCATCGCCTCGGTTTGCGTGCCTGTGTGCACGCATTTTGAGGCACTTCGGTTTTATCCGATTTGCATTTCACATCATCGCCTCGGTTTGCGTGCCTGTGTGCACACATTTCGAGGCACTTCGATTTTATCCGATTTGCATTTCACATCATCGCCTCGGTTTGCGTCCCTGTGTGCACGCATTTCGAGGCACTTCGGTTTTATTCGATTTCCATTTCATCATCGCCTCGGTTTGCGTGCCTGTGGGCACGCATTTCAAGGCACTTCGGTTTTATCCGATTCGCATGTCACATCATCGCCTCGGCTTGCGTACCTATGGACACGCATTTTGAGACACTTCGGTTTTATCCGATTTCCATTCCATACATTCCTCGGTTTGCGTGCCCGTGGGCACGCATTTCGAGGCACCTCATTTTCATCTCTCGGCAACTTATGTGAGTGCGGCTGAGGCTCTCTCATATTAGTGTAAGCCCAATTTGCCATTTTCGTGCTTCTATGCCATTGCCTCGATTTGCGTGCCCGTGTGCACGCATTTCGAGGCACTTCTTTTTTATCTGACGGCCTCTTATGTGAGTGCGGCGGAGGCTCTCTCATGTTAGTGTAAGTCCAATTTGCATTCTGTATGCCATTTCATGCCTGTATGTCACCGCCTCGGTTTGCGTGCCCGTGGGCACGCATTTTGAGGTATCTCATTTTAGTCCCATTGTACATCATTTTTCATGTCATTTCATATTTTTATGCTATCATCTCGGTTTGCGTGCCCGTGGGCACGCATTTCGAGGTATCTCATTTGCATAGCATTGTGCATGCTAGGATATATTTTAGTTGCATTCATGCATATCATGCATATCGCATCGTGTTCGGGATAGGAGTTAGCTTGCACGGAAACGAGGCACGCTTTCAGACTCACGGTGAGCGGGTCTCAATTCCCAAGACACCAACCCTTCGGATTACCCATGATGGAGTTAGGTTTTATTGTAGCATTCATATACATTCATCCTATATTGAGTTGTGAAACCCGATGCCTCGGCCAGCACGCAACGAGATGCGTGATTGGTAACGAGGATCGAGGCATGCATATATTTGTGAAATACATTGCTATGCCCCTTTCACGCTCTGTTGCGACAAAATGAAGAATCGGCAACCTTCGAAACTTCGACGCATTTCAAGAAAAATGCAAACAGAGGCTAATCGGGCACCGTCGTGGATTTCCTTGAGAGGCATCCGGCATGCATCATTTCATCATCCGGAGCATAGCAGCGGGTCCACGGCTTGCATGCCGTTACTCTTTTGTAATTATTTTAATTAATTAGAAATCATAATATTCTTTTATTCGGATGTATATTTATTCGGACCCTCTGCGAGGGCAATGTTGTAATAAGGGTGTGTGAGTGTGATGTATGTCTCCCAACCCCCATTTCTTTCTCCCTTTTATTTATCCGCTTACAATGGTTAGATATAGGGCATATTTTAATTACCATACAGTATGACAGCATGTTTGCATCATTCATCTGTTTTACATGCACTGCTCAAGACATCATACAAACTGCATTTGTATTTCAATTCCAAATTGAATACATGTTAGTTGTTGCATTTCACATGTGCCATGTTTAGAATAGCTGAGCCTGCTATAGTTGCATTTTGCATGTGTTGCATTAGGCATTTCAGCACATTTAGGATCATGCATGATTTCTAATCAGTTTTCTGTTTTGGCTTGGAGTACTCGGTAAGTTTTTATGCTTTAGCATCCTTGCATGCGTGTGAGTGCTACCATGATAGCATGCTTACTATGAGGCTATGTGCTTATATGATATAGCTGCCTTGAATGCCTGTGGGTGGAGGTTGAGTTATCTGAATTGGGACAATTCATCGAATGTTTGTTTTAAGCCCACTAGATAGTGGCAAAACCGTTGTTTTCTAAGCCCACCCGAGGGTGGCAAATCCACGTCTTAGCCTACCTGCGGGTAGCACCATCAAACCATTTTCAAACAAACAAACATGAAGCGTTTTGTTCCAATTCAGGCGACCCAGTCTATACTTGTTTGCTGCGAGCATCACATAGTAACCTAGGCTAAATAACCAGAATAAGAACTCACAATGTTTTCAAAAACAGATATCATGGTTAGTAGAGGCCGGTCTTTGACCGGGCGAGAGGGGGTGCTCACGATGTGACCTTCCCTAATCGTACCCAAGTTCCCGAGCCAACTTTGGTGATGACGGACACGTGGCCTTTGGCACCGAGTTAGGGTTTCCTAAATTTCCCATTTTAAAAAATATTTAGGTGGCGACTCTGTTATCTGGCAAAACAGTCCATGTTTGGCACTTCTTTCAAAAAAAAAAATTTGTTTTTCTTCAAAACGATTTGCCGGATTTGGACTCTTTGGTTCGAGATTTGGAACCGCAACGAAATCGAGTCCGAACTGTAGCGAGGTCCCCCGTGGGCTTGTTACATTGAGCAGATTTCAAAAGGAAACCTCCACAGGAGGCACAGTAGCTGGCTGATACCAAAACCCCAGGAGGCAGCTTAGGCCTGGTCACGCTCCTGCTCACCTGCATACATAATATAAATAGTGAGCGGAAGCTCAGTGAATAATAACAGAGTAAAGATTTTACTGAATGATGTCCATGCAAAAACAGAGTCATGTACATGATCAGATGTCAAAACAAAAACAGATTCATATACGTAGTCGTATTTGTATTCAAAGTTCGTACACTTCACATTGTAGTATGTGGCACATCCATTAGCATTAAAAAATCTGATAACCCATGAAGGGACGGTCGTAAAGGCATTTCGATAGCCCATGGAGGGACGACCATAAAGGCATTCTGATGACCCATGAAGGGATGGCCACAAAGGCATTCCGATGATCCATGAAGGGACGCATATCATATGATGCTAAGAATGCCACAAATACATTTCAGAAACTTGGACAATTATTCATTCATTCATATAGAACATAGCATTTCATATCATAATGTTCAGAAGATATTTAACATTGAACATAGCTTTACAAAGTTATTACTGTCACGACCCGCTCCCCGTACCCAAGGGTTAAGCATCATGATGGCCAGTAACTGAAGTTACCTCCAGCCAATTCTTAAACAAATTAATAAACGCGAGCGGAAGTAAAATTTAAATGAGTGTACCAAAATAATCATCGGAGTTTCTACTATTATTACAAAATTTATTGACCAAAAAGGCCGATATTTACATATAAAAAATATCATAAAAGTGCTGTGTGTGTCTAATCTGCAGCCCTGCATCTAAGACTTTCCAAAAGCTATTTCTGAATTGCATTATTTCCTAAAAATTGGTAAATAGCTATAAGCACATGGCAGAGTGAGAAATATTATACCAAGAATATAAAGGACACGAAATAACCATGAATAGTTAGTTAGGCCAAAACATTTAAGATAATTTAGTCGGAACAAATAATCCTTTAAGTAGCAAAACTGAGATTATGTAAATAAATAACCATAGCCACGATGCCAAACAGAACAGAACAGAGGTCACAGAAGTGACAGTCAAAATAGAGGTATGGATTCAAGAGGTGGCTCGTACGAACTATAGAGGTAGCTCCCACAATAGTGTAGCACTTATCTCCGCACAGAACAGAGGTCAATGGATCCATGACAAATAGAGGACCACAAAGTGGTCAAACAGAGGTCAATGGTTATTTAAGTCCCCCAAGGCGTGAGATTCCCGTGGTGGTACTTACAAAACATAATTGTTTAAAAGGCTATAATCAAATATTCTTTAAAATGTAAACAAACATATCCATGGGTTTCATTTTAGCAAACAAGGTTCAGAAATTAATCCACGTAACTGAAATAGTAATATAACTTATAATAGTTTATAAAACATAACTTGTATAAAATACATATGGTAAGTCAAAATATACGTAAAATATATTATGGTAACTCAAGGTATAATATAACTCACCTTAACTTTAATACCTCACTCTTTTTTTCAACTACCAAAGACCCTTTCAACTTCCATTATTTTTTCTTCTTTTTCTTCCTTTCTTTTCTCTCCTCTTTCTTTCCTTTCTTTCTTCTTTCTTTCTTTTCCTTCTTTTTTCCATCTTCTGAGCACATCTCCCCCTCCCCCCCTTATATAGAAAGGAGCCGTAGGCACCAAGCCACAGACTGCCGCGTGTCACCTTCCTATTAATTCTCCATTAATTCAAGCTTATCCAAACTTAACTTAATTATTTATTTATACTTTGACCCCTAAATTTTTAATAATTATATTATTTTATAAAATTACACATAATAATACAAAATAAATCATATATTTTCTTAACTGTGATTAAATAATATTAGTATAAATTTTACAGAATAATTAAAATTTTGGATTGTTACAATTACTCACAGATAACCAGTAGCTCCAAATAGACAGGCAAAGTGGGCAATTCACTCAACTTGAGGCGCGCAACCTACAACACGGTAGATTCATACATTGAAACACACGTTCGGATTGCACATAACTTATTTCATTTGTTCTTAGTGTGTTTCTAGCCTTTAACCTCATTATAGAGTCTTAATCATGGCCTAGAAATGCCTAGGATGGAATGAGGATACAAAAATGTACTTGAAAACATTTTTCAAAACTTATTGAAAACAGGATCCACGCTCGAGCGTGCCTTTCCTCACTCGAGCGAATATGCAAAATGTGAGGGTCTGCTCGAGCGTATCTTCCCTCGCTTGAGCGGTCTGCAAACTTTTAAAAAAAAGTATTGGTTACTCGTTTTTCACGCTCGACGGACACTCGATCCCTGCTCGAGCGTAAGACTCAAATCCTCGCCCGAGCGTGCTGCAAAACACAAGAACTTTTGAGGGCTTGCATTTCATGCTCATACTTCAGGTCGCTTGAGCGTGAATCCCTACGCTCGAGCGTAGATGCAAATTCTGGAATTTCCAGATTTGATCTCCAAGCTCAAAACTCAAACTTAAAGCTTCAAAACTTGATTTTTCTAGGCCAAAACTTAAGGAAATACATGGAAACTCTTAAAACAACATGAATTAAAGATCATTTCAAGAAATCATGGCCTAATAGCTTGCTAATTGTGTAAAATTCAACTTGAAGTGTAGAAACATGCTATAAATATGACATGCATGAATTTCTTTGAATTTAAACTTCTCAAAATATGATCAAATGCTACAAAACAACTTGAAACTTGATGACTTCCCAAAAATAAGGTGAATTCACAACATGCATAAGGGAATTCTTGGAAGCTTCATTCAAAATGCAAGAAAATGTGCATGCATGTATGGTATGGCTCAATTCTCATCAATTCTAACTCAATTCCTACATGAATTCATATAATTCACTTGAAGTCTTGTAAAATCTAACTCAATTACACAACTAAGAGGTTGATTCCTTACCTAGAGACTTGAATTCACAAGTGTTGAAGTTGAAACTCTCAAACCCTCTTCAAATGTCAACAATTCCTAGCAAATCACCCCTTCTCCCTTGTTGAACTCACCCTCACTCTTAGTCTCTCTCCCTTCTTCACGTTTGTAACTCAAAAAAGTGAAATGGGAGTGTATGAGTGCATATAAAAGTCCACTAGTGCCTTAGTTAGGCTTGGATAATAGTGTAATTAATTAAGGTTAAATAAGTGGGCATTAATTTAATCTAATTTAATCGTTCCAAATCGAATTTTAATTAAACCTACCATAAAGTTCTAAAAATTCCAAATAATATATAAATCAAATCAGTTTCTATATCAGATGCCGATAAAGCCTTCAATTCACAAATCAAAACAAAATTATGAATAGATTTTTCTACGTTAAATAAATATAGACACAAATAAAGCAATACACGTGTAATTAATTCAGAATTTGATCTTAATAACTTATTAGTCATATGAAATCATGGATTAACGTTAATCATGGGTTGGAGTTGTTACAGTTGTTTCTTAAGTAAGCCCAATTAACTCTCCATCAACATTTTTAAGTAAAAATTGATCAATACTTTTGAAAATAGTGTCAATTCAGATTCAACCGGCCACTCCCCTTTCATTTTCTTCTAGATGAGACCAAAAAGGTCAGTTTTGAATAAAAACAGATACAAGGGCAAAATGATCATTTTTGAAAAAAATATGGTTTGGCGTAAAATAGGGTGATACAACTCGTAGCAATTTCAAGTATCTATAAAGTCAAAGTTTTTACCGTTAAATCATCGAGAAACTTTCAAGTGCCTAGTCTTAATGATCAACTAAAATAGAGTGTCTACATGGCAGTAGAAGAATAATGGTTGTAGGGGGGCCAGATTAGGGTTTAAGATGATATAGGTTAATTTTGATAGTGCGTTGTCCGAATAATTTTTGTAAAATTTGAAAGAGTAAATTATATTGACCTCCCTTAAGATTTGGAAGAATATGACAAATTCCACTTTTTTAGCATAATTATTTCGACTTCTCTTTTAATAAAACTAAAAGGTTGAAATTAATTCAAATGGTGTGAAGACAATGATAAATAATATATATATATATAAGAGATAATAATATCATTTTTTCCCCATCTATATTACTAAAGAATTATTGATGAAAAAGAGACAACATGTTAAGTGAAGTAAAACCTTAAAGGGTAAATTACACTTTGCCCCCTTTATCTTTATTTACTTTTCTATTTTGGTCCTTAAAGTTTATTTTTTCCCATTTTGGCCGCTCATATTTTAAGTTTTTCCCTGTTTGCTCCTAATGCTAATTTTTGTTAAAAATTAAACAAAAAATGACAGTCACGTGACATAAAAATATTTTATTATAGAGTAAATTACATTTATCTCCCTTGAAGTTTCTGACAAATATAGCAACCTCTCATGTGATTTCAATGATTACATAAACCTCTCCTACTTTAACTAATAATATCAAGATTTCTCCAATCCATCAATTTTACACAAATGACGTTACTTGATTATACAAAATGACCATATTGCCCTTTCATTTGAACATGAAAAGACAAAAATACCCTTTAATTCCTATATCTCTTATACCTACCTCACCAACACCATGCTCTCTCTCTCTCTCTCTCTCTCTCTCTCTCTCTCCTCTTACCTCCTCTCTCCTACTTATAATCTCTCCAACTACCACCAATACAACTGCCTCCAGCAATCCCAAAGCCTGCCGGTGATTATTCTCCTCAACCCATTTCCTCCAATTGCGACCTCTCTCCTTCACCTTCCTCTTTCCTCTCTCTTTCCTGTCGTCCTTGCTTGCCCATTGCCATGGCCAGATCTGGAAAAATATAGGGTGAGAATGTGAGAGGGATGAGGGTTATACTTCTTCAACAGATGTTATGCATTGTCGACTATAAGAAAGCAAAACCTAAGTCCATGGGTTTACTGTGTAGCCTCATAATCTTCATTGGAAAGGAGATACACCTCTTTTCATAAATTACAAACTCACATATACTCATGCTGTTGAAGATTGAAACCAATTTCTTTATGATTTTGATTGGGGTTGCACATTCAAGCAAGATCAAAGATTGATCTACTTCTGGGTGTGATGAAATAACAATATTGAAGCTTGATTTTGAAAGAATTGAGGGCCTGAGTGTTTGAATTTGTGGATTGATCACTTCAATAACCATTTTTCACAACTTTTTGTTGTTGTCGTTGTTGTCGTTGTTGTCGTCTTCACTGCTACTATGATGGGTTGGTGAGTCTTGGATGACTTCTCGGTTGTTCTGTATTGGTCATTCTTCTTGTTCAGTTCCCTTTTTCTCATCTATTGATTTGCTTAAATTGGGTTTCTATTCTTTGCTGGAAATCCAAACAAGTTCCTATTTGAATTTTAATGTGTGTGTATATATATATACATATATATGTTACACAAATTGTTCCCATGTTTATATATTTGTATATATATACATATACCTATCGATATACTTGTATGTATATGCTAAGGCCATTCTAGTTGCTTCTATTTGCTGCATATTATAGTTCCCAAATTTTATGAATTGTTACTTCTATGCAGAGACAAATCATGCTACTATGAAGTCTGCTAGTTCTTACAACGTATAATGGAATATGGAGTCCTCTTGGTTGTATATTTGTATGTATATATTGAGGTGGAATGGCTTATAACATGTTCATATATTTGTATGTAAATATATCTGTTAGAAGAAAAAAAAAATTGCTCCCATGTTTGAATGTGTGTACATATATAAATGTATCTATTAAACAAATTTAGAAATTAATTTAATTGAATTTTATTTTCTTTGCTAGAAATCAAAATATGTTTACCTGTGTTTATATATATTTATATGTTGGTATATATGAGATTTGAAAAAACAATTGAACTGGGTATTGATTGCTTTTTCTCAAACACTTAAGGGTATTTTGGGCATTTCAGTATTTATATCTGCTAATTGTGGAAACGACAGTAAAAAAATAGGAGGATCTTGATAGTGTCAGTTAAAGTATGAGAGGTTTCTGTAATTATTGAAACTATAGGGGAGATCTCTGTATTTGTCAAAAACTTCAAGGGAGGTAAGTGTAATTTACTCTTTACTATATATAACTCACATCTCTAAATAACATAAACTTATAATATAATAATAAATTTTTCATGTGACAATTATTATGACATTTTTTGTCTAATTTCGAACAAAAATTAACTTTAGGAGTAAACTGGAAAAAACTTGAAACATAAAGAGCCAAAGTGAGAAAAAATAAATTTTAAGAGCCAAAGTGGAAAAGGTCAAACATAAAGGGGGCAAAGTGTAATTTATCCTTACAAATACACCCCCTAAGGTTCTCTATATAGTTTAAAAAATTACAAATATCCTCTTATTAGAATTTTTTATTTAACCGAATCAATTGAAAAAATAAAATTTCTAATTAGTGTCATATACAATAATAAAATTATCTCAATTATTAAAGTGGTGTTTAGATTTATAGATTTAAAATAAAAAGATCTCCATAATAATCACATGAATAAAATAATTTTAAAACAAAAATATGTTGATTATAATCACAAAGTAAAATAATTCAAATTCACAACATAACAAGTGAAATGGCTTATTTTGAAAAGTCACAATTTTAACTAAAAAATCACTATAAAAAAATCAATTCTCATCTTTATTTCTTTATACATTTTTTTCTGTAAAATATTAAAAAATACTAAAAAATCAAATTCTCAACACAATTTTTATAATTTTAAGATTTTAAAATATCTTGATAAAATATGATAGATCTAAAATTTGAAATAATAATATAAAAGTAATTATTAAAAACATTTTTGGTACTAAATATTACCATTTTACAAACATCATAATAAAATAATTTTCTTCTTATTTTACTCTATCTTTATGTTAATTTCATGAGCTAATTATAATCAGCACGGGTAGGAAGTCCGAAAATTTGTGGATCAAATGGCTCGAAACTGTCAAAACGACATCGTTTTGCTGCCAAAACAATGCAAAACGACATCGTTTTAGCAGTGTTTAGCCATTTAAGCCACACATTTTGTGACCCTCAAACATTATTCAATTATAATAACTAACTTCTATATTTTTATAAAAATTTAACGTTAAATTCCTTCATTTGAGAATATCTACTTGTAGAGCAACTGTCCTTTCGATTGATTAATTGACTGGTAACTGTGCGTTTGACAAAAAAAATAAAAAGAAATAAAAATAAAAAATTAATACTCCCTCTGTCTCAAAATAATAGTCCCTTTTGGGGAATCCAACTTTTTTTAGTAGTACAATTATTGCATTTGGGAAAAGTTGATTTTTCAAAATTATCCTTTTGATAGTACATTTTTTGGGAATATCAATGTCATAATTGTACTTTTTATATTGTTTATTAATTTAAAAGAAGGGCAAAATAGAAAATTTATATTATTTTTGTACTTGATTTTAGAAGAGGGACTAATATTTTGGGACAATGAAAAATGGAATAAGGAACTAATATTTTGGGACGGAGGGAGTACTTTTTTTTTAATTTTTAGTGAACTTTAATTGAAAATAACAATAAAATAAATCCTTTGGTACCGAATAGGTGAGCACGTACTAATTTTTTTCTCTAATTTAAAAAAAAAAAAAAAAAAAAAAAAATCTACTAAAGACCAGAGAAACCAAAAAAATCATTATTTACCCAAAAAATTTGAATTTATGTTTCTTTTGTCTTTAGTTGATTTTTTTTTTTAAATTTTAATTTTTATATACTTTTTAAATAATTATACATTAGAAAGACCTGAAAACAATTTTTTTCTTGAACAAAATGAAGGAGTTGATCTCTATACATGTTTAAAGGGAAAACTCAAATTTACACACAACACAGTTGAAATGTGAATTTAAGATTGAATTGGTAGGTTTTATCATGATAGATTATGAAGAATTAGAAATAATAATGATGAAAATAGTTACTTGAATTTGAAATATTTGATAATAAAGATTATAGTTGTACAACAATAATTAGAAAAAATAAAGAATAAAAAAAATTATACTTTATCTTATTTTCTAATTTCATCATTTCAAATATACTTATCCCAACAAATATCATGAGATAATATTTAATTCTAGATCAGAGTTGGCAAAATTAACTTAAAACTATATATCTACTCATGTTGTTGAAGATTGGAGCTTGATTTGAGCAATTTCTTTATGATTTTTGGTTCGGGGTGCACATTCAAGCAAAATCAAAGCTTGATCTACTTCTGTGTGTGATGAAATGACAATATTGAAGCTCGATTTTACAAGAATCGAGGGCTTGGGTGTTTGAATTTGTGGATTGATCACTTCAATAACCATTATTTATTTATTTACTTATTTATTTTATTTGTTATTTCGTTGTCTTCATTGTTACTATGATGGGTTGGTGATGTAGTGATCTCGGTTTCGACCCTTCTTTCATGTTTTGCCATTTCAACTGGGCAAGTCGGGGATTGATTTTGACCCGGTCAACTTCGGGAGTCGAGCTACCCGATTAGCTCGCCGAAAGCAAAAATGCAAAATGCATTCGAAATTGCTTACAGGAAAGTGTATTTGACGCTCGAGCGAGACTTTCCATGCTCAAGCGGACCTTGTTATTTCAATCCGTAAAATTAGGGTTTCATATCATTTCTTGCAGCCCCCTCTCTCTCTAAAACTCTCCAAAATCCTGATCTAGAGCTTCTCTCTCTAGAAGTCACCTTCTCTCTTTGATTTCTCCAAATCCTTTGAGACTTAAGCCTAAGTTCTTCACCAAAGTTGGTCATCACCTCGAGGGCTTCACTCTGTGCGGTGAAGATCGAGTTTCGACACCGTTGATTTTGAGAGTTTCATCTCATTTCTTTTTCAAAACTTAAGGTAGGGATTTTGTTTGAGTTATAAATATATATATATTTTTGCAAGATCTAGATGGTTTTCGAAATCATCCTTTGATAGCTTCTGAAATTTTTTTTTTTGATTAAAGAAGTTGAGCGATTTTGAAAGTGAATTTGTCTCTTGTTCTTTTAAAATAATCTCATGGGTTTTGACCTATGTTGATTGAAGAAAAGATGATTTTTGAGAGTTTTCTTTCAAAAGATTTAAGCTGCGTAATTTGGTGAGAAAACCTAGAAATTGGAAATTTTAAAAGAGATTGAAAATCTATGGGTAATATTGTTATATTTAATTTTACGTGCCAAAATAAATAATGTTTAGAAAATTTCTTATTCATATTTGTATAAATAAGAAATTTTGTGGATTATGAGAATTGTTATTTATTTTAGAAATGGTTATTTCAGAATGTTGATATAGTCTTGAAATGACTAAATTGTTGAGAATACTCAAGACGAGGAAATTGTGTTTATTCCTTGGATGATGAATTGTAATAAAAGTAATTGTGTTCATTTGTGAAATTGGCATATCATTTCATTTTATTACATTAAACTTTGAAGGTTGATTTCAAAACTTGCATTGAGAAAAGAATGCTAAGTAATAAGTTTTCATGAAATGGTTTTGAGATAAATATGATGGTAAGTCTTGATAGGTGGTGTAGGATAAGTTGGCCTGCGGGTTCGGGGTGAAAGACCGAAAAATTCGTGCAGATAGGTGTCGAGCCTTCCGGTTAATACCGGTAAAAAAGGACAATTTGGTAGTACTCATATAGTCTACTTGCAGACACCAGCCTAGGGATTACCAGGGATATAATTACCACCCTTGAAATAAATTGTTAAGTTTTAAACAATTGAAATTGCATGATATTATTGAGCATGATGGTTTTCAAAAGATGAAAATGTAATTTATCTTCAAAAAGGGCATAGCATGGTATGTGCATTTAATCTCTTGAGACTTGTATAAAATGTATATACTTTGTGAAGGATTTTTCTACTAGGCTTTATGCTCACCCTACGGAATTTTTGTGCAGGAAAAGATGTGGTGATTCCACCCAACTAGGGACGTGGAAGTATGTGTGTTGGGAGTACAATGCTCTCATTTTGCGTGACTCTATTTTGTAAGCCAAGGGCTGTATTTGTGTTGAGTTGAAACTCTATTTTGTGTAATTAAGAATGTTCTTAGATAAATTTGTAAGCCTGTAGAGCACTTGTTATCTGTTTGGCTTCCATTTCATATTTGTTGTAAAATGCATGTTTGGGATTAGAACTGGAGTATTGAGATGAGAACGACATATATTTGGCATTTGTGATTTAAAGGAAATGAGTGTATGGATTAGTTAGCTATATATATGTGTGTGTGTATGTGTGTGTGTGTGTGTGTGTGTGTGTGTGTGTGTGTGTGTGTCTATCAGGTGGGTTTTGTTGCATAAATAGATATATCATGCCCAATTTTTTTTAGGGCGTTACAGGTGAGTCTTGGATGACTTCTCAGTTGTTCTGTGTTGATCATTCTTCTTGTTCAGTTTCCTTTTTCTCATCATCTATTGAATTGATTAAATTGGATTTCTGTTCTTTGTTGGAAATCCAATCAAGTTTTTCTTTGAATTTTAATGTGTGTGTGTGTGTATATATATGTTAAACAAATTGTTCCCATGTTTACATATTTGTATGTATATGCTAAGGCCATTATAGTTGCTTTTGTTTGCTGCATATTATAGTTCCAAAATTTTATGAATTGTTACTTCTAGGTAGAGACAAATCATGCTAAGGCTTGGTTTGGAAAATGGGTTGGCTTTTCGACTTTTTTGGCTACTTTAGCCTGGGGCTAAAAAATCTGGTTTGGGAAGGATTTTTGATTTTTTTGACTTTTTTTGACTTTTTTTGTGAGAGAAAGAATATAATGATTATGGATTGAATGTGATGTTTTGTCTTATTAAGGCTAAAAATCTTATTTTGTTTTTTTGTGACTATTTCAGCCCCAAACCCACCCAAACCCACTTCCCAAGTCTGCTAGTTCTTACAAGGTATAATGGAATATGAAGTCCTCCTGGTCGTATATTTGTATGTATAAGCCTGTTTGGTAGAGCTTATAAGCTGCTTATTTTAGTTTTTAGCTTACTTTAAGCTAAAATATTGTATTTGATGCAGCTTAAGTTAACCAGCTTATAGCTTAAATCAAGCTATTTCTCAACTTATCACAAAAGTTAGTCAGGGGGTGCTTAAATTTTTGACTTAAGCACGTAACTGGTGTGAAGGACTAAAATTACTTAAATGCCCTCATCAATACCAAAATATTAATATTAATTAAAAAATAAAAAATTGTATATTTCTGAAGAAAAAGAAAAAAATTAATATTAATTGAAAAATAATTATTAATTGGTATTAATTATTAATAAATTCATACTGTATATTTTTATATTAATTAAAAAAATAAGAAATTGTATATTTTTGAAGAAAAAGAAAAAAATCAATATTAATTGGTATTAATTATTAATAAGTTAATATTGTATACTTTTGTAATGAATTAATTATTAATTGATACTAATTAATAACAATGGTTGATTATTAATATTAATTGATACTAATAAAAATTAAATATTAATATTAATATATATTAATTAATAATTTTATTATTAATGGAGACTAATTAAGCCATTAATTGATACTAATTAATAATTTTACTATTAATTGATACTAATTAAGTAATTAATTAATGCTAATTAATTTATAATGAAAAATAATTGTGACAATAATACTTCCATTCATTTTTAGCAAATGTATCAAATTTTATATTAATTGATACTAATTAATACTAATTTTATTAACTTTTACTAATGAAAATTAAAACTGAAAAAAATGACAAAATAATCATTTTTATATCATGTAAGGATAGAAAAGACAATTATACAGTAAAAACTATTTTACAGTTTATTAACTAAACACTACTCTGCTACTTAAATCTATAATCCCACAGCTATACCAAACAAGTTAACAGCTTATGTTCACAGTTATAAGCCATAATCTGTTAAATTATAATTTATAATTACTTTTCCATAGCTCTACCAAACGGGGCCTGTATATTGAGGTGGAATGGCTTATAACATGTTTATATATTTGCATGTATATATATTTGTTAGAAGAAAAAAAAAAATTGCCCCTATGTTTGAATGTGTGTACATATATACATATCTGTGTTAAACTAATTTAGAAATTAATTTAATTGAATTTTATTTTCTTTGCTAAAAATCAAAATATGTTTACCTGTGTTTATATATATATATATATATATATGTTGGTGTATATGAGATTTGAAAAACACAATTGAACATTGATTGCTTTTTCTTAAACATTTAAGGGCATTTTGGGCATTTTAGTATTTATTTTTGATGACATCAGTAATTGTTGCTAATTGTGTGAACGACAGTCAAAAAATTGGAGAGTCTTGATATTGTTAGTTAAAGTAGGGAAGGTTTCTGTAATTATTGAAATTACAAGGGACATCTATGTATTTATCAGAAACTTTAGGGGAGATAAGTGTAATTTACCCTTTATTATATATAACTCACATCTCTAACTCTAAGTAACATAAACTTATACTATAATAATAAATTTTTCATGTGACAATTATTACGGTATTTTTTGTTTAATTTTGAATAAAAATTAATTTTATGAGTAAACTGGAAAAAAAACTTAAAACATAAAGGGTTAAAGTGAGAAAAAATAAAATTTAAGAGTCAAAGTGGAATAGTGGTCAAACATAAAGGGGCAAAGTGTAATTTATCTTTACAAATACATTTCCTGAGGTTCGCTTTAAATAAAGATTGTCCCATGTAGTTTGAAAAATTACAAATACCTCCTTATTAGAATTTTTTATTTAACAGAATTAATTGAAAAAAAATAAAATTTTTAACTACTCTCCTAAATAATAATAAAATTATCTCAATTATTAATTGAAATAAATTTCTAATATCATTAAAAATTGTTAATTAATTTGATAATTTATTAATAAAATAGGCCATTTATTTTCATTAGAAATTTCAAGGGGTGAGATGTAATTTCAAAAATCATAAACGACAATTTATATTTTAAGTAAATCTCAAGAGATGTATTTATAATTTACTCTAAAAGGGAATATTAATTAGTAAGAATAATTAAAAAAAATAGAAATAGAAATAAAAATAAAAATAAAAAAGTGAGTGATCAAAGAGTTTGCGCAAGTGCTAATATCAAAACCAGAACTTCTACAATCACAAAAAAATAATTTAAACATATACAATTAGGGTTTGGTCATCTCAATTTGAGAGAACATTAAGGTTTGATAAGCTCGTTTTGAGATGATTTGAACCGTTTATTTTTTAAGACTCGTAAAATATTCATACTAAAAATAAAAACAATTAGTTTGTATTACAAAAATGAATAATTATTTTTAAAATTATATCTATCATATATTTTTTAAAATAAATATAATTCAAATATATAACTATTCACATTCAATTATTTTTTATATAAATATTTTATTTAACAAATTCTAAACAATAAACAGTTCAAATCACAAAAATTAATCCCAAAATGAATATATCAAATTTAAATATATACTCAAATTAAGGTAAGGGGTTGTTCGGGGTGTCCTAAATAAGTGCACTTTTTATTTTTTAGACTAAAAAGTTGAGGGAAAAAATATGGATGTTTGGGTTAATTTTTTGACTTTTTATAAAAAAAAAAAATGTGTAATAAAAAATTATAAAAATTGATTTGTAGAAGAAAATTAAGATTGAGAGTTGTGCAGCCGCAATTGTTGACTTTTAGTGAATAGTGTTAATTTTTTAACTTTTTGAATAACTTTTTAAATTTTTAACTTTTTGACTTTTTTTACATATTTCAAACTTTGCCTTAAAATTAGAAAACCCTACATTTAGGCCAAGTTTGACATCCTCAAAAAAATTCAAAAAGTCATTATCTTATTTAAGTCATATTATCTTATTTAAGTCACATCATCTCTCTAACACATTACTTCAAACTCAACTTAAACCCAACTCATATTTTATAAAAAATTAAAAAATACACTTATTTAATCTTTTCAAACTTGATCCTAAATTCCATCCACACATTATTTTTCTTATAGAATTCCTCGTGGTACAAATAATAAATCCATCCAGACATCATCTCTCTTATTTCCCTTATTAAATTCCCATCTACCAGGGAAGAGACGTCAAGTCAAGCGCCGGCCCTGGTTGGAAAAAATGTGGGGCAGAGAACGACGCCTTTTTTGTTTTTTCTTTTTTTGACTCTAGTGTGACTATAAAGACTAAAAAATAAAATAAACTGGTGTTATAGATTTAAAATAAAAAGATCTCCATAATAATCACATAAATAAAATAATTTTAAAACAAAAAATCTTGAATCACATAAATAAAATAATTTTAAAACAAAAAGATCTTGATTATAATCACAAAGTAAAACAATTCAAATTTACAACATGACCAGTTAAATGGCTTATTTTTAAAAGTCACAATTTTAACTAAAAAATCACTATAAAAAAAAAAAAAATCAATTCTCATCTTTATTCTTTTTCACATTTTTATATAAAATATTAAAAAATACTAAAAAATCAAATTCTGAACACAATTTATATAATTTTAAGTTTTTTGAAATATCTTAATAAAATATGATAGATCTGAAATTTAAAATAATAATATAAAAGTAATTATTTAAAATATTTTTGGTACCATCATTTGAGATAATATCAACTACTACTTGTAGAGCAACTGTCCTTCAAATTGATTAATTGACTGGTAAGTGTGCCTTTGACCCAAAAAAAAAAAAATAATAATAATATTTTTATTTTTATTTTTAGTGAGCTTTAATTAAAAATAACAATAAAATAAATCCTTTGGTACCGAATAGATGAGAACGCCCTAATTTTTTTTCTCTAATTTAAATAAATAAAAAAAATCCACTAAAGACCAAAGAAACCAAAAAAAATCATTATTTAACCAAAAAATTTGAATTTATGTTTCTTTTGTCTTTAGTTAATTTTTTTTAAATTTTAATTTTTATATACTTTTTAAATAATTATATATTAGAAAGACATGAAAAGAATTTTTTTTCTTGAACAAAATGAAGGAGTTGATCTCTATACATGTTTAAAGAGAAAACTCAAATTTACATACAACACAGTTGAAATGTGAATTTAAGATTGAATTGGTAGGTTTTATCTTGATAGATTATGAAGAATTAGAAATAATAATGCTGAAAATAGTTACTTGAATTTGAAATATTTGATAATAAAGATTATAGTTGTACAACAATAATTATAAAAATTTAAAAAAAAATTATACTGTATTTTATTTCTCAAATTTTATCATTTCAAATATACTTATCCCAACAAATATCATGAGATAATATTTAATTCTAGATCAGAGTTGACAAAATTAACATAAAACTATGAATCCGTCCAATTTTACTAGTTTAAAACTCATTTAAATTAATCCAAATTCATATATAAGTTGTAAATGTGTTCTACCTTACAAACTTATTTAAACTTGAATTTAAATGAATTGAATAATTGTTACCATTGAATTTAAATAAAAAAATAAATATTAAAGTAAAGAATCTCCCATCACCACCATGAAGAACATTGATATTATCTCTAAAAAAAACTAAAGATTCTAAAAAACAAAATTAATCGTCTACATTCATAGTAGATATAACTCACATCCTAATAACTTTAAATTTATATCATATAGTTAAGTTTGTTTTGGCAATAATTAAAAGAAATATTTGAATGTGCAAAGTGTATATTATATATAATTGCGTAAGTTACTATGTAGATAAATTCATTGTAGATATGATACACACCTACACATTTAAGAATTGTAGATATGATACACACGACTATACAATTCTATGTATTTAACTACACGACTATACAATTCATTGTAGATATGATACACACGACTATACAATTCTATGTATTTAACAATAATTTTAAAATAGATTCTCAATTCTCATATATCAAGAAGACTGCCACTTTGCAAATTATATTATGAAATCTACACTCATTCATTCTTTTAACACAAGAAAAGAAAGAAAACCATAAGCTTTTTCCATATTTTCCAAAACCCCCAATTTCTAGGGTTTTCATTAAAACCAAACATCTCCCTATTTCCTTGGAGAAATCCCACCAAAATCATCTTTTTCGAATTAATGAAAGTGAAACCCTTAAGGATCAACTTAAAAACATTTGAAATTTTAAACCCTTTTTTGAAAAATCTCTACATTTGTGAGCCAAAATCAAACTTTAAAAAATATCTTCAAGAGAACTTTAAAATCAACATCAATCTAGCAAAACATGTATATATAACTCAAGGAAGTCCCTACCTCAATTTTTGAAGAAGATGAGAGAAGAACCCTAGAAATCAAAAGTTGTAGAAAGTTAATCTCCACCGTACAAAGTGTGGTTCTTGTTTTCCTTTCCAAGGTTTGTGAAGGAAGATGGATCAAAACTCCATGGCTTGCAAGAGATCAAGGTTTTTGGTGAAGGGTTTTAGAGAGAATGATGAGTAAAATGATGTTTAGAGTGAGAGAGAAATGCCCCAAATTTGATACATACACGACCAAAAAGAGAAAAAAAAAAAAAAAAAAACAACAACGATTCGGATTGTCAGCGTCCCGCAAGTGCGGCGCCTCCTTCCCGCACGCGGGGCCATCCCCTCTTGCACCTAGCACCGCACTTGCATATATTGCAGTGTGCTACGCCAAACAACCCCTGAATTCCGCACGTGCGGCCTCACCTCCCGCACTTGCGGCCCCTCCCCTGCACGTGCGGCCCAGGGCCCCATACATGCAGTCTTGTTTCCCCAGCCCAGAATTTTTCTTAGCTTGATTCTAGGCACTTCGAACCTGATCTTGCACCCTCCGGCACAGGTGAAAATCAACACTGAACAAACGAGAACAAGAATTTGTTTGAGAACAAAACTTCCGGACACTTCAAACCCAATGGAAACAAAAGGATAATGAGCGAATCATACATCCGGTTGTCACAAACAAGGACTATTCTAATTTGAAGGAACATAAATATTAAGGGAAAATTATGCAAATAGTCCCTGTACTTTACACGATGTGTCAATTTGGTCCCTGTAGTTTTAATTTTCTCGATTTTGTCTCTTAATTTAACGGATTATGTCATTTTAATCAAATAAATAACGGTTATTAAGTTAATTTAATGGAAAGTCAAACAATGTGTCAATTTGGTCCCTGTATTTTTCACAATGTGTCAATTTAGTCCCTGTCAAAACTCGAGAAAATTGAAACTACATGGACTAAATTGACACATCGTGTAAAGTACAGGGACCAAATTGGCACATTATTTGATATTCCGTTAAATTAATTTAACAATCGTTATTTATTGGACTAAAATGACACAATCCGTTAAATTAAGGGACAAAATTAAGAAAATTGAAACTATATGGACCAAATTGACACATCGTGTAAAGTACAGGAGTTATTTGCATAATTTACCAAAATATTAAAGATCTATAAGTTCATTCACAATTGGTATGTTATCAAACTTGACTCCATATGATTAAGTGTGACTAAAATTAACATCTATCCTATTATATTATTATAAATTAATTTTTTTTAAAAGGTCTCAAATATTTTCTATCAACCAAATATCTTATCATAATGAGCATTGTGTAGCAGCGCCCGCGAGGGACCTCGATGCTACAGTTCGGACTCCCCTTTTTTATTTGTTGCGGTTCTTAATCTGAACCAAAGAGTCTAACTATGGCAAATCGTTTTGAGAAAAACAGATTTTGAAAAGAAGTGCCAAACATGGACTGCTTAGCCAGATACAGAGTCGCCACCTAAATATTTTTTTAAAATGGGAAATTTAGGAAACCCTGACTCGGTCTTAGAACACGGTCATCACCAAAGTTGTCTTGGCTCGGGAGCTTGGGTACGATCGGGAAGGTCACTATGAGCACCCCTTTCGGTCAAGACCGGCCTCTACTAACCATGATATCCGATTTTGAAAACGTTATGTGTTCTTGTTCCAATTATTAGCCTAGAATTACTATGTTATGCGCACAGCAAACAAGTATAGACTAGATTGCCTAATTTGGAAATAAGCATTGCATATCCTGTTTGTTTTGAAAGTGCTTTGGAATTTGCTACTCGCAAGTAGGCTAAAACATAGATTTCAACGAGTTTTTCCAACTCAAGCAACCCAACCTCCACCCACAGGCATTCAAACAATTTATCTCATATAAGCATTTAGCCACATGGTAATTATGCCGTTATGTTAACATTGACATGCATGCGATATGCTAAAGCATAAATACTTACATTGTACTCCGTACCAAAACAATAAACTAGTTAGCAAACATGCATGCCCTAGTTCATGTTAGAGTGACTAATGCATTGCATACAGAATGTGATTAAGATAGGCTCGGCTAACCCAAAAATGGCATGTGAAATGCAATCATTCGGTGCACGTATTCAAGTTAGATTTGAAGATACAATGCTGTTTGTATGATGTACCGAGCCCGGTGTATGTAAGACAAATGTATGGATGCACGCATGCATTGCATAGGGTATGCTAAAATAAACATGCCCTAATCTACCATCGTAAGCGGGTAAATAAAAGGGAAGAAAGAAGTGGGGGTTGGAAGACATGCACACCACTCACACACGCTTATTACAGATTTTCCCTCGCTCGGAGGGACCAAACGAATATACAAATTAATTAACTACGCAAGCTAATTAAATATTTACAGATCAATTAAATTAACAAATTAATTAATCTAATTAAAACAGTAAAGCCCTCAGGAAGCAGGTCGGATGCAGCGCATGCTCGGGACTTGCTCGGAATTGCACTGCCATGCATAGTCTGCCTCTGTTTTCCCTACTTTGCTCCTCTGAAAACAGCCAAAGTCTCAGGAAT
This sequence comes from Camellia lanceoleosa, assembly GCA_025200525.1. NCBI lineage: Eukaryota > Viridiplantae > Streptophyta > Magnoliopsida > Ericales > Theaceae > Camellia > Camellia lanceoleosa. The sequence goes on along the minus strand of CM045761.1, from coordinate 181,552,138 downwards.
GCCTCTCAGGATACTGGGGGATCCCACCGGCTAAGTGGAATTACCACCGGCACTAGGACGTGGCCATCGGCACAAAATGAACCCATCGGCTGATGAATTACTGCCGGCCGGCACAAAATGTTGCCGGTCGGCAAACAATACCTGCAGAACCTGCAACTCACAGCAGGAGAGGGCAAAACTTGCATGTCAATACAATTCAAGTTATGTATGCACCAATCATGCCCCCTATCATGTTTGCGACTCAAAGGGGTATGTGCCTCGATTCTCGAGCCACCAATCACGTATTTCCATGCATGATGGCCTAAAGAATTAAGTGTGCACTTTCATGTCAAATGAAGTGCAAACCAATCAAACAAAACAAGGCCCAATTCCTATCACCAAATCAAGGAACAAGGCATGCATGCAAGATGCAATGCAACCTAATCATGTTAGCTAGGGATGCAACATGAGCATGTGAACAAACAATGCACACTAGGCATGCAACCTATGCAAGCAAACTTGCGAGTCATGAGGCAAGGCAAACCAATGAAAAGATGGACTTAAACATGATCTAGGCAACTCTAATTAGACCTAAAATCAGTGGCCAAAACCAAGGAAATGAAAGCCAAAATGCACACACACATGCATGCAATCATGGTCCAACACCTTAAGCATAAACAAGGCAACTCTTAAGCACACTTAAAGAGACCAAACAATAGACAATTAGCATGCAACACAAGCTTTGAAATTGCACAAAATAGAGGTGCCAAACCAACTAATTGAAGCAAGTAAAGCATACAAATGGCCCAAGTACTTAAGGCAAGCCAAGAGGCTTAAACCAAGGTCAAACCCACCAAGCCTCACAAGGCTAAGGGGACTCAAAACAGGTCAAAGGCAGACCTAAACAACATCCGAGGAACACCTAGATGGCATCTAAATGGCTTGAATTCACAAGCATGCACACATGCACTTTCAAGGAGCATACAACACAAGCTCATAAGGCGTTAAAGAGGCATGCAAGGCAAGCATACAAACATGTTAAAGGGACTGAAATATCATGAAAAAAAAAGGACTCCAATCCACTAAATCAAAGCAAACAAAGCATGCTATACACTTACATACTTAAGGCCAACAAGTCCAAAAATGCAAAGAGGCTATATAATGCATGCTCGGGTCGACTCAAGCAACCTAAGACAGACCTAAAGCATGGCAAAATAAGCACAAAATCTTCACAAACCTAAGCCTAAAACATGCTAAAACAAATGCACATAACCTAAGACATATTAAGGCAATCACAAGGCATTACAAGGTAGGTATGCGAGGCATGCATGGTATACCAAAACCAACTTAAAACCATGTTATATTATGGCAATATAAGCATGAAATGTAGCCAAGGCATGACCAATAAACACTCAAACATAAGCTCCCTTAAGAGACCAAAATGGTCCCTTTCAAGGACAACAAGGAGAGGGGGTGGCCCTCCCCTTTTGGAGACTTCAAGGCACCATCCCCACCACTGAAATCCCTCAAAATTTCAGTGGTGAAGAGGCCCAAACACCAAAGCCTCGAAACTTGCACAAAATAGCACAAAAAAGGGGCCTTTCAAGGCCTAAGGGTGGTCAAACACACCCAAACCACAAAACACTCTTAACAAACAATCAAGAGGGCCTAAAAACAGAAATTTTTTATGTTATACACTAAACACAAAAACAGCTCTAAGATAGGTAGAAATAGGATGCAAAAATAGGGTAAAAAGGACTAGTTTCTTACCCTTGAAGCCTTTCTTCAACAATGGTGGTCTTGTTGCCTCCTTAAGCTTCAATCCAATCAAAAACAATAAGAACAAGCCCTTAGAACCTCAGTAGCCAAAGGAAGGTGAAGCACTACGTGCTTGTGTGCAATATTATGGACTAAAACGCACACAAGAGTGATATAGAGATAGGATATGTATTGAACCCTAACCCTAAAACCAAAGTTTCCTCTGTATTTTCTAAGCAAAAAGCTCTAATTTTTCTAACCCTTGAGCAAGGGAGAAGAGGGCTCCTCTTATAGAGGAGCCAATCTTGTAAACTTACAATGTAAGCTAACAAGAGGGGCATCCCTCCATACACGTGTATGGAGGGGAAACAAATGCCAGCCAGCTATTTCAAAATATCTCCAAAAGCGGTGAGCAATGGTCGGCCAAATGAAAAATGTCATTTTGACAAAATTGACTGCCGACCGGCAACAAAGAGTGCCGACCGGCAACATACATTGCCGGTGGCAACAAAAACCAGCCGGTGGCCTCTATCCACTGCCGGTGGTGTGTGGGTATGCCTCACAAAGCATTTCCTGCCCCTCCAAGACAAAACACAAGTGTTTGGTGCAAAACTAGACACAAAACGGTCGAGTTCGGAGATCCTGAGACAAGGCGCGTAGCCGAGAACTCTGGGAACTCCAAACAAACACAAACATGGATAATCACCAAGTTTTCAAACGGTGACGTCCAAGTCTTGAGGACGGTCAAAAATGGGGTGTCTACAGTTGCCCCTTTTTGATAGAACTCGAAAGTCATAACAATGACGAGAGTGAATGTCAAAGCCCAGAGACGACCCATTTTTGACAAGGCCGAAGACTTGGACAAACATGCAAGACAAACAAGGTATGTGCCCGGCGAGGGGCAAAATATGGCGAAAATGCAAGAAGCCAAGCATAACTTATGATCTTGCAAAGAAAGCTGTAACGAAGCACACATGCAACAGTTTTAAGCTAGCATACACCAGACTACACTACAATGCAAAAAGGATGTAAGAGAATTATGCAATTCTCAATACGTCTCACTCGGAGGATACAATACCTGTGCGGCTCGTCCGGTTGCACCGGCCTCAAATGAACCGTACATACAATATCGTGCCTGAAAAGAAAACAAACTTAACAGGTACAATGTCGTTAGCAACATACATGACAATGCAAACGAGACACGCATGCCAATGTAGATAAGACGACACGCATGCCAACGAAAATGTGACACGCATGCCAATGGAAATGAGGCATACATGCCGATGAAGATAGGGCACACATGCCCATGGAAATGAGACACGCATGCCGATGAAAGTGAGGCACACGTGCCAATGGGAATGAGGCACACGTGCCAATGCAAATGAGGCACATGTGCCAATGAGAATGAGGCACACGTGCCAATGGAAATGAGGAGGCATACGTGCCGATGGAAGTGAGGCAGACGTGCCAATGGGAATGAGGCACACGTTCCAATGAGAATGGGGCACACGTGCCGATGAAAATGAGGCACACGTGCCAATGGGAATGAGGCACACGTGCCGATGCAAATGAGGCACACGTGCCTATGAGAATGAGGAGGCACACATGCCGATGCAAATGAGGCACACGTGCCTATGGGAATGGGGCACACGTGCCAATGGAAATGAGGAGGCACACGTGCCGATGCAAATGAGGCACACGTGCCAATGGAAATGAGGAGGCACACGTGCCGATGCAAATGAGGCGCACGTGCCAATGAGAATGGGGCACACGTGCCGATGAAAATGAGGCACACGTGCCAATGGAAATGAGGCACACGTGCCGATGGAATTGAGGAGGCACACGTGTCGATGCAAATGAGGCACACGTGCCAATGAGAATGGGGCACACGTGCCAATGGAAATGAGGAGGCACACGTGCCAATGCAAATGAGGCGCACGTGCCAATGAGAATGGGGCACACGTGCCGATGAAAATGAGGCACACGTGCCGATGGAAATGAGGCACACGTGCCGATGGAAATGAGGCACACGTGCCTATGGGAATGGGGCACACGTGCCAATGAGAATGAGGAGGCACACGTGCCGATGCAAATGAGGCACACGTGCCTATGGGAATGGGGCACACGTGTCAATGAAAATGAGGCACACGTGCCGATGGAAATGAGGCACATGTGCCTATGGGAATGGGGCACACGTGCCAATGAGAATGAGGAGGCACACGTGCCGATGCAAATGAGGCACACGTGCCTATGGGAATGGGGCACACGTGCCAATGAGAATGGGGCACACGTGCCAATGGAAATAAGGAGGCACACGTGCCGATGGAAATGAGGCGCACGTGCCAATGAGAATGGGGCACACGTGCCGATGAAAATGAGGCACACGTGCCAATGAGAATGGGGCACACGTGTCGATGAAAATGAGGCACACGTGCCTATGGGAATGGGGCACACGTGCCAATGAGAATGAGGAGGCACACGTGCCGATGCAAATGAGGCACACGTGCCAATGGAAACGAGGAGGCACACGTGCCTATGAGAATGGGGCACACGTGCCGATGAAAATGAGGCACACGTGCTGATGGAAATGAGGCACACGTGCCTATGGGAATGGGCACACGTGCCAATGAGAATGAGGAGGCACACGTGCCGATGCAAATGAGGCACACGTGCCTATGGGAATGGGGCACACGTGCCAATGAAAATGAGGCACATGTGCCGATGGAAATGAGGCACATGTGCCGATGGAAATGAGGCACACGTGCCTATGGGAATGGGGCACACGTGCCCATGAGAATGAGGAGGCACACGCGCCGATGCAAATGAAGCACACGTGCCTATGGGAATGGGGCACACGTGCCAATGGAAATGAGGAGGCACATGTGCCGATGCAAATGAGGTGCACGTGCCAATGAGAATGGGGCACACGTGCCAACGAAAATGAGGCACACGTGCCTATGGGAATGGGGCACACGTGCCAATGAGAATGAGGAGGCACACGTGCCGATGCAAATGAGGCACACGTGCCAATGGAAATGAGGAGGCACACGTGCCTATGAGAATGGGGCACACGTGCCTATGAGAATGGGGCACACGTGCCAATGCAAATGATAAATGATGCAAGTGTGACACGCATGCCACACGGAATGGAAAATGATGCAAATGAAACAAGTGAGACATGCATGCCTCATAAGAATGCAAAATGATGTAAGTGTGACACACATGCCACATGGAATGTAAAATGATGCCAATGAGGTACGCATGCCTCAAAGGATGCAAAATGATGCAAGTGAGGTACGCATGCCTCACGGAGATGTAAAATGATGCCAATGAGGTACGCGTGCCTCAAAGGAATGCAAGATGCTGCCAATGAGGTACGCGTGCCTCAAAGGATGCAAAATCGCCAATGAGGTATGCGCGTCTCAAAGGATGCAAAATGCTGCCAATGAGGTACGCGTGCCTCAAAGGATGCAAAATGCTGCCAATGAGGTACGCGTGCCTCAAAGGAATGCAAGATGCTGCCAATGAGGTACGCGTGCCTCAAAGGATGCAAAATGCTGCCAATGAGGTACGCGTGCCTCAAAGGAATGCAAGATGCTGCCAATGAGGTACGCGTGCCTCAAAGGAATGCAAGATGCTGCCAATGAGGTACGCGTGCCTCAAAGGATGGAAAATGCTGCCAATGAGGTACGCGTGCCTCAAAGGATGGAAAATGCTGCCAATGAGGTACGCGTGCCTCAAAGGATGCAAAATGCTGCCAATGAGGTATGCGTGCCTCAAAGGATGCAAAATGATGCAAGTGAGGTACGCATGCCTCAAAGGATGCAAAATGCTGCCAATGAGGTACGCGTGCCTCAAAGGAATGCAAGATGCTGCCAATGAGGTACGCATGCCTCAAACAATGCAAAATGCTGCCAATGAGGTACGCGTGCCTCAAAGGATGCGAAATGCTGCCAATGAGGTACGCGTGCCTCAAAGGATGCAAAATGATGCAAGTGAGGTACGCATGCCTCACAGAGATGTAAAAATGATGCCAATGAGGTACGCGTGCCTCAAAGGATGCAAAATAAAGCCAATGAGGTACGCGTGCCTCAAAGGATGCAAAATGAAGCAAGTGTGACAAGCATGCCACACGAAATGTAAAACAATGCAAGTGTGACACGCATGCCACACGAAATGTAAAACAATGCAAGTGTGACACGCATGCCACACGAAATATAAAACAATGCAAGTGAACTCGAGTGCGCGACAACGCAAGTTTTTTTTCTTTTGAAATCCATGATAATGCAAAACAAGGAGATGCACGACAACACGAATGATGTGCGAGGCAACGACCACACGAATGATGTGCGAGGCGACGTATGTATTGGGGTGCATGACAATGCATGACAACGCTTGTAATAAAATGCATGACAATGTGTGAGGGATGTGCATGACGGCGCGACGCAACGCACCAGACAACATGATGAATGCATGCAACGCACGCGGGGCAACTTTTGAATCTTGTAAAAGGCAAAAAAATACAAAAGGATACAACATTGCATGAATTTGAGTGCCACGCACAGAAGACACGGTCCGAGGTCAAAACGGAGGCCGGTTGAGCGTCGGAGATACACTTTTCTTGCACTTTCTCGAGCTATGAAGACCAAAAACCACTCATATGGCCTAAACAAGGTTGTGGGAACACCACCGGCCGGAAGGGGAAGCCACCGGCTGTCCACCGGCTACAAAATAATTCCATCGGCACAATATTCTGCCGGCCGGCACAAAATGTTGCCGACCGGCAAAAAGTTCCTGGATCGGGGCAGATTCGACATTTCACCATGGGTGTTTTAAAATAGGGTTCCAAACCCTATTCTATTCATTTCCCTCTAGCCGAAAATCATACTCTCTCTCTCTCTCTAGAGCCTTTTTCCTTCCTCGATCCCTCGTTTCTTTGCGTTCTCGCGCCCTTTTCATCATTTGATTCGCGAAGTTTATTGCGTTTTGAACATTTTGGACCGATTGGAACTTCGTTTTGACGCTCCTTTTGCTATTTCCACCTTTTTGGGACTTGTTCCCCTCGATTCGTTCTTCATTTTCGTGCCTTTTCACATCTCGACCTTTCCAGCCATTTTCCACCCTTCCCGGGAGTTGACTTTTCGGTTGACTCTTCGTATTCCGACCCGATTTTCATTCCTTGACCATTTTCTCATCATTCCCGACATGGCGGACGACATTCCACGCAGTGGGACTCCCTCGGATCATGAGATGGATCCCAGGGTCGAGCTCCTCCCGTTGAGCGAGCGCCCGTTCGACCCGGCGACCTACCGGTCGGCGATTCATGTTCTATCACCCGACGGACTGCGCTAGTTCAGGAGTTTCGACATGGCGTTGGATCCCGAGCTCCTGCTACGTGAGCCTGCCTCCTACCTATCCTCCGGCACTTCCGAGGTAACCTTCTTTCTCTGCTTTACTTTCTGCAATGTAAGATGCTTTAAACTGTCAATTGCCATAATTGATTACAATCTTTAACTACTTAGTGCCGATATACTAATACACTGTATATTGTAATCGATCACAAACGCGTTTGCAACTGATTATTTGTTTAAGACTCACACGCGCACACACTGCACTAGCCTTGAACCACTCAAACACAGACACCCGATAGCTGTCTGAATTTGAAAATATGCACGCATGCCACATTTGCACCGAGCCACACAAACACGCTGACGCATCACACGTTGTAGTTCACTGTAAACACACCGGTACCCGGTATCTATTTGAATCTAATAAACTTGCACGCATGCCAAATTTGCACTGAACCACTCAAGCACGCTGACGCATCACACGTTGTAGTTCACTGTATACACACCGGCACCCGGTATCTGTTTGAATCTGAAAATATGCACGTATGCCAAATTTGCACTGAACCACTCAAACACGCTGACGCATCACACGTTGTAATTCACTGTATATACACCGGCACCCGGTATCTGTTTGAATCTGATAAACTTGCATGCATGCCAAATTTGCATCGATTCACTATTTCTTCAAGACTGTACATTTTATATTGCTTCGCAACTATTTGTTTGAAAACAGGGAGATTCCCATACCATCCACGGGTATGGGAATACCGTCGTTCGCGAGTGGTACACCGAGCTTCCCGACGCAGTTCGCCATATTATGGACCAGGCCGGCTTTGGCGCATTCTGCAGAGGACTCTCCAGGCTCACTATGTGCAGACCTCTCCTCGCTGCTCTGGTGGAGAGGTGGTGGGACACCACCGATTCATTTCACTTGTCTGCGACTGGGGACATGACGATGACCCCTTACGATTTCTCGATGCTCACAGGCATCGGGGTAGGGGGTGATCCGATCCCCTTTGACATTGATATGGACGAGTGGACCGCGGCTCAGGTCTACTTGCTCGGCGCGGCACCGCCTCTTGCGCGTCCCGGCTTTGTTCGATACTCCTGGTTTGAGGTGCAGTTCAGGGTCCAGCCCCTCCTTGTCGATGCAGCCCCGATGACCCCAGAGGCCGTGGAGAGATACGCACGCGGCTTCCTTATGTTCCTGTTTGGGACGACCATCTTCGCCGATTAGGCGAACATAGTGCCTCTCTGCCTGCTCAGCGCACTGGTGGATGTCAGGGACATTTTACATTACGACTGGGGTGGCGCCGCTCTGGCCACTCTTTATGGGTATATGAGCTCGGCTTCAAATGGCGATTGTTTCGGGGTTACTGGCGTGCTTGGGAGGTACATTTCCTTTTCTTTCTTTCATTTCAGTTCTATATTTTCAGACTCACACCGCACATAATCGTAGTCTGCTTTACACTTGTCAGATATCGTATACACTGGCACACATACTACGCTTTACACTGATTGTACATTGCTCACACTGTACACTCTGCACAATACACTGTACAAAACATGGCTCTGCTGTTTCTGCTTTTATTCTATATTCTGCTTTATCTGATAAATGCACTGGTATTTATCTTGCAGTTGTGGGTTTATGCCTACTTTCCTAGGCTCGCTCTCGTACCCGATGCAGAGACCCCTCTGGTTGTCCATTTTTCGCGTCGCTTTGACGGGAGATGCACCCGGAGGCCGCGAGAGACATTTAGCTTCTTCCGCCGCTACTTCGACACCATTACCCCCGCCGAGGTATGTTTTACTTGCAGTTCATTTAAGCTTCGCCTTTCCACTGCATATTTCAATAACAGTAGGTAACAAACTGTATTTCATTTTCAAATCACATGGCGGCCATGGGCTCCACTACCAGCGATGATGCGGGATCGGTTCGCCGATGCTGATGAGACCTTACGTTGCCGAGTTCTGCTCGAGGGCCCGGTCTGTCGAGCTTGGTACCTGGGTGAGCGTTTCTTGCGCCAGACCCTAGGCTTACCGGAGCAGATAGTCCTGGTGCACCCTCCTGAGCACATGCGGGATACTGAGAGGTTCACTGCCGAGCTGATGGCGGACTACACCATTGGCTGGGAGGCGGACGATTTCAGAGGCGAGGGCGATTACTCGGAGTACGTCCGGACCTTTATCATGCGACCTCTGAGCAGTGGCCGCCGAGTGGAGAGAGAGGGACCAGTGGCGCCAGTGGCTGGAGTGGGAGCGGGGGCTAGAGGGGGAGCGCCGATGAGGGCTCGAGTCCGCGGCAGGGGTGGAGTTCAGCGGGGGCGAGGGACCGGTTCGCCTGCTCTGCCCGCTTCATTGACTTTTCGAGGGCAGGGTGGGGCGACCTATCAGATCCCCTTCGCCCCTCTGCCGGCTGATCACAAGTTTGTCGGTATCCCCGACTTGCCTCCGGTATGTATTACTGCATTTTTGTACAGTTATTTCATTTCAGTTCATTTGATATTCCACAGAATACTGATGCATTTGATACTTTTGCAGGCGTCTTCTGAGTATACCCGGCAGTCATTAGAGATGAATGCCTCCATGATGGGGATGCTACAGCAGACATTCGACCTCCTAGCCCTTTACAAAGATTCCTATGTTCTTTCGACCTGACCTCAAACCATACACAAACCGCTTACATAACTGATGGATAACACAACATCGATACCCAAATTTCACTAAGACTCGATATATCAGACTACACACCGTGATCCTCTGACCGATTCATCGCTCACGGCACTCACAGATCAGACTATACATCAGATTCGCATTGATAAACTGCTCACAGTATTCTGATGTATTCGCTTTTTATGCTTTTTCAGCCTCCCTTCCAGATTCCTCCGGTGGGTGGCGCTCCGGCTGGACCTCCCATTTCTACCCAGGACGGCAGAGTATATCCCCGCACCAATGGGGAGCGCACTCACGTCGGGAGCAGCTCGCGGGCTCCAGTTCCAGATGATGAGTCTGAGGCAGAGACAGAGGTGGAGGAGACCGGTGATGGCTCGGACTCGAGCTCAGACGGCGATGCCCCTAGTGGTGCCCCTGTTGATGACGCTCGTGGACCTTCGTCCAGGAAGAGGACCAGGACAGATTAACAGCCCTGGAGCTATTTTTGACATTTGATACAGATTTTTATTGTTTTTCTTCCTTTTTGCATTTTCCCCTTTTGGTTAGTAGTTAGGGTACTTTGTACTGCCGCAGGCAGATTTTGTTTCCTTCGAAACTATGTACTTGAAAAGATGATATGAAATGAAACAAACTTTTTGTCTGAAAAAGTGTTTACATTTGTGTATATTTCATACCTTGCACTGTATTGCATCATATTACACTTCAAATGTAAATGATTTTGATATGTTGTCTGAAAAATGAACACTTGTAAATTGAGCACTTGCACTATGATAATCGGATAACCAACCAACTGACAGCAAACAACTCATACAAACCACTACTCAAACTACATATACAAATTACACTCATCGGGGATTGATTCCAAGATACAAATTTATAACACAAAGACTTCGGTTGCTCTCGCACACAAAGAAACCTCGAACAAACAAATTTCAATATGACAAGACGAACCACAAAAGCTGACACGGTTGCAGTTGAAACACCCTCGGAGGTCCCAAATTTTCCCTTTTCTTCTCCTGCTTCGCACGAATGTAGAGAATGGCACAGCATTCTTAGCACAAACGATTTTCTTCTTGAAATAAAGAAGGGTTTTCAACCGGGGTGTCGAGCCTACCACAGAACACAGCGAGACAGACTCAAATAAAGAAACAAAAGGCACACGACCTGAACATAACGACACATGCTTGAAAAAGACTCAAAGCTAAAATCGAGACTGACAAATCAAAAGACACGACACACAGACATGTTTACAAAAAGACCTCAAATCTCGAGGAGCCAATTCCTCCGGGTATTATTCCCACCCTTTCTGATTTGTGATACTCACATCACTCAGCCCTCAGGCTCGGTTTTTCTCTCAAAACCCTTTTCTCACTTCTCTCTCTAGTTACACCTCTCTATTCTTTATTCTCTCATTTTTTATCCCTCCCCAGGGTGGTTAATGGATGAATAGGAAGTCCCAGGTTCAGGTCCAGCACTGTTAACTCACAGCTATTTCCTTCCGGTGGATAGAGTGCCCTTCTGGCAAGTATGTTGACCAGGGGGGGTGGAGACAGAACATTTGACTCAATTGTGCCCCTAGTTCGTCATTTTGACCATTTTTTTTGTTTTCTTCCTAAAACAAGTTTTGACCAAGATGAGAGTTGGATTAACATACTTGTTCGATTTTCGATTTGAAAATCATGCAAGTCAGGCTGTGAGCACTGAAAATTCTCCTTTTTGGGTCCAAACATGGTCCAATTTTGGAAAATGAAATAGTTTTCGAGAAAATAGTCAACTTCAGTAAAAATTTTCAAAAACTATTTTTGCAAACAATCAACGCTCAACGAGCGCGGAACTTACCCTCGAGATATGCAACCTCGGATTGGGGACGATGGAAAATTTCCCCTGGCTTAAAGGGGGGATAAAGCAACGGAAAGTTGCCCCTGGTTTGGATGGCAACTCAAGGCAACTTATGGCACTATACGGCAACGGAAAGTTGCCCCTTGTTTGGATGATGCCGCGGCATTTTTGTGAGCCAGTCCTTGTTGATGACGATCGGACCCTCGGATGTGAAGGAGGCGAAGACGGTTTGAATCAATATATGGACACAGTCACCTGGAAGGTGTTGGTGGTTGGACTTCAAGAGGAAGTTAATCACGTAGCCCTAGGTTGCTGCAATCGAGACATCGGATTCGGAGAAGGCACAAGTGATCAAAACCATGACATGGACTGAGACGCTATGGAAGCTTTGGGGGCTGGACTTCAGGATGAAGTTGCCTACGTATCCCAAACATGGGAATCAAGCCTTACGTAGTTCTGGTTAAGGTACACTCTGGTATTTTAACCTTCACTCTTTAGGCTCTAACTTTTGCCAAGGTGCCCAATGCGGGTTTTCGACCTTGCGAGCTATGTTTTTCTTCTTCTTTTTCTTTATTCTTTTCTTTTGCATTTTCATTTCTTTTCTTTCTTTTCTTTTGCTATTCTTTGTTCTTTTCTTTTCTCTTTTTGCTTCTTTTTCGTTTTTTTCTTTTTTTCTTTTCTTTTCCTTTGCTCTAACTTTTGCCCGATCGCCTTTTCGGTTTTCGCCCAAATGAGCCTCTCAAAGGGTAAAAGTATAGCAAGCCCATGCCAAATGGTTTTGAGATTGAAGCCTTTACGTGTCCGTGAGAATGACCGTTGTGTTGATTTGCGTAAAAGTCCATCATGGCTACTTCATGAGCCTTGCGGTGGGATCTCGATCTCCTTGATCGCTTTGGTGCCTTTTTGCTCGAGGGTCAGCCAAAATGGGCCACACAGCGCTTCGGCAATCAAGGTTTTGAACGGATTCCGTGTTTTGAAACAAATGAATTGAATCTTGAGGTGAGAGCGATCCTAGGTCGCACAATCTCAAGAACGATTCCACATGTCTTCGCAAGATCAAGGCTAAACATTTTGTTTTTGAAAGTTTTAAGAAAGCGACAAACCGCTCACACGAAGATAGTGTGGAACCAAACCGATCGCACCAGATCCTTCTCAAGACTACCGACAAGCATGATTGATTTTATTCATTGAAAGCTTAGCATGCCTCTCTTTCCCTCAAAATGATCAAAATTTTACAAAACCCGAGGAATTACTTCCGCTTCGTTTTCATCACCGCAGTGTTCGAAAAGGGGTTTTATGAAAAGCTTAGGTCATTACAACGATGTTTAAGGCACAAGAGAGTAGGTGGTATGTACTGTCATTCCATTCACATCTTCTGGCACGGCTGACTCAAATAGCAACAAGTACGGAACGTGATAGCCACAGCTGTTTCATTCAGATTTGTTGATTGTGACTGGCTCCTCAACCGAGACAGACTCAAAAAGAAAAACAAAAGGATAATTACAAAACGGCGTTCGAGGCAACAACCCTAGAATCACCTGGTATACTATATAAGAGGGACTGACTTATTACAATAAGACAGACCTTGTAAGCAAAGACTGACTCAAGACAATGAGACAGACTCAAAACAAAACAAAAGACTGACTCGACACCCAAGTCAGAATTTACAAAATTAGCATTGGCAGATGCTCAAAAATGCGTGTCAAACGCCACATCCAAAAATGCACCAAGCACTGCCCGCAGGCGGTTCACCTTCTGATTACATACTCGCAATATCTGTGTCCTCAAAATCCAACAACTGGGTGGTAACGGACTTTGCTGAGGTAGGTGGGAGGATAACCTTGTTGTCAATCAAATCTTGCACCTCATGACGGAGGCAGAAACAATTATCGGTAGCATGGCCTGTCTGCTGGTGGTACGCACAGTACTGAGCAGGGTCATGAGTAGTAGGGAGATTCTTCGGGAGAGGCCGAGGCTTCAAGGGTTTAAGGTGTCCCCTCTCAGCAAGGATCTAAAGTGCCTTGGACAATGGCATGTAGAGAGCATGGAAGACCCTGTGCCCTCGGGGCAGGTACTTTGGAGTCGGAGCACTCTTGCTAGATGCACTAGCGAACGGATCGGCGGGTGCGGCCTTGGATTTCTGATCCTTTCCGGATGCAAGGTTGGGAGTGGGAAGAACTGTTTTGGCATGATGGGGCCTATCTCGATTCTCTGATTGACTGGAACTGCCCTTAGGCGGGGTGGGGAAAGCATCCTCCACAGCTTTTGACACAACTGCAGATATCTGCTGCTTATTCATCCCCCCGGCTTTCAAAGCCTCTATCGCCTACGAAGCTTGTTCGATAGGGTCAAGATTCCGCCTCATCTTACCTTTGTCTCGCCTCAACCTCGATCTAGAATTTGGTTTGATGCGTCTGTTATAGCCGAGGCCATCTCCGGTTGGCTGAGTTCAATTACTATCCGTCCCAATAGCGGGGGCTCCTGGGGTATAAAGCCTCTGACATATGGTGCGGCTGGTGGCGAAGCAGACATCCCATAGGCAAGATCCGCCATGGATCTTTGAATATCACCTATCATTCCCATTAGTTCAAATGTAGTAGGCTCGCGAGCCTGATATAGTTGAGGGGTCCACACCGGTGTGCGGCAAAGCGACCTAGGTGGATGCGGATCAATATTAGCCTCACCTGCGGGGTGATTCCTTGACTCAACGCCGTCATTATGACCACGAGCTCTTCTCAATTTCGCGTCATGCTAAGTTCTCGCCAAAGAAGGAGAAGACACTAGTCGTTCGGATCAATTTTCAATCTCGAATCAAACGGAAAACAAGCAGTATTTCAGCCACAAACAGACCAAACACGGGTGTAGCCGAACAACTGCACTCTACTACTGATCACTGTTCCCCAGAATCACTGTTCAAAACTGAATTGATACCCGCAGACATAACTGATTCTCAACAACACTGATACTAGTGCCCTCGGGCCTGATGCTCAATCTTGCAAGCTGGTATATGCATTCCCCTGTAGAGATACATTCTAAAAGCACATAGCAGGTAAAAGAGAGCCAATACACCCCTATGTTAGGGTAGGGTTTCCCTATCCTATTTTGTCAGGAGCTAGGGTTTCACTACGCATACAGTGGCTTCAAACAACCTATATCGGGTAAGCAACCTGTCCTAGTTTGGAATGGTCACTATGGATCCGAATATGCACTAGGTATAATGGTCAAAAAGGGTGCCCCAGAAACCGGGTTTGTGTTCCTACATCGGGCAGAGCTCAGAACCGGTCAGCCTTATGGTCATGTCTTGACAAGACAAGCCTCCAGCAAACCGCTCAGGAATAACAGATGGCCAACACGGTGTCCTAGGCGCACCAATGCACATGCAATGCAAAGAGACACATAAATGGAATCAAAACAGGATATCACGAGTTCGAGTCAAGCTCTCTAAAATCCCTAGCAGAGTTGCCAGAAACTATAGCAGCGCCCGCGAGGGACCTCGATGCTACAGTTCGGACACCCCTTTTTTATTTGTTGCGGTTCTTAATCTGAACCAAAGAGTCCAACTCTAGCAAATCGTTTTGAGAAAAACAGATTTTGAAAAGAAGTGCCAAACATGGACTGCTTTGCCAGATACAGAGTTGCCACCTAAATATTTTTTTAAAATGAAAAATTTAGGAAATCCTGACTTGGTGCCGAAGGCCATGTGTCCGTCATCACCAAAGTTGTCTTGGCTCGGGAGCTTGGGTACGATCGGGGAAGGTCAGCTATGAGCACCCCCTTTCGCCCGGTCCGAAGACCGGCCTCTACTAACCATGATATTCAATTTTGAAAACGTTATGTGTTCTTGTTCCAATTATTAGCCTAGAATTACTATGTTATGCACACAGCAAACAAGTATAGACTAGATTGCCTAATTTGGAAATAAGCATTGCATATCCTGTTTGTTTTGAAAGTGCTTTGGAATTTGCTACTCGCAACTAGGCTAAAACACGGATTTCAACGACTTTTTCCAATTCAAGCAACCCAACCTCCACCCATAGGCATTCAAACAGTTTATCTCATATAAGCATTTAGCCACATGGTAATTATGCCGTTATGTTAACATTCACACGCATGCGATATGCTAAAACATAAATACTTACATTGTACTCCGTGCCAAAACAATAAACTAGTTAGCAAACATGCATGCCCTAGTTCATGTTAGAGTGACTAATGCATCGCATACAGAATGTGATTAGGATAGGCTCGGCTAACCCTAAAATGGCATGTGAAATGCAATCATTCGGTGCACGTATTTAAGTTAGATTTAAAGATACAATGCGGTTTGTATGATGTACCGAGCCCGGTGTATGTAAGACAAATGTATGGATGCACGCATGCATTGCATAGGGTATGCTAAAATAAACGTGCCCTAATCTACCATCGTAAGCGGGTAAATAAAAGGGAAGAAAGAAGTGGGGGTTGGAAGACATGCACACCACTCACACACGCTTATTACAGATTTGCGCTCGCTCGGAGGGACCAAAAGAATATACAAATTAATTAACTACGCAAGCTAATTAAATATTTACAGATCAATTAAATTAACAAATTAATTAATCTAATTAAAACAAGAAGCCCTGAAGCGTGTCGATGCAACGATGCTCGACTTGTTTCGAATCGCACTGCCATGCAAAGTCTGCCTCTGTTTTTCCTACTTTGCTCCTCTGAAAACTGCCAAAGTCTCAGGAATGCCTCTCAGGATACTGGAGGATCCCACCGGCTAAGTGGAATGACCACCAGCATTAGGATGTGGCCATCGGTACAAAATGAATCCATCGGCTGATGAATTACTGCCGGCCGGCACAAAATGTTGTCGGTCGGCAAACAATACCTGCAAAACCTGCAACT
This sequence comes from Camellia lanceoleosa, assembly GCA_025200525.1. Lineage (NCBI taxonomy): Eukaryota > Viridiplantae > Streptophyta > Magnoliopsida > Ericales > Theaceae > Camellia > Camellia lanceoleosa. Next base: position 181,535,654 of record CM045761.1, on the reverse strand, counting down.
CACAGCAGCAGAGGGCAAAACTTGCATGGCAATACAATTCAAGTTATGTATGCACCAATCATGCCCCCTATCATGTTTGCGACTCAAAGGGGTATGTGCCTCGATTCTCGAGCCATCAATCACGCATTTCCATACATGATGGCCTAAAGAATCAAGTGTGCACTTTCATGTCAAATGAAGTGCAAACCAATCAAACAAAACAAGGCCCAATTCCTATCACCAAATCAAGGAACAAGGCATGCATGCAAGATGCAATGCAACCTAATCATGTTAGCTAGGGATGCAACATGAGCATGTGAACAAACAATGCACACTAGGCATGCAACCTATGCAAGCAAACTTGCGAGTCATGAGGCAAGGCAAACCAATGAAAAGATGGACTTAAACATGATCTAGGCAACTCTAATTAGACCTAAAATCAGTGGCCAAAACCAAGGAAATGAAGGCCAAAATGCACACACACATGCATGCAATCATGGTCCAACACCTTAAGCATAAACAAGGCAACTCTTAAGCACACTTAAAGAGACCAAACAATAGACAATTAGCATGCAACACAAGCTCTGAAATTGCACAAAATAGAAGTGCCAAACCAACTAATTGAAGCAAGTAAAGCATGCAAATGGCCCAAGTACTTGAGGCAAGCCAAGAGGCTTAAACCAAGGTCAAACCCACCAAGCCTCACAAGGCTAAGGGGACTCAAAACAGGTCAAAGGCAGACCTAAACAACATCCAAGGAACACCTAGATGGCATTTAAATGGCTTGAATTCACAAGCATGCACAGATGCACTTTCAAGGAGCATACAACACAAGCTCATAAGGCGTTAAAGAGGCATGCAAGGCAAGCATACAAACATGTTAAAGGGACTGAAATATCATGAAAAAAAAGGACTCCAATCCACTAAATCAAAGCAAACAAAGCATGCTATACACTTACATACTTAAGGCCAACAAGCCCAAAAATGCAAAGAGGCTATCTAATGCATGCTAGGGTCGACTCAAGCAACCTAAGACAGACCTAAAGTATGGCAAAATAAGCACAAAAGCTTCACAAACCTAAGCCTAAAACATGCTAAAACAAAGGCACACAACCTAAGACATATTAAGGCAATCACAAGGCATTACAAGGTAGGTATGCAAGGCATGCATGGTATACCAAAACCAACTTAAAACCATGTTATATTATGGCAATATAAGCATGAAATGCAGCCAAGGCATGACCAATAAACACTCAAACATAAGCTCCCTTAAGAGACCAAAATGGTCCCTTTCAAGGACAACAAGGAGAGGGGGTGGCCCTCCCCTTTTGGAGACTTCAAGGCACCATCTCCACCACTGAAATCCTGAGGGATTTCAGTGGTGAAGAGGCCCAAACACCAAAGTCTCGAAACTTTCACAAAATAGCACAAAAAAGGGGCCTTTCAAGGCCTAAGGGTGGTCAAACACACCCAAACTACAAAACACTCTTAACAAACAATCAAGAGGGCCTAAAAACAGAACTTTTTTATGTTATACACTAAACACAAAAATAGCTCTAAGATAGGTAGAAATAGGATGCAAAAATGGGGTAAAAATGACTAGTTTCTTACCCTTGAAGCCTTTCTTCAACAATGGTGGTCTTGTTGCCTCCTTAAGCTTCAATCCAATCAAAAACAACAAGAACAAGCCCTTAGAACCTCAGTAGCCAAAGGAAGGTGAAGCACTACGTGCTTGTGTGCAATATTATGGACTAAAACACACACAAGAGTAATATAGAGATAGGATATGTATTGAACCCTAACCCTAAAACCAGAGCTTCCTCTGTATTTTCTAAGCAAAAATCATAAATTTTCCTAACCCTTGAGCAGGGGAGAGGAGGGCTCCTCTTATAGAGGAGCCAATCTTGTAAACTTACAATGTAAGCTAACAAGAGGGGCATCCCTCCATACACGTGAATGGAGGGGAAACAAATGCCACCACTATTTCAAAATATCTCCAAAAGCAAATGAGCAAGAGTCGGCCAGCCAAAAATGTCATTTTGACAAAATTGACTGCCGACCGTCAACAAAGAGTGCCGACCGGCAACATACATTGCCGGTGGCAACAAAAACCAGCCGGTGGCCTCTAGCCACTGCCGGTGGTGTGTGGTGATGCCTCACAAAGCATTCCCTGCCCCTCCAAGACAAAACACAAGTATTTGGTGCAAAACTAGACACAAAACGGTCGAGTTCGGAGATCCTGAGACAAGGCGCGTAGCCGAGAACTCCGGGAACTCCAAACGAACACAAACATGGATAATCACCAAGTGTTCAAACGGTGACGTCCAAGTCTTGAGGACGGTCAAAAATGGGGTGTCTACACATTGTCATGGCTATCCTCATTGCACAAAAGATTCCCCACTCTTATGTTTTCCTTCACTCATTGCGTACAAGCAAAATTTATAAGATGATAATGATGTGACAATTTGATGAAAATCTATATATATATTAAAAATAAGGGAATTTCTAATAAGAAGATCGTTGTAAAACTCAAAACCTTCATACTATTTTTTTAGAATTCTTATTTTTTAAAGAATAATTTTTTTTTCTATTGGTTAGCTTTTATTGAATCATTTAAAAAAAATAATAATTAATCCATTTATATGCCTTGATTTATGACTTTCAAATGAAAAATATACTAATCCATTTCAAAATATAAATTTGAAATGGATAAGAGATTTTTTAAAATATTTTAGAAACAAAATATCAATCTGATTCCAATTCAAATTCTTTATATCTTACCCAAAGAAATTTCACAAAAAATTAAACTTATAAATCTCAAAATCTAATTTCTATGACAATAAGAAATTGGACGAAAAGATTGGAGAACAAAAGGAATCTTGCAAAGGAATTAAACATGTGATTTGACCAATTATCTAAGATTTTTGGCATCTTCTATAAAAAAAGAAACAAATGTTTGAAATCTTATATTGTATTTTTCTCTCTTTTTTTCTTTTATAGATTTCTTTTTTTTTTATTTTTTTATTTATTTTTTTTTGTCTAAGTTACTTGTTGAAATTATAATAATGTAATAGATGTGATTATGCCTCCAAAATCTATTGTTCATTTTTAAAAAAAAAATTACAAGTACAACATACCCAAAAAAAATAGCAATGGCAATAAAGGCCTAAAAGACCAACACAAAAAGCAATATTTTGCGATGGTTCACACATTTTTTTTGAGAAAATTTTTATCAATCGAGAAAGTATTTGGAACACATTCGTGAGTTTGACGGAAATTTTTGTTCAATCTCATTTATTTTTCATTGTATTTTTTCTTCAATTGTATTAATTTATGTATTCCATTTTGTTGTAATATATAGGAGGACACTGGATTAAATCCAAATATAATAACTGCATTAAATTCAAATATAATTAAACTTAATTATATAACTCTATAACATTTTTTCTTGCATTTTTATTTTTCTATTTCAGATCTTCATGGGTTTAAATTTGTTTCTTTGTACATATATGTAGTGAGTACACTAATTAGGTAGGTTTTTAAATGACAAATTTCTCTTTCGCAGTAAAAAGTTCTCTACACAAAGGAGCATTTCAAGTGAATAGATCGCAAATTTCTTAATAAATATACAAATCAACTATTTTATTTTCAACTCATAATAGTCATTACATATATATATAACGAAAACTAATTGTAGACAAGGTCTTTTGGACCCATTTGAACAACAAAAACTTAAGATACATATTTTTTGCTGAATCATTATTTAATAGTTAATTTCAATTACATCATTGTGTAACTTTTAAACAATACTTTAATAAAAGTTTGATTAATATCTTATAAACAAAATTATTATTGAACTATGTTGTGTTGAAATTATAAACACATTACATATTTATAATCAAAATTTTACAACTTAATTTAAATAAATATATTTTATGTATTTAGACAAAAATCATAGGTAAATTTTTTTTTTCTTCTATGATTGTTGAATTTTATATTCACATGCATAACAAGTGTTATTGCCAAATAAACATTTAAGTCATTCACGTTCTATGCTTAAGATTTTCTTATTTAAAATGAATGATTATATTATTATATAACACAAAGTAAAAATAAAACTAAGATTTTAAAAAAAGAAAAGTGATTTTTTTATTTTTTATTTAATAGCTTCATAATACAAAAATTGCTGAAGTTTATAGGTTATTGATATAAAACAAAATTAAAATGAATTACTGTATTATCATATAACACAAACTAAAAATAAAACTAAGTAAGATTTAAAATAAATAATAATAAAAAAAAAAGTGATGCTAATTTTTCATTTATTTTGTAGCTTCAAAATACAAGAATTATTAAAATTTATAGGTTATTGATACAAAACAAAATTAAGAAATAAAAAAACGATCCATTGAATTTTTTGTTATTAAGTTTAGAATACAAAAATTATCACAAATTAGGAAAAAATATTTATAAATCTTATTTGAAAAACTTATTTAATGTGAAATTCTATGAATATTCTTTTAGACTTTGAAGTCCTATTTAAATAGGAACATGTTCCATAAGATCTTATGAGTTGTAAATAAATGATATTAGTGTACTATTATACCCTTAATTTGTTTCTCTATTGTACCCTATTTTTGCATTCATCATATCACGTTTGGGAAGACTTTTAGGAAAGACAAATCTACAGGCAACGACCGTGCGAGTTTTTTTTTGCTTTGATCGCGGGATTCCAGTGTATTTCAAAATGTTACTTAAATGGATGTGGATATGGTCAATGACATGATGAAGTTCGAGGGTTGTGTGTTGATTTCTTCAACAGATTTCGACTCTAATCGGTTAAGGGGAAGAAGTATGTTTTTTTTTTTCTTTTCTTTTTGTTTTTGTTTTTGAAGTGTGTTGTTGTTTGTTGAAGTGTGGATTGTTTATCTTTAATAAGGCATTGACAATCTATTACACTCATTAATAGGCATACTTTGATCAATGTTTTGATTGAATGGTGTATTTAACATTGTGGTGGTTGATACATTTTGATATGTTCAATGTGTGGGTGGTGTACATGGGTTCAAGGGTTAGGTTGGAGATATTTGATTTTGGTTATTTATTGGATGTCGGATGTGAAACACGTCGTAGGATGGCAATTGTACATTGGGACATGGATGATCGCGTTACATAAATGTTACATTTAGTGTGTAACGTTAATCCACATACACCATGTAGTAGATGACATTTGTGTGTTTGTTCGGTTGTATATGTGTTTGAATGTGTATCGTATCTTTGTTGTAATCAATGTTTACGGGTTTGTAACTGAATGTGGATTGAATCTCATTACTCGATGTTGAAGTTACGTTGGATTAGGGGTGATGGTGGTTCAATATATAGGTTGGATTGAGATGTTACATGTTACATTTACGAGATTACATTATTCATAATTCAACGATGGAGTATTAGAATGTCATGTTGGGTTGGGGATAAGAAGTATATGGGAATGTCACAGTGGGTTTGGGATGTTACATGTTACATTTATGTTGGGTTTTGGATGAGAAGCATATGAGAATGTCACGTTGGGTTTGCAAATTTCACATTGGGTTTGAGATGTTACATGTTACATTTATGTTTTGAGTTTTAAATTTCTAACCATATAGATATGATTACAATCAATAGTAACATTCGATTTCCCATATATCGTATTGTCATTAATCAAGTTATTTTGAATTTCAGAAACATATGGGAATGTCACGTTGAATTTGGAAATGTCACGTTGAATTTTGAAATGTCATATTGAGTTTAGGATGTTACATGTTACATTTACATTTTGAATTTCAAATTCTCAACCATATAGATATGATCACAATCTATAATAACATTAAATTTCTCATATATGTTATTGTTATTGATTAGGTTATTTTGAATTTCAAATTTCTAACCATATAGATATGATTACAATCTGTGGTAATATTGGATTTCCCATATATGGTATTGCCATCAATTAAGTTATTTCGAATTTCAAATTTCTAACCATATAAATACAATCACAATCTATGGTAACATTGGATTGCCCTTATATGGTATTATCATTAATCAGGTTATTAATTAATTAAGATTTGGCTAGATGTGTCAACAAGAAAACTACAGAACCTATTGGGTTATAAGTTTTTTCATTGGATTATATATTGTATAAATCTTCCAAATAGAACTTATAAATAATTTACCCTAAAATTATAAGTAATAGACACAAAAAAGAGTTAATATTTGTATAATAAAATATCATAAATACTTATTTTTCAACTACACGAAATTTAAAATTTAAAAAATTATAGGTGGCATTTAACCTTATCTAATTTTTATCCTACTATATCACAGTTCTTATTTTTGAGATTTTTTTTTAATAAATTTTAAAAAATTATAGGTGACATTTGACCCTTATCCAATTTTTAAACTACTACCCTATTCTCTTATTCTATTAATAAGGTTATATTAGATTTGTTTTCTAGGTTTATCTTATTTTATTTTAAAATTTTTAAATTTCAACTTGATCTCTTTTTTTCAATCTTCATTTGATATTTATTTAATTTCTATCTACCTCATTTTTCTAGGATTTATTTAATTTTCTCTTTCTATATTCTTATAATTTATCTTCAAATTTAAACTTGATTTTTATATCTTTATCTTATATTTACAAAATTCGCTCTTACTCTTGATTTTCTGTTGAGTTTATTTTTTTCGAGAATTTATCTAATTTTTCTTTATATATTCTTATAGTTTATCTTCAAATTTAAACTTAAGTTTTTTATTATTTTATCTTATATAAAAAAATCTTAAAACTCTCAAGATATTAATTTGTGATTATGATTTAATTTTAAACAATGAATAACAATTCCCAATCAAACATTCATAAATCTAATTCAATTAGACAAGAATTGAATTATATCTATAAATAAACAATGACAAATCAACATAACAATATAATGTGGAAAAAATCACAATTGAAACATCTCCAATTATGATAAAAAAAAAAAAAAAAAAAACTATGGACCAAAACCACAAAACAATCCACTAAGAAAACAAAGAAATTACACATGAAATTCCTCAATTATACCTAGCAAATCCAGCCCAAATTGAACCCAACTCGATGTGCCTTTTCCACTACCGTCTTCACCTCGGCATTGTTTTGCCCAACGTTGAATCCACAATGCTAATGTCAAATCCATGAAAATGAGTCATTCCGGAATCTACCAAAATTTTATATCCAAGTTTTCCAAAATCCATCGATGAACACCTCTATCTTTTTGTGAATGAAAAAAAAAAAAACAACCTTTGATATTTGTCAATATGTAATTTGTTGATTAGTCTATCATCTTCTATCAAAGAAACTCATATATAAACACCCTTCAATATAAAACACTTTGTTTTTTATTTTTCTCTAAGAATCTAAACGGGTTAAGCCCTAAAATAAACAAATGGTGCACTTTATACTAAACAAGGCCGCGAATACCGCTCGAGCACTCACTTTACTTTTCAAATGGTGAGACTGTAGGCAGTGCTCCCATAGAGGCCAACAACTCAAGTGCAATATCCACCGCTGGAGTAGTAAAACATGCTTTCCAATTCAAAACATAAGCTGAGATACTGAATGAACTACTTTACCGCTCAAGTGCACTGCTTGCTCAAGTAAGGCATCATTTGTTTATTAATTAAAAAAATTAAATCATAAATTTATAAATAATGAAAACAAAATGATATTTCTTTAAGCTAGAGGATCTCAGCATGATGCCCCCTTTTTCCCATTTGTATCCACCTTTACGATGACTAAGGCTGTTTGGGGTGAGCTATACTTCTTTTTCAATTTTTTTTTTTTTTTTTAGTAATTTTTTTTCAAAATATGTCCAAAAATTTTACATTTTCAGTCTGTCTTGTGTAGATTAATTTAAAAAATAAAAAAAATTTAATTAAATAAGAAAAAAAAGTTCACCCGTTTTTTGATTTTAATTTTTTTATTTTATTTTTTATTTTATAAATTCTCCACTTCTTGTTAAGTTGAATTTAGGAATAAAAAACTTTTTGAAATTTTGAATTATTTTTTTTACTAAAATCAAAAATAAATAAAAAAAATACCAAATAAAAAACTTCAAATCAAACAATTTGACTGTAATTTTTAAATTTTTTTATTCTTTTTGATGGGTAAGGATTGGGAGAGGTGTTTTTGGTAACAGTCAAAGTCAACCTATAGAATTCATTGTCCACTGGACCCACTGATGACCTTTTTTTTTTTTATTAAAAAAAAACCAAAATTTCAACATTTAAACAGTTGGTATGCAGGAGTAGGTTTGAGCGTAGGTTGAACGCCGAAAAAGAATACTTGGACTAACAGATTTTAAATGAAAGGATTCAACATCATTCAAATAATTTAAATTTAAATTTGATAGTTCAGATATGACTTTTAGGATTGAATTTAAAAGTTTTGTTATGATAGATTAAATATATTAATTATTTAAAATTAGATTATAGTTTTATAAGATCCTAATAAATATTATAATAAATTAAGGTTCTAAAAATAAAAATTTGAGTCTGAATTTGCTAAAGTTGAACATCTCAACTTTACATTGTGGCCGTTTGGTGTATTTGTTAAAAAATATTATAGATTATAACATAACAGATTATAGATTATGACTTTAATCAGAAGCTGTTAATCTGTTTAGTGTAACTGTTAGATTATAGATTTAAGTTGCTCGTTTGGGAACATGCTAATTTAGTAACTTTTTGGCTATTTGGTTAAAAATGTAGGTAAAAAAAACTTGTATGTTTGGGATGACTTTTTGGCTAATTACGAAAAGATGTGCAAAAAGTAAAGAGAAAAGAGAATCTTTGATTTTTTGGTATGAGTTGTTGACTTTTTGGCTAATTTAGTAACTTTTTGGCTAAAAAGGTAAGTCCCCCAACGGGACTGTACGAGCAGTTCATCAACTTTAACATCCTAGTTTCGGGGGCGCTGCCTCTCGATCCTACCTGGGCGTTGTCCTAAACCCCTGCCAAAAGTGATTTTTCTTGTAGTGATTGCTCAAGTTAAGATACGGAACATCAGTACAAACTCCTCTATTCAAGCACAACTTGAATTGTATTTGCATTTGAACTCCCATAGCCTCGTAGATACAAAAAAAAAAAATGAAAGTAATTACAATTGAAAGGTATTTTTGTCTAACAGGATTGTCAATTACAAAAAACCTAACATTGTATTTATAAAATTTCACTCTTACTTTTCCTTTTCAATGAAGTTTATTCGATTGAGTGTATTTCAAAAAAATTGAATTAGTCTTGCATATCTACATAAATATAATGAAATTAATCAAACCTATTATTTAAATACCCATCTAACTTAATATCATAGTATTTAGTAAATTTTTAATATATTTAATATTATTTATTACCTTTTATTACTTGCCCACGTACAACACGAATGTTACGCTAATTGTTTTAATGTGAAAAAATCAAAATTTATCATATTATTATGTATTAATTTTTATAAAATGATCAAATGAAAACTACATTAAAAGCCAAAGTCAAACTGCACTGAAGGTTAAATTGAAACAATATAGTCCAAAATAAATTTTGGTCAAACTATAAGATAAAGTGTAATTATCCCATCTTAGAATATAAAATAGAAATAATTTACATCTCGTATAATTTTTTTTGGAAGGATTAAAAAAATTTACAACTTAATTTATTTTTCATGGGTAAATGAATCAATAGTTGCATATGCTTCACTCCAACATATAAGAGTTTTGGAAATTAAATTTTTTGATCCCTAAAAGTAGAAATTTTGTTACAAAAGATATTTTTGAACCAATTTCTATCGTCGCAAAGATAATCGCTAAAAGATCGTTCTAAAAAGTCAAAAATAAGGCTTTTAGGGACAAAACTTTGAAAATGTCACAAATAAATACACTTTTAGAGATAAAATAATTTGGTCTAAAAAAGGTTTATTCTTTAAGACAAAATTTGGTTCCAAAAAGATAATAATTCATCACTAATATCTAATTTTTATTGCTAAAAATATAATAACAGCACATTTTGCAACAAAAATATTTGATCTCTAAAAAATAATTTTGTTCCTAAATTTTAATCTCTAAAACTTTAATTTTTTTGTAGTGCTTGTATTTTAAAATTTATATTGATTTAGTTTGGGCAAATTACAAACACCTCCCTCGAGTAGGTTTGGTGAAAATATAGATTTCCCCCTGAGGTTTGAGAAATTACATCCCGTCCCTGAGGTTTATATTTCCATAACAAATTACCCCTGAGATTTTTATTTTCATACAGATTCCCTTTAATTTCTCCTAATTTGTTATGAAAATTTGACCCTCAGGAGACAATTTGTAATTTCTCAAACCTCAGGGAGAAATTTGTATTTTTATCAAACCTCGAGAGGAGTGTTTGTAATTTGCCCATTTAGTTTTTATAAATTAAATATTTAAGAGCGATTATCATAAGATCAAAGACAATACTTTCGGGACATTTTTTTAATATAATTCATAAATTCAATAATTTGAAAATTCTACAATAAAGTATCTCCAATAACCAATACTATGTTGTTTTAAATAGAAGTATGATTTTTATTTTTATTTTTTCAATCGATAGAAGAATAATTATAAGTATCTGAAATATTTATATAAAATTGGGGGTGAGAGGGAGATTTATGATCTGGAATTGGGCCAAGGTAACGGCCGAGAAGATTGGTAGCCAAGTGGATCATTGGACCGAAATGATCCACGGTCCACCCAGAATTGGGCTACTAGGACTCAAGGTGGTGTTGGCCCAAGTATGCGCCGCCCAGTCCGGATATAAGTTGCTCGGTTAAGGCGACGCTCAGTTAGACCGAGCAACGTGTATGGCATAGGCGGTTACCAGTTATCGAGCGCCCGGAAAGGCGCTATCGATCGAGGTACTTGCTCGCTCGCAAGAAGGCCAACCACCCGAGTTGAATGACCGGCCCCGGAAGGCACACAATCGAGATACTGCTTGTTTCGGCAGAAGGCCAACCGCAGTGCTCACGAGATGTCTCGGACGGCTATGCCGAGGTGCTACCTAGCCCTTCTCTTAGCGAGCTGATGAAGTGCATGGGTGTAAGCGCACCAGCCTATGGATAGAGTTGCTTTCAGCCGAGCTCCAGCAGAGAGGGCTGGCAGTTGAGATTAGGTGATGTTCAACGAGGTTTATGCTGACAGATGGGATAGCAGAGCCACGTGTCAGGAGATGATTGGGAGTAGATATTGGGCGCAGAGGGTATATAGGCATGTCTGCGCCCCCATACAGAGGGGCAACATTTTTGGTAAGAAAACTTTTACACTCAAACACTCTCCTCTCTCTCTCTATCCCAAGGTGTGTGCTAACTTGATCGTCAGAGGGGTTTTCCGACCACACACCGCCGTTGTGCTTTCAGGTGATTTGACAGAAACGGAGCTTAGAAGAAAGGAGTGCGGGCTAGCCTGAATATTTGCTCCCCGCACAATTGGCGCTGTCTGTGGGAAACTTGGAGATTTGCAGATAAAACCTTGTCTTCCGAAGCTCGTCTGACCGCCTTCAATGGCGAACAACGAGGAGATTCAAGTGTCCGCCATCGACGGAATCACTCCGGAGTCGGGCAGACGCAGAGAGGGACCTCCAACCATCTCTCCGATGGGAAATTTGGAGACATACCCAGGAGGACAGTCAGAAGACGCGCGAGATAAGCGCGAGAGGAGTCATGGTCATTCCCGGAGTCCAGACGGTCATCGGCGGCGGAGAGACTCACACGCCAGACGTCTGGAGAGCAAGTTGAAAGACCAGGATACCGTCATCCAACGAATGGCGGCGGAGATGGAAGAACTGAAGCGGCATGTCAAGGGAAAGGGTGTAGCTGGAGTGGGTGACCACAGTGAGCGCACCCAACCCCGCTGCTCGTAGTCGAGTCGAGACACACACCTTCCATCTCCATTACCAGAAGTTATAAGGTTGGTGATTCCGACGTGCATGCAGAGAAGTCTAGCGCGCAAGATAGTACTTACCAGCCCTCACGTCCGATGACGACGTCGAGGTACTCTTACTCCGCTCACTCAGAGGATTTGCGGGCAGTCTTAAAGGAGCGGGCTCGCCGGCGGGAAGCTCAAAGGATACCGGTGTTCCAGCGGTTGTCCTACGGGGTCCACGCCAGCGAGGAGGTCGGAATGCCTCCACCTCGCTATGCGGCCCCGCTCCTAGTGGACTCAGATTTGGCAAGGTTGAGTGCCACCCCTTTCTCCCTGGAAATAGAGACGACACCTCTTCCGTCGGGCTTCCATCAGCCGAAGTTCACATTGTACGACGGAAAGACGGATCCTTACATGCATGTAAGCCATTTCCGACAGGTTATGGCCGGACATAGACGGAATGACTCTTTTATGTGCCTCATCTTTCCGTCAAGTTTGGGCGAACTGGGTTTGAAGTGGTTCGAAAGGCTGCCGGAGGGAAGCATAGAGAGGTGGCATCAGTTGGCCAAAGCCTTTGGGACGCGCTTCAAAACCAACACCAAGACACCCAAGGAAGTGGATCACCTACTGAGTGTCAAGATGGAACCGAGCGATACGTTGAAGGCATACAACTCCAGATATTGGGAGACCTTCAATGAGATCTTGGATTGCCCGGTCAACCTAGCGATCACTCAGTACAAGCATGGTCTCCCGGTCGGACATAGACTACGGGACTCGCTTACCATGCATCAGCCGACGTCCATGGGTCAACTCATGCAGCGCATCAATGAGCACATCCGGGTTGAGGATGATGCTTCGGCAACTACCGCGAAGACAACTCCAGTAGCAATAGACAAGAAGACAGCAGGCAAGGTGCACGCAGTAGGATAGGAGTCCAGCCGCTCAAGTGACAGAGCAGAAGAATCAGACCGTGGTTCGAATCATAAGAACTGGGGTAGAGGACGACGGAACGACTGGGATGATTACAACCGTGATGATGTAGCGGATGCCAACAGAAGATTGAAGGCAAGGACTGGCATCACCATGGTCTTCAAGATTCCAATTTATCGCATACTTAGTGAGATCCGAGACGAGGAGTATGTCCGGTTTCCTGCTAAGCTGGGCGATGGACAGAAGGGCTACAATCCGCGGTATCGTTGCACATTCCACCGGGAGAGAGGCCACGGATCGAGGATTGTTTGCCTTTAAGGCAACACTTAGAAGAGCCGGTCGCGGGCACCTAGACCTTTACATCGATGGCGGCGTAAAGCCGAACCATGCTCCGGTTGATCCCAGGGTACAGGATGACCGAGATGCGCCGCCACAAGGAGTTATTAATGTCATCCACAGCATAGTGGAACCGGAGCGTGTTTGCGAACTCCGGGGTATGATCAAGAAAGCAGAGCATATGAGGGAAGTTTTGTCGGTGCAGCCCGCCATCAAGAGAGGGAAGACCGAAGAGAAAGATGTAATAAGTTTCACTTCAAGGGATCTAGAGCGTATCCAGACGCCGCACAACGATGCCCTAGTAGTAACGCTACGCGTCAAGGAATTTGATGTCAAATGAATCTTGATCGATCAGGGAAGCTCGGTCGAGATCATGTATTACGACGCGTTCAAGCAACTCAAACTCCGAGAGACAGACTTGGCTCCGGCAACTTCGCCACTTGTTGGTTTCAACTCACAGCCAGAGTGGCCCTTGGGAAAGATTATCCTGCCGGTCAAAGCGGGATCAGTCGTCAAGCAAGTGGAGTTTTGGGTGTTACACGTGCCTTCGACTTACAACCTCATCCTTGGAAGGGGATGGCTTCACGCCATGCAAGCTGTAGCATCGACCTACCACCAGGTGATGAGATTCCCCTCGGCTATGGGGGCAATCGAGGAGATCTGGGGGGATCAAGTCATGTCCAAACAATGCTTCGTGGCGGTGAACGGAAGCTGGGCTGCCAAAGGCTTCGTGCAAATGATAGAAGGACCGGAAGACCGAGGAGTTCTGGAGGATGTGGGCACCAAGGCAGAAGACAAGGCTATAGAGGACTTGTTGGAGATGCGAATCGATATGGAACAACCGGATAAGTTCTTCTTGCTCGGTTCCAGCTTTACCACCCAGGAAAGGACTGAGATGGTTGAGTTCTTGATGGCCAACATCGAAGTCTTTGCATGGTCGCCTTACGACATGCCCGGCCTCGATCCAAGTTTTATTTGCCACCATCTTAACGTCTTCCCTGGAGCAAGGCCAGTCATCCAGCGAACAAGGAGGTCGGCGTTGCATCACGCCGAGGTAGTAGCAGAGGAAGTCAAAAATTTGGTTGAGGCACGAGCAATTCAGGAAGTGCACTACCCTCGGTGGATCTCCAACACAGTGGTGGTGCCCAAGAAGAACGGCAAGTGGCGAGTATGTGTTGACTACAAAACAGTCAACCGAGCTTGTCCCAAAGATAGCTTCCCCTTACCGCGAATTGACCAGCTCGTGGACTTGACAGCTGGCCATAATAGGCTCGGGCTCGATGCCTACGCATGTTACCATCAGATCGCCATGCATGGGCCTGACCGAGAGATCACTTCTTTCACGACTCCAAGAGGACTCTTTTGCTACCGAGTCATGCCTTTTGGTTTAAAGAACGCTGGGGCAACTTTTCAGAGGATGGTGACCAAAATGTTCGCTCCTTTGCTTGGTCGGACAATGGAGGCTTACATCGATGATATGGTGGTAAAAAGCCGACATGAAGCAAACCATTTGTCCGACCTAGCCGAGATGTTTGCCATTCTCAAGAAGCACAAGCTGCGCCTGAACGTGTCCAAGTGTGCCTTTGGCGTGGGATTCAGAAAATTTTTGGGATTCCTAGTCACAAACCGAGGCATCGAAGCAGTAAGAGTTGAAGCACTCAACTCGTTCAGAAAGGACGTTCAAGATTCTGGCCTAATGGCCACCGCGCTTAATCGATTTATAAGCCGGTCATCAGATCGCTGCCGTCCATTCTTTCAGGCATTGAAATCAAAGTTCTCGTGGGATGAAGAGTGTGACCGAGCTTTGGTTGAGCTCAAGGAATATCTTTCTTCTCCGCCATTGTTGGTTACGCCTAAGCTGGGTGAGGAACTTTACCTTTACCTCGCCGTCTCACAGCACGCAGTCAGTGCGGTGCTTGTCCGAGCTGAAGGAATCAAGCACCTCCTAATCTTCTACGTCAGTAAAACCTTGCTGCCGGCAGAGACAAGATACTTGCCGTTGGAAAAGCATGCGTTGGCATTGATGATGGCTTCAAGGAAGTTGGCACATTATTTCCATGCTCATACCATCATCGTCGACCGAAGTTCCCCTCAAGGCCTTTGTTTGAGCAGGCGGACTTCTCGCCGAATTCTCAAATGGGCGGTCGAATTGGGGCAATTTGATGTCAAGTTTCACCACAAGACACTATAAAGGCCCAGACTTTGGCCGATTTCGTTGTAGAATTCTCACCAGGGACCCATCCGGTATGCCCGGTCGATATTGCCGCGGCAGAAGAAGAAGACAATGCAAGCCAGTTCGAGTTACAACAACTTGGTGGCATTGGCATCGCGGAATTTGCACGCCCCACCGAAGTGACCTCAACTTGTACAAATCTATCAACCGGTGACGCGACGATGGAGTCGGGTATTGTAGTCCCACCCACTCTATCCGGTACCGCATCAGCAGGAGGGGAGGTAATGAAACTACTCAGCACAGAGCCTGCGGCCGGCATAATACCGCAACCTGGTGATTCGCCTATGGACTTAGGCATCGTAGCTCGACTTGACGAGTCCGGTGCCGAATCACCAAGGGGTGCAGGAGTGGGACCAGTTAACGCAGAACTTGAAACCGGACAGCCGAGCAACCGTGATCCCATCACCCTTCGCAACTCTCAGGACCCATCAGACTCTTGGAAGCTTTTTGTGGGGGAGATGTGGAAGCTTTTTGTTGACGGAGTGTCCAACCGTCATGGTGCCGGGCTAGGTATCGTTCTTATCTCCCCTGATGGCCTAACCATTGAACAATCCATCACACTTGGCTTCCCAGCATCTAACAACGAGGCTGAGTATGAGGCTCTTTTGGCCGGGCTCAAAAGCGCTATTCAGATGAAGGCTACCAAGCTGATTGTATACAGTGACTCCCAACTTGTGGTTAACCAAGTCTCAGGGATTTACGAAGCAAAGGATGAAAGAATGGCGAAGTACCAAGCTCTGGTCAAGGAACACATCAAACAGTTTCTGGCAATCAGAGTCCAACAGATTGGCCGTGAAGAAAACAGCCGGGCTGATGAATTGGCCGGCCTTGCTTCGATGGTAGATAGTACATCTCCAAACCCCCTGTTAATTGACTTTCTTCCACGGTCAAGTATTGAAGACGCCGGGCAGACGGATGTACTCTGCGCCGCACTAGGCCCTTCTTGGATGGACCCCATAATCTTGTTTCTCAAGGACCGGACTCTTCCTACCGACAAGAAAGAAGCGCATAAAGTCCGGGTGAAGTTAGAGCGGTTTTGGCTCTCTCCATCTGGTGCGTTGTATAAAAAGTCCTTCACTGGCCCTTACCTAAAGAGCGTCCACCTGAGTAGTGTGGAGGCCTTCCTGTTCGAAATTCACGAAGGCATTTGTGGCAGCCATATAGGGGGCAGGTCCTTGGTCTACCGGGCTATTTCGCAGGGATGCTGGTGGCCGTGCATGCAGGCCGACGCACAGAAATATGTCCGTAAGTGCGAAAAATGCCAAAAAATCGCCCATCAGATCCATCAGCCTGCCAGGGAACTTCTCTCCCTCACCAGTCCTTGGCCCTTTGCCATGTGGGGGCTAGACATAGTGGGGCCACTGCCAACAGCACCGGGCAATCGGAAATTCTTCATTGCGGCCATAGATTATTTCACGAAATGGGTTGAGGCTGAGCCCTTGGCAACAATCAAAGAGAAAGACGTGAAGCGGTTTGTCTGGCAGAACGTGGTCACGCGGTTTAGCGTCCCAAAGATTTTGATTTCTGATAATGGCACCCAGTTTGACGGTCGCCTATTTAGAGGATTTTGTGAAGATCTGAAGATCGAATTTTACAACTCCACTCCAGCTTACCCACAGTCCAATGGTCAAGCCGAGGCATCAAACAAGACTATTCTTGATGGGTTGAAGAAACGGCTGGAGAAGGCAAAGGGAAAATGGGCCGAGGAATTACCCAGCGTCCTTTGGGCGTACCGAACAACCCCGCGGCGATCTACCGGGAAGACTCCATTTGCTTTGGCTTATGGCATGGAGGCGGTCATACCTCTGGAAGTTGGCATGCCCACCCTACGAAGCGAGAGTTTTGAGCCAGAGCTGAACGCCGAGGCAATTGCCTTCGAGCTGGACCTAGTGGAAGAGCGCCGGGAAAAGGCTCTCATCCACGTGGCCGCCTACCAACAAGAGCTCTCAAAGAAGTACAACAAGATGGTGCACCCCAGACCGTTCAAAGTTGGCGATTGGGTTTTGAGGAAAGTAATGGGCAACACCCTAGTGCCAGGTCAAGGCAAACTAGGGGCAAATTGGGAAGGACCATACATGATCACCGGTCTGGCGAGCAAGGGGGCTTACCACTTGGAGGATCTAGAGGGAAGAGCAATACCCCGGCCATGGAATGCAGCCAACCTCAAACTGTATTATTTTTAAGCTTTTGCTTTCTTTTCTTGTGCAAAGGAATTTTTTGGGCTTGCACTTCAGAATGTAATTCCTTTTTGTCAATATATAGAAGTGATTTTGCTTTAACACTTGGACTGTTGTTTTAATTTAAAAACCGAGATGTTTTGCTCCGGCTTGCCAAGATGTTTTGCTCCGGCTAGAAGAGTTGATATTTTGTTCAACTTAGATATTTCTTGCCGAGATGTTTTGCTCCGGTCGGAAGAGTTGGTGTTTTGTCCAACTTAAGTCACCCCAACCGAGATAATTTACTCCGGTTGGAGGAGTTGATCTTTTGTTTAACTTAAGATTCCCAACCGAGATGATTATTCCGGTTGGAAGAGTTGGTTGTTCGTTAAACTTGTTATCACCAACCGAGAAGGATATTCCGGTTTTTGAAGTTGCTGTTTTGTTATGCTTAAGTACTTCAACCGAGTTATGTATTCCTGATTTAAGTGTTCAAATTTATGATCTATACCGAGATGTTTTATTGAAGATGGAATTAATGACAATCGCATAAACACTTAGCAAAAATATCAAGTTTTTCATTGCTAGAAAGTCAAGATAAAAGGTGGGGACAAAGCCCTGCTACATCGTGGCGCGTAAAGCAAATATACAAAGAAAAGAAAACTAAACTAGGGAGGAGAGGTTGGTAAACTCGTCCTCGGTGGTTTCAAGGTTAATGGCTGGGCTCTTGTCTTAGGCACCTGCTCGCTGTTGCGTCGCTCTGCAACTCGGCATCCTCCGCCTCGATATCTCTCGTTGTCTCTTTCTTCAAGCCCTTCCTCGCTCGCTTGTAACGCTACCGAAGACGTCGCTTGCATAAGGCACGAGGCGGTAGGGAAGCCGGAGGAGGATTGAGAACACGCTTGCGTCGGAGCCCTGGCCGAGATGCTCACAAGCGGATTTCCAGCCGGCTTTAAAGTAGATGTCCTGAGTTGCGAACACCTGCTTCTTGTAGTTTTCTTCGGCTTCGTTGAAACCGGCATTGTTTGCATCTTGGCATTCCTTTTTTCTTGATTTCTTCAGAGCGTCTAGCTCGGCCTGGAGCTCATCTCGTTTTTTCTCGGCCGCATCCAGCTGACCGAGCAGTCTGTTGTTGTCTGCATTGGCATTTTCAAGTGAAGTTTTTGCCCAGCCAAGCTCGGCTTGGAGGCTCTGGACTTGGCTGGCTGTGTCATTGGCCTTTTGCCTAAGTCTGTGGATGCGCTCCATTACCAAGTGTTGTTTTTGAAGGGCCTGCAAGAAGCAAAGCTCATTAGAAGAGAAACCGGGCAAACACTTGTGGAAATTTCAAATTGAGAGGAAGATTGACTTACCCTGGCCATCGACTTTACTGATGATTTTACCAACCGAGTGTCAGGGACGTGGTCACCGCTTTACGCCGCCGGTAGTAGGAGTGCCTTGGAGAGATCGAAGGCTAGTAAGTGCTCCTTGTCGGCTTTGATCGGGAAGCGATCGGATGTCCTCGACCGGTGTTTCAACCAACTGTGCGCCAGATTGGGTTGATTGCTTGCTTGGTTGCTCGGTGGTGAGTTCGGCCACCAGCTCGGCGGATGGATCCGCGCGAGCTCTCTTGCTAGCTCGGCGTAGTGTTGGTTGCTTGCTGGATTGCCCGGCTGCCAGGGAAGAAAGAGCGATCACGGCGTCGCTTGCTTGCCCGGTGGCTGGCGAGCGGATTGCAACGCTTGGTATCTCGGTCGATGTGGCGGTGAGCAAGTTCTTGATTCTGCTTATTTTTGCCATCTCTTGCTCCTCGGTTAGACGGATGAGCGGAACGTCTAGAAGGGTTGGATCTGGTGGAGGTGATGGAGCGCGAAGGAAGTCTGTGACTTTACTCCGCGTGAGCGGAATATCTCAGACGTGGGTGTAGCCGAGCAACTGGTTGCAATCTCGGTTGCGATACCGGAGTGCGGTCCTGATTGCCTCGACGTTGGGGAAGTGGTAGTTGGCTTGCAAGGCTTGGATTGCTGCAAAAGAAGCAAGAAAAAAAATGATTAAGTACAGAAACAAGAGAAAAATCATTTTTACCGAGCTAATTTGTGCGGCTTACATGTGCTGCCAAAGTTTTTGCTGATCATCCAGCCCGGTACTACGGCTGTCTCGTAATTGCCCGACACCCAGAAAAAATCATCATCGTGAAGATCCTTGTATGGAGTGCCGGTCACGATTTTCTCTCTGCCCGGTCTAATTTTGAGGTAATAGGCGAGACCGTCGCCGGTGTGGCCTAATGTGTATTGGCGAAGGATCTCGGCTAGACCTAGGCTTATGCCTAGGTTGTTCATTCAGGCACGCCGCTTATTATCCGGTATGTGTTGGTGGATACTTGGTTGGCGCCACTGTTCGGCAGAATTCTCATGAGGATTGACCGGGAAGTGGAGCCCTCCTTCTACTATTGACAGCACGGTGAAGGGGCATTGGTCAAGTCTGCCCCAGGGTGTTGTCTTCTCTTCCGCCAGCTCTAGATGGACGTCGGCCGGGATGCCGTACTTCTCTCTAAAGGCATCTAGCGCGGCTGGAGAGTCCACTAGGAAGCGGAACTTCCCCATGTGACCGAGCTAGTGTATCACGGCTGAGGGGTTTGGCACAGTGCTAGTTGAATTTTGCTCGGTCTTGAGAGCCTCAGTTGTGGTCAAAGGTCCCCTTGGACTCTGCAGGAAAAGGATGGCAAGTATGAGTGTGAGCGCGGTCGCGCAAAGCGAGCTTGATTTTAGCTCGGTCATGAAAAGTGCCAAGCCACCTCGGTGTTCTAAGCTTACCAAGGAGCCCAGTCGCCCAAGCGGACCAGATATTAGCACGGTTGAACGACCTGGTCCACTTTGCTATCTCGGTTTTAGCTGGGTTTGTGACAAACATGTTATTTGCTCGGTTCTTAGAGTTTTTTGGATCAAAAGAAGACCAGGAGCCCGGTCCGCCCCAGTTCTTCAGTGTTCTTCAGGAAAAATGAAGAACACCATGAATGTTCGAAGGTTTAGGGTGGTTTTTTGTAATAGCCCGACCCTCGTACATGACTTTGGTATCTTTTCAGCCCTCTATTTTGTGTTTGTGAATGTATAATATCGAATTCTATGTGACATTTCTTTGAATTAAATGGAACTTAGAGGAAATGATCTGTTGAGTAAGAACATTATCTGTTACACTGGAGTTATTTAAATTTGAAATTGGATGCCTTAGAGACTTAATTTTCAGAAATTAATTTGATATTTGAAATCTGCATGATTTTTAAGCTCTAACGGGGCATTCTGTGAAAATTCAATTTAGGATGCTTAAACGATTGAATTTCGTCTTATTATAAACATAAATATCTAAGTCTTATATATCTATCAAAATCTCTTTGGATATGTTGACTTAAAATCATCTCTTGGATGTAAAGAAACACAAAGGGGGGAGAAAAACGTGGGTGAGAGAGAGAGAAGCCATCAAGGGGGAAAATTTGGGGAGAAATTGTGAAGAATTGTTTGGATTGGACTTAAGATATGGACATTTCTTGATCTAGTCTCACTTCCTCTTAATCTTGGTTAGAATTCTTCCTTGTTTTGGAAAGTTAAGGTAGATGTTGAACATCTTATGTGATAATTTGTGTTTTAGGACCTTAATTCCTTGCTATTTCATGAAAATATTCCACCATGAGTTTGAATTAGAAGCTTGAGTAGCTCTATGTGTGTGTATGTAATATATGAAGTAAGTTATGAGTGAGTTATGGAAATTAAGTGATGATTGACCTCAATTTGGTGATATATATAGAATAATTGTGTGTCTAAGATTTTGGAACTATGGTAATCCTTGATTATGCTTGGAATTGAGAGATTGAAGTTAGAATGTCAAGGTAGAACTCAAAGGAGGAAAACAGGGTTTCAGAATTCGTCTGGTCCGCTCGAGCGTAGGATAGCCCGCTCGAGTGGGAAAATCACTCTCTCAGCAAGGTTTGCAAAATTACATCGTCGCCGAAGCGAGGAATTCGCCGAGCTCGAAATCACTCTCTCGCATTTTTGGCGGAATTATCTTTCGCCGAGCGCCAAAGTGGCGCCGGCGAGGATCGATTCTCAAAGAAACTCGGTTGCTCTATTTTACGTGCTATACCCTCTGGTCTTGTCGAATATTTGTTTTGATGACTCTGAGATGATTATAAATTCGTATGAGTAAAAAAAGAAACTAACATTTAATGATGATTGTGTGCAGGGCACACTTCTGAAGGCACTAGCACGCCAACACATCGCTGTGAGTAATAGTACAAAGAACATGTATTCATTTATTGTTAAATATCAATTAAGTTTTATTTTTGTCTGTTTTCTATATCTTCCTACCTTGTTTGAGCTTGATTAACTTGTGATGTTGAGTAACATTCTGAGTAACATTCTGGGCCGAGGGCCAACTTGTGATATTGAGTAACATTCTAGGCCGAGAGCCAATTTGTGATATTGAGTAACATTCAGGGTCGAGGGCCAACTTGTAATATCAAGTAACATTCTGGGTACCATTCCGGGCCGAGGGCCATTTGTGACATTTCGCAACAATTTGTGTAACACTCTAAGTCATGGGCCATTCTGTAGCATTGAATTAAGTTACATACACTTGAATAAGAGTTATGATTTCAATTTATTGGTACTATTATTCACTGAGCTTCGCTCACCCCTCATATTGTCTATTTCTGTAGGTCAACCCGGGAAGCAGTCTTAGCTCCTGAAGCTCGTTCCTTTTGTCAACAATTATGGTCAGGCACATAAGAAGTCTTGCCCTATTTTTTATATACTTTTGTCAAGTTTGGCTTGTAATCTAAACAACTGTTTTGGGTTGTCTATACTTATTATTTTTGGTTGTACGCCCTAAGGCAAGGGTTACATGTATATACGTAACCAGTACATAATTGGTTAGTGCTGTATGTGATATTCTGCTTGATGTGCATGATCCTGGCATTTTATAGTAGCTCAATGGAAGTTTGGTTTTTGCTCATTTGTACATTATGCTTCCGTTCAGGCCCCTATGTATATCATTATATCAGGTTTATCATATGTTTCTACATGGGTCATGCCCGGACTTTTAGGGACAGGTTCGGGCCGTGACAAGTCGTACCAGAGCACGAGTTGCTATCTCACACACGGGGATCCATTGAGCTGTAGGGTGTCTAGAAAAGCTTTAGGCATTTTGCATGACATCCTAAAGAACATATGAAAGGCCGCAACGTTAAGCGTACTCTGCTAATGCTAACAAAGTGCAATCATGTCTATTGTCTATCATGGATTGTTTGGTAGGAAATGGTGAGGACAAGGGCAGAGGAACAGGAAGATACTACTTCTGTGAGGTTGGATCGGATGGAAAGAATGATCATGGAAATGGTGGAAACCTTACGCCAACAACAACAACCTCAACAACAGCAACAACCCCAACAGCAGCAACAACCACAACAACAAGAACAGCCTCAAGAACAACCGCCACCTCCACCAGTACCTCCCCCAGTGGCACCAGATGTCCACGCTGAAGATCGAACCATTACCCTCATAAAGGAATTCAAAAAGATGAAACCGCCGACATTCAAGGGGGGGATAGAGCCAATGAAAGCCGAGGCCTGGGTGTTGGGTATAGAAAAATTATTTGAAGTCTTTCCCTGCACAGAAGCTCAAAAAGTTCAACTAGCTGCTTTTACCCTAGAGGACGAGGCGCGAAGATGGTGGATGCTTACACGGTCTGTTTACCCGGGACTAGTATGGGACAGATTTCTGGAGGCATTTTATGATAAGTATTTTCCCCAAAGTATGCGAGACAAGAAGGTGACCGAATTTGAGACGCTTGCCAAGGAATAAAACCGCTATGAATCTGGCTCGGTTGTAGAACTAGCACGGTTTGCCCCTCACATGGTAGATACCGAATACAAGAAGGCGCGCAAATTTGAAGGGGGATTACGGAGTGCAATATTGGACCGGGTTAATCTGTTGAAGTTACCCACTTATGTTGAGGTATTAGAGAGAGCTGTTATAGCAGAAGGAAATCTTGCAACCCAAAACCGGATTTCTGAATGGAAGGGAAAGAGGCAAACTACGCAGTGGTCAAAGGGAACAACTACCTTGCCAGCTAAGAAGCAAAATTTAGGGACCTCCAGCACAATCACTCCCCCTCAAGATCTAGCTCCAGTATGTTCAGAGTGTGGTTGGAGGCATCGTGGGGTCTGTCACCGACTGTCTGGCGCATGTTTTCGATGTGGCAAGGTGGGTCACCTGATAAGAGATTGTCCTCTAGGAAAACAACAAGCTAATAACAAAGCTGTGACAAGTTCAGTTGGATCTGCACCAAAAGCAAATTCCAACACTAAGTCTGCTCCCAAACCTGCGAACAACAAGGATACTACAAGGCAAGGTAGGGTATTTGCACTAGTTCCGGGGGACGTGCAAAATGCTGGGACGGTGGTATCAGGTACATTTACGGTTTACGGTCATTCTGCTTGTGTATTATTTGACTCTGGCTCTACCTGTTCCTTTGTGTCCAAATTATTTGCGCAAAATTTAAACAAACCTGAAGAAGATTTAACGTATATGTTGTGTGTATCGTCACCTATGGGAAACACTATGATCTGTACTTCTGTATATCCCGCATGTGAGCTTCTGATTGGTAATATCCGTGTCTATGCTAATCTGTTACCTCTTGATATGAACTCTTTTGACATTATTCTGGGAATGGATTGGTTGAGTGAAAATAATGCAATTATAGACTGTCTAAACAAGCAAATCATTTTTCATCCTCCGGGACAACCAGATTCTATCTTTCAGGGACAGGAAGTGACATCACCCCCATACTTGATTTCTGCTGCGAAGGCTTGTAAATTAATTCAGAAAGGGTGTCAGGGGTTCTTATGCAGTGTTTTGAAAGGGCAAGAGATGCACGGAAATACTGATCTAATTCCAGTTGTTTGTGAATTTCTGAATGTTTTTTCGGAAGAATTGCCGGGGCAGTTGATAGACCGTGAAATTGAATTTACAATTGAAGTAGCACCGGGAACTCAACCTATCTCTAAGACCCCGTATAGAATGTCACCGGTTGAAATGAAAGAGTTAAAGCTTCAACTACAAGATTTGCTTGATAAGGGATTCATCCGCCCGAGTGTGTCTCCCTGGGGTGCACCAGTACTGTTTGTAAAGAAAAAGGATGGAACACTCCGATTATGTATTGATTACAGGGAACTCAACAGAGTAACAATTAAGAATAAATACCCACTACCACGGATTGATGATTTGTTTGATCAACTCCAAGGAGCACAAATTTTCTCAAAAATTGATTTGCGGTCAGGATACCACCAACTGAAAGTCAAAACTGATGATGCAGAGAAAACGGCTTTTCGAACCCGGTACGGCCATTACGAATTTCTCGTTATGCCCTTTGGCGTTACTAACGCACCAGCAGCTTTCATGGATCTAATGAATCGAGTCTTTAAACCGTATTTGGACGAATTTGTTGTGGTATTTATTGATGACATCCTTATTTACTCGAAAAGTGCAGAAGCTCACGAGAACCATCTTCGTTTGATCCTTCAAACACTCCGAGAAAAGAAACTGTATGCAAAATTAAAGAAATGTGAATTCTGGCTACATGAAGTAGCATTTCTAGGGCATGCGGTAACAAAAGACGGCGTCTCTGTTGATCCACACAAGATTGAGGCAATTGTGACTTGGCCAATCCCCACCAATGTGACTGAGGTGCGTAGTTTTATGGGGTTAGCCAGTTATTACCGGCGATTTGTTTAGGATTTTTCCAAGATTGCTGAGCCGCTTACACAATTAACTCGAAAAGGAGTACCATTTGAATGGTCAGTAGAACGGGAAGCCGCCTTTCAAGAGTTAAAAATGAAGCTAACCACAGCACCAGTTCTAGCTCTGCCATCCGGTACTGAGGGGTTTGTGATTTATAGTGATGCATTGCATAAAGGGCTGGGTTGTGTGCTTATGCAGAATGGAAGGGTTATCGCTTATGCGTCTCGGCAGCTAAAACCCCATGAAAAGAATTACCCCACCCACGATCTTGAGTTGGCAGCCGTTGTTTTTGCTTTAAAAATTTGGCAGCATTACCTGTATGGTACCACTTGTGAAGTATATACCGATCACAAAAGCCTCAAGTATCTTTTCACCCAGAAGGAGTTAAATATGCGACAACGGCGTTGGTTGGAGTTAATTAAAGATTATGATTTGGAGATCCGCTATCACCCTGGTAAAGCCAACACAGTCGCTGATGCACTAAGTCGAAAAAGTATGGGAGATTTGGCAAACTTATTGACGAGGGAATTGGTGACTGACTTGGATAAGTTAAGCGTGGATTTGATCATGCTGAAACAGAAGGCCATAATAGCAACAATAATGGCTCAACCAACCTTACTTGAAGAAATTAAAATGCGTCAACTGGAGGACGACGCCTTGCGAAAAGTATGCGATGAGTGGGAGATAAAACCAAAGCCGGGGTTTAGTACAATGGATTCAATACTCAAGTTTCAAAACAGAATTTGTGTCCCTAACATACAGGAGCTTAGGCAAAAACTAATGGGAGAAGCACATGCCTCAAAGTTTTCAATACATCCGGGAAGTACCAAAATGTATAGGGATTTGAAACAACACTTTTGGTGGCCAGGTATGAAAAGGGAGATTGCAGAGTTTGTTTCTAAATGTCTACAGTGTCAGCAAGTAAAAACAGAACATCAAAGACCTGCAGGACTGTTACAACCCCTCCCAATTCTGGAATGGAAGTGGGAACATTTAATTATGGATTTTGTTGTGGGACTACCACGGACTCCTCGGGGTATGAATTCTATCTGGGTCATTGTTGACCGACTGACTAAGTCCGCTCATTTCCTTCCAGTGAAAACTCAATATAATGCCGATAAACTCGCGATGCTTTATGTAAATGAAATTGTAAGATTTCACGGTATTCCGGTCTCGATTGTCTCAGAGAGAGATCCAAAGTTTGTTTCAAGATTCTGGCAAAGTTTGCAGGAAGCTATGGGCACAGAACTTAAATTCATTACGGCTTTTCATCCTCAAACTGATAGTCAATCCGAGAGGACGATACAAACTCTAGAAGATATGCTCCGTATGTGCGTGTTGGATTTTCAAGAAAGTTGGGAAACCCACTTACCCTTGATAGAGTTTGCATACAACAATACATATCATTCGAGCATTGAGATGGCTCCTTATGAAGCACTATATGGAAGACCGTGTCGTTCTCCTGTATGCTGGGCCGAAATTGGAGACAGAGCCTTGCTAGGACCTGAACTTGTGCAATTAACAACTGAGAAAGTCAAACTTATTCGGGAAAGATTGAAAACGGCTCAAAGTAGACAGAAGAGTCATGCAGATAACCGACGAAGAGATTTGACATTTGATGTAGGTAATCATGTATTTGTGAAAGTTACCCCAATGAAGGGGCATCCGAGATTTGAAAAAAGGGGTAAGTTAACGCCCCGATATGTTGGCCCCTTTCAGATTTTGGAGAAAGTCGGTCCGGTAGCTTATCGAGTCGCCCTACCACCAAATATAAGCCAAATCCATAATGTATTCCATGTTTCCATGCTCCGAGGGTACCTTCCGGACTCGTCACATGTGATAGATTTTCAACACATTGTGTTAGATGACAAGTTAATGTATGATGAGAAACCAATTCGGATTTTGGACCGACAAGTCAGACAACTACGAAATCGAAGTATCAATGATAAAGGTTGAATGGCAAGAGCACTACGGAACCGAGGCAACTTGGGAAAAAGAAGAGGATATGTTCCGTCAACATCCACATTTATTTCAGTCTTGAGGTAAATCAAGTTTGGAGGACCAAACTTAATTACCGGGGGGGGGGGGGGGAGAGTGTAATAGCCCAACCCTCGTACATGACTTTGGTATCTTTTCAGCCCTCTATTCTGTGTTTGTGAATGTATATTATCGAATTCTATGTGACATTTCTTTGAATTAAATGGAACTTAGAGGAAATGATCTATTGAGTAAGAACATTATCTGTTACACTGGAGTTATTTAAATTTGAAATTGGATGCCTTAGAGACTTAATTTTCAGAAATTAATTTGATATTTGAAATCTGCATGATTTTTAAGCTCTAACGGGGCATTCTGTGAAAATTCAATTTAGGATGCTTAAACGATTGAATTTCGTCTTATTATAAACATAAATATCTAAGTCTTATATATCTATCAAAATCTCTTTGGATATGTTGACTTAAAATCATCTCTTGGATGTAAAGAAACACAAAGGGGGGAGAAAAACGTGGGTGAGAGAGAGAGAAGCCATCAAGGGGGAAAATTTGGGGAGAAATTGTGAAGAATTGTTTGGATTGGACTTAAGGTATGGACATTTCTTGATCTGGTCTCACTTCCTCTTAATCTTGGTTGGAATTCTTCCTTGTTTTGGAAAGTTAAGGTAGATGTTGAACATCTTATGTGATAATTTGTGTTTTAGGACCTTAATTCCTTGCTATTTCATGAAAATATTCCACCATGAGTTTGAATTAGAAGCTTGAGTAGCTCTATGTGTGTGTATGTAATATATGAAGTAAGTTATGAGTGAGTTATGGAAATTAAGTGATGATTGACCTCAATTTGGTGATATATATAGAATAATTGTGTGTCTAAGATTTTGGAACTATGGTAATCCTTGATTATGCTTGGAATTGAGAGATTGAAGTTAGAATGTCAAGGTAGAACTCAAAGGAGGAAAACAGGTTTCAGATTGTCTGTCCGCTCGGCGTGGATAGCCGCCGGCGGAAAATCACTCTCTCAGCAAGGTTTGCAAAATTACCTTTGTCGCCGCGGAGGAATTCCGCTGAGCTCGTAAATCACTCTCAAAGATTTTTGGCGGAATTATCTTTGTCACGCCGAGCGCCAAAGTGGCGCCGAGCGGAGGATCGATTCTCAAAAAACTCTGTGTTGCTCTATTTTACATGCTATACCCTCTGGTCTTGTCGAATATTTGTTTTGATGACTCTGAGATGATTATAAATTCGTATGAGTAAAAAAAGAAACTAACATTTAATGATGATTGTGTGCAGGGCACACTTCTGAAGGCACTAGCACGCCAACACATCGCTGTGAGTAATAGTACAAAGAACATGTATTCATTTATTGTTAAATATCAATTAAGTTTTATTTTTGTCTGTTTTCTGTATCTTCCTACCTTGTTTGAGCTTGATTAACATGTGATGTTGAGTAACATTCTGGGTCGAGGGCCAACTTGTGATATTGAGTAACATTCTGAGTAACATTCTGGGCCGAGAGCCAACTTGTGATATTGAGTAACATTCTGGGCCGAGGGCCAATTTGTAATATCAAGTAACATTCTGGGTACCATTCTAGGCCGAGGGCCATTTGTGACATTTCGCAACAATTTGTGTAACACTCTAAGTCATGGGCCATTCTGTAGCATTGAATTAAGTTACATACACTTGAATAAGAGTTATGATTTCAATTTATTGGTACTATTATTCACTGAGCTTCGCTCACCCCTCATATTGTCTGTTTCTGTAGGTCAACCCGGGAAGCAATCTTAGCTCCTGAAGCTCGTTCCTTTTGTCAACCCTTATGGTCAGGCACATAAGAAGTCTTGCCTTATTTTTTATATACTTTTGTCAAGTTTTGCTTGTAATCTAAACACCTGTTTTGGGTTGTCTGTACTTATTATTTTTGGTTGTACGCCCTAAGGCAAGGGTTACATGTATATACGTAACCAGTACATAATTGGTTAGTGTTGTATGTGATATTCTACTTGATGTGCATGATCCTAGCATGTTATAATAGCTCAATGGAAGTTTGGTTTTTGCTCATTTGTACATTATGCTTCCGTTCAGGCCCTTATGCATATCATTATATCAGGTTTATCATATGTTTCTACATGGGTCATGCCCGGACTTTTAGGGGCAGGTTCGGGCCGTGACATTTTTGGTGCCCAAATCCTAAAAGCTACGTTTTTCTACCCTAATGTGTGAAATACCAGAAGAAATGGCAACAAAAGAGAGGTTAAAGGGCATACCTGTGAAGGGCAATGGCTCTTCCTTCTTCCAACACAAGCTCGACGATGGCGAGGGAGAAGGGGGCACAGGAGCTCTGAGATGCTTGAACGAGGAAATGGCAGTAGGAAGGAATGAGAGAGGGGAGTGGCCTGTATATAGGCTGAAAACCACCAAAATTTGAATTTCATTCGATGGCGGTTGGTCGCTCGAGGACAAATGGGAAGGCGCCACCTGTCACCATTAATGGCAGCATCAGAGTTGAAGAGACGGGGGACAGGTGAGGCGTCAGCCGAGCAAAATGAAGAGACAGGCTGGAGAGTCGAGGAGTCAACCGGGCTACATTTGAAGCAGGGATCACCAGCCGTGGAGTATAACCGGGCAAGTTTACAAACAGGAACGTTTAACTAGCCCGGTCACCATTTCGCATTCTGACAACCGAGGAGGTGTAATCCCGGTTGAAGTGAATAATCGATCCACGCTTTTGGGACGGAATTAAGGGCAATTGAGAGGAGATTTATGATCTCGAATTGGGCCAAGGTAACGGCGAAGATTGGTAGCCAAGTGGATCATTGGACCAAATGATCCACGGCCCACCTGCACTGGGCTACTAGGACCTAAAGGTGTGTTGGGCCAAGTATCGCCGCCCACCATCCGGATATGAGTTGCTTTCGGTTAAGACGCTTCGGTTAGACCGAGCTCGTGTATGGCATAGGCGGCCAAAGTTTCGAAGGCACCGAAAGGCGTCATCGACCGAGGTACTTGCCTGTCCGGCAAGAAGGCCAACCACAGTCGAGTTGAATGACCGGCGCCCGGAAAGGCGCAGTCAGCCGAGATACCTGTTTGCTCGGCAGGAAGGCCGACCGCAGGTACTCACGAGATGTCTCGGACCCGGCTATGCCGAGGTGCTACCTAGCCCGGTTCTCTTGAGCGTAGCCAGTGAAGTGCATGGGTGTAAAGTGCAGCCCGTCCATGGATAGAGCAGCTCGGCTGCCGAGCTCCAGCAGAGAGGGCTGGCAGTTGAGATTAGGTGATGTTCAGCGAGGTTTATGCTGACAGATGGGATAGCAGAGCCACGTGTCAGGAGATGATTGGGAGTGGATATTGGGCGTAGAGGGTATATAGGCATGTCTGCGCCCCCATACAAAGGGGCAACATTTTTGGTAAGAAAACTTTTACACTCAAACACTCTCCTCTCTCTCTCTCTATCCCAAGGTGTGTGCTAACTTGATCGTCGGAGGGGTTTTCTGGCCACACACCGCCGGGTAGCTCACCGCCATTGTGCTTTTAGGTGATTGGACAGAAACGGAGCTTGGAAGAAAGGAGTGCGGGCTAGCCTGAATATTTGCTCCCCACACAGGGGGAAATAAACAACTACCATAAAAGGTATCAAGCTCTTTTTCATAGGAGTTGAACCCAAAACCTCACACCATAAAAGTTATTACACAAACACAAAAATTGTTACACAATTACTAAACTAAATGCCCTAGTTGAATAGAAGTATAGATATAGATTACTAATAGTTTCAATTTAATTTGTGGAGATCCTATGTCTTTAATTTTTTTTGTTTTTTTTTTTTTTTGTTTTTCTCCATTCCAAAAAATCTACAATCAGAAGATACATATGTTAAAATGTTTATATGATCTAATCCTTGTAATATATATATATATATATATTTAACGGAAACACAAAGGCCTTGTTTGGTTTGTATTTTGAGATATTATTTTGAAAATGATTTTTTGAAGAGAGTTTCGAAAATTTTAAAAATTATTTGGTTGTATATTTTGAAAATAGTCTTGAAATTTTGGATGATTTGATATTTTTGTGGCTGAATAGATGACTGTGAGAAAAAAAGTGATTGAGGAGAGAAGAGAAAGAAAAAATGATTGATTAATATGTAATAGGAAAAAAAAAATTTAATTGTTAACCCAACATATTTTTGAAAATTTTTCTCCAAAAATATGTTTTTGAAAAACAAACCAGACATGTCCAAAAAAGGATAGGAAGGAGGACTACTGACCAAATCAAATACTAGTTATTGTTTTTCACATACCGAGTCTACAAAAATTCTATCAGGCAAAAATAAAAATAAAAGGAGTCTAGAAAGGTGTACTTGTGGATCAAAATTATTTAGACCAATTCTTTGGGTTGCCCGTCTCTTTCCCAGAATTCGCAAGAGAAAATTCCAGATCAATGGTCCTTTGGAAAAATTGACTTGCAAGTCATGCAGAAGTTGTTGGAAATTATAGTTTTCATAGGTTTATTTTGGGCTAACTTTGAACTCAAATTTGAATAGGGTTCACACGTCTTTTCGGGTGGGTTTGAAGAGGTAACATGTTTCTTGCCACATGACAAGTCACACGGTGCAAACGATTCGTCAAAACCATTTATGAGTGAATGGGAACTTGACGTCATTTTCGGGTTCGTGTAATAGGAAATTAAAAGGTCAAATGTGGGTTATCTTAAAATGGTTGTCCCACGTTGAAACTTTAAGAGAGTTTGTGTGTATATAAGTTCTAGATGGACAAACTTGGGTTGGACCCTATGGGTGATAGAGATTAGAGGCGATCGGTTGTTGACCTCGAGGAAGATAGTAGACACTTCAATGGCTTGAGATCACCGGAGGTGGAGGTGGAGGTGGAAGGGGAGAAGACCAAGGCAAGCTTAGAGAGAAAAGGGGTGGCAGTGAGAGACCTTAAACACTTAATGTATGTTATGTGATTCTTATTGCTCTTGTTGTGTCTTTGTGGCCGCACTTATGATGTCGTTAGATAGACTCCAAGAGTATTGGAGCCAAAGTAACCTCAAGATAAGTGGCAAGTTCTCCTCAACTCGACAGGAGGGTGATATCAACCCTACTAGCTATGTCCTATGATTCAGGTCCTTGGGAAGGTTGCATCATAGGAACTACAAGTGTAGGTATGATATCTTGAGAGGCATATCATATATGCATCAGATGTAAGGATAAGGTCAACGTCTCTTTCTCTAAGCTAGGTCAAAGGGGGAGCTATCACTGTAGGGAGATGGCTACACGACCTTGATGATCCCAAGGTCTTAGCCTCCAATCCACAATCCTCCAATGATTCCAAGCGGGAGTGCTTAGGTCCGGCTTCTAACCTAGGCAGCTAAGAGGGTGAGTGCATGGAAGAGCCAAGGGTTCATCCTAAGCAGCTTAAGTAAACATAAGAGAGCCAAACATAGGTGAGCTAAGAGTCCAACTATGTTGCGGCGAGCTGGAGTCAGTGGGTAGAGAATATATTTCTTAAGTTAGGCCCTGGAGAGCTCTAGTTGAGCCAGCTCTATCAAGGTGAATTGTGGTCTTGTTTTTCATACTTGGTGGTGTGCATGCCCTTACTTGGGCAATGCATACAACCGCAACTCATCGTGGTGCCTTAGGGGTCTGCCACGTGGTTGTGTGATGGTGATGACATACTTATCATGGTGCCTCAGAGATCTGCCATGTAGATGTGTAGTGGTGTTGACGTGACGCCCATAAGGCTCTCTACGTGCCAAGCATAATATAAATACCCACATTAATGCCCCCGGTACAGATATTCTTATGAGAGTGTCTGTACATGTATGACAAAGATGTCGAAAATGTAACTCATGCAGTTAATAAAGTTTGATTTCTTTTAAACTGAAGGAAGAGATACATTTTAATTTCATTTGGCACGAACTAGCCGGACGAAAATGTGGGCTTGTTAGGCGATGACCTCATTCCACGGGATCTCTATTACTTCACATGAGATTTTAGCTTCATTCCATAGGCACCAAATCCCACCCATCACTCTTTCCATGCCGCTAGGTGGTGGGTTCATGGTCTTGGTGTTGGAGTAGCCCATGATTTTACTCATAAACTGGGCTTCGCTTTCTTTATTTTTCATGTTCATAATGATGACGAGATCGAAGAGTCCATAAGAGTGTAGGTGTATGTAGTGCTGGAGGAAGTTAGGACGAGCGGTGCCCTCAGTGTTGAAAAGAGAATGTTGAGAGGAGTGTTGTGGGAAATGTTGAGAAGAGTGTTCGTAATGATGAAGGGCAAAACTCTCTTTTCTCATGTTGAAATCTACGAAGTTCTCTATGTCCCATCCAAATCCTAAACCTTCATTTGGGTTTTCCAATGATGCTGACATGATGAAGATGTGGTGGTCTAGATCTTTTTATGTCGGTCTTTGCGAGAGGATGTTGATTTGGATCCTCTCAAAGTGTGGGATCAATACCTGATTTGCCTGACAGGTGGATCCCTAGAGAGTGAGGTTGCCTTCTTGGTTTAGCAAAAACCAAATGTGGGATGATGGTATTGTGTAGAGCTCTGGAATGGTTAATGCCTTGTACCATCCTCTTATTTTACTCCGGAATTCTTCCGACACCTCTACGATGGTATATATGGATGTTGGGTGCTGGATCTAAGGGGATTCAAATAGCAAATCTTGGAATTTCCATGGAGGCATGGAGAGCATTATTCGAAAGAACTCACACACCGGGTAGCAGCGGTGAGTGGGAGTGGAGCTCGAAGTTCTGGAGTTGGAGCTCGAAGCTCTACAGTTTGAGCCTCTCTGGTTTGGAGCCTTATTCACTGGCTGCCAAACAGTGTTATCTCGGTGGCCCTCTCTTTCGGAAGCCATTTAGAAAGAATGGATTGTTAAAGTTCAGAAGGGAGTGAGAATGGGTTGATGAAATAAAGTGTTAGCAATTGAATATGAATTTACTTGCGTTTTTGTTGTGTGTTGTTGTTCTATATTTGGTCTCTTGTAAAGACGAAATTGTATCGGGAAAGAGGGGGTGAATTTACTAACTTTGCAGCTTTACATTGGGAATGAGCGATCCATGGAGAGGACAACTCACCAATTGAAGTTATAGGTTTAGAGTAGACCATTAATAGCTACTGATTTGGAGCTGCTCATAGTAACTTGTGATAGCTTGTGTAGCTATTAGCAAAGTGACTTTTTGGAGAGTTTAAGGTTTTTGCAGTCTGTTTTTAATGCTTTTAACAAGCAAAGAGAATTTTTGATTGGTTTAAGGATTTTTCCTTGGGAAGGTACAACCTCAGTATGTGTGTATATATACTTTTTTTTTTGTTTTTTTTTTTTTTTTGAGCTCCTCGTTCTCGTTTGAACATTGCATTTTTGCCGCAAAGAACCTATACTTCGTATGAATTACTAAAAGTTTGTGTATATTATGGGTGTAGTTTGGACCTGTTCGAACTGTTCAAGTAGGGAGCTCGCCTTTTTACAGAAATATGTATTTTGTGTAACGCCCTCAAAATTAAACCCATTATATATATAACAATGTCATGCATTTATAAAAGAAAACAAAACATTATTCCATTCATCAGAGTATTATTAACAAAAGACATTACATGTAACATTGAAAAGAAATGCCCTACTGGCTTACATCTTTCCAAGCCAACACTTGGACACAAAACATGAGTACTAACTCAACTACAAATATAGCCCTCGGCTTGAGTTTACATGTAATATCCAAAAGAAAACAACTAACTAAAAACAAGTCTTCAAATTCAAATCCTTCCAAGCTAAGTCTTTGGAGGTAGCATATCACCTAGACTTGAAAATGATGTTCCCGTATAGGGTGAGCCACAGCCCAGTAGAAATGTACTAAACCAAATATATGCATTGAATAAAGCAATGGCATTTAATAGATGGTTAACACGAACTACCGATTTCATTATCATACAGTTTCATGACACTAATGTGCATGACACGTTTCATTTTTTCTATTTATACCAATATGGCTCAGAACCTGGCCAAACTATAACAGTGAGACTACATCTCACATTAACTTTACTTCCAATATCAACAAATTAAATGAGACTAAGGCTCATACCAAAACACTTCCATACTTCCCGATTGATACACATTTTAGTGTTATATCAATAACATGTAAAAACACTTTCATAAATCAATAAGCACACATATTAGTGGCACTAATGGAGTCCATCCCCTTTCTCCTCCTAAACTGGTTTGAGAGTCCATCCCCTATCTTCCCTCAAACCATGAAGTACATCCCCTATCTCCTCCCAAATCAAATGCATATACAATGTATCCAACACTTGCAATATATAATATTCAATCAATACATGTATATTCTGTATTAATTCAACCGTCATGTTCAATGACTTAATCCAATGTGATTAGTTTCAGTTTTCCCTAATCCACATGCAATGTCTACAACAATCACGACTATCCTCCACCGATAGCCCAAAACAGTTATTTCTAAATAGGAAATAAATTTGTCAACAAATGTAAATTTAACATTTTCATAGGCGATTAATTAAACTAACCAAGTACACCGTTAAATCACTAAATTCCCCGATTCCATGAATTAAACTCAATTCCACATATTTCCCTAAATTAATTATGCAAATTAACTTATTTCAATCACTAGGGTTTTTCCCAAAATTACCAGACAACCCCCAACATATCAAAATACCAAAACTTAGGACAAAACCTATAAGATGGAGTAGGAAATCCCTACCTCGAAGTGAAGAACTCGAATGGAGAAGATGACCAAGATGCAAAGTGCTCCAAATCGCCAAACGTTCAAATTAAAACGAAGCCCTCAACCCCCTCTATCTTTTTAATAAAGAGCCTAGGGTAGAAACACCCTAAAAATAGATGAAACCTAAGAGAGAAGGTGAGTGGAGGGAGAGAGAAAACGGCCCTAGGGTTCTGAAATCAAAAAGAGGATGAAAAAGTGTTTTAAAAACCGCTGCTGCCTATTTAAATAAAACAGCTCGCCGAAAGAAGAAGTGGTCGCCGAGCGACCTAAAGAATACTCGCTCGAGCGAAGGAAAGCTCGCTTGAGCCAAGAATATGATGCTTCAGGTCTGCAACCCAGAAGCACGCTCGAGCGACAGAATTCTCGCTGGAGCGAAGAACTCGAAACTCGCTCGAGTGAAGGAAAGCTCGCTCGAGCCAACAAATACAGCTCTCAGGTCTATACTAGACGCAATTGCTCGCTCAAGCGAATAAACCCTGGATCGAGCGAAGGACCAAAAACAAATAGCTCGCTCGAGCGACAAACTGCTCGCTCGAGCGAAGGACTAAAAATCTGGGCAGTAACCCTTTGCTCCCAAACACTCCCAACTTGTAACAAACCTGCCCAATACATCCTGTAACTCAAAAATAAGGAATTAAAGGATGACAACAACAAATATGTAACAACAGAATCTACGGAACGTAAATCCGGATATAACCACCAAATGGAAAGAAACCGGGGTCGCTATATTTTCTGTATTTTGAATTTGACCAGAGCTTTGTGTATTCTAGTTACTTCTTCCATTTTCTTCTTTTGCCCATTGTGTAGAGATTATTATATATATATATATATATATTTGAATCTAGACTAGATAGGAGCTCTGTATTTTCCGGTTGGTTCCTCCATCTTCTCCTTTTACCCATTGTACATAAGGGTGTTTTATTGTCTTGGTTACCCACAGCTTGGTTTCTTGGATTAATGTAACATTAAGAAAGTTGTTTGGCAATTCTAGGGTTTTGTTGTACTATTCTTTTGAGTTTGGGTCTAGGTTTTCTATAGGCTCTTAATCCAAGTTGAGGTCTGGGTTTCTTCTCACTCCAAGTTTGTTATGGGTTGCTTCATTCTCTTTCCAAGTTGGGTTCTGGTTTTTGGAGAGAGGAAGGAAAAGAGAAGGGTGCCGACATCCACGAAGGAGGGGAGAAAGGTCACAGCCGTTGAGCTGTGAAGCGAGGTTCAATAGCACAAGAGGGGCTGTGTGCTGCGAAGGAGCTGCGGCTTCTCTCACATTAGTGTTGTGGAATTGATCTGTGAGGGGCTGGATTTTTGTATTATTGGCTACAAGGGCTTGAATCAAACTCCAAAGTCGCGAAGGGGAAGGGGGGCGAGCTGGTAGAGAGAGAAAGGAGGGAAGAAGGGTGCCGGCGAGTTGCAAAGGTTGTCGTCGGTGAGCCGCAAGGGTGCTGCGATAGTCGCTTGTGCGGTTGAGTCAAGTGTGGGTTGTGGAGTTTTGATTATGTGTTAGGGTTGTGTTAACGAGTGGGTTTTTTGAATCAGAGGAGAGAAGTTGGTCAAACACCAAAGACACAAAGGGAAAAAAAGGCGAGCTGCTAGAGAGAGAAAGAAGGGAAGAAGGGGGCCAATGAGTCATGGAGGTCACTAGCGGTGAGCTGCAAGGGTGCAAGGGCTGGGCCTTGGATCTCTTTTATTCAGTGAAGTGAGGGTATCGAGGGGTTAGAGCTATGGGTGAAGTTTGAGAGAAGCAGTGAACCAGGAAGGTGAAAAAAGAAGAGCCGAGATCAGGACTGGCGGATACTCTCGGAGCTCTCTCAGTTGGGGCTACCGTAATTTTGTAAAGGTATGGTTTTCTTTTCAGTTTATTTGAGTTGTGTTTTATTTATATATATATATATATATCGATTGACTTTTTGATTTTTTGATTTGTTTTTTTTTTTAGATGAATAATAATAATAAAAAGGTTGTTGGAGAGTCTTAAAAAAAATTGGTGAGCCATGTTTTAGTTAAAAATTTTTTTGGATAAGGCAATTCGATAATAGAGGGCTGTATTTTGGAGAATTGGAGAGGTCTATAATAATAAAATATTATTTTGGTAAAAAGCTAAAGGGTTGGAAAGCTTTAAACTTAATAATACATGTCGGAGAGCTGCATGGTTAGAGAATAATAGTAATATATTAGAATAAAATATTAGAGTTATGAATTTGGAGAGCTACACTTAGCCAATTTTATGAGAGAATTGAGAGCTAGCTCAAAGAGCTATGAGAGGAAAGCTCTAATTTGGAGTTTAAAAAAAAAAAAAAAAAAAAAATCTCTAACAATAATAATAAAATAAAAGAGAGCTATGAAAAATGGGAAACTCCGAGAATAATAAAATATGATAGCTATGAAATTGGAGATCTACACTTAGAACATTGTGAGAGAGGTGAGAGCTAGCTTGAAGAGGAGAGGATAGCTATGGAGTTGGAGAGGAGAGCTCTAAAAATAATATTAAAATATTGGAGAGCTATGGAATTATGAGAGTTATGGAGAGATGTGGGTTTTTGGTTTAGATACTTCACAAATTTTGAGAATTGGGACTTGGGGGCTAGCTCTAAGAACTATGAGAGGAGAGCTCTAAGAATAATAATAAAATATTAGAGAGTTATAAAAACAATTGGAGAGCCGGGAATAAGAGAGCTCTTAGAATGATAATAAAATATTAAAGAGTTGAAAAATTGAAGAGCTTTAAAATTAATAATAAAATATTGGAGAGCTATGAAATTGAAGAGCTCTCACAAGTAGGCTCTAACTTCAACACTGTAGGAAAATTCATGAGAGAATTGGAAGCTAGCTCTAAGAGCTATGAGAGGAGAGCTCTAAAAATAATATTAAAATATTGGAGAGCTATAAAATTGGAGAACTCTAAAAAAATAATAATAAAATATTAGAGTTGTAAAAACTGGAGAGCTCTGAAAATAATAATAAAATATTGAAGAGTTATGAATTAGAGAGCTCTAATATGGAGAGTTAAGAAATTATTGAGCTATCTCATGTGGGCTTTAGCTTTGGACACTTCGCGAAATTCATGAGAGAATTGGGAGCTAGCTCTAAGAGTTATGAGAGGAGAGCTCTAAAAATAATATTAAAATATTGGAAAGTTGTGAAATTAGGGAACTCTAAAAAAATATATACATATATATATATATATATATTGGAGAGTTGTAAAAATTGGAGAGCTCCAAAAATAATAATAAAATATTGGAGAACTATGAATTAGATAGCTCTAATATGGAGAGCTATCACGTTTGAGGTTTAGCTTTGGATATTTAGTAAAATTCATGAGAGAATTGGAAGCTAGCTCTAAGGGATATGAGAGAAGAGCTCTAAAAATAATATTAAAACATTAGAAAGTTATGAAATTGGAGAGATCTAAATAATAATAATAAAATATTAGAGAGTTGTAAAAATTGGAGAGCTCTAAAAATCATAATAGAATATTGGAGAGTTGCAAAATTAACTGTCACGCCCCGTATTTTATTACTCGGAGAACATTACCAATATTCATTAATTAAGTCAATTTACAAATGACAAGTCATCCTTTGATGAAATCGTGGATAATTAAATATACATTTTTCCTCTCGTTATATAATAAAGACATTTACATACAAATAAAAGAAATGCCATGAGACTTATAATAAATAAGAGAGTGTTGCCGTTTACAAAGCATAGAACTTAGCCAAAGAAACAATTAAAAAACACTACTGCTCATCACCACTTTATAACCATGCCAAGTTGTTTGATCCTTAAATCTGAAAACACTCCATGTACACATGTACAGGTAAGGGGTGAGCAACCACTAGCTTACCAAATAATCTCATATTTTAACATTAAAAGATACGCGGGTACAAAGATACTCATACATATATGTGAAATCATATCATGTCAAAATCATATGATTCTATTACATAATCTTTTAAATCTCATTTATTTAATTAACCACAACTAGTTAATTTAAATAAATAAACATGCTTCAATAGTAACAGGACTTGCTTTTCAGTTTATTCAATTACCCTATTGTCAATTGAATCAAATAATTAAACAATTCAAAATGACATCTAACAAAGTATCAAATATATTTTATACAGTCTTATGTGATGAATGCATATATCATGTCATGCTTAAAATATTTTTCTCATCTTTTAAAAATCTTGTACACAATGCCAATTTGAAAACACATTAACTGAACAATGTCAATATAACTTCAAGGTAGTAAATACAACTTAGGTAATCCCTAGGCTAGTATCTACAAGTAGGCATATCGAGCACTACCAAATCTCCACTTTACCGGTCTCTCACTGGAAGCCACGTGGTACCTCCGCCACGCGTGTTTTCAGTCTTTCATCATGAACACTCAGGCCAAATTAACCAATATCAAACTACACCCCCTATCTAGATTTACCAACTTATTTATCCAAAACAAATCAAAATGATCTTGTTTCACAAAAACAATTCCTTTCTCAAAACAATAGTTTCCGATTGCAATTCGAAATTCATGATAACAATGAAATGGAATGGCAATGCAATATGTAACAATGCATTAGAATAGTTCCAATTTCAATTCCACCACACAATGCTCCATTATGATCAAATTCTATATCTCTGTCAATGTAATATCATAATACAATTTCAAGAGATAAATATCCACATTCATATAGTCTCCATATGTTAATTAATATTTCTAATTTAGTCATTTTAAGACAAATCTATAACATACTATGTATCAAACTTTCAAAGCTTCAACATTTATTATCCTTCTAAGAAATCCCTCATTAAAAGCAAACATGGTAATCCTCCACCAAAAGCCAAAACAGTTATCTATAATGTATGAATTAAAAAGATAACACATGGATATATAATCCAACATGCAACCATAACTTAGAATTCTCTCATGATTCCCAACATTTGGAAATAATCCATATTCCACATTTATTAAAGACAAATTTTCAAAACATATATAACTTCCCATTAAACTCAACATTTCAAAGGAGTAACCAATATTCGACATTCCAAAAGTTTCATAAGTGCTTTCCAATCAAATGCTCAATTTTAAAACCAAACAAAAATCTTTTCTCAATAATCCAACAACTCCCAAAACATTAACATTTAGGATTTGGGGTTTTTGCATTTTCAAATACCCACATGTAATTTTATATATGGAAAATACATTAAATAGCAAGATTATAGGTAATCAACTCCCAATTTAACCAAACCCTCAATTTACAATTCAAGTATCTCATACATGAATTTGATGATCAAAAACAACATATTAGCGTACACCAATTATTAAAACTATTAATCAATTTCCCAAATTGTTTTGACTCGCACAAAACTTTCTATCAATTTTGTTTCACCTCAACTAAGATAATCAATATGATTTTCAAAAAAATCCCATACTTATCGAATACTACCATTCCCATCCTACTATATTAAAAGTTATGGTATAACCTCAATAACACACTTTTAATCATAAATGATATAAAATATTAACCAAACTAATTTAATCCATTGAATTAGTAAGTCCATTATATTCAAAAAAAAATTCAAATTAATAATACCAAACATAACTTCACATGCCTAATCTCTCAAGCATAACCATATTTCAACATAACTATATTTCATGCCAAGCTACTTAAAAAGTTAATTTTCTTTCCAAATTTTCTACTAATAACAGTTTCACAACTTTTTCTAAAATTACCTAATTAACATGATATTTATATCAAAAATTATGAAATATGTCAAAGAGTAACATTTTCAAGGTTGTGAGTTCAAAAGTCCACATTTCACATATTAATTTTCACAAAAATGAACACAACTTAATCATCAACATATCATCTTTCATAAAATATCGTGAATATAACACTTTTAGAGTTTTTAATCCCAAAACAACTCTATAATTTCAACTTAAAAATTTACACAATATTCATCAACATTAATTTATTTTTTCTCAAAAGTAAATTCCAAAATCAAAGATGAAAAATATTTCAACTTTAAACTTTCCAAAATAAATTTTCTAATCATAATATGATATAGATACAACCCATACAACAATTTAAACCAAGCCTAAATTTCAGATTTTTTGCAAAAATGATCAACACAGGATGATTTTTCCAAATCAAGTTCAAAAAAATCAATGTTCTTAACATTTCAACATAATTTTCTTCTAAAAATTTACCAAACAAAAATTTGAGAAATATATATATGCAATGCCTCCTATAATAATATATTTTCTCAAAATATCCCTAACATAGTTTTAAAGTAATAATATGAAGAAAGTTCCTACTTCAAATAATGAAGAGGAGCAAATCCGAAAGGCAAACTTCACCTAATCATGAATCCGAGACTACCATTGCGAAGATCACAACGAGCTCTCAAACTTTTATTTACAAAATTTTTGTAAAATCTCACTCTAAGGACTCCTATTTGAAGCTCAAAGATTGAGCAACAATGGAGAACAGAGAGAGAGAGAGAGAGAGAGAGAGAGAGAGAGAGAGCTGAGCTCTCTGCCAAACCAAACAAAAGAAATGAAAAGAAAAGGAAAGAAAAAGAAAGAAGGGACAAGGAAAGAGGGAGGAGGGCAGCCCCACGTGGGTTGCCTTCTTAAGAATTGGTTTCTAAAAATATATATATATATATATATAATTTTTGTAATAATACCTCAAAATTTTATAATATAAATCATAAAATGATATAATTTTTTTCATCACAAAATATAACATTTTTGCATACCACAAAATATAATCTTTTACTCACTATGAAATATACACCCATTTTATTCACTATAAAAATACATAATTTTTCACCATATGGTACACACCATAAAATCAACTATCAAATATTTATTATAATCTTATCTAATAAATAATAGCAACTCCCAAGATGGTTACTACCAATCACATAACTAAAAAGGACCAAACAGTTAAACATGTGTCATTAAACAAATTCAAATTAAATTAAATCTAAATTATGGATCTTAAATTAAATTCTCACTCAAACCAAACATTATCCAATTATATATCAAAGTAGACCCAACAAACTTTATCTCAAGTCATGGTATAAACACCCAAAACTCAATTTCAAATTCCACTATAAATTTACCAATCAGTCCACTAATTTTCATAAAATAAATACTCATCAATTAGCTTCTGAAATTTTTATCCAGCGTGCTAGACTCATATAGGAACAACAAAACAAAACAAAAAATTAAAATTTTCTGAGAACGGGAACTATATAAAAATAAAAATAAAATTAAAAAAAAACCCGAACTATTTTTACACAAAATTTTACATAGTTGTCAAATCCGAATATTGCTCAATTAAATTATGCACTGACTATTTAAAAAAAGAAAACAAATTTTTGGGTCATTACATTAACAAAGTCTAAACTAATGAAGGTATATTTGGAGCCAACTTGGAGCCAACATCACATGAGAATAGTGTATTTAGAGCAACACATTGGCGAGCCAAGAATGAGGAGAAGAACTAGGTCCAAGACTTTGATCCGCCACATGTTGGGGAGCTAGAACCAAAATTTGGTTCGCCCCATGTTGGAAGCTAGGAACTGGGTGACTTGAGGAAGCCATAAAGAGAATGTAACTCTATTCATATTGGTGAGCCAACGAAATTAGAGAGCTGGTTTCAGGGATTTGAGAGAACTTAGGAGTTAAAGTTGGGAGAACTAGTAGTTGGAAGATTTATTTTTATTCATTTATTTAAATTAATTAATTATTATTATTTTTTTTATTTTTATTTTTATTTTTTTAAAATTTTTGGTACAAATATGATTCATGAATACGAAACTTACTTGTTATGATTTGGCATGATGTAAGTAGAAATTGATTACTTAGGATGAAGGGGAAAGCTGTTGTGTGTCCGTCGAAGAAAGCCGTCAAAAAGTTACCAAGCAAGGTAAGTGGGGAAGAGGCTTCTGAAGTGCCTTCTGTCAAGCACTGGTTACAGGCTCCTTATTTTGGAGTTAGGGACAGATTTTGGCAACAGTTGGAGGATAAGAGAACTGTTAATCCATCTTAGGTTTTATTGGGAGTACCCGAGGCAGAAAAGGGAGTGGAGAGGATGATAGCTCCCAAGTCTTTTATGCGGTTGCACATAGAGCACAACCTCTACCTGTATGCATTTCCAGCTCATGATAGTTATGCTTTTACTAAGAATGGTGGGGGTTTTGATACTTGGGCTAAGGAGGTGCTAACTGATCCTTCTTTCAAGGAGCTTTTAATTAATGCAAGTGTGTATGGTGCCGTAGTGGCAAGTACTGGGCTGAATGTGAGGAGGGAGCCATCATGGTTGATTGTGGCATTTTCCGGTTGGAGTTCTAGTTCTCACACCTTTGTTACTCGGTAAAGGGAATTGACACCTACATTGGAGGATGTTTGCGCTTTGACTGGTTTGCCTCTACTTGGTATAGCAGATTCACTTGCTAATACATATGTTCCGAGTCATCTAAAGATTGTATCGATTCTGAAAGCCTCGGTTTCGAAGGCAGGATTCCTATTGAGCGGCTATGATAAAAGAGGAGAGTATCTTGGGCCGCAGCGTTAGGAGCATTGTAAGAATACCTTTGGGGGATGGCTACTTACGGTATTGGTATCGGGATTTGAATCCATCTTTGACGGGAGGAACCGAGATAGTTAATGGGCTTGGATATGAAAAGTATAAGCATAGTTCTACTTGCCTTGCTGCTTTCCTTTTATATTGGTTGAGTCGGTATATCTTGGAGGGATCAGCCAAGGATAGAG
Organism: Camellia lanceoleosa; assembly: GCA_025200525.1. NCBI lineage: Eukaryota > Viridiplantae > Streptophyta > Magnoliopsida > Ericales > Theaceae > Camellia > Camellia lanceoleosa. The sequence continues at coordinate 181,490,767 of CM045761.1, read as the reverse complement.
TAGACTCGTCTGCATTTGATATTGCTGCTTATCTTGCGACTGGTCTTTTGATTGCATTTGGTCCACTGTTTTTGGGGACTCTATACAGACGACTTGATATGTATCAAGTTGGAGTAGAGAAGTTGAAGGGTCAGTATGATGTTACTAATTATGTATCAACTTCCTTCCTTCAGATGTTCTTATATGAGTGGTTTCTTAGGCTTGCTCCTAGACCGATGGATTTTGAGCACGAGATGGGTGAGAGCACCGAGCTGCCAAGTGGTACAAGACACGCATTTGGTGGCCGTTAATGGATATCTTTGATGATGAGAGTAAGTTTATAGATTGTCCGTATGTTCCACCTGTTGTCGGGGTGGTTCCTTCTGGAATGTATGACTCAGGAGATTCCGAGGTGGTTTTTGATGGTCGACTGAGTAATGCCGAGACGATAATGGCTTGTAGCTTCTTATCATGTTCCTTGCCTTATTTTGTAGAAGAAGCTTATGGCTCTGTATCCTATAATCCGGCAAGAGTGGCTCGCCAATTCGGATTTGATCAGGGGGTCCCTATTCCTGGCATAATCCTTCATGTAGCCGATGCTTTTCAGCAGTTCTTCTATCGTACTCATCTTTCGAGGCTCCAGAAGTGTGGTGAGTTTATTCGAATGGGAGCTGATTGTGTGGGTGGGGTGACAGCTGGTTGGCGATATTATTAGAGGGAGACTTTTGTTGCATTTTGAGAGTTTCTAGGGGTGATATTGAGGACTTAGAGTTTGTATGCATCTTGTCGAATAACGAACTATGTCAACCACGCGTGAAGGGCAGGACCGAGTTGGCTAGGGGTGAGTTGTCTCGATTTGTGCACTTAGAGTTACTCTCTGATATGTTGAGTCAGGCGAAGATAGTTGCTGTAGATGGTTTTCGAGGGGAAATGGGTACAACTAAGCAGCGCTTGAGCTTGTCTAGGGAGGAGCCTTCCTGGAGAATAAAGGTTAGCTTTTATTCTATTTTCATGATTTTCTTTCTTGTTATGTTTTCTTAATGTGCTTCTAAGTTGGACGCTTTGTTTACAAAGGCCAGCTATCCTTCCTGATGTTTCTATGGCGCCTAGGGCGACGGGTGTGCCTTTTGAAGGGGAAAACTCTGCTGATGATTTGCTTTTGTGTTATCGGTTGCAGGGACAAAGTAAGGCCAATGGTTTGAGTGATTCCAAAAGTGAGGGTGACGATGGGGATAACTTAGAGGCTAATCTGAATGCAAGGGATGGTGATGTTGCTAGGGTTACATTCGAGTAGGCAGACGTTCTTATTGATAGTATGAGATCTCAGGTTACTGCGCCATGTGTTGAGAATAGAATGACTTTTGCGCCTCCTTTGCTGCAGTTAGGTCACTCGGTGGCACATTCAGTTGGGCTTAGGGAGGTCAATGTTGTTGACCCGACTGGTCGGTTGCCTTTGTCTGATGTTTAGCCCTGCTTGCCTTCTGGAGTCCTCACCATCTCTTTGTTTAGTGGGAGTAGTACCTTGTCATCAGTTGATGTTCGTCCTAGTTTACCTTCAGTTAGTGCTCAGGTTAGCCCGCCTTTAGTGGATATTCAGCTTGGTACTTTGCCTGCTTTGTCTGGAGTTGCTACCGTTTTGCAACTTGATGGCAGTTGTGTTCAAGATGAGACTATTGTTTCTAGCATTGGCTGTGGCGGTCAAGTGAGTTTACCTTTCGAGGATGGTGAGTTTACTGTTACTCATCTCGATGATAGTTGTATATCCTTGGCAGGGCCTGATGATAGGGAGTGGGTTCTTGATCCCAATGTGCTATTTGTTGGTGTGTGAGGCGAGTATTTGCCTAGGTTGAACTTTATTTGTGATCATAGGCCGAGCACTTTTATGCGTTTGGAAGTTGTGCTCTTAAGACGTTATTTGTTGGAGGCATTCTGCGATATGCTTAGAGGGTTTCATGGCCTTACTCCAGAGACTTCTATTGACACATTTTAGTCATTTCGGGCTATTGTGGCTGAGTTTCAATGGCATGAGTTTGAGGTGAGCTGGCTGAGAGAGAGTTTGTCTCACACGGAGGCTCAAGTAAAAAATCGTCATCTCGAGGCCGAGCTAGCAGAAATGGACAGGGCTTTGATGGAGTCGGCGTCTTCTAAGGAGAAGGCCGTGGTGGTGTTAGAGCGAGCAACTAAGGTACTAGCAGATGTGGACTTGGCGATTTCGAGTTTGAGGGAGAGGAGAGCCGTTGTAGAGGCTCAACTTGTCAGTGTGGAAAGGGAAGTTTTCGACTTAGATAGCCAAATAGGTCCAAGTTAGGCGAGCTGAAGAGTTTCTTGTACTGGAGAGTTTGTTTATGTGATGGAGAGTTGAGCTAACATGTTTGTGATGAAAAACCCTAAGTACTATTTATTATATTTCATTTTTTTTTTCTAATTTCTTTTGATGATTGCAAGTAGTCACATAAAGTGCAATGAGAATAGAGATAGCAAATGATTGTTTATTTATCATAAGCATGAGCTGATGCTGTACATTGCCATTTTGATTACGCCAGTAAAAAGAAATTTCTTAGGGGTGATTCCTCACTTTCATCCTAAGGAAAATAGGCCTTTAGCCATTTGGCTTTGATAGGGCTCAAGAGAACTTGTGAGTTTGGTTCAAAAATTCTATAATAACCATTCTGATTGGCCTCTCTTACTATGTAAGGTCCGTGCCGTTTGAAGTGAACTTGTGGGTAGAGGTTCCCTTCATGACGTGAGGTACAGCATGAAGTACCAAGTCACCTTCTTGGAATTGTCTGGGGCGTACCAAAGTGTCATAGGCTTGAGCTATGCGACTTTGGTAAACTTTGAGGTTAGCTTGGGCCGTATCCCTTCTTTCATCAAGGATCTCCAACTCTGAGGGTCTAGAGTCTAGAGTAACTCCACTTCAGAAGGCCATGCGAGTTGAGGGTATGACAATTTCCACTAGAAGAACTATTTTCGAGCCATATACCAACGAGAATGGGGTCATCTGAGTTGGCCGTCTTTTGGATGTTCTGTAAGCCCAGAGCGCCATTGGGAGCATGTGCGCCCAATCCCTTTGATAATCCTTGAGAGTCCTTGAAAGGATTCTAAGGAGTGTTTTGTTGGTTGCTTCAGCTTGGCCATTCCCTTGGGGATAATAAGGCGTTGATTTATGGTGTGTAATGTCGTAGGAGACCAGGAGTTGACCAACTTGGCTGTTGACAAAAAGGGTCCCATTATCTGAAAGGATTACTCTAGGTATACCGAAACGACATATGATGAATTCTTGGATGAAATTGGAGACAGTGGCTCCTGTTGCCTTTTTTTAGAGGGATGGCTTCTACTCATTTAGTATAGGTCTCTATAGCCGTCACAATCCATATGCGTCCCCTTGATGGTGGAGAGATGGGGCCAATAAGATCCATAGCCCATGTACGGAAAGGCCATGGTGGGCTCAAACTATGTAGATCAGTGGCAGGTGCATGAATTAGATTTCCATGGAGTTTGCAAGGTTTGCAGTGTTTGGTGTACATTTTGGTGTCTGCCTCCATGGTAAACCAATAATAGCCTATATGTAAGAGATGTTGGAACAGTTTCACTCCACCTTGGTGCTCCAATCCGTGAGCAAGTTCCAAAACCTTATGAATTTCTACTCTTGATAGGCACCGTAATGGCTTCCCATCAAAGCCTTGCCTGAAAAGTTGCCCTTCTTGCAAAAAGAATTTCGAAGCTCGCTTCCTGATTATTGCGGCTGCGGAGTGGTCCAGTGGCATTGACTTTTCTTTGAGGTAATCTATATATACCTGATACCAGTCGGAGGTGATTTCTATGAAGCTGCATTCAGCCTTTGGAGGGAACTCTTGACACTTGGTGCACTTCCCTTGAAGGTCATTTGCTTCCTTGGCCATGGTAGGCCAATAATATCTTTGTCGTTGTAGCCTCCTGCAGAGGCTTACATCTCCTGTCCCACAAGAGCGGTTGTGAACCCCGTCTAACTTGGAATTGGCTTCAATAAGGTTGATGCATCGTGCCAATAAACCCCTAAGTCCCCTCTAACAGAGGACTCCTTGGTAAATTGTGAAGTGTTTGGTCTTACTCAAAGGTAGTTTACTTGAAGGGGCATGGAGCTCATCGATGATTGGGGCCCTCCAATCGGCGGGTTCTTTTTAAGGGAAGATAGTTATTACTGAGCATGGCACAGAGCGTTTCAGAACTTCTATCTTGGTTGATTCTTCTGAGAATTCTACCTTAGAAGCCAAGGTGGCAAGGGCGTCCGGGTGTCGATTGTTGGAGCGAGGAGCGTGTTCTATCCTTACCATGTCGAATTTGTTTGTCAATCTTTGATAGCCAGAGGAGGCTCTTTGATAGCATAGTCTTCATTGGTCTACTTGACCACCAGATTAGAGTCGCCTTTGAAACATAAGAGACTTACTCTGCCTCATTGTTAAAGCATCTAAAATCCAATTTATATAACAAATTGACTTCGGTTTGGTTTGGGGAAGAAAGTCTATTCCAGCTCCTCCCCCTTTGGAAGTGGATGATCCATCAAAGCTCAAACTCCATTCTCCTTCAGCGTTTACTTCAGCAGCTTGGAACTCATCTCTTGGCAATTCATTTAAGGGCGGCTCATATTCTTCGCTGGGGAAGTGAGCCAAGAGGTCGGCTAGCGCTTGGCTCTTAATAGCCTTGGGGCCTTTACATGTGATATTATATTCTACCAACGAGAGGAGCCAACGAGCTGGCCTACTGGAGAGAGCTGGTCTAATGAGAAGGAATCGGATGGAATCACTCTTGGTCATGAGATGGATGAAGTAAGAGAGGAGGTAATGTCAGAGCTTTTTGGCGGCGAAGACTAGGGTGAGGCAATGTCGCTTGATAGGGGAATATTGGACTTCAGCCCCTTGGATAACTCTGCTTATGTAGTATACAGGTCGTTCTAGTCCTTCGATTTCCTAGGCGAGCAGAGCTCCAACTGACTTCGGTGTAGAAATAATATAGAGGAGTAAAGGCCTCGCCGGTTGAGGAGTCATAGAGAGGAGAAGTTAAAGCTGACTTCACCCCTTCGAATGCTTGTTGGTGCACCTTATTCCATATGAACCTGACATCCTTTTTCAGCAATGAGTTGAAGGGTTGTGTCATCTTAGCCATAGCAAAGATAAACTGTCTTAAATAAGATGCCCGACCAAGGAAGGTTCTCAGCTTGTCTATATTCGTTGGTCGTGGCATATTTCTGATGGCGGTAACCTTTGCTGGATCGGGTTCTATCTCGTGGTGGTGAACAATGCAACCAAGAAACTTGCCGGTAATGACTCCGAGTGCGCACTTAAGCGGGTTCATTCGAAGTCTGTATTTCTTGCAACGTTCAATGACTTTCTGGAGGGTTTTCAGGTGAATAGTTTCTTCTTTGGATTTTACCACCAAATCATCAATGTAACACTCCAAGGTTTTATGCAATATATCGTGGAAGATAGCTGTCATAGCTATTTCTATGCAAGAAATGTTACAATTCTAATTTCATAAAACAAGTAAACATGACTTAAAGTATCCGATACTTCAAAATTAAGTATCCGATACTCCAAAATTAATGAAAAAATAATTAAGAAGTATCTGATACTTTTAATAAGTATCCGGTACATATCCGTAAGAATCCAAGGAGTATCAGTATCTGATACGGATACGATACGGATACATCACCCTATTTGAAGTATCTGTGCTTCGTAGTCTATGGCTATGATATTAAGTTCCATAGCAATTATACCTTGAAGAATTGTAAGAACACATGCTTGAAGCAATGTAACTGCTATGGGTTTCAATACAAATTTGACAAGGTCCATGGCTTTTACAACTGTTTTACCAAGTCACTATTGTTCAATGGATATCTTTCCTCTCATTTCCTTAATTCCATGTACAAAAAATTGCCAAAAGCCTCACTCTCATCCTATACAATGCCCATTCAAGAATTTGAGTGAAATTGCTCACGCCTAGTTAGTTTGCAGCTTGATAGGAATAACAAGAAACCCAAAGAAAATGGGACATTGCAGTTTATGGTTTGGTTAACCATCGCAATTGGAGGAGTTGAGATAATTTGTATTTGTTTTGTATTGTGCTTCTTCTTAAAACCCGTCAAGATTCAAGTGCACTAATAGAAAGTTACTTTCAAGTCGCAACTGGATTAAGAAAATTCACCTACATTGAGCTAAATAAAGCAACGTGTAACTTTGCTGAAGAGATTGGATGAGAAGGTGGTGGCGTTGTATATAAGGGTGTATTGTCCGACCATCGAATTGCAACAATTAAACTACTCAACGAAGCTAATTAAGGAGAAGAAGAATTCTTGGCAGAGGTAAGCACCATTGGGAGGGTTCACCTCATGAACTTGATAGAGATTTGGGGATATTGTTTGGAAGGGAAGCACCGACTTTTGGTGTACGACTACATGGAGCGTGGGTCATTAGCCAAAAATCTTGCTTCTAGTACCCTTGATTGGGAGAAGAGGTTCTATATCGCAGTTGGCTCTTCAAAAAGTCTAGCTTATTTGCATGATAAATGCTTGGAGTGGGTTCTTCATTGTGATGTGAAGCCTCAAAACATTCTCTTGGACCCTAATTATTTACCGAAGGTTGCAGATTTTGGTCTCTCCAGGCTATGTAAAAGAGGCGGCGGACATAGTTCAAACTTTTCCAGAGTAAGAGGAACAAGAGGTTATATGGCTCCCGAGTGGATTTCCAATCTCCAAATCACATCTAAAGTTGATGTTTATAGCTATGGAGTGGTGGTGTTGAAGATGGTTACTGGAAAAAGACCGATGACAAGTCCTTATACCTCTGGCAATTCAAGGGAGATGGAGTGGGTCAGAGAGAAGATAAATGAAAGTGTTGTGAATGAATCATGGCTTGAAGAGATCATAGACCCAGTGATGATGAAAAGTAGATATGATGCAAGTAAGATGAAAATATTGATTAAAGTGGCCTTGGAATGTGTAGTGGAAGACAAAAATGCAAGACCAACTATGATACGTGTCAAGTGATAGAGAAACTTCTACACCATGAGCAAGGTGATTATTAGCAAAAGCAAAGGTCTTAGAAAAATAAATAAAGATTATTAGAAAAGGTAGTTTATATAAAACATTGCCAGGAGATCACAATGGAAGAGATTGAAGCATCTAAAAGTAATAAGCAACAATCGTGTCTCTTGAAAGCATGGCAAAGGATGTGGCTACTTAGCTACTTCTCAGGTTGTCAAAAGTTATTTTTGACCTCCCAGATTGTGAGAAATTGTTATGTTCTTTTTATTTGTCAACGATCTTTTGTCCTAATTTTTTTCTATTCCCTCGTCTTAATTTTTCACAACTGTTAAAACATTTTTGAAATTCTCATGTTAAAAAGTCCTTGGTAAGTAATATATTAGAAAACCTCACAATAAAATAAGCAATATAATTCACTTGATTTGAATGAAATCATATTAAACAAAGAAAAAAAAGTAATGCTAAAAGAATTAGACTTTTGCGAGAAAAAATAGACCGGTCTCTTATGTGGATCAGTTGTGAAGCTTGCCACATTGAATACTATTAAAGATAATTCTATGAGAAGTTCGTACTACATCTCAATTTTTATAATTTTTAATCATTCCAATTGGCCATAAACAATAATTTAAAGAACTTAAACTTAATTCGATCCACTGACCCCTCAACTAGAGCCACCCCATACTTTCCTTCTAGCCTCTCAATGTTTGTGTTCCAATCCGTCTGAATTAAATATTGTGTATAACGGTGATACCGCGTGGTGATATTACCAATCAATAACAAATCCCAAATGAGGCAATGAGGATTACATCGTTGGGCTAATAGGAGAGGAGATATTCATCTAATCCTATTTGTGGTCTTTTGTTGATAGGTGATGCCACGTTACAGTTAAAATTTATTCCCACCATGAGTCCAAGCCAGTCCCTTGATTTCTTATCCTTCTAGTCCATAGAAAAGTTATAAATTTACTATGAAAAAATTCTATAAAAAATAAAATAAAATACTAGAAAAACGAATTACATGACATAGATTTAACCTTGGTGAGTTGTGAGTTACACTCAGACAAAATTTGGGTGAAGCATTTTATTTTTAGATAATTTTTACGGCATGTGAAATGAACTCTAACATTCATCATTATCATAGCACTATAACATTTCCTAGTTTCCCTAGCAACGAATATATGAGTATGAAAATCTGCTAAGTGAATATTTTTCTTTAGTTTTTGGGATAACTAATTTTATTAACACATCAAAATTAAAAATAACCAGTAGTGGTAGTAAAAGCTGCTCTTCAACTCAAATAAAGTAAAACTAGAAGTGGAAGCAAATTTTTTTGAAACAAATGCAGGATCCATTGATTTTACTACAATATTGTAAAGAAAGTAAAACACACACACATTGTCCAAGAACGCAAAACTCAAAATCAGAGAATGGCTCATATCAGTGAGAGAAAGAGAGAATCCGACAAAGACAGAAAAAACAAGTGATAAAGATTAAAAAAGCGTATCTTTAGGGTCGCTGTGCACTCTACAGCGGATTAGTGAGAAAAAGCTCCAGATCGGTGCTTGAGCTGCGTGATTGACGCTCTACGGTGGCTGGTGGAGCTGGGGATGAGATCCAGGTGTGGCGACAGCGGCAGAAATTGGCTCTCTCGAATAGATACAGATAGAATCCGGATCCTCCGTCGCCCTTTCCTGTGGCGCGTCCCTGTCGCCCTCCAAAACGACGTCGTTTTGGAGGGCTTTTTTTTTTTTTTTCCTTTCTCACTGATAACTCTTTCTCTCTCTCTCTCTCCATACCAGTACTTACCTCTCTCAGTAGCTGGTTTTCGTCCCACAGATTCATTTATTCTCACTCCTAAAGCAATAACAAGTTTACCCAGATTCATTTTGCTTTCAAATTTTCCTACCTGCGGATCCACCACACAGAAGGTCCATCCATGTTGCCTTTTGTTTTCTGAAATTATTCTGGATTTGATGATGATGATTACTCTGGGTTTGATGATGATGATGATCGCAGGATGATGAAATTAGTTCTTGGGTTTGTGGGTAAAAAACAGATGAAGATTCACCAATCGTGTTCGATTGATTTTCCTTCTAAACTCTTTGAATCGAAGGCAAACCAGGAAGAAGAAAAGAAGAAAACCAGGAAGAATCTGATCTTGAAGTTCTCAAACCCACTTTGTTTTCAAATATATATCCCAAAAAAAAAAAAAAATTCATGAATGAAACCCACTAAATATACATATATATATGTATATATGAAATTGTTTTCAAATATTGATATGAGTTTGAAATTGTATATGAATCTGATCTTGAAGTTTGAAATTGTTTTCATTTCAAACCCACTTCGTTTTCAAATATATATCCCCAAAAAAAATAAATTTCATGAATGAAACCCACAAAATACATATATATATATATATATATATATGTATGTATATATGAAATTGTTTTCAAATATTGATATGAGTTTGAAATTGTATATGAATCTGATCTTGAAGTTTGAAATTGTTTTCATTTCAAACCCACTTCGAAAACTTCATGAATCTGAAAACCCACTTTGTTTTCGAAAACTTCATGAATCTGAAAACCCACTTCGCCGAATGTTTATACTTTGAACATTTTTATTAGTGCTCTGTGTAAATTTGGGAAACTGGAAAAGGCTGTTGAAGTGTTTGGAGAGATGGAAAATATGGGTTGTGTTCCTACAGTTGTTTCTTATAATACATTGATTGTTGGACACTGTAACCATGGCCTTCTGAGCACTGCTTTGAAGCTCAAGAATTTGATGGAGAAGAATGGGTTATGCCCAGAAGAAAATAGTGGCAAAAGGAAAAGAAAGAAGACGAAGAAAAAAAAAAAACCTTCAAAACGACGTCGTTTTGGAGACTCTGAAACGCCACAGGAAAAGGGCACCGAGGATCCGGATTCGATAGGGATAGAGGGAAAGAGAGAGCAGAAAAGGTAAATTACAAACACACTGCTTGACATTTATTTAAATTATAATTACTTCTCTGGTTTTAAAAATTACATTATGTTCTTAAAATTTTTAATTTCATAACAAGTATATTTTTTTATTAATAAATCATCAAGTTAATTAATAGTTTTTAATAATATTAAAATTTTATTTCAATTAATAATTTATATAATTTTGTTATTGTACAGGTGAACAGTTAAAAATTTCACTTTTTCAATTAATTCTATTAAATAAAAAATTATAACAGGGAGATATTTGCAATTTTTCAAACCAGAAGGAGCAATTCGTATTTTAAGTAAATTTCAGGAATTATATTTGTAATTTATCCAAGAAAATAAAAAAATTACAAATCAAGTCAATTTTTTAAAAATAATTATACATGCATGAAAAAAAAAAATTTTGATTTAATAATTTAAATTTATAGATTTTACCATTAATCTGTATTTTTTTTTTTTTTTTGGGTAAATTATATTTTGTTCGTTTTATGTTTAGCTACTTTCCCATTTTGGCTCTTAAAAGTCTTTTTTTTTTTTTTTTTTTTTTTTTTTTACATTTCAAGTTTTTTCTCTCTTACTCCTAAAATTAACTTCCATTCAAAATTAGATAGAAAATATCACGATAATTGTTACATGAAATAAAAAACATTATATTTAGATTTAAATTTGTGTCAAATGTGTGAGTTGTATATAATAAAATATTTTTATACCATGTGATTGTCAATGTATCATTTTTGTCCAATTTTTAACAAAAATTTGTTTTAGGAGTTACCTAGAAAAAACTTGGAAAAAATAAAAAAGTGACTTATAAAATAAGCAAAGTGTAATTTATTCTGCTTTTTTCATCTTTCAACTGATATGCTGTTTTCCCCAAAAAATTATGGTTTTGGGGTGGGCAGATTGAGTATGGGTGGGTCTATGTTAGGGGACATCAAGGATGAGTGCCCTGGAAACCACCAATGAAAGGGTGGTTTAAGGTGAATTCTGATGCTGCTGTCTTTGGGGACCAAAAGGCGATTGGTGTTGGGATTATTATTCGCGACATGAACGAGGAAGGGGTTGCTTCCTGAAAAGATTGAAACTTGGGTTGAGGCAGATTGTGCTGAAGCTTTTGCTGCTCTAAACGTTACGAATTTTGCTAGTGAAGTCATGATTCGAGATGCTCACTTTGAGGGTGACTCATTCAGTTCACTGCAACTAATTTAGTGATTTTTTTTTTTTTTAAATATTAACAATATTATTAATTGGATCAAATTGATACAAAATTTAAAATTAAAAGTCAAAATTGAGTTAATTGAAAGTGTAAGAACCAAAATGACACAAAAGCTAAGGGATCACTGGTGTAATTTGTCCTTTTTTTTTTTGGTACAAAGGAAGTTTATATAAAAATATTGAAGAAAGTTACATTATTAGAGACCAGTATGAGAGTCATGCTCCTTCTAATCTGATATCCCAAATTAAAAATACAAAACAATTATTGAATCATCTACCAGTGCCTAGAATGAAAGAGCCTGCGATTTCAATTATATATTAAAAAAAAAAAAAAAAAATCGTAAGGGTAATGCATAATAAGGATATATTTTAAGAAACAGTTCATTTACTTGTATATAAGAGCACAACATCAATCTCACCAAAGCAATTTTTCTGCTAATTTGCGGAGTAAAGTCGTCAAATTCCTTCTGCGTCAATCTCGCTAGTGCTTGTGATATTTTAAAACATGCTGTTGGGCTTCCTCGCCACATGTAGCCAGCCTTTAAAAGCTCAACATTGAATCTAAAATAATAAAACAGTGTTCATCTATCTTCTACTGTTTGTTTTTGTTTTTGTTTTTTTTTTTTCAAATGCTATAATTATTAGTTGTTTTAGAATATAACTAGTTGGACCCCACGCACATAGTGCATGGGGTCGCGTTGCAGTTACGATATTTATTAAAGAAATTTTTGTATATACAAGATGAGTTCTTTTTTTAAAAAAGAAAAATTCTTTACTAACAAAAAATTTATTAATAAGATGAGTACAAACTGGGGAGAGAAATACGATCAGTTCAAAACAAGCACCAAACTGCACATCTCCAATACAAAACAATTACATAACTATAAAACACTAAAATATGAAAACATTACGTATCATTACGTACTTGCTAGCAAGACAGTTATATACCAACATATAAGACCAAAGGCAAACAAAAGAAAAACACAACTCAATTGACCAATGAATCAAATAAATTAAACAAGGAAATAAGATGAGCCTGCACTCATATCTTTGTTGATATCATCTCCTCTGATTTTTCTCTAGGGGTCATATAGCCTCACCTTTGCCATTCTCTAGACTGAATATTAGTTGATCTCCTCTTCAATTTCTTCCACTCTCCTAGTGCTTATTATTCTTTCTTATTCAGCCAATAACTTACCATAATGATAAAAATCACTTTTGTGGTTAGTGCCTTCTTGCTAGTTTTGGAGATCATTCCATTCATTTGACCAATGAACTATATCAGGAAGGACCTTAAAAGCACTTTGGATATAGGCATTAATATAGTGACGTAAGAGAATAGAAACTCAATTTAGCTCACAGATTTATGTAGTTATGTTTGGTTCAGTTATATGTTTTACTACTCCAATTGTTCATAAGTACTGTATTAATACTCTCTTAAATAACAAAGGAATAACATGATTACGCTTCTGTATGTTTATTATTATTATTATTTATTTTGTTTCTAATTATTGTTATTATTATTACTATTTTTGGGGCTGACAAGGTTCCCAGTGAATTTCGCATTGTGTTTTTTTTTTTTTTGGTTTTTTTTTTTTTTTGGGGGGGGGGTCTTAATTTTTATATCGAATAGCGGTAACATATACAATGAGGTGCCATTTAACATACCAAATAATATTAGGACTGGAAATGAAGTACAAAATATGCAGATCAATTTAATTGTGTCAACAGTCACTATAGCAGCCATCAAAATATGTTCTCAATTGGCCCAATGCAAACACAAGATTCTGGAAATCGTAATTGAAGTTCGAGAAGCATACCAGATTGGCAACATTGCCAACACATTCTCCCTTTGCAGTAACATCCCAATGTTTTCTCCTTTGGCAAAGGCTTTGTATATTGGAGTGCGAGTTGAGGTTGATGTGACAGCACCAACATTCTGCAAGTGGAACAATATGAAAGTATAGCAATAAAGCTAATTCATCACATAGATCAGACGGAATTTATAAAATGGGAAGAAAATGAGAGACACAGAGAGGGGTTGAACCTTGGCCACATTGGCAGCACAAGCTAAAGGCAGAAAAAGGTGTGGCACAACTGTAGTAGCCAACTCTACCCCAGCACTCAACTCCATTAGAAGATCACTCGCAAAAAGAAGCTGAAGGGAATCACGATTTTCAGTAAAGATTACTTGTTAGAAATCAAAACTAAGTTCAGTGAAAATCAACCACAAGAATAACTATGATTAAGAGCAATTTTACCTGCTTCAAATCATAATCAAATTTTTTTCCCTCGCCGAGAAAAAAGCAATTTTCCAACCCAACATGCACCATCCTATAAATAAAGCATATGATGTATTTAACAAAACCATATTTAATACCTCTGATAAGGAAGCTTCAAACTCCAAAGGAAGTATGTAAAGCCACAATGCTAGATACAGTAAAAGTATCATGATTCATAAGGCAGTAAAGTCTTTTAATCAAATTAACAAAACACTTGAAATTTTATTATTGGGTTTTCATGCATAAAGAATTTAATCTCCAATGAGCCTAATATATTTTTTTTTAAATTTAATTTGCCGATGTAGATTATAGATCAAATTTAGACAAATTGCTATTAAAATCTTCCACAACCTCTGCTTTGTTTGCAGTTATTTTGCTTAGGAGGCATTTTTTTTTTCCTAATAAAAGTTGGTTTGGAATATGTCCCATGTACTATCTTGTGAGAGATTTGGAAGCCAACCAAAAAAAAAAAAAAATTAGAGAGAGAGAGAGAGAGTGCTCAAGTTTTGATGAAAATTTTCAAAGATAAGAAGGAAAAAAAAAAAAAGTGGAATGTGCTTATATTTTTGGGTGAATAACATATCAGCGGGTATTTTGGAAAAAAAAAAAAAAAAACTCAAATTAATGATAAACTTTATAGATTTTAATTATTAAGGACATAAACTTTTTCATGTGTTAGTAATTAATTTTTGAAAGTGCAACTGATTTGTATTTTCCCCTGTATTTTTTAGGCAGAAGGTAAAACCAAGTATATATTGTTTGGTTGGGTTTTGTCTTCATTTGTTTTCATACGAGTTACACAAGGAGAGCAGTATGACAACTCAGATAATATTTGAAATATTTAAGTTAGTTCCAGCCTACCTATAGGAGAATAATTTTAACTGCAAATAATCTACAATCAACCTAACGGTTTCGGCCGTTACGTAACGGTTTCGGCCGGAGGCACCACGCGTTACCCCCGATTTTGCGGTGTGATTGAAATTCACACAGATCGGCCGTTCTGCCGACATAGCGATAAATAACGGTGGCGAACGGCAGAACGGCCCGTTACACCGTTATACGCCTTCTTTCCGATTATTTTCATAAAAACAAAAGAAAAGGAAGAGGAAAGAGGAGATGAACCCGTCGAAGCTCAAGATTGATGTCGGCTCAAGATCGAGGTCGAAGCTTCGAAGCTCTATCCGTCGATCGATCGAAGATCGAAGCTCCATCCGCTCTCTCTCGCCTTCTTTCTCTCTCTCGCGATCGCGATCGCCATTGCTTCCCTTTTCTCCCTCTCTCTCGTGTCGCTTTGCCCTAACTGTCTTCCTTCCCCTTTTCCCTTTTTCTTCTTCCTTTCCCGACTCGTCTATTAGTCATCTAATCTATCTATTATTATAATATTAATAGTAATAGTTAGTAATAGTTAATAACTATAATAATAATAGTAATAGTTAATAAACTATAATAATAAATATTATTATTATATATCACATAATATATAATATATTTATTATATAATATATTTATTATAATAACTATAATAATATATAATAATAATAGTTAATAACTATAATAATAATAATAATAACTATTATTATTATATATTAAATAATAATTATTATATAACATATAATATATTTATAAGATAATATATACTTGTATATATTAATAAAATAAAAATAAACACATGTATGTAAAATAAAAAAAAATTAATTAGAATACATTGTTTCAATAATATAATAAATAAATTAAATAGTTATTGTATATTAAAATAAATATATATAATATAACTCATCTCCATAAATTTTTATTTGTTATTTATATAATATAACTCATCTTCATATAATAAATATATATATTTTTAAAACAAACTATTTAATATATATATTTTTTTATTTCTTAAAAATATCTTTATAATTTATTTTTTAATTTTTATATGATTACATTGGCATGTAAAATCCAAATGTATAAATAGTAGTTGTATTTGTTATTATTATTTTATTTAGTATTTAATTTTAAATATTTTTTTACAATCATTTCATTTAAAAATATTATTGCATTTTATAAATTTTTATAAATAATTTTAAATATTATTGCATGTTTTTTACAATCATTTCATTTAATAAATGTAAATATTGTTTATTTAGTTAGTTCAAGTTTTGCTGAAAAATAATTTTGTAAACATGTAAAATAAATTTAAAAAATGTATCAATGATGCAGAATTCAAATTCAAAAATGCCACGACAAAAGGGTGCCAATGATGAACCCCCGAGTGATGATATTGGTTGGAAATTTGGAACTCAAGTTGAAGGCACTAGGCATCATATTATTTGTAAATTTTGTGGACATCACATTAAAGGTGGGATTATGACATTAAAGGTGAAAAATAATTTTATACATCTAAGTCCAATAAAAGAAAATTTTGCCACAAGGGTAATATGAATTTATGACATATAAAGTCATTAATTATTGAAATAAAATGTAAAAAATTCATTTTCTAGTGATTTAAAAATATAAAATATATTGGATCATACTTAAAATTATGAAAAATTTATCAAAATTTATTTTAAAACCTAATAAATATGATTCTAAAAAAAATATGCGTGTCGGTAAGTTTTTATAAATTGTGCGAAAAATAATAAAAATTCATGACCTTTACACCAAGAATCAACCGCGTCAATACCGTTCACATGCGACATCACATAACGCATTTGAACCTTGATCCTACCTATAGGAGAATAATTTTAACTGCAAATAATCTACAATCAACCTAAAATAACTCTTACCTTTGTTGGTAGTTGTTTAGCTGGCCTTTTGTTTAATTTCCTCTGTTCAAAAAAAAAAAAAAAAAAAAACCTAAAATAACTCTCTCAAATTTTGAATTCCCAAAATATCAAACAGGAAAAAACAAAACCTTAAATAAAACCCTTGAGCTCAAGGATTATTAGACCTAATTTACAATTAAGTGCTTTGTATGGGCTAACCATCTGAAGATCTCCAAAGCTGATGATAACAGCATTGAAATTCCACATGATTGAGTCCAACCAGATAAATAGAACTATATAGAAGGTAAAGAAGTCTTGAGAAACTGATGTTACCATCTCATGCAATTTATAGTGCTTTCCAAAAAGAGATGTCATATCCCAAGCAACAAAGTGTTTTCAAACATGAACGAGTTATCCAAATGTGAACTATATAAACATTAGCATACCTTGAGAATCCAATTGATAGCTACAGCACCAAGAGTGGCTTTGTGTTTGGAGACTCCAACTGAACCCAACAGTGTCTGTGATGTGAAAACACCCATGGCTCCATCAAAGAAGTGCTACAATAAATGTTTTATTCATTATTACAGCATTTAGTAACATCAAGACAACACAAGGCTCTCACCCAGAAAATAAAAGACAACATAGGACTATCAATATGAATCAAATTATCATACTAAACCACACAAAGGTTGCATTTGGAATAGTAAATCACAAAATTTCATTTAATTGTCTTGAGTTAGTTTCCTTCGTATGTAAGATTAAGTCATTTGTTGCCTTCCACAATGTCTATAATGAAAACCGTATACAGGTTTATTTTTGAGTTTTCAATTTCAATTCTATATTACTGGTTTAAAGGTCTAGATATGTTTTTATTCATTTACTTGTTTATTTAGGGGTTTAGGCATTTTGTCAAGCAGGTGGTGTGCCTAATTTGACTATGCACTAACAGGTACCCATGAAAACAGAGACATACCAATCAGATGTCAATATATCCATATATAGTAGGAAAAGGAGTAGACAAGTTCTAAATTACATACCAGATTATGGATTTGGGGTAGTAATCTATGAACCGAGAAACAAAGAAGTTGAACCAAGACAAGAAACAAAACAGAACAAAGAGTATACACACATATCTATATATATAGAGACATGGCTTTGTGCACTAACTAACCAACTCTCTTTTGCAACACATTAGAAATCTTTCCAGTAGCTTAGCAAGCAAAGAAATTAGCTGAAGTTTTGGCAGTTGCAGAGGCGATATTGCTTGAATGCTAGCAATTGTTATCCGAGTGGTGCACCGAACAAATGAATCTTCTAGGAGAAATCAATTTCCACCGCTTCGCAGGTTCAGCGTAGGAAGGAATCAGGAATTTGTAGGAGGAATGATGGAATTTGTTTTGTTCTGCGGTCGTGTGTGTGGCTAAGTTGAAGGCCATGTAGCTAGCCCAAATCTGCTTTTCAAACCAAATAAGCATCAGAAGCACCAGAGCAACACCAAGAAGCCTAACGTTACACCATGCGTTACACACTCTTACGTTCTTTTTATATAGGTTATAGATAATAGATAGGAATGCAGCAAAATTATGTTGAATTGGAGTAAAGCAAAATTTGGGTGAATATATATATATATCAAGTTTTCATTGGGTAATTATTTGAATAAAGGAAATGTTCTTTCTCATCTAACTTGCATTTTTAGAAACTCTGTTAGCTACAAGGAATTTTTTTTTTTTTTTTCTTCTTTTCAATCTCAAAGGAACAGCTTGACAAACATGTAGTTGGTGATAGAATAAGATTTTTCATGTTTCACATAATATTTAAAAGTGTGGTTTTTTTTTTTTTTAATATGCGTAAATCGTTGGTTTCTTCTTTTTTTAAAGTTTTTCTTTTGGGAAGTATTTATTTATTTTTTTTTGAAACTCTAGTTTTTATCTTGGAGTTTTCGGGGCTTTTCTTTCTAAGCAGATTTTGAAGAACTTCTTTCTTATCTCGCTTCTTTAGATTACTTGATTTCTTATTATCTCTCCTCATTTAATATTTTGGTACTTTCTAATCGTTTGATATTTTAGCTGAGGAAAATAGTTATAGATGGCTGGGACAGGCCATTTAAGGGTTTTCGGGTTGGATTTAAGGTTTATAAGGGCTATATGTTTGGTTGGACAAGTGATTAAAGGGAATCAGCTAATAGCACTGTAGAACAGGGAAACAATTAAGCAAGAAAATATGGAAAGAGGGAAAAAAAAGAAAGGAGGCCTAGGAAATTAGGCTAAGGTTCTTAGGAAAGCTCACTTGTAAAAAGATGCAACACACATCCACCAAAAATAGGCAGCAAAAATATTTCTTCATGGATTGATCAAAAGAAGCCAAATATGTATATACAGGAGAGTGAGTTTGGAGGCCAATCAAACTTGGTGGCTGAGAAAAAATTCAGGCATGGGTTGTATTGATTCTCTAATGTTTGAACCCAAGCGAGTTTTATTCAAACTAAATCAATCAACTCACAAAGAAAAAAGCCATCTTTGCAGCCCATAAAAATTCAAGAAGAACACAAAAACAATAATATAGTCTAATTTAAAACCCTTACTTTTCCTTTGCAAGACCTAAGCTACAGTCCTGTCAAATGTTTGCTCTTGACTCTGTTTTCACCAATCTGCTGTACACAAGAAATGTTTTTTTTCAAGTTGTCTTTTTGATTTCGTGGCCTTATTTTATTGATGCTGTGTTGTTTTTTTTCTTTTTTTCTTTTTGTCTTTTTTTCTTTTTGTCTTTTTTTTTTTTTTTTTTTTCTTTTGGGTTATGCATATTAAGCTTAATTTCCTGGTCCCCCCCCCCCCCCCCCTGCTGTTTGGTTATGCCATTTCTTGTTTGTTTTCTTGGTTTGTTTTTTCAATTAATTTAAGGAAGTTGCTAATTTGATTCTCTTTTCTTTGTGTGTGTGCTCTTTGTATATTTGTTTTCTTGTTTGCCATTTCTTGTTTGCTGAGTTGTTTTTTTCAAGTTGGTTCAGGCATATTATCAAACACATGGTGAACAATATATGGAAGCCAAAACATCTCAATCTCTTAGTCAAAGATATTTGCAAACACATGGTGACAAAGCATCTCATACCAAAACAATAAAAATAAAAACAGAGCAACAATAAAATAAGGCCATGGAATCTCATAAAAAAACAACACAGCATCAATAAAATAAGGCCCTGAATGTATAATAACATTAAATACAAGTAGGCGTAAGACAAGAACACCCATAGAGAGAGAGAGAGAGAGACAAAGAAGAGCATACCGGTTATTTTGTTTGCTACAGATACAAATAGGACCGACATCAGCAGCAGAAAGTATATATATAATCCTATTTCTCCTTATCAGTTTATAGTCGGTTTGTTTTTGTTGTGTCTTGCTTTCCCAAGAGGTAGAATCAAGCAGGTGAGTCATCAGCATCAAGCAGCTGAATCATTCTGAGTACCATCCGCAGCCAAAAACTAGCAGGCGAAATGGACGACCAAAAAAAACAAACCAAACAGACTCATCGAAGCATCAACAATCGAGCCAGGACAAATGAGGGACTTTAAGGCGTTAGATTCAAAAGGAGCTACCTGCTTCCCTTCTTTTATATATGGGCAACAGAGGTGAGATTGCCATTATCTATTAGGACAAAGGGCAAAAATAAGAATTTGATACGTTATGTTAATATATAATATAGTAGACATAATATAGTAGACACTAGCCGGAAATTGTAGCCCACTACCACACTTTTACTTTATGCTTTCGGTGGTGTTAATATTGTTTAATGCCCCTCTTCTCTCTATAAAGAGAGCCCATTGTTTGTAAACTAAGACACAACATTAACAGATCAATACAGAGTTCATTCTCTCTTTCTCTCTCTCTCAAATTATTGTTTCATGGTATCAGAGCCCAGTAATACAATTCTAGCATTCTTCAATTTTGGTGCCTAGTCCTGTACACAGTGGAACTACACCAAACAGCTCGGAATGCCCTTACGATTCCAACGGCACCAAGCCCATCACCAGAAATGCTCCCACGCTTTCGCCACCTTTTGCTCTAGACGCCTTTGCTTCCGCTGCCGCGCCACACGCCGCTTTCCACTCAACTGCTCGGCGCTGCAGTATGCTACCGCAGCACCAGCGTGTGCCATTCGCTCACCGTGAGTCGCGTGCGCCCGTTCGCTTATTAGTGCACCGCGCGCGCCATTCTCGCTAATGTACGCCAGACGCTTTCTTATCACTGCGACGCTTCCTCGCTAACGTGTGTCACCGACATCATCATCACAAATTTCACCTTTTCCTAACTATTTTCAACCTTCCAGACTCAATGGTACACTCTATTTTACCTAATTTTGCTCCTACAGGTCTATTCCTATCAATTTAGCTCTACTCAACTATTATTATGGATCGTCATGATGCCTCCCATCCCATTTCCGTTACTTTGAATGGTTCTAATTATGTTCTATGGGCCCAAGCCATGTCCTCCTTCCTTAAAGGAAAGAAGCTCTGGCGAATTATCACCGGGGATGTGACCCAACCGGTCAAAGACACTGCTAAAACCACTGTTTCTACTGTTACTCCTACATATGAAGACCGACTTGAGGAATGGGACAGTAAGAATTACCAAATCATTACCTGGTTTCGAAATACTTCTGTTACCTCTATCAATCTTCAGTTTGGTCGCTTTCAGCTTGATTCTGTTATTACTCCTGCAAAAGACATCTGGGATTTTTTAAAAGAACAATACCAGACTACTGGTCTTGCTCATCAATATCAACTTCAGACAAACTTCATCGGATGCGCCAAGAATCTAGTCAGTCCATCAATGACTTCCTTTCTCAAATGTACTCCGTTTGGGACCAGCTTGCTCTTTCCGAACCGACTTGGCCTCACCGAGAAGATGCTGTCTTATTTACTGCTTATCGTAATCAGCAAAGGTTGGTGCACTTTCTCATGGCTCTCACTTCATCTTTTGAGCCAGTACGTGCTCTCTTCTTCATCGTCATCCCTTGCCCACTCTGGAACAAGCTATTTCTAAGTTGCTATCCGAGGAGACTCATCTTGGTACTCTCCAAACTCATCATGTGGACTCTGTTCTTGCCACTCCTCCGTACCGTCCATCTTTCATCCAATGGACCACTGCCTGCCTCTACTGTCAGAATCGGGGCCTTCCTTCCACACATCCCCTACTCAATTGCCCCGTTAAAACCTGCCGGTACTACAACAAACTTAGTCCTGGTCATCTGCAACAGGATTGTTTTCGCAATCCATCTCACTCATCCTCCAACAGCCACTCTTCTCGAGGTGGTTCTTCCCGGGAGAGCTTTCATCGTTCCGGGAGTTAGTCTCATTCTGGGAATCAGTCTCATCACACTGCTGTTGCTACTGCTGCCGTTGAGGGTTTCTCTGAGTTCCCTGCTCCGTCTACACCTCTCTTTTCTCAAATGGATGTAGAGGCCATGTTCAAACAACTTCTCTTCCCTTCTGGTACACCCCCTCCTACTGCCTTGTCTGTGATTCCAGGTAATTCGTCTTGGTATTTTGATTCTACCTGTTGTAATCATATGACCTCCAGTTCTACTATATTTTCCTCTATCTCTTCATCTCCTCATATTCCTTCAATTCAAACTGCTGATGGTTCTCTCATAATTGTCCATCATATTGGTACTGTTTCCACATCTTCTTTATCTTTGCCTCAAGTTTATCATATCCCCGCTCTCACTTTAAACCTTATTTCTATTGGTCAATTATGTGAACTTGGTCTAACTGTCACATTTTTTGCTACTCATTGTTTGGTGCAGGACCCTCAAACGGGGCAGGCTATTGGGATCAGTCGTAAGCACGGACGTCTCTATGAGCTCATTCACCTTCATGTTCCTGACTCTCCTCAGATCGCTGCTCCTGCATCTGCTTCCTCCTTATCTCATTTTCATCTTTGGCATTGTCGGTTAGGGCATATTTCTGTTAATCGCTTAAAGTCTTTGGTTTCTAGTGGACAATTGGGTCATGTAATTCCCGATACTTTCAATTGTATACCCTGTCTACTTGCCAAACAACCTGCTTTATCATTCAATAAAAGTACTTCTGTTTCCTGTGCGCCTTTTGATCTTATACATTCGAATATTTGGGGCCCCTCCCCTACTACTACTATGGGAGGATCTCGTTATTTTGTTGTTTTTATTGATGATTTTTCCCGTTTTACTTGAATTTTTCTCATGAAAACTCGGTCTGAACTTAAACACATTTATTATAGATTTGCCCAAATGGTCCACACCCAATTTTCCAAAACCATCAAACTTTTTCGCTCTGACAATGCTATGGAATATCGGGATTCAGATTTTCTTTCTTTTCTTCAGAGTCGTGGTACACTGCCTCATCGTTCCTGTGCCGGCACGTCCCAACAAAATGGCCATGCTGAACAGAAACATAGGCATATTCTTGACACTACTCGCGCTCTCCTTCTCTTTTCTTCCTGCCCTGAAAACTTTTGGGGGGAAGATGCCCTCACTGCTGTCTACACTATCAATTGTGCTCCTACCCCTGTCATCCATAATCAAACTCCCTTTGAACGTCTGCATGGCACTCCCCCTCCCTATGCTAATCTTCGGGTTTTTGGTTCTGCCTGCTTTGTTCTCCTTCAATCTCATGAACACACCAAGCTTGAACCTCATTCTCGTCTTTGTTGCTTTCTTGGGTATGGAATTGAACATAAAGGTTTTCGCTGTTGGGACCCTCTCTCTAAACGTCTTCGTATCTCTCGCCATGTTGTTTTTTGGGAGCACCAAATGTTTTCCTCCCTATCCTCCTTTCACTTACCCGCACTTTCCACTAATGTACTGTTTACTAATCCTTTCCTAGATCTCTTCTCTGATAATTTTGATGCAGGTTCCTCCTTCACTGAGACGCCCTTGCTCACTCCTGCTCCCGACCAGAATGCTCTCCCTGACGGTTCACCTCTCCCTGCACCACCTCCTTCTCCATCGATTCTTCCTCCTACCGATCCTCCTATGGGTCGACCACACCGGGTAACTCAACCTCCTATCTACCTTCGTGATTATATTGTTGGGTCTGCTGCCTTTTCTACTTATGAACCTACCTCCTATCGTGAGGCTTGTACTAATCCTCTTTGGCAGCAAGCTATGACTGATGAACTCCAAGCTTTGGACAAAACTCATACTTGGGATCTTGTTGATCTTCCTCCTAGCAAAACTGCGATTGGCTGCAAATGGGTTTACAAAATCAAGACTCATTCTGATGGCTCTATTGAACGCTACAAAAGCTCGTCTTGTTGCCAAGGGTTTCAACCAGGAATATGGGATTGATTATGAGGAAACTTTCTCCCCTGTTGCTCGGCTTATATCTGTTTGCAGTTTACTGGCTGTTGCTACTGCTCGCCACTAGGAGCTCTTTCAAATGGATGTCAAAAATGCTTTCCTCAATGGTAATCTTCTTGAGGAGGTCTACATGCAACCTCCACCTGGGTCCACTTTTCCACCTCATAAGGTTTGCAAACTACAGCGTGCACTCTATGGGCTCAAGCAAGCACCCCGCGCTTGGTTTTCTAAGTTCAGTTCTACCATTCATGACTTCGGGTTCACCTCTAGCTTCTATGACTCTGCTCTTTTTATACGGACTACTCTTCATGGTACCACTCTTCTCCTTCTGTATGTGGATGATATGATTATCACTGGTAATGATGCAGCTGCTATTCTCCACCTCAAACGTTTTCTCCACCGTCAGTTTGAGATGAAGGACCTTGGTACTCTTAACTACTTTTTAGGCCTTGAAGTCTCTCATGATTCTACTAGTTCTTATTTATCTCAGGCCAAATATGCATCCGATCTTCTGGCTCGTGCTGGTCTTACTGATTGCAAAACTACATCTACTCCAATTGATCCTCAGATTCGTCTCACTCTTCTCAATGATGCTACTCTTTATCGCCAACTTGTCGGTAGTCTTGTTTATCTCACAGTGACTCGTCCTAACATTGCCTATACTGTTCACATTATTAGTCAGTACATGTTGGCTCCTCGCACTCCCCACTATACTGCTCTACTCCACATCCTTCGCTACTTCAAAGGCACTCTGTTCCATGGCCTTCACTACTCTGCTTCCTCCTCTCTTGAACTGCGTGTCTTTTCTGATGCTGATTGGGCTGGGGATCCTACGGATTGACGCTCCACTATGGGATTCTGTTTCTTCTTAGGGGATTCTCTTCTTACTTGGCGTAGCAAGAAACAATCCCTCACTGCTCGTTCTAGCACCAAAGCTGAATACCGCGCTCTTGCTGATACTACTCAGGAACTTCTTTGGCTTCGCTAGCTTCTCACTGATATGTGTGTTTTCTCTTCTGGTGCTACCTCTCTTTATTGTGACAATCAGAGTGCCATTCAGATTGCTCACAATGATGTTTTTCATGATCGCACCAAGCATATTGAGATTAATTGTCATTTCATTCGACAGCATGTTACACGTGGTACTGTTCATCTTCTCTCTATTGCTTCTGCCGATCAACCTGCTGATATTTTCACCAAGGCTCATCCTCCTGGGCGCTTCCGTGATCTTGTTTCCAAACTCAACTTAGTCGATGCCTACCCTCATTGAGTTTGCGAGGGGCTGTTAATATATAATATAGTAGACATAATATAGTAGACACTAGCTGTAAATTGTAGCCCACTACCACACTTTTACTTTATGCTTTCGGTGGTGTTAATATTGTTTAATGCCCCTCTTCTCTCTATAAAGAGAGCCCATTGTTTGTAAACTAAGACACAACATTAACAGATCAATACAGAGTTCATTCTCTCTCTCTCTCTCTCTCTCTCAAATTATTATTAGATTCAACCTGCTTGCTTTCACTATTTTATATATAGGTTATCCTTGAGGCCCTCTCATTCATTTCCTACTAGCAACGGCTCAGATAAGCCGTTGGACATCCAACGGTTCAGATTAAAAAAAAAAAAAAACAAAAATGAAATTTCAAACATTCCCGCCTAAACAAACTCACCCAAACCCAAAGCTATATAGGTTATACACGCACTTCTTCTCCTCCACAGAACCCCCCTTCACCAGCGACCTACTCCCGATGGCAACCCAAGCTTGACGGTGACCCACTCCCGACGCCGACGACCCACTCGTGAAACCCAACCCAACCGATCGAGGTGAATCTTTTATCTAACTGCTTCGCAAACACACAGCTTTCACGCTCGTCTCCTACACCTCACTGAACCCCGTCTCACCGGCGACCCTCTCGACGGCGACCCACTCCCCAAACTTAACCTATTGCTTTGCCCTCATTCTCTCTGCCCTCATTGGGGAGTCTTTCTTGCTGCTGAAATGGGTACAGAGATAAAAGAGCTTGAACACTGTCTGAAACTGCTGATCTCAGCCGTTGCAGCCCTTCTCCACGAGTCTGAAAGGGGAGAGTGTTAAACACTGTCTTTGCAAAGGCAGAGGTCTCGCGGGCAGAAATGGGGTTGAACACTGTCTGAAACTGCTGTCCATCTGTTGCTGTTGTTGTACATCTATTGTGAATATAAAAGAGCTTGAATTTGTTCTTGTTTTTGTGTGAACATGTATAAGGGTTAAATGTTTGCTGAAATTGTTTTTTGTTTATAGTTGCTGAAATTGGGCTGAAATGTGTGTTATGGCTTGTATTCACACTGAAATTGTACTGAATTTGTTGTTTATAAATGCTGAATTCTTGTTGCAACATATATGACTGTTCAATTCTTGTTGCACCAGTGCTAGTTAAGGTGGTTGTGTGTTCAATTTTTGTTAGTTTCTATTGATACATTTTTTTAGCATTTCTTGATATTCTGCAAATGATTTTCTTGTAGGATATGTGAGTGTGATGTTCCACTTTCTTGCTAAGAATTTGGAAGGGGAAAAGTAAAAAAAAATCAAAGAAACACGGAAAAACAGAGCAAAAGAAAATAAACCCACTTTTTTTGTTTGTTTTTTTTTTTTCCTTCCTCTGTTGTGAGTGGTTCGAACAATCAATTGGCAGTGTATATTTTTTCTTCTAATTCTCCTTGATCACTAATCAAAATGGACAAAATGATTAATCAAGTTCTGTATTTAGTTCTCAATTGTGGAAATGACACTAAATTAATCAAGTTCTGTATTTAGTTCTAATTCTCCTTGATCACTAATCAAAATGGACAAATTGATTACAATTTCCAACTCATTTGCTGTATGAAAAACACCATCTCAGAAACATTTCTTCATTCAATTGGATTCACTAAGAGCTGGACATTTCTCCTTCAACACCCTTTCCCTTACCTTAGTTTCCTGTACCATCATCATATGCAAATGTCAATTTCTATGTTTAGCTTCACAACCCAAGAGATGTTTCACTTATATCACAACATCTCACCATACCATTTTTACTTTCCCAGAAAATACAGCAACCAAAGTCAGTGCAAATGAAGAAGACTGCAAATAAGGAGTTTAATCAAAGAAGAAGACTGCAAATAAGGATTTTTACAGAGAACTCTTCTCCAGAAATTACCAGACTCATCCTCTTCCTCCTATATAAATCCCTTGCTCCTCCTCAACTTGTCAATCGAATCGAACCAAAATTGAACTCAATCTTAATCAATCTTCTCAATCTCGATTACAGATTCTTCACTTGAAGAAAAAATAATTATCAGAAATGGCGATGATTCCAAGCATCTTCGGAGGCCGACGAGGCAACATCTTCGACCCATTCTCTCTCGACATTTAGGAGCCCTTCGATGGCTTCCCTTTCTCCATCACTCCTCCATTTCTGCCAGCAACTGATCTCAGCAATTTCAGACCACTACCTTTGCAGTTTCAAACGTTCCCGCCCGTCGGGAGTAGGTCGCTGGTGAAGGTGGGTTCTGTGGAGGAGAAGAAGTGCGTGTATAACCTATATAGCTTTGGGTTTGGCTGAGTTTGTTTGGGCGGGAACGTCTGAAATTTCAAATTTTTTTTTTAATCTGAACCGTTGGATGTCCAACGGCTCATTTGAGCCGTTGCCAGTAGGAAATGAAGGAGACGGCCTCAAGGAGAGGATTCGGACTCCTAGATATGATACATCCCAAAATTCTTAGATACCAGTTGTGTGTATGTGAGAGTTATTGTATTAATGATAATAAAGTATGCCACATCAAATAGTAAATACATATAATTAAAATAGATAATAAACATAGGATTACTCTTTTTCTTATTACTTATAATTTTTATCCTCGTATAAACTTGAATTATTTTAGTTTTTGTACATCTCATAAATTAGTTCTTGAAATTAAAGTTAGCGAAACAGTTAGAAAATGCAATCTTTTTTTCTTTTTTTTTTTTTGGTACAACGGAAGGTGTTAAAAAAAGTGCCATCTCAAAATATAGGAAAAGTGACTATTTAAAACACATGACTGTTAAAATATTACTAAAGTTAATTACCTAAAGGTTATGTTTACAAATGTTATGGTAGTTCAGATCTTATCTCAGATTTTTTGAATCAGTAAGTCCTATTTAATAAAATTGATAATATTATTATTTTTTTAAAATTTTTAAAATTTAGAGCATTATCAATTTTGCATATTAATGTTCCAAATAATTGTTACACTAACTGACAAAAAAAATAGAGAATGAGATTAAACATTTTTGTCCTTCTATTTATTGGTTTGATTCAACTATTCAATAAAACCGAGAACATTATCAGTTTTTTTTTTTCAATTTTAAAACTAAAAAAATTATCAATTTTTTTATTTTTAAAGTTTTTTTATTCAATTTTGCACATCAATGTTCCAACATCATACTCCTTTATAGATACAAAATTTTCCATTTTGTACAAAAATTAATTCAGTTTTTTCAATTTTTTCAAAAAAAAAAAACAATTAAAATTTTTTTTGGCCCATTTTTTTTTAGTTTTTTCAATTTGAAAGTTGATATTTTAGAATTTTAAAAATCAAAATAAATGTCAAATCATCATGTTCCTTTATAAATAATCATAAATAATAAACAATTATTATTTGAAGGATAATTCTAATTATTAAAAATTTAATAAGACTTGAAGGTCTAAAAAATCTTAGTTAAGATTTAATGAAATACAAGTTCATAAATTAGAACTTATGTGTAAATGTCCCATATTACTATTATAAAAGATGATTGTCCCAAAAAGTGATTATTTAAAAATTATGATAATTGACAATAGTATTTAAAAAAAAAAAGTAAAGATTTTTTAAATAAAATAGAAAAAAAAAAGAGTTTACTGTAGAAGACATTCAAAAACATAGCCAACTAAAATAGAAAAGTAAGTTTTTCAGTCAAAATTTGATTAAATTTTATCTAGTTTGATGCAATGCCCTAATCTTATTATTGAATTCGTCTTTCA
Organism: Camellia lanceoleosa; assembly: GCA_025200525.1. Lineage (NCBI taxonomy): Eukaryota > Viridiplantae > Streptophyta > Magnoliopsida > Ericales > Theaceae > Camellia > Camellia lanceoleosa. Next base: position 181,462,202 of record CM045761.1, on the reverse strand, counting down.
TATAAAATAGATTTCACACATTTAATGGGACTACTCATCTTAGATGAGATAATTGTGTATGATTTCATGCATTTAAAATTTCTCATTTATTAAATGAAAAGAGTTACAAAGCATCACCTTAAAAAATAATATGGACTAATTATAATATGATCGGCCCATTCTATAAGTGACATTTATTAACTAGTCATTGGAAAAATTATTCAGTATTCGGGTCCCTCGCATCAATTTTTATCTCGAGCACATATCGGAGATGTTATTAATAAATAAAAATAATATTCTTTTAAAAAAACAAGATCGAAAATCCTATTTTATTGGAATTCACATCTTCAAAAATGTGAAAAATTAAAACATTTTGTACTCTTTTTATTTTTATTTTTTGGTATATTCAATTATAATGATTTCAAATCAAAATTGATGTAGGGATTCTAAACTATTGAATAATTTTACTCATGATCATTGATTATTGTGGTTAAAATTATATATGTATTTTTTAATTGAGGATTGCTATATATCAAATTTTTTTTTTAAATATCAAATGAGAAAATATAATTTACTTTTATTAATTGTATACTAATTATCTCCAAACATGGGAATTATTGTAGGAAATGAAAATAAAAGGCTGAAAACAAACAAATCCAGGACATAAGAGTGCAAATTGAACCAAGCGGTGTCATGGCTATCCTCATGGCCCAAAAGCATCTTCACTGCCTCTCTCATGGTGGGTCTAGCATCTGTACCTGCCTCCACACATTGCACAGCCACCCTAACCAGATTTTCCATCTTACTCCTCTCACATTCACCCATCATGACAGGGTTTATTATTTCTTCAATCCACAATGCCTCTGAACCATTCATGTTCTTCCTCACCCAAGTTTCCAATCTTTCACACCCCTTATCTTTTTCACCCTCAACAGCGTCGCGGACTCCCGTTGGGCTCCTTCCTGTGATCATCTCCAACACAACAATCCCACAGCTATAAACATCGACTTTGGAAGTAATTGCGAGATTGAAAACCCATTCAGGAGCCATGTAACCCCTTGTTCCTCTTTATCTTCTAAAAACTTGAATTTTGGCCACCACCCTTATTTAGTAATTTGGATAGGTCAAAATCTGCTACCTTTGGTTGGTAATTTGTGTCTGAGTATGTTCTGAGGCTTCACATCACAATGCCGAACCCATTCCAAACACTCTTCGTGCAGATAAGCTAGGCCTTTTGCAATGCCAGCCGCGATGTTGAACCTCTTGTCATAGTCAAGTTTATTGGAATACAAATTTTTTTCCAATGATCCGTGTTCCATGTACTTGTAAACCAAAAGCTTGTGCTTTCGCTCCGCGCAATATCTCCACATCTCTACCAAGTTCATGTGGTTTAGCCTTCCAATGGTGCTTACCTCTGTTAGAAATTCAGCTTCCCCTTTGTTAGCTTTGTTGAACCGCTTAATTGCTGCAACTCGATGATCGGGTAATATGCCTTTGCAAACAACTCCATGACCACCTCTCCCAATCTCTTCACTGAAACCTCTTGTTGCCCTTTTCATTTCTGCATAAGTGGATTTTTTAAATGTCGTTGCACCGAGGAAATAGCCTTGCATTTCTGGACCCGAATAGTTGGGGGGTTTTTAAGTACCAAAAAAGATATCAAAAGTATACATAGCATCTCAACAACTCCTATTGCGTAGGCAAACCAAACCAACAAATTCAAGAACTTGTTTCCATCGTTCGTTTTATAAACTTGATCCAATTGTGTAGTGTTCTTTCAAGCAATTCAATTTCATTTCTTTAACAGGTAATGCATTTGATGAAAAAACACCACTTTTTTTTAGAAACATTTAGCTTGACATAGTGTTCCAAGTAAATTTTGGGAATGTTTCCCATTGAGTAGTTGTGACTTGGCATAGCAGTTGTAAACACCACTTTCAAATTTGAACAAGAACCCTTTGCATATCAATGTTTGCAAACACATTTCCTTGCAACTCTCTAAGGTGGAGTTCTTAGAAACATTATCCTCATACCCATACAATTCCATATGATCCACCACGACAAAACTAGCCTTGCGATCATTATCAGGAAGATTGTGTTCTAATTCACACCCATAAGACCAATCACTCTGATTCTTGATCTTATGCCCTGGCAGACAAGAGCACCCCCTACCGGAACCAGAACCATAACTACAAATACTGTTGGGTCCACATAGTCCATGAACCCTGCAAGGATCAGCCATGGCTTGCCATGTTACGGTTCAATTACCAGTCTTCTCATCTAAGCTATACAATCCAAGATTACCATTGAATTTGAGGGTCAATCTTCTTTGAATCCCCAAACCAAGATCAACAGATTTAAATTTCAAGAAATCAGATGATACGAAATAACCTGAAGTGTCAAGTATTGCAATTTTGCAGCTATTGAATGTTGTTCTTCCAGAATCCCACGGCATGAGCCAGGGGTCAGTCCAATAAATGCTGGAAACTTCTGGAACATTGTAAAGAAGGCTTGGAAGATTATTGTTGTCGAAGAAAAGCTTGTAGAAACCAGATGAGTGGTTGGTTTGGCTTCGTGAGGAGACAAGGGTTGTGTATCTAGTGAACATTTGGAGAGGAAGAAGTGTGTCTGTGGGTGAATCAAAGCTCTGCCAAAGAATGGAACTTTTCGATGAATTGAGAACAAGATTACCAGAGTTGAGGAGGGCTAATTGCACCATGGTAGCCGAGGTAGTGGTGGTATTGGACCAGATGCTGTTTTGACTAGCGTCAGTTAAGGTGAGATTGCCATATTTGAATAGTGAAAGCTTTGAGGCTTTTCCGTTTGTAGGTTGGCCTCGGTTGGCTGTCCAGACAATAGTAGGACTCGATGATTTGGCAAATTAGATGGCAAGGATAAAAGCATTGTCGCCAACTGGGTGAAACCCGGCTGTGAAAACACCGTTTGGTGAAATCAAAATGTCATTTGGTTTCTCCACAGAAAGAGACAAGCGTAAGTGTAAAGTGCTGCGAGTTGTTGATGAAGATGGAATCACCAACATGGAAAATATGAGGAAGAAGGAAAGTGAGATGTCCATGTAAGATTAAGAAAATAGTTGAGGAAGGGATTTGTGGAGGAAGAAAGAGTACTGTGTAAACCTTTACACATCCAAGCTATCAATACCAAGCAATTGCAGTGTTTTCAGTGATATTTGGTTGGCATAGGTTTGGTTTATTGGAATAACATAGAATAAAATTATTGTTTTATTAAATCATTTTTTTTTAAGATGGTATAAGGCCGAAGCCCGAAATTAAATCATGTTTGTTTCGATTAAAATTGTAGATACAATTGTGAGATAATTTTCACTGTATTCGAAAAGAGGATTAAGAAAGGGGAGAGTCCGTTTGATTACAAAAATAAAAAAATAATAAAATAACGAAAAACATATTCGTATTTTATTACAGAAACAAAACAAAATCTAGAAAGGAAAACTAAAGAAAAACAAGAAAGTAAACCAAACATTTACAGTATTATCTTCGCAGAAATTTTGATCATGTCAAGTGTTCAACACTATGTCCTTAAGGTAGATTCGTCTTCTCCATGGTACTTTTAGATTATAGATGTCAATCTCCCAGGATAAAATGATCAACGACAACTAGTAGCGGCACTACTAACTAATTGCCCAGCAAATACACTCTGTGTATATACTCATTCTCACAAAAATTTATGTAGCAAAATGTAGGAAGTAACAACAGAAAAGAAGAACGAAAATTGGATAATAAACTAAATGGAGGACTTGTCTATAGAAGACTTGGTGGCTATTCAAGATAGAGTTGAACATGCATGGAACCTGTTCGGTACAGTTTTGAACAGGTAAAGAATCTTTTCGGGTTGGATTTGAACATGTGCTTTACAGGTAAAGCACCTATTCAAGTTTCGGAATTTATTTTGAATTTCAAACCGAAATTCAAATTCCAAACGGTAAGAATTTAATTTTAGAAAAAATAAAATTCAAATGTTTTTGGCCAAAAAATATAAGCATTAGGCAAGCCCAACCCAACTTCACACACGCGCCTAAGCCCAACCCAGCCTAGCCCAGCCCACTCGAACAACAGCGCATATGTGTTTGTTTTGGGTCCAATGGATCTAACCCACTTTGCCCATAATCTCACCCTTCCACAAAACTTGGGTATCCTTTGGGGCCCTCCACAAGATGCAAACTCAAAGCTTATAAATCCACACCAAGTTTGCCCATCAAAACAATATGGGACAAATCTTGACTCCATCCTTTATGAAAATTTCACCAAAACACTATTTTCATGGTGCTCATGTTGGCATCGATTCACCCGATAATTGTTTTGAGCAATCAAATATACGATGTGAATCGTTATGCGGCAAAGAACGCGTTGCTACATAGACCAGCCAACTTTGGCGCATATGTCCCACTTAAAAAATAGACCAAAGTTTTATAAAAACTTTTTTTTCCCCAAACCATTTCTTACAATCCCTCACATGAATGGAATTTGATGACAACGAAAATGCAATAATATGCAGAATTTGTCAAGAGAGTATAAATCGAAAATATCTTGCATCAGGATAGGTAGCTTTCGGCCTTGAACCTGCCCTAGTGATAACCTATCGAACTTACTTGCTAACCAATAGACGCGATGCCTTGAATTGTTCAGCTTTAATCTAAGCCAAGACAATAAATTTCACACAAAATATCTTCTGATACATTGCGATTCTCACGGTTGTGTTCATTTTGGCCTTGAACGTTCTTGGTTATTTATGAGTACTCTATAGAATTTATCATGGAACCACCCCAATTTGACACTCATATAGGTGATTCTTATTAAGAGTATCCCTTATACTCATCTTGACTTTTTATTCTTAAGTCAAGATGAAAAACCTAGAAATCCCCTAGATATTAATTTGTGATTATGTATCAATTTTAAGCAGTAAATATCAATTCCAATCAAACAATCAAGACAAATCGACATAACGATTTTAACCTGGAAAAACCACAATTGGAGCACCTCCAATTGTGATAAAAAATCACGAGCCAAAGCCACAAAACAATCCACTAAGAAGACAAAAGGAATTACACAAGTGCACTCTCAATTACCTAGCGAATCTATGCCCGAATTGAACTAACCCCTATATGCCTCTTCTACCATTGTCTTCACCTCGGAATTGTCTTTCCCAACATTGAATCCACAATGCCGATGTCGAATCACGACGATGAGCCACTTTGGAATCCACCAAAGCTTCAGGCCCGAATTCCCTAGAATCCACCGAAGAAGAACACTCTCTTTTGTATAGAATGAACAAACAATCATTTGATTTATACTTCTTAAACCATGAGTTGAATACTCAATCAAACATAAAAAAAAAAAAACTAGCAAAATAGCCCCAGAAGAAAATCCTAGAACCCTCAAAGAAGATTTGGGAGCCGTAACCCTAAAATCTGACTGAAACACATATTTATAGAAATCTGTTTCGCGATCTTCGCTCGAGTGCAGGAATGGCCGCTCCAGCACACAAACGGCCGCTCGAGCGGACAAGCAACTTCGAATGCATTTTTGCATTTTGCTTCAGGGGCGCTGCCCCTCAACCCCACCGTGGTGCTGCCCCAGACCCGCCAAGGGGCACTGCCCCCTGGACCCCAGCTCGATCCCCATCATAGTTAGTGAAGTGGCAAACATGAAAGAATTAACACCACAAACTTCTCTACATAGGTACAATTCGGGTTGGATTTGTATCTAAAAACTCATAGCCTCACTGAAATAAAAGTGCAAATACAAGTACAACTAAAAGCAGTTTTATCAAACGGGATTACCAAGAATAAAAACCTAACACAAGATATAAGCAATCATGAAAAGCAAAGCTTATCCTTAAACCCCTGCATACAAATCATGTTGCAGATATCACTCTCATCATAAGAATGGATAAGGAATTTAATCCCTTAGTAATTTTTGAGGAGCCACACATAATTTAGTTGTCCCTTTGAATTTAGTTCTTGGGATCTCCAGTCATTTAAGTAGGGTTATCATTATGATAACTCTTATGTAATAGGCCTTAATCACATTCCCTTCGATGAACTATATACTTACTCTTTTGCTAAATCTTTTCTTAATGGATCCACGATATTCTTCTTAGATTTTGGTCTCTCCAAGCTATGTAAAAGAGGCGATGGACATAGCTCAAACTTTTCTAGAGTAAGAGGAACAATAGGTTATATGGCTCCCAAGTGGATTTCCAATCTCCAAATCACATCCAAAGTTAATGTTTATAGCTATGGAGTGGTGGTGTTGGAGATGGTTACTAGAAAGAGCCCGATGACAAGTCCTTATACCTCTGGCAATTCAAGGGAGATGGAACAGAAGGGGCGTTAAATGGGTGAGAGAGAAGATAAATGAAAGTGTAGTGAACGAATTGTGGCTTAAAGAGATCATAAACCCAGTGATGATGAAAAGTATATGATGCAAGCAAGATGGAAATATTGATTAAAGTGGCCTTGCAATGGGTAGTGGAAGACAAAGATGCAAGACCAACTATGAGTCAAGTGATAGAGAAACTTCTACATCATGAGAAAGGTGATTATTAGCAAAAGCAAAGGTCTTAGCAAAATAAATCAAGATTATTAGAAAAGGTAGTTTATGAATAAAACGTTGCCAAGAGATCACAATGGAAGAAATTGAAGCATCTCTAAAAGTAATAAGCAACAATCATGTCTCTTGCAAGCATGGCAAGGGATGTGGCTACTTAGCTAAACTTCACAGGTTGTCACAAGTTATTTTTGACCTCCCGAGTTGTGAGAAATTGTTATGTTCTTTTTAATTGTCAAGGATCTTTTGTTCAAAATTTTTTTCTGTTCTCTCGTCTTAATTTTTCACAACCGGTAAGACATTTTTTGAATTATCATGTTAAAAGTTCCTTGGTAAATGATATATTAGAAAACCTCACAATAAAATAAGGAATATAATTCACTTGATTTGAATGAAATCATATTAAACAAAGAAAAAAAAGTAACGCTAAAAGAATTAATTAGACTTTTGCAAGAAAAAATAGACTGGTCTCTTATGTGGGTTCCAAATAATTTATTAATTGGATCATTTACGAAGCTTGCCACATTGAATAATATTAAGATAATTTTATGAGAAGTTTGTACTATGTATCAATTTTTATAATTTTTAATCATTCCAATTGGCCATAAACAATAATTTAAACAATTTAAACTTAATTCGATCTACTGGCTGCTCAAATGGAACCACCCCATACTTTCCTTCTAGCCTCTCAATGTTTGAGTTTCAGATCCATTTGGATTAAATATTGTGTATAACAATGATACCGCATAGTGATATTACCAATCAATAACAAATCCGAAATGAGGCAGTGAGGATTACATTGTTGGGCTAATAGGAGAGGAGATATCCATCTAATCCTATTTTGGGGTCTTTTGTTGATAGGTGACACCATGATACAGTCAATATTTATTCCCATGAGTCCAAGCCAGTCCCTTGATTTCTTATCCTTCTAGTCCACAAAAGAGCTATAAATGTACAATGAAAAAATTCTAAAAAAAAAAAAATAATAAAAAAAAATAAAACTAGAAAAACGAATTACATGACATAGATTCAAACTTAGTGAGGTGTAAGTTACACTCGGACTAAATTTGGGTGAAGCATTTTTGGACAATTTTTAGGGCATGTGAAATGAACTCTAACATTCATCATAATCATAACACTATTAACATTTCCTAGTTTCCCTAGTAACGAATATCTTAGTATGAAAATTTGCTAAGTGAATATTTTTCTTTAGTTTTTTGGATAACTAATTTTATTAACACATCAAAATTAAAATAATTAATAGTGGTAGTAAAAGCTACCCTTCAACTCAAATAAAGTAAAAGTAGAAGTAGAAGCTAATTTTTTAGAAAATGTTCAAAACAAATGCAAGCATAGGAGCAATGTTTCATTCGTCGACCATCAACAAAGTCAAAACATGCAAGATCCATTTATTTTACTACAATATTGTAAAGAAAGTAAAACACACATACATTGTCCAAGAATGCAAAACTCAAAATCAGAGAATTGCTCATATCAGCGAGAGAAATAGAGAATCTGACAAAGACAGAAAAAACAAGAGAGAAAGATTAAAAAATCTTATCTTTACACTGGATTTAGCTGAGAGATTTGAAAAATAATTTGGTAATAGAAGGGGAAAAGGTATGTATTTCATCTACCTTTTCGTTTTTCTTTTCCAAATGTCTTTTCAAATCTCTCAATCAAACACAACGTTAGGGTCGCTTGTGCTCTCTACAGTGGATTAGTCAGGAAAAGCTCTAGATCGGTGCTTGAGTTGCGTGATCGACACTTTACGGTGGCTTGTGGAGCTGGGGATGAGGTCCAGGTGCGGCAGGAATTGGCTCTCTCAAATAGATAGAGAGAGAGAGAGAGAGAGAGAGAGAGAGAGTAGAAAAGGGTTTTTTTAAAAAAATGAGAAAATTACAAACGAAGTAAATTTTTTAAAAATAATTATAAATACATGAAAAAAAAATTTGATTTAATAATTTAAATTTATAGGTTTTACCATAGTTTGTATTTTTTTTTGGTAAATTATACTTTGTCTGTTTTATGTTTGGCTACTTTCTCATTTTCACCCTAAAAAGTTTTTTTTTCTCATTTTGATTCTTCATATTTTAAGTTTTTTCATATTATTCTTAAAATTAATTTCTGTTCAGAATTAGATGGAAAATATCATGATAACTGTCACATGACATAAAAAATATTATATTTGGATTTGAGTTTATGTCAAAAGTATGAGTTATATAATAAAATATTTTTATACAATGTGATTGTCAATGTGTTATTTTTTGTCTAATTTTTAGTAAAAAATTGTTTTAGGAGTTAATTGGAAAAAATTTGAAAAAAAAATTAAAAAAAAAAAAAAACTTTAAAGATCAAAATGAAAAAGTGACCGAATATAAAATTGGCAAAGTGTAATTTATCCCTTTTTTTGAGTGTTGCTATTAGCACCTTCCTTTCTTCTTTGGACCCCCCACTTCTTTGAACCCCCATCCAACTAAATAAGGCCGCTCCATTTTCTCTTTGAACCCCTACCTTAATTCCAACTATACCCTTACTCTAACCTACCTTCCCAACTCAACCATTGTTAGCTCCGGCAACAACCTTCACCGCCGGCACCACTCTCCGGTCAACTCCAATCCCTAGCAGCTTCAGATACCGTCAATCCAGAGCCACCGCCTCGAGCCACTGTCACAAGCCCTCTCTATTTCTCTCTCGCCACCATCACTTAGCCACCATCGTCAGTCGCTGCTCATCCAAACTCAAATCGCAACGGCAATGAAGGCGACTAGGGTTTGAGGCCACAGATCTCGACGGTAGTTAGGGTTTGAGGTCACAAATCATGACGGTGGCTAGGGTTAAGATCTCAAATCACAACGGCGATAGAGGTGGCTAGGGTTTGAGGTCACAGATTGTCGTCCCCATCACCATCGTGCCTCTAAACCTTATCAACCTAACCATGCATAGAGAGAGAGAGAGAGAGAGAGAGAGAGAGAGAGAGAGATTGCAGTGGCATTGGGGTTCGTGATTGGTAGGAGTGGAGATCGCGATTGCAATGGAGATTGCAATTTCAGAATAAGAAGAAGAGGGAGATGGAGGTGGCAACTGGAAGTGAGGGGCTGGCCGGCAGCTGGTGGAGGTGGTAGCTGGAGTTGAGAGAGGTTAGGGTTTGGGTTTGAAAAATTAGGGTTAGAAGATAAGGGATAAGGGTAAAAGTGAAATTTTATGTTGAGATATAATTGGAAATTAAAAAAAAAAAATGAAAGAGGTAGGGGTCCAAAGAAAAAAGGTAAGTGTTAATAGCAGCATTCCTTTGTTTTTCATCTTTCAACTGATATGCTATTTCCCCAAAAAAATTACGGTTATGGGGTGGGCAAATTGGGTATGGATGGGTCTATGTTAAGTGACATCAAGGATGAGTGCGCTGGAAACCACCAATGGAAGGGTGGTTTAAGGTTGATGCTGCTGTCTTCGGGGATCAAAAGACGATTAGTGTTGGGATTATTATTCACAACTTCAACGGGGAAGTGGTTGCTTCCTTGTCTAAAAAGATTGAAACTTGGGTTAAGGCAGATTGTGCTTGAAGCTTTTGCTATTTTAAACGCTGCGAATTTTGCTAGTGAAGTCACGATTCTAGATACTCACTGACAATTGTCAATGCCGTTCGTGATGTTGGGTATTTGTTCTCTTCTCTCTTTTTGGACACATTCTCTCACAGAGTCATCGCCAAAGGTTGGGTTTCCGTCAGTTTTGAATCTCTAATACGCAGCGGGAAGGTAACAAAGTGGGTCATGCATTGGGTAAGATGGCCAAGTCAGTTGTTGGTTGGTTAGCGGATACTCCACCTAATTTGGCTACCTTGCTCTGTTTGGATTGTTTATAATTGTTTTGTTTGTTTTGGTTGAATTGGTATCCATTCAAAAAAAAATATATATATATATATATTGAGTGCGGGTCAGTGCGATTCTCAACAAACGAATAATTTTTGAAAAGCTGTATTAATCGGGTGATGCTATGGTACATTTAGATGTACCATACATTTAGTTATGAACTTATATGATTTTATATCATAACCAATACCGTATTAGTCATAACTACTACCATATTAACTCATAACTTAGTTATATTCAATTATTTACTTATACCATATTACTTTATAACCAGGTCATAACTAAATTATTTAAATAATTCAACTCTCAAATAGGCAACCGGTGTAACCGGTTACCAAACACAAAGCAAAGTATCAGAGTAGTCCAATGGTCCCAAGTCAGTTGGCCTCCCTCTCTTGCTCTGGCTCGTGCTCTTGCTCTTCTCTTCTTCTCCCTCCTCTCTTCCACAATAGCCGAAGCTTCAGCCATTCCCGAAGACCACCAGCCCCGTCGGCGTCGAGGCCACCATTCTTTCACTGTAGACATCTTTCTTCATAACCTCTCACTCTCTCGACATCAAGAACTAGTTGCTTCCATTCTAATCGAATATTTCCAAGAGATATTTTCTGCAGCTCAAGTTTGTTTCTAATTCTAAACTTCATTTACATTAGGGCTTTTGATTTGAAAACCCTAACCCTTATTGAATATCTGATATTAAGTTTGGTTCTCAATGAAAATTAACATCTGTATCCAATAGTTGTGCCACTCTGATTTCAGAACTCTAACTATGAAGAATGAATATCTGATATTAATTTTTATTTTATCAGCTTTTTCCTTTGAAAAAGTTCAAAATTTGTAATCCAACTATTGGCTCTTTCTCTATCTCTCTTTGATTCTATCTAGAATCAGCAATGTCATTGATGGCATTCCCAAATCATCCTCTGTTTCTTTGATCACATTCCCAAATCATCCTCTCTTTGATTCCATGCCCATTTCAAGAATTTTTCTTGTCAGCATATCCAAAGCTATACTTCCATCACCTGTACACATTCCATGTCTCGTGTCTCATTTCAAGAACAACCCAACACACAAACAGCACCTGTACAGGTTTTTTTTTTTTTTTTTTTTTTTTTTTCTGGGAGAATTTTTTCTCCCTTTATTTTCCTTAGGGAAAATGGAGTTTTACAATCAATTGCTTCAATCTTGGTTTGATTTATTAATAGGACATGTCTATATTGATTATATGCCCCAGATAGAACAACACAGCATGAAGTCCATAGATTATTAAAAATTCTAAAAGAAAATGAAACAACAATAGAGAAACTAATTTAGATTAAGTTTATACAAAAAGTGATCGCATAATTGATGATTACAATATATATGAATAGATAAGCTTTTTAAAGTGAAATTGTACAAACAAATTTTGTAAAATCTTATTCATTCATATAATTTGTGTTCAATTTTCTATTAATTTCTATAATTTAATTACTTACAACAAGTAAGTAGAAAATAATGATCAAGAAGGCAACATTGAATATATTAAAAATGCAAAGAAACCAAAAACAATCCTAAATGAAAAGAACAAATTGCAGTTGCTTGTGTTCTTATTATGTAGAAGAACAGATAAATGATGAATTACAACAAGAACAAACTCATGACAATAAATCAAATGTAAATAGAAACTTCACCCATAATATATATTAATCTAACCTTGCCATGGTGTTTGATTTTGGTTCTGCTGATCATATGAAGATGATGGTGAGTTCATATGATCAAGCCCAGCCATGTTTGGAAACCCCCTATGAGAGATTGTTCTAAGCTGTAAGAAATCCCTAGTCAACCCATCATTGCCACCTCCACCACTGCCGCCTTCATTACTTCCCTTCACTGCCATCCCTTTGGCATTACATGGTCTAATTTATTTTTTTTATCACCCAAGTAGAGAGAGAGAGAGAGAGAGAGAGAGAGAGAGAGAGAGACAGCTTAATCCTCCAAGGTGACCATAAGGGACGAAAGAGCAACAAAAAGCACAACAAAATATAATGACCTTCAATAAACCCCTCCCACTTCCAACTTAGTTACTCCCACTCTTTCTAGCAGAATTAGCAACCATCCTTGGCTTCTTTTTCTTTTTCTTTTTCTTTCTTTCTTTTTTTTTTTTTTTTTTGGCTTCAATAGAAGCTATCAGCTTTATAGCCTCATTCTCAAATCCTTTGCACTTAAACTATTAACTTTCTTCATAACCCAATTTGATACCTAAGACCTATAGGCCAAACTTTGAAACAGGCCACCTTCCTGAAAATTAACCACCTTCTGGTTGATTCTCCTCTCCATAGCCACCAACTCCTTACAGTGTCAACCTCAACTTACAATGACTACCTCTCTAACATGAAGAATCTTAAACGTCAGTAAAGGCAACATTGATCATTCATCAAACAAGCTTTGTTCTTCCTTAAAATGAATTTACATATGAATATATGAGTGGTTTTTCATCAATAAAATTCATGACGAGGAAGTACTGAAATTATGCTTGTTAGACAGAGACAGAGTAGCGATAAATCTATAAATTTTTCAATAAATGAAGAGTGATTAGATCATACATTTATATAGTGCAAGGATAATTGGGTAAAAGCCTTGCCTATTATTAACACAACCATCTTTGTTATAATGCTGGGCTCCAACAAGCTTCTTTCCCACATCTTGTAATTGTTGTCTCATTGACACTAAATAGACTACAAAAGACACGAACCAATTAATAATTCACAAAAGTAGAAAACTACTTATCAAAATTTTGAATTTTTAGGTACAAAAAAAATTACCGTCTCCGGAATTCAACCCAATAAGCAAATCGTGTCCATCCTTAGCATCTGTATCAAATGCATGGTAAACAGGATTCGAATTACTAAAAATTATAAACTTTATAGGATCTTGCATTGAACAGCAAGCTACTGAAATTGAATCCAGCTTAACAGAGTGACAATTGAATCCAGCACATGCATATAGTCCCACCCAAAGATAATATTTCCCTACACAACCTGTAGGGATAGGGAATCAAAGCCAACAGCTACAATATACTAGGAATAGACAGCTATAGACTCAATACAAATCAAAAAGAAAGGAACTATTACAATATTTAAACAAAAGACAAAGTATTTTCCATTTGGAGATTTTCCACTTAGACTGGCGCAACAGTGCAGCCTGGTCTTTGTGTCTCCATCACTCCCCGAACCCTCCAGCTGGCCAAAACAAAGTTGCTGTCCATGAGACTTCTTTCCCAACACAGAAAAATAGTACACATGTGAAATAGAGTAACCTGGAAGTAACAAGTACACAAAAAAATAGTACACAGAAAAAAGTTGCTGTGCAGACTTCTTTCCCAAAATAGAGTAACCTGGAAGTAACAATAGTACACATGTGAAACAAACAAATTAGCAACACCCATAACATAGATTATAACAAAGCTCATAGTTTAGGAGGGCGGAATCACTCAACCCACAATTATCATGACCCGAACCCACCCCCGTGGGTTAAGGACATAACCGGCCAGTAATCGTGAGATTACCTACGGCCTCAAACCAAACCAAACGTATTTTAACAGAGTTAATGGGGGCCAAACGGAAGCAATTTAAAAAATTTGTCCTTAGAGCTGTGCTTACATGGCACGTCAACAAGTCACATGTATTAACATTAATAACTCACAACAGAATTAAGGTATCAAAAGTTCTGCATAGACAGGATCATTCAAAACTATGTCAACCCGTGAAACTATATACAAACATATACAAAACTTCGCCAACATGACAAAATATAACTACATAACAAAAGGGCGAAGATGGGTCTCATGCATGAGACACAAGGGCTGACTTTCCAAAACCTATGTTGATCTACTTAGGCTTTACTGGGGCTGGGTCTGGACCTCCATTGGCTTACCTACAAACACATGAATGAGCGTGAGCGAAAGCCCAGTGAATAATATCAAGTAAGGGAAATGCATTGAAACATTATACAACAGATGGCCTGGGGCCTAATTCATTCATGTAAACTGGCCTTTGGCCTTTTCAAACTTTCATATCAGACTGGCTCTTAGGCCCGTATATCAGACTGGCTCTTAGGCCCTTCTAACTTTTCAAATCAAACTGGCTCATAGGCCTCTCAAACTTTCGTATCGAACTGGCACATAGGCCTTTCAAAGTTTCATATCAAACTGGCACATAGGCTTTTCAGACTTTCATATCAATCTGGCATATAGGCCTTTCAAACTTTCATATCAAACTGGCACATAGGCCTTTCAAAACTTTCATATCAATCTGGCACATAGGCCTTTCAAACTTTCATATCAAACTATGTCCACCATTCAAATTAATGAACTTCACAAACTTACATAGGAGTAGCAATTGGACAATAACGTATGTCAGATATTACTCACAGTGATCGGCTTGTGGAGTTGCCCTAGAGCTTGACCCTACACATTTCATGAATACAAAAGGGTTACTAATAGTTCAATCCGTTCTTTAATTCACATGTTCCTCATTAGGCTTTATTCCTATCTCATTAACTCATTTACGATGCTTAACATATGCCTGAGAGTGCTTACAAGTGGAAGAGAATGGAAAACAGAACACAGAATGCAAAAACATAATTTCAGAAAACAGGGTCCTCGCTCGAGCGTGGACTTCCCTGCTCGAGCGGACCCTTAAGGCTTGCAAAAGTACTGATTGCATGAAAATTACGCTTGAGCGTGAAATGGGGAGCTCGAGCGGAAGGCCTATCTACAAAAGCTCCCCGCTCGAGCGGACACCAACTCTGCAAAAAGTGCTGGGAGCACGAAATCTACGCTCGAGTGGCAAATTCCCCGCTCGAGCAGACCTCAAATTTCTGGAAAATCCAGAACATGCTCTTGAGCTTCAACTTCAAATTCAAAGGCCCCAAATGCATGGTTTTGACCCAAAATTCATATAGATGTGCTCTAACATGGTACAAACACTGAATTACCACATTTTGAAGCTCAATTTCATGATTTATTTGCATGCATGGCCCAAAATATTACAACTCATCTCCAATATGCTCAAATTCAAACATCCATGACTTATACTTCCATGATTTACACATGCATGCCCTTTTTGACTTCATATTCACTTCAAATAATGCAATTAGTGCTCATTCCCATAAAATTTGACAAAGACATGCTTGCATGTGGGATTACACTACTAATCTTTCACAATTTTACAAATTACATGCTACATTTGTGATTCCATGGGAGTTCATTACATGCATGCACATATCAAGTCTCAATTTCAACAAAATTAATCCAAATCATGCTCTTGATTACAACAACCCTTGAACACGCAAGATTACACATTAACTCATGAATTCAATAATCAAATGCTTACATAGAGGCTTAATCTTCCAAACTATAGCAATTTCTTGAGTTTAATCCCGTAATTCTACACAATTTGAGCCAAACACCCAACTCTCCTCTTTTCCCTCTCTCTAGCCGACTCCCTCCCTCCCTTTTCTTTTGTTAGAATTAGCCAAGGTGAACCAAAGAGAGGATTGAATATAATAAGGCCCCACTGAGTCACAATATTTTAATATAGGGTAATGGGGCACCAATTTATCAATTTAATCGACTTAATCTGACCGAAATCAATTTTTCAATTAAATTTCACCGTAGGCTCTAAAAATTATGCCAATCATAATGGCATAATCAATTTCGGGTTCTGTGGCCGATAAGGCCCTCAATTTAATTTCCAAAGCAGATTATTCAAACAGATATTTCTACGATGAACATATAGAATTTCAAAATCACATAGGTTCACATAATGGTACACAAAATCATGCCAAACACATAATCATGCTCAAATTAAGGACCAATTAGGATACCACGGAACAAGGGTATCACAACAATATTCACACTCCTCAACAAAGAATAACAGTGTTAGGGGCGTGATTAAAATCATGGTACAATGAGTGAGAAAAAAAAAAAAAAAACTACATCAACACTCCAACAATTTATAGCTCCCCTCACTCAACCCTCACCAACAGCATCTCTTGTCCAGTAATAGCAATTAGATAAACCTACAATATAGCACACAAGAAAAAACAATTACATTAGCACTCAATTTCTGGCTGCCATCACTTAACCCACTTTTGGAGAACTCGCAACTCTCATTTATGGCCTTCATCATTCTATACCTGCAAAACAGAGACACGTTAGCTAGAACAATGAAAACCATCTCGCTATAGAAGCTTACCACACTCAACCCTCAATAGATGCTCACCTTCACTCGACCCACAGAAGGTACCACTTCCCTCAATGTTTAAGGATGGTTGTAGGCAACCTCCACTCTTGAAGAAACCAGCTTATAACAAAGTTCACTGTTTGTCTTTGGCATCTCTCATTTGGAGGAGACATTTAAAAGACAAGGTCAAAGTTGCTTCTGCCCCATCATTCTCATTGAAAACGTTATCAAAGAGATGATTCCTTTTTCTTTTCTTTTTTTTCTTTTTTTTTTTCTTTTCTGTCTTTTTTACACAAAAACTTTAGTTGGTTATCAAAGAGACTGCCCTTTAAGAACTTAAGTTGATTATTTTGAAGCATGTAGTTAAGAAGAACAAGAAGTTGCAAAAGCCATTGCTAATTATGGCTTCCAAGATGAGCAAGTGGTCTCAGGGGAACTTTTGGCATATGATAGTTCTGGTTGTGTTAGTAAGGTTATTATTGACATAAGGATCATAGAGTGCTACCTATCTTAGATTATCATTTTGTTATATGCTTTTTAGTAAAATTTTCATTGCCATACAAAAGAAATTAAGGAGAGAATCTTATAGTGGAAAATTCTGACTGGCGAATTCAAATCATAATTTGAAATGCTACTTTTTGATGACAATTTTGATTGATGAAACTCAAGAGGGAGTAACATGCTAAAAAGTTGTGGAGGATGCTTCAAAATTTAGGGGCTTCAAATCATAATCTCAAATGCTCCATTGGTTTTTGTTCACTATTTGATGAGATATTAATCTATAAAGATGATCCAAAAGAAAGGCTTTGCAGATTCCATAACGTATAAGAGATTTACAAAAAAACACCATGAGACCCAAAACCAATCATTTATTTTGCGTAACAGATGTAGATTAAATTCTTGGTGCAAATGGTAATATTCGTTTGGTTTATCCGTTTCTTTGTACTACCAACTGAATATTCTTCTGTGTTAAAGATGTTTGCAACTATAATTTTATTAATTGTTGTTGTTTATTGCTTTTTCTACAAGAGCATGAAGATACTTGAAATAGAGTAATGCCCTTAAAAAATTATTGTACTTCTGTTTTTGGAGTCTATGATTTATTTGGATATTGAAGCCCTATCAAAGATGTAAGGACTTAAATCTACGGTTGAAATCTTATACTACAATGTACTGTAAATGTGATTGTAAACTACTATTAACTCTAATCTCCATTGTCAATTTATGCAATTTAGTTGAATTTGAACTTTTAAGCTTAGAATTTAATTTTCTTTCCCTCTTTAGGAGAATTGTTAAGCTCTAGTTAGCCATGTGATCTAGTTAGCTATGCCATTTTGTTGGAATGGTACCTGAAGGTAGAACTTGTAGACCTCTTGTACAAACTCAACAAAATGAGAAGGATATGTAATGCAAAAGCTTTTAAAAAAATGAGAAATAAACAAAAACCTTCAATGAGCACAGGCCAAGACATAGAAGGTAAGTTAAATTTAGTACAGTAACAATGATAAACACAAGCAAATTAATAAAGAAAAAAAAAATAAAATCATCTGGATTGAAATAGAGTGATGATAGGATTACCTCCAACATTCATGTCAAATAACACATTGGACCGCATATCGAACTAGCAAATACACACATCCTAATTTTCCATTAAATAATAAAAAAAATATCAAAATTACTTGATTCGAGAAAAACCTATTTTCATTCAAAACCCTCAAACTTCAAAGACACTAAATTATTAATTTACTTCTTATTTTTCTTTTTCTTTTCTTCCTCCCCCCCCCCCTTTCTTTATTGTTTATTGCTTTTTCTACAAGAGCATGAAGATACATGAAACAGAGAAATGCCTTAAAAATTATTGTTCTTCTATTTTTGGGGTCTTTGATTTATTGATTCATTCCAAACTAGAGTTTATATGGGTTTATGTGTGGTATGGATGGTTATGCTACTACACCCCTTTTGAGATGTGTACCATATGCAAATTATAACATTTGGCCTAATTTCCAAAGGATTTACACTCTAACATGTATCCTAATTAATATGCTATATACTTATTAGAGTTCTATAACCCCTCATGTGTAATTGTAATTATTTTACATTTTTCCATCAGTAATGATGCCCTTTCATATATACTATTTTCCCACCACCTCATTAACTCTTTTACAAATAACAACTTCATTTTGGAATTTTTAAAGTTTTGGCATGTTGTTTTATGTCTTTTAATTTTTTCCCCTCTCCCTTAGTTTTGTGTTTTGGTTGAAATGCTTCATTCCTTATTTTTGGCAGGTAAAAGGAGAGCCCAATACCTCTTACATCTATGCTTATATTTCAATCGACGAAGTACACTACAACTATTGACGTTTGGTTTTCTGGTTGTGTTGTTGTTGAACTACTTCTTGGACAGGTACATATTTTTTCCCACAAGGTCCTTTAAGCTTCAATATATTTAAATTATATGGTATGCATGATGGCCAAATTAAAAAGCAAAATATCTATGATATAACTTGTACAGTCACACCCTCATTCATCACAATTTTTGTATTAAAAAAAAAAACTAAGACTAAAAGTATAAGGTCAAAGTTAAAATTTGTGACCTTTAACCAATTTTGTAGTAGTGCTCATATATTAGTATTATTTATTATGAATCTAAAGTATCAATGATAGAATAAATGTAAATAATAAAATGAAATAATAAGCATAGCATTAATACAAGAGAAGCTCTATTCACAACCCAAGATTCAATTGTGAGTGGCAGTGGGTTATAGTAGTAAGCAAGGGTCCTTAATGCATCAAATCTTTAGTTAGTGTATGTATATTACTCAATACAACTGTATCAAATCATTCTCCCATTTTCTAATTTCTTGTATTTTGTATTCTAAAAAACAAATTGTTTCCCTAAACATTTATAGTTTTCAAGTGCTTTATGTGGTTCAAGCCATCCCCAAACCCATGCAGAGAATATTAAAAAAAAAAAAAAAATAGCAAGATAAAATATGGGAAAGTGAACCACAACATAGCTAAAACCAAAGCAAGTAAAACCAGTTAATAAAGATATTCAATCTTCTGACTGTACACCTAAAGTGAGACTTGAAGCAGCAAAGGAGCTATACATAACCATGACATCGTTTTTTATTTTTTCCACAATAGTCCCAAAAATAAAATAAAAAACAATGTCGTTTTTATTATCAATTCCTATGGTGCCAAAATATTTGGCTCCTTTTTGCAACAAAAAAATTTCCTTACCAAATTATAAATTTTGTCTAAAAAAATTAAATTCTTTAGTCTGTTTTTTACGGTAATGTGACCTAAGCTACTGGGGTATCATTTTTTGTTATGATTAGAATTTTTTTTAGTATCTTTCCTTTTTACACTGGAAACATAGTCTTTGTTAACTACATTATTATAAAACAAATCCATTCATGTGTGCATGTCATGCATTTGATGAATGTACTATAACCTTTAAGATTTTTGTTTGTTTGTTTTTTTTCCTAATCAAAGATATTATGAGTTTATTTTTCTTGTCTTTCTTTACAAGGAATTCTGATTGAAGCCTGGTGGATAAACCGGCTGATCCTCCAAAGTCCATTCATTTTCTTTTGGTATTTCGTTAATATCTATTTGTATGTAGTTATATATTTTCCGTTATACGAATTCTTATATTCATTTTCATATGTTTATAGCCAAGAACAATCAATGGAGTTAAAAAAAAACCCAAATGAAAGCAGACATGAAGGTAAGTGCAACGTATTCTTGTTGTATGTAGTATTCCTCTTGTACTTGTAAGCTTGTATGTAATTGTTCATATGATTTTATGCATGTAATGTAGGATATTGGGGGAAAATGGAATCAACTTCTGGAAGAAGAAAAAAATAAGTATATACAAATGGGAAAGCTGCAATCTAAACGATATGTCCAATTAAAAATGATGGTCCAACAAAAGCCTCCAAAAGTATAAATTCAAACCCGGATTGAGCTTTCATCGATTTGTAAGATTATTAGAAGGCTGGACAAAGCACAACAACAAGCAATGACTGATATGGGGTTTCATGGCATCCTAAGCCTTAGGTGCACACACATAGATCATGACTTGTGCCATTGGTTAGTTCAGAACTTTGATCCTTCAACTCATTCATTGAATGTCCACGGTCTTCAAATGCTTCTCATCGTAGAAAATGTTCATGAGTTGATGGGATTACCTTCCAATGGTCTACCTGTGAAGTTAACAGAGTCCGTAGATGAAATTACAAGCCTATGTGATGAACTTGCAGTGAAGAATAAATTTGTTCCGTTCACATCTCTGAAATCTTATCTGATTGAAACAAAAGATGCTGGAACTGAATTTAAAAGGAAATTTGTCTTATACATCATTGGAGCCCTCTTGTGCCCCACCATAAAGGCAGGCGTACACCAATCATTCATTCAAATGGTTAAAAATGTTGAGTCCATTAGTCAATTCAATTGGGCAAAGCACACACTTGATTTTCTTGTCGATCGCATTGCTATTGCCAAGGTCAAAGAGCGGTTTACTGTGTGCGGCTGTTTGCTTCTTCTAATGGTACCTCCCCTTGATGTGTAATTATTTTATCTATTATTTTTTATTGCATATTGTCTAACACACATTAAAATGACTTCTTTTTTTTTTTTTCCCATGTAGTTATTTTACTTGGAACAATTTTCTCATAAAAGGGAGTTGGTGGCTACTTCCAACCCCATTCCTCACTTATCCTATTGGGGCAATTCAGAAATTAAGCAGGGTTTGAATCAAATTAAAGCTTTGGGAGGATATTTAAATGTTGAGGTAAATATTTACAACACGTGACTTTTTATAATTATAGCTCAATTTACATTACACCTGTGACATTAACAAGTTATTGTATATGTGTGAATAGGTGGCTTTGCCTAACATTGTTGAAAAGTCAAATGCAGTAACTCTTAGCCAGGGAAGAATTGACAACGATGATAACTCCCGATTGGCTAAAGTTGAGAAACAAGTCATTGAAATTCATGCCCTTTTGGTCCAAGGCCACAAGGACAAAAGGCAAGATGAGGATGAGAAACGTCTAACCAAAGTGGAGAATCAATTTGGAAAAATTCTTGAGCTGTTAGAAAAACACATGCCAGTTGATGGAGAACAAGTTAAAATACCACCAAGCAAACTACTTGCGGAGCAACGACTGGTCAAAATGGAGAACCAAGTTGGTCAAATTCTTGAGTTGTTAGAACAACGCATTCCATTTGATGGTGGACATGTTAAAACACCACCAAGCAAACTACAGGAGGAGCATCGAATTGATATTGAAATGGTTGGTCTTGATGTTAGTTGTATCGAAAAGGTTGCAACCTGAAAAATCTAGAAATCCCCTAGATGTTGATTTGTGATTATGTATCAATTTTAAGCAGTATATAACAATCCCAATCAAATAATCAAGACAAATCGACACAACGATTTTACGTGGAAAAACCACAATTGGACACCTCCAATTGTGAAAAAAAAAACCATGGGCGAAAGCCACAAAACAATCCACTAAAAAGACATAAAGGAATTACACAGGTATACTCTCAATTACATAGCAAATCCATGCCCGAATTGAACCAACCTCTATGTGCCTCTTCCAACCCCGTCTTCACCTCGGAATTGTCTTGATGATGAGCCACTCCAGAATCCACCAAAGCTTCAGGCTCAAATTATTCAGAATCCACTGAAGAACAACTCTCTCTTTTGTATTCAATCAACCTCCTTGATGTATGCTTCTCAATTCATGAGTTTAATACTCATTCAAATTTATCAAGGAAAACTCACAAAAATCCTCCAGAAGAAAACCTTAGAAAACCTTCAAGTAGATCTAAAGAGTGGTCTAGTTTTTTGGAAAAAAACCAAATACTTATAGAAATCCAAAGTAACCTAGTTTTCGGAGAAATCCAATTACTTATAGAAATCCAAAGTAATCCTAGTTTTGGAAGAAAACCAACTTTTTATAGAAATCCTTGTCAAACGGGATTGCCAAGAATAAAACCTAACAATCTCCCCCTTTGGCAATGCCATGACAAAACACACCTAACAAATAAAATCCTAATCACCCCAACCCATTACAGCCAACAAATGCAAACTTCTTTCTGACGGTCAAGATCTGCAAAACAACTATTAATGCCACAATCTCCAAAACAACTATTAGTGCCACAAGAGTATATGAAAAAGCAATAAACATATGACAAAATTATCTTGAAGCATGAGATGGAAAACATGAATAGATGCGGCTTGAAGATTTTAAGAACATGTAGTATGGATAGATGAAAACTAAGACTTGTGTACCCGACACATGACATGAATACATGAAATCCTAAGACACACCAGACAACATTAATCCCCCCCCATTTTTTTCACGAATTGACAAAGGAAGCTCAAACAATAAAGAAGACAATGCAAAGCAACATGCAAACCAACTAATGCCAATCTCTCGTACTAAACAAAACAAAGTGTTCATGCTAACAAACTCTTGCAATGATAAACCAAACTCCCCCTCACTAAAAACAATGAACAAGAAAAAAACGACAAAAATAATATGGTGGAGTAAGCAAGAAATTTCAGATTTGTACCTTGAAACACACAAGATTATCCAAGAAGCACAATTACTTGAAAACACAATGTGTACAGCCTCTAGAAGATTCCTCACAAAAGAAAGTGATGCATTATGTGAAAAGCATAGATCCCATGAGAAAAGTGTGTGTGTGTGACTCTTGGAGTTCAACAAACACGAGATTCAAATCCTAGTAGTGATCTGATAGCTGGACCTCTGACAAGAGAATCTAAGCACAACTAAGGAAAGTAAAACCACTAGGAATCAAGGGGTATTTGGTAAGTAAAGACGGAGGCTCCCCCTCAATCAACGAGTCTTTTTTTTTTTTCCATTTTTTTTTCTTTTCTTTCTTTTGCACATTTTTTTTTCTTTCTTTTGCACACTCATTGGCGGCTGACACGCTCAAGAGTATGGAAACCGAACCAGAGAAGCATGGATATAATAAGGATGGCCTGGTTGGTGACTTTGAGGTTGCCTTTTCCTCATGCCTGGACTACAAAGAATAGAGGGGAAAACCATAGAGATGCAAAAAGATGGAAGGTGGTTAAGAGACTTAACATCACCCATGATATGCTAGTATAGGTCAATTCCTCTAGAAAAGCAAAAGATACAATGCCAAAAGTCCATAGAAAAAAAAAAATGATCACTAAGATAGAAGACTCCAAAATTTGCTAATCCAAGAGTGTATACAGAATGAGACATACTAATCAAAAAACACACACTCCAAAATGAGTAATGACCACATAAAGTACACACATGGTAACATGTAATGGATATTCTCATCAATTCCAATATGCACCAAGGACCACTCAAAAATTTCAAGCTTGCAAAACTATACTAAGAAAATCTTTTTGGATTTTTTTATTTATTTAATTTTTTTTCTTAACCAAAGCAAGACAAAAAAAACGAACATGCACACATTTTTTTTTTAAACAAAACAAGTCAGAAAACAAACAAGCACACATAAACCCAAAAACTAAAACAAATAAACAGATTAGCACAAGTCAAGTTTTCTCACCCAAACCGCTTTAGTATAAACAAAGTTGTGAGCATTGCGGTTTTTGGGTGGTGTCTTGACGTTGTGGTTCTCTTCCCTTTCAATGAGAACCTGTCTTGACATGGTTTCCAACTTCCTATTCATAGGTCTAGGCAAATACACTCTCCTACACAACTTATAACAATAAGGGTGAATATGACCATGCATACCACAATGATGACAAATAAAAACAGGATGTACAGGGTGTACCTTTTTTTCTTTTACCTTACCAACTCTTGGAAGTTTGAGAAGTCCATTCTCATGTTGAATTTTTTGTTCTCATTTTCCTTGAGTTCTTGTATCATGAGATGTAGATGCACTCTGTTTTTTCTCTTTGTTATCACCAAAGCCAATGCCACTCTTGTTAGAACAAATTTGTTGAGATCCAATGATATTGTTCAAAGTCTTTGATCCTCTGTTCCAAAGACCAATGGTTGCCATAGCACACTTGAGTTCTTCCTCCTTCTTGATCATTAGTTCTTCAAAAGCAACTTGAGACATCTCGAGAGTTTCAATCTTTTCTTCATATGTTGCATAGATTTGTTGTAGCTCATTCCTCTTTGTCTCACAAGTCAAGAGTTTTTCACAAAGAACTTGTCGATCATTAGAAATTTTAAGGGCATCATTCCTAGCCTCGGAAATCTCTTTCTTTAATTTGACATTCTCACTTTCACATGCTTTGAGTTTCTTTGTGAGTTTGTCATTCAATTTGAATAAGTTAAGAAACTCTTTATACAACTTTTCATAAGCTTGCTCAAGCTCTTCATGATCACTCTCCGAGGATTCATCATTAGTGGTATTCTCAACTGACCTCTTCGAAGACTCTGTTTGTCCTTCAGTTTCGGAAGCTGCCATGAAAACAAGAAATTGTTTATGCCCCTCTTTGCCTTGATCTTCATCGTCACTTTCATCTTTATCAGATTTTGATTCATCATCCCAAGTGATAGCGAGGGCTTTCTTCTTCCTCAAACGAGTGGGGCATTCTGAAGCAAAGTGGCTAAATCCTTGGCATTCATAGCATTGGACACTTTCAGAGTTCCCTTGTATCTTTCCTTTTTCTTTCTTGGCTATAGGATTAATTTTAAGTTTATCTTTGCCTTTAGATTTATGAGTATGAGTAGATTCCAAAAGATTAGGATTCTTTTTCAAAAAAGATTTTTTGAATTGTTTTACAAAAGCATCCATAATCTTGGAATCTATCTCACAATCCTCATCAGAATCCTCTCTAACTTTATGAGCACTACTAAAAGCAATATCTTTTTGTTTCTTTTTGAAATTTCTGTGTGCCTCATAAGTTTGGAGATTTCCAACCAACTGATCCAGCTTGAGGTTGTCAACATCTTGAGCCTTCTCAATAGCCGTAACTTTTGGTTGGAACCGATCGGGCAAGGATCTCAAAATTTTTCCCACAACTTTGGATTCTGGTATTTTTTTTTAGCTAAATTGAAGCTGGAATTAACAATGTCATTCAACTTTGCATAAAATTTATCAAAGGTCTCACTATCTTTCATTGAAAGGTTTTCGAAACTAGATGTGAGCCTTTGAAGTTTTGAGCGTTTAACAGAAGGAGTGCCCTCATGAATAGTTTGTAAGATATCCCAAGCCTCTTTTGCAACTTCACAATTACAAATACGACTAAACTCTTCAGGTGTGACAGCACAGAAGAGAGAATTGATAGCTTTACTATTCCAGCTACTATTTTGGTAATCAATTGTGTCCCACTTATCAATTGGTTTGGGAAAAGTTACTCCATCAATGGTAATCGTTGGTTCGGTCCACCCATACATGACAGATTGCTAAACTTTTTCATCAATAGATTTTAAAACGATCTCATCCGAGCATTCCAAAAGGAATAATTGGATCCGTCAAGTAGGGTTGGTCAAACCATAGAATTTCCCTCACGAATTGTATCCATTATCACAAATTAAACAAGATCTCATTCTAAAAGAATTTTTTTAAAAAACTAGAACGACCCGCTCTAATACCAATTGAAAAATCTAGAAATCCCCTAGCTGTTGATTTGTGATTATGTATCAATTTTAAGCAGTATATAACAATCTCAATCAAACAATCAAGACAAATCGACACAACGATTTTACGTGGAAAAACCACAATTGGACATCTCCAATTGCGAAAAAAAAAACCACGGGCAATAGCCACAAAACAATCCACTAAAAAGAGATAAAGGAATTACACAGGTATACTCTCAATTATATAGTGAATCCACGCCCGAATTGAACCAACCTCTATATGCCTCTTCCAACCCCGTCTTCACATCGGAATTGTCTTGATGATGAGCCACTCTAGAATCCACCAAAGCTTCGGGCTCAAATTCTTCAAAATCCACCGAAGAACAACTCTCTCTTTTGTATTCGATCAACCTCCTTGATGTATGCTTCTCAATTCATGAGTTTAATACTCATTCAAATTTATCAAGGAAAACTCACAAAAATCCTCTAGAAGAAAACCTGAGAAAACCTCAAAGTAGATCTGAAGAGTGGTCTAGT